>OY288276.1:4694145-5314303 GCA_958450335.1 Hibiscus tridactylites | reverse complement strand
ATTATTCTGGTCACTTACGTTTAGAATCGTTTCTATTTTGGTCCCTTAATCGTTAGTTTCCGTTACTTTAAAAAAATAGTTTCTAATTTAACCCCAAAACTTTCAAAATTTTATTTTTCACCATCTTCCCCAAAAATTATAAAACTAAAACCCCATAAAATTAAATCAATGGCTATAACTCACAATTACAACCCATTCTCCCAAGATTAAAAGTGTCAACTTTTGGTTCAAAAGTGCCGGTTCCCAAGCTTTAGCAGCAGGAGTTTTGAAAATTTTAGCTTCTTTTGATGAGATTAAAGAGAATATTAAAGAGAAATTCTTTAGCAGCAGGGTTTCGAACACAGGTACAAAAGGAAATGAGTTTGAAGACTATTTTCTGAAATGGGAACTTCTAATGGGAATATATGAGAAGGGTTTTGAAAGATTGTCTCCTATTCAGGAAGGGAGTAATCTCATTGCTCTAACTGGAAGTGATATTCTTGTTAAAGCCAAAAATAGAAATGGGAAGACGGCAGCATTTTGCATTCCTGCATTGGAAAAAATTAAACAAGATAACAATGTTATTCAAGGTTAGATATCATCTACGAATTCTTTTTTTTTTTGGGGGGGGTGCTTTTGTATCATCAATTATAAGCACAGTTAAATGATAATGTGTACTGCAAGTAGGATGCCTTCTCCATTTCAATTGTTTATTGTTCTTCTAGTTGTTTGATTTTCTTTTCAACCCAATATTGAGAAGTGTTAGTGCCATTTTTTATTAGTACAATAATAAATTTTAACATCTCGCTTCTCTATTTTCATGATGTTACTTTGAAAAAAGAAGTTATAGTGCCTTACTTAGTTTATGATTTTATACTAATTATATGTTAATTTTTTGTTTGCCCCGAATGCATTTTATTTGCACAGTTATTATTATACTTGTTCCAACACGAGAACTTGCTCTTCAGACATCGCAAGTGTGCAAAGAGCTCGGGAAGCATTTACAAATTCAAGTAATGGTCACAACTGGAGGTACCAGTCTGAAGGATGATATTATGCGGTTATATCAGCCAGTCCATTTACTGGTCGAAACCCCTGGCAGAATTCTAGACCTTGCTAGAAAGGGTGTTTGCATTTTGAAAAATTGTTTAAACATTCAATCCCTTAGCCATTGATTTAATTTTAATCTTGGGGAATGGGTTGTAGTTGTGGGTTATAGTCATTGATTTAATTTTATGGGGTTTTAGTTTTATAATTTTTGGGGAAGATGGTGAAAATAAAATTTTGAAAGTTTGGGGGTTAAATTAGAAACTGTTTTTTTAAAGTAACAGAGACTAACGGCTAAGGGACCAAAATAAAATCGATTCTAAACGTAAGTGACCAGAATAATCTTTTTTGAATTCAGGTGACCAAAATATAACACACCCTACACAAAAGGGACCACTGGTTAAGATTACCCATAATTAAAAATCATTAACCATAATTAAATATTCACTCTGAAGTCTAAACAGTCACCAGTAAGAAAAAAATATTTTAGGACCGACGAAAAAGGAAAGAAATAATAATAATGTAAGAATTTTGAACATGGAAGTTGGCCACGACAGACGCACAGACTGAGAAACAGTTCAAATACTCCATTAGCTAATTGCCTAGTTTACCTTACCTTGCACTTCATTTCTCAATCTCTACAAAAAAGCTTAAATCGGGCGCCACCGCCCATTTCAGTTTCTTTTTATAGATTTACCCGTACGCGCCGCCACCGATTAGTGTGTTAGAATGGGCTGTACGGCGTCGAAGTTAGATAACGAAGACACTGTAAGGCGATGCAAAGACAGGCGCCGCCTTATGAAGGAAGCCGTTCACGCTCGGCATCACCTGGCCGCCGCTCATGCTGATTACTGCCGCTCTCTCCGTGCCGCTGGCTCTGCTCTCTCCACCTTTGCTGCTGGCGAACCCCTTTCCGTCTCCGATGAAACTCCCGCCGTCTTTCTCCATCCCGCCGCGCCATCTCCGCAGCCAACGATCAATCTGATACCTCCACGTGCCCCTCCGTCTCCGTCGCCTTCTCTTCACCCTCCTCCACCTCCTCCTCCTTTGTCTCCTTCCCCTTCTTCTCCAACAATCGCTACCTCCAAACTCCCTCACATACTCTCGGCTTCGAGCATCCCATCTCCGGCACCTAATCGCCGTCGGCCACGTAAAGTTCCCCCGAAACTCCCTCACATTTTGTCCGAATCGAGCCCTTGTTCCTCTCCACAAAGCTCGAAATCCGGTTTCTCCAACAACTTTTTCCCAACGGCTTATCAAGCAAATTCTACTTATTCAGCCACTCCTTCCCAGGCTTCTTCCGTTTGGAACTGGGAAAATTTTTACCCTCCATCTCCACCGGACTCCGAATTCTTTGACCAAAAATTACAACAACGAAAGCCGCTGCAACAACAACTACCTTATCGGAATCATCATTTGGATTCAAACTACACTGAAGAATCGGAAGATACCGAACCGGAAAAATCAGAGTACGATTTCTTCCGTCAACATGACCCGAACAACCACCGCAATGTCAATTCCGTTAACGGCAAGAGTAATTTCGACGAGGAAACCGAAAGAGAAGAAGTGCAATGCAGTGAATGGGGAGACCACGATCATTACACTACGACGAGTTCATCGGATGGAGACGAGGAAGATGATGACGTGGCATCCAGATCCGAGTTCGGGAATCGCTCCAATTTCGGCTCGTCAATGAGAGGGGAGTCGGAGAAGATGCATGATCTTCATAATCAGACTCCTCCGCCGGTACAGCCGCAACAGCAGATGTACGGGGCCGTCGCGGGGAATAAAATGGACAGTAAGTCGGAGGATGCGGGATCGTCGGCGGGGAGTTATAGAACGGGTGCTATGATGGATATGAAAATGGTAGTTAGGCATAGGGATTTGAAAGAGATTGTCGACGCGATCAAAGAGAATTTCGATAAAGCTGCCGCAGCCGGAGATCAAGTCTCGGAGATTCTTGAGATCAGTAGAGCTCAGATTGATAAAAGTTTCAGGCAATTGAAAAGTAAGTTCTAGTTGTGGAGAATTTAATTTTAAGCTAAATTCAGCTGAAATCGATTTAATCTTAACCTCGTTTACTTTCTTTCTGTGATTCTTTTTAATACGTTTTCCGTTTTACAGAGACGGTGTATCATTCAAGTAGCATGTTCAGTACGTTGAGCTCAAGCTGGACTTCAAAACCGCCGTTGGCGGTGAAATACCGGCTCGACGCGACTGCGCTCAATGAAACGGGCGGTTCAAAGAGCCTTTGTTCTACTTTGGATCGGCTTTTGGCTTGGGAGAAGAAGCTCTACGAGGAAGTCAAGGTGAAGTTTTCTCCTTTTTTAAAAAAGGATTTTTCTTTTAGAAAATGGTTTAGCTTTTTACTCATAATATTGATGAGTAAAAATCTCTTGCCCCCTAACCATGCCTCCTTCTATGCCCCTGCCTAAAAATACTTAAAAATTAAATCTTGTCCCATAACCCTAATTTTCATATCCTAAACCCCAAACCACAAACCCTAAAAAAATACACCCTGCCTCTAATTCCCTACACCCTAACCCTAAGCCCTAACCTTAAATCTCAAAACCTAAACCCTAAACCCACTATTTTAAAGTGAGGGCACAAATGGGGGCATACTTTGGGGGCAGATGATTTTCATCCTAATATTGATGCCCGGTAGCGTAAGTCCACCGCAGTGTTTAGACTGTTGATTTTTTTTCTAATTTGACTAAAACACCCCTTTGTTTTTGTTTACTTTTAGTATTATTAGTGGTATGATAGAGTTGCAATGACTAAAATACCCTCGACATTGTGATTTCCATATAACTTATCTTGTATTTTAGGAAGGATAAATTTTCTATACACAGGCGGTGTAAACTGAAAGTTTCCACAAGCGCCTAAATTTTAGGGTATAAAGAGTTAGTTTAGGGTATAGAGTTTAGGGGTTTAGGTGTAGATGTTTAGAATTTTAGGGTATAGGGAGTTAGTTTAGAATTTGTTAAATGTAGCGGGAGATTTCTTGTTTGGGGAATGTTTTCTTTTACATCATTACATGAACGTTAGTTTCTTACCTTCCACCTACTTAAACTGGTGCTGATTGGTGGAGAATAAAGATGGTTTCAGTTTATTTGCCTCTATGCTTCAATTGTAAGTTATTCACCGGGACGTTTCTCACTGAATTTTCGCTGTTTTGTTTTTGTATTGAATGCTAAGGGAAAAGTTGCTAGTTATCTTTTATGGGGTAATGAATTGAATCCCCACATAAATGTAGTGTTCTTTTATTGAACTTCTGTAATTTTCTTGAATTGGCCGGACATGTTGATTCTGGTGCATATATGTTCAGTTATGTGTATGTTTGGATCTATGTTGTTGAGATGAGTGCTGATTTAGGCAATATATGTTCAACACTTTCAGGCTCGAGAAGGTGTAAAGATCGAGCATGAGAAGAAGTTGTCAGCGTTGCAAAGTCAAGAATACAAGGGGGAGGATGAAACCAAGATAGATAAAACCAAGGCATCAATAACAAGGCTGCAGTCGCTAATTATTGTCACGTCTCAGGCTGTCTCGACCACCTCTACTGCCATTATTGGGCTTAGAGACAGTGATCTTGTTCCACAGCTTGTTGAACTTTGTCATGGGTAAGTAGTCCTTTTTCTCCCTTTGTTACTCTCTGTTTTGTCTTGAAATGGATAAGAAATTCTTTTGAAATGTTAATGATGCAATGCAACTATATGGAACCTTATACCATTAAACATTCTATGCATTCTCTTCGAAAAGCGGTCCAATTCTTCTCCCCCATTTTCCATTTTCTTCATCCTTCAAAAATGATTCTTACCTCAGAGATCTTGTCCATGGGTGGCTTGAATCCTTCAGGAGGAAATTGAATCTCGAATTGGTTTTATCTCATGTGAAACATGCAGTGTAGATTTTAGCTGGTTACAGGGTAGGTGAACCATTATTGTTCACTGCTCTGTCATGCCACTTGATCACCCTCTATGGGCACATGTGGCTTGTAGTCTTTGATCCTTTTAACTCGGTGGCCCCAACGCCACTGGACATCGTTTCTTCTAGACTCCTTTTTAGCCACAGACAGACAAGTGGGGGATCGGGGTTAGGTGCAATGGAGTAAACTATCATATGACCCACCATAATCTAATTTGACAGGTTGTTGAAACTTGAATGTGCTAAACAAGTCAAATTGCCTTTATCTGCATCATTCAGCTATGTGAATAAGAATGACTAGAAGTTTGATTATTCACTAAACACTTCAGACAGTTTGCACATTCTGTAGTGTATGATCTGTTGTTACACTAAACATCAGACTTCAAATAGGTCATAATACTTAAGTTATGGGTCGTTTGAGGCCCGCATTATTAGGCTGGATGATACTTGCAAACTTTATGTTGGTGCTTATGCTAATAATTTTGTGAGTGATTTTTGAAAACTTGAGTCTCTATACAACCACTCTACCAGAAGAAAATGATAATTTGACTTGCATGAAAGTTGAAGAGTAGAATAACAATGACTGCCAGATTTTATATTATATTAGGGTATAGTAACTTTTGTTTTCCATTTATTGAAATTTAGAATAATATAAAAAAATGGTGCTTGGTTAATTTCAACTTGAATATTATCTTTACAAATTGAATGAATTTGAATGCAGGTTCAGGTATATGTGGGGCTCGATGCATCAATATCATGAAGTTCAGAACAATATTGTGCAGCAAGTCCGTGGCCTTATAAACAGATCAGGGAAAGGTGATTCAACTTCTGAACTGCACCGGCAGGCAACGCGTGATCTTGAGTCAGCTGTCTCTGCATGGCACTCTAGTTTCTGCCGTTTAATAAAATTTCAACGGGATTTCATCCGCTCCCTCCACAGCTGGTTCAAGCTCACCCTTCTTCCTGTCAGCAATGACAATGTTGATGGCAATGGCAACACACAGCTCTCTGATGCATATGCTTTTTGTGATGAGTGGAAGCTTGCACTTGACCGAGTCCCTGACACAGTAGCTTCTGAAGCTATCAAAAGTTTTATCAATGTTGTTCATGTGATATCCGTTAAACAATCTGAAGAGCTTAAGATTAAGAAGCGAACTGAAACCGCATCAAAGGATCTTGAGAAAAAGGCGTCATCTCTCCGGAACATAGAGAGGAAATTCTACCACTCGTACTCTATGGTTGGTATCGGCCTTCCCGATGCTGGGCCTGATCATGGGCAGGTACTGGATGCTCGGGATCCCCTTGCCGAGAAAAAATCCGAGCTTGCAGCCTGTCAAAGGCGGGTGGAAGATGAAATGTTGAGGCATGCCAAAGCAGTAGAGGTGACGAGAGCAATGACTCTGAATAATATTCAAACCGGCTTGCCAGGTGTGTTTCAAGCATTGACCAACTTTTCTGCCTTGTTTGCGGAGACACTCGACTCGGTATGCTCCCGATCCTATCATATCAAATAGATGAATGCACTTTTCTTCCACACATGAAGAAATTTTGAGGTAAGTTGAAATTTATAAGAGTTCTGTTGGCTCTTGTAATTATTGCTTGTTTTCTGGGAAAGTGTAAATACATGGGAGGTCTTTTGTGGTTTTGTCAATTATCAAGTGTCAAGCGAAGGCAAGTTGTTTGTACAGGAAATTTCCTCTCATTCTTCATTCTTGTATCCCGAAAGAAATTGCAATTTTAGCAGATGAATAAATACACAAATTCCATCCAACTCGTGTATACTAATTCTGTGGATAGTTTACTTCACTGATTGAGTTTTAGAAGAAAAATCTTTTTTCCTTTGAGGTCTGGGGGTGGTGGGGTTATACTTATCTGTACTTTGGGGAGAGTAGGGACCAACCAATGCATTATTGAGGGGAGGCTCTGCTGGCTACTGGCTACTGGACTGGCCATGTTAAAAAGCTAAGGTCGTGGTCAAAGTGATAATGAGGTACAACTTCGAAGATTTAAACACCATTTAATCCTTTGACAAATCCACATCAAATGCAGGTTTTACATTTACATGTTCAAATTCTGAATTGCTTTTGTTTTCATGACAGTAATTCTTGATTTTCTAGTAGTATTATTTCCTGGGATAATCAAATGTGATTATGAAGGATGGCTATAGAATCCAAGATCCAGAAAAAAAAGGGGTTAACAGGAATCAGGCAAGTTAGCCACCCACGGAGTTCGATTGACCTCACCTAGGATCTTCACTGGACATTTTTATATATTTTGAAACCTGCAATTTGTGGATTGAGTTTTCTTACATTGTAGCTTATTATATTATTTAGATTGTGTACTAATCTTTGGATCCCAAGCCTGTAACTGTCATCATTTACTTGTTTATGTATTTACTTTTACCAATCACTGACAAGCAGGTGATAAAAGGGTAAAAGGATCCAAAGCAAAGCATATACATTCAATTCAATCGAGGAAGAAGGGACACAGCTTGACCAGAAAGTGATTTGGATTTGAAAGTATAAGTTGAATATTATGGTGGGGCTCAGAAGTAAAAGGGTTTTCATTGATTTTAAGTAGTGAGCTGATTCAGCTGAAGTATATATCATCAGAACAAAGGCACTTACTGTCACAGCAAACTCTTGAAATGATTTCGAGTAAATACAACACATCATTCTCTTAATCAAAACTAGAAGAACTCAAAGTCCAGATATTTACCCCCAGATTTCATGTCTGAACCCGGCCCTGGCCCTGGCCCCGGCCCCGGACCTATCCCTACCATCCGTTTACTGTTGCTACCGACCCCGAGTGGCTCCACTGGTGGCCCAGGTTTCATGGGAATCCCAGGCGGCAACTCACTCTCCATTGGTCTTGGCACCTCGGGCGGGGTGCTGCATCGTATTAGAGCCCAGTTCACGCCTTCGAAGAAAGGGTGTTGCTTGATCTCGGTCGCACCCCTCTTCACCCCTAGCCGGTGCTGTGGCTCCTTCACCAGCAAGCCCCGGATCAAATCACGGCTGGCGTAACTTGTTGCTGGCGAATCAGGGAATCTTAGCTGTTGCCCCACAACATTGAACAATGTAGCACGGTTTCCTGAACCTTTAAAGGGGGTTTTACCGTAAAGCAATTCATGCAAGAAGATTCCAAAGGTCCACCAGTCAACAGCACTTCCATGGCCTTCTCCTTTAATTATTTCAGGGGCTAGGTATTCGTGGGTTCCAACAAAGGACATAGACCGTGCTGCAGTAGGCTCTGCTACAAGCTCCGGGAGGGTACTAGAAGGCAACCCAAACTCAACTCGAGGCTTCCGGTTTTTCTTCTTGTTCTTTTGAGGGAATAACCGTGGGAGAAAGCAGGCAGGCTGGATGCAAACCGATGTAGGCTCAATACAGGCAGGCTGAACACAGAATGCACCACCAGCTCCACGTTTTGAAGGATCAGAATCGAATGCCGAGGTTTTTATCAGGGTGGGAGAAACTGCACATCTTAAGGAAAGATCAAAGTCTGAGAGCATTATGTGGCCATCGTCACGAACTAGAACATTTTCAGGTTTCAAATCCCTATAGACAACACCAAGCATGTGGAGATACTCGAGCGCTAATAGAACCTCTGCTGCATAAAATCTGCATTAAGAAGAACAAGGGTTTAAAAAAATCGCCTGAAATTTACTGCTCTCTTTGAAACACACCCACAGCCCTGAAATAAAAGCTTACGACGACCAACGTATTTAGCAATGTCTTAATGCCAGCTATACAAAAACATAATTAACATCCCAGACACGTTGAATAGATACATAACAACCTTAGAACACTGGCAAAGGAATTACTCTTCAGATAAACTCTAGACGGAAAAGGAATCAATTTCCACGCCCAACGCACGGAGCATCATACTGTCTCCTTAGCTTAAATAGTTATATGAACAGTGTTCATTCTAAAAGCACAAAAGACCTAAAAAAGGAGACAGGAGCTTCATTTGGTTGCATTTGCTATTTTATTTCTCAGGTAGAAAAGGCTAACGGGTCCAACAGCATGAAGGTGAAAATAAGTCACTTACTCGACATATTGAGAAAGATGGGAACCGGTTAAGGAAAAGTTTAACTAACCCGGTTAGTTTAAATTGACACCATAATTCCCAAACAGGAAAACCAACAGAGTAGATTTGTAGATATGCTAAAGGTTCCAAGATTAGGAAAGATATGAATGGAAAAAATAATGTTCACTACATATGCACAACATTTAGGCAACATCTTGCAACATAAAAGAGGAAACCGATGCAAGTGCACACCCATCGAATAACTAGGAACCAACTTTCCCATAATTCATACCTTGCAGCATACTCAGAGAAATGCTTTCCAGGTTGCCGTTGCCTCAAAGTGTGTAGATCACCCCCGGGACAATATTCCATGACTAGACATGAGAACCTGTCGGTTTCAAAATGTGTATACAGCGTAGGTAGAAATGGATGGTCTAGCAGCTGCAGAATCTCCCTTTCCGTTTGAGCCCTACTCAACTTCTTACGACTTGCAAGGGATGCCTTGTCCATTACTTTCATTGCAAAATAACAACGTGTACCACTCAGCTCTGAGAGATAAACACTGCCAATGTCACCACAACCGAGACGTTTAAGCAATCGAAAATGACTCATTCCTAATATTCCATCTCGAGCTCGAATAGCAAGGATGGCCTTCCATCTAGGATCATTTCCTTTATGAGGTTTATTAGCACTTCCGGTGATGTTACTCCAGTTACTGTCATCACTAAGGCCACTGCTATCACTTGCTCGGCTAACACTAGTCTTTGCACTCTCAAGTGAATCTGCTCTAACACTTCCCTTTGTACTCTCGCAATTCCTATCCATGCTAAACATGCCGTCACTAGTAACAGCATCACTCCTATATGTACTGGCACAGCTATTGACAACGCTCATTGCAGTCACCACCCCGGTACTGTCAATACTGCTATGTGGACTCACATTACCGCTTGGAGGCAAAGAAGCATCCCAAACACATTCCTTTTCATCTGAATCTGGAGGAAGGAGAGAGTTTTCTGTATTTTGCGATGGACGTGGAACTGTAAACGGAGAAGAGACTGCACCAGGATCATTGGATTCTTCAACAAAACCATCCGCTGGCAACGGAACAGCAGGACTGGGTTTCTTAGGAGGAATTCTAATTGAAAGATCTTCTAGAAAAGGTCCCTTCACCGACATGCTCTTCATCAAACACCTGGGATCCGATTTCTTCTGACCAATTGGTACATAAACAGTTTTCATTAGATCTGTGTCAACAGGTTCAGGAGGGTGACTAGCTCCAAAAAACGAACTAGGTCCGCTTTCCTCCAAAGAATCATTGTTGCCCTCAAAAGTAATAACATCAGGCATAAACTCTTCATGTTCAAGCAAAGAATCTTTCCCTTTACGTGTCCTCACAGGTTCAGTCAACTCGAAATCCAGTGAGTTTCCCGAATTGGCTCGACCCGTTTCATCTCTAACCAATACAGCTTGCAAATTCGGCACAAGACCTGCTTCTCTCCCAAAGACGGAAAGTGTATTCGATACCGAGCTCAAAGCAGGCAATCTTCTAGGAAGTAACTTCGATTCCGTAGCCCTTTCCATTCCAGACAATCTTGAATCTTTACATGGAATAATTATCTTAATCTTACAGCAGAGAAGTCCTGCAAAAGGAGGATGAAACTGAGCTCAATCATTCCTCTAGTTTTCTGGTTGGACTTTAAAAGGCAATCCACTAAACCATTTTCTTTTCCAATATTCTTTTAACCATATAATTCTTAAACGGGTATACACAAATCAACAATTCCATTTTCCTATCTTAGCCACCTCAATTGGCAAACAAAAAAAGAGGCATTAATCAATGAAAACAAACATCGAAACCGACACGCTGCCAAACCATCCGATCTAGATTTAGTTCACAAATAATCCTTTCAAAACAGAGAAACTAATTTCTCATATATTTCCTCTTCCAGCATTTTCTATGTGAACATGTAAAGACTTTTTCTAAAGCAAATTTTAGCAATAAGAAAAAATATATAAAAATTACAAGAAAATTCAAAAATAACACTAAATTGCAGGTGAAACAAAAGCAGATCAATGAAATAAGCTGGTGAAATCCTTAACTGGAGATGCCATCAACTGAAATGCCAAAAAATATGATACTATTAGGAGAAACCCTAGTTTTTTTCTCTCTTTTAAATGGAAAAAAAATAAAACCTTGATGCTACCACAAAACACTTTCAGGCTTCAGCATCTCCCCCTTTTCAAAAAAACAAAACTAAAAAAGAAGAGAACACGAAGAATGTACCCTAATTCCAAGTCAGCAAATATACAGAGAGATCTTCAAAACCCTAGTAAAGAAAAAGCAAACGGAATCGAAATACAGAACATTCAGGCCAAGAATAAGAAACCCAAACCCCCAAAAAAAGAATTACATAGCCTAAGAAGAATAGTAACCTGTACGGGAACTTCAAAATAACCATCAAACGATTAAGAAACAGAGGTTTGTATCAGTTTCAAAGCCTTGAATTTCTGTGTGTGTGCAAAATTTCCAAAACCAAAAAATGCCAAATTAGCGGGTTTTGATAGAGAGCCCGAGCGATGGAAGCCCGAGCTCTTTCTCTCTCTAGACTGTTTTCTTTTCTCTCTCTTTTTTTTTTCAAGCTCTACTACTAAAAAAGAGCTTTAGCTATTGTGTAATGGTTTAGAATTGGCAGGCTAGCTTTAGCTTTTGCTTTTACTTTTGCTTTTTCTTTATTTTATTTTTTTTTATAGAGAGTGAACTGGTTTTCTTAGCTTTTTGTAAGAGAGTGGTGAGTGAGGCGGGTGGGAGGGCAGCGAGCAGGGTTTTAAATCGGAGTTGCGGCGTTATATCACGGTTTTAAATAAAAATAGTTGAATTATAATGATTTCAGATCATTTTTTAGTTTATAATTTTAGACAGCGACACAACCGTTATATCACGGTTGATATTATGGTCGCGGTCTGCTTCTTAAATCTCTGGCAGCTAGTGAGAAATAAAATGGAAATAAAAAATGAAATAATAATAAAGGAATTATTAATTGAATTAAATTTTATTTTTAAAATAAAAGTAAATATTTTATATTTTAGATAATGAAAATGATTTTAGAATAGTATAGGAATTATTAATTATTTTATATAAAAGTGGAGTATAGTTTATTTAGTAATATTAAAAACAATTAAGTAAAATTATTTTAGGAAACTAAGGGTAAAATTAATTAAAAATGAGAATGGAATTAAATTATTACAAAAAAAAAAGAAATCAGAAAATCTTTAAAATATGATTGACCCAGACCAAACCTAACCTATTACATCCAAATTGGACAGAGGACCCGTCTTGGGTCCACATTACGCGGGGCCCACTTTTGTTCCTTCTTTAAGCTACATTGCTTTTTCAAATGTAGGGCCCCCCCTCTCTCTCTCTCTCTCTCTCTCTCTCTCTCTCTCTCTCTCTCTCTCTCTCTCTCTCTCTCTCTCTCCATTTTCATAATCGGCGTTGGGATTTTCTTCAGCTTTCGTAATCCGTTTTGACACCTGCGACTATCGTATTATATTATATTATATACAAGTAAAATATGGGGTAAACTATATCGGAGTTCACTCAATTATAAATAAGATTATATTGAGTCATTTAATTATTAAAAGTTACATTTAGGTCACTAAATTATTAAAAGTTATATTTGAGTCACTCAATTATGGGTAAAGATATATTTGGGTCATCCAATTATTAAAGGTTACATTTAGATCACTCAATTATGGGTAAGGTTACATTTGGGTCACCCTTCATATTAAAAAAGTATATCAATTTGTGTATTATATTAATTAATGATTTCAAATGAAGTAATCTAATGTTGACGACGATATACAAGTGACTTGGAAGAAAAAATGACTAAATTGATGTACCTTTTTAAATATGAAGGGTGACCCAAACGTAACATTACCCATAATTGAGTGACCCAAATGTAACCTTCAATAATTGGGTGACCCAAATGTAACCTTACCCATAATTGAGTGACATCCACCGTAGTTTACCATAAAATATGATATGATTTAAAACAATTAAATTTATAAATTTAATTTGAATCAAAAATTGTAACTCAACTCAAAAAATAAATAAAATTAAAATAATAAAATATAATTCATATAACTATAGCAGAAAATATATAATACACTGACGATGAAAATATTTTGTTTTTACAAGAGCTCTAATTTAGTCAAGACTTATTATATTTATTTAGTCACATATTTGGTCGACAAACAAACCTCATTCCACATGATTTTTTACCTAAATAAACTTAATCACCATGTAATTTTTAAACATAAGAACATAATAATCAAGTTAATTATCAATTAGAACTATTTGTCAAAAAAAATTATCAATTAGAACTTATTTTAATATTTAACAAATATAGTCATTGATATCTGACTCATTGATTGATTAATCTGAATCAAATATTACATAAGTTTTACTATGGGAGGACTATGTTAATCTATTTTGCATCATTAACAATATCGAAATCTTAATCTTAAATATTATTAAAAATATTTACTCAAAAAAATATTATTAAAAATATATGATGTCTCATTTTGCTGAACTCACTAGTTATTGATTACGAAAACATTTAATATGAGAACAACATATTTGGTTGGTTGACCAAAGTACTCATCTATATTCTCTTGTATTTTTTTTTTAGGTTATGAGTTCTAAACTCATTAGGAACACTCCTCTTCTTTCCTTTATAATCGTTCTTTTCCTACCCTCTAAGTAAGATTATAATTATATTTAAAATTTACCAGAAAAAACTATTAATATCGTATTACATTTTCCTAATTTATACTTTCCTAGTGGCCAGCACTAATGTAATGAAACACTTTCAAGGAATAATTGACACATTTTTCTCTCTTTAGAGAAAAAAAACTCCTTAAGCCGAATTTGTTGACCAAGAAAATTACACTTATGTTAAGACTATTAGTAGCTAATAACTTAAACAAATTAGCAATTGATTAATGATGCATTTACCAATTCATTAAAAATATTTGTTAGCGCCAAAAGAATGAGAACATGAAACCCCAAACTTGTAAACTTTCATCAATTATGGGAAAGGGAGAATAGATTAGTTTCTCCAGTTGCAATCTCGTTATTATAATCGAATGAATGAATTACATTAAAATTAATGGTTTAATTGATTCAATCGATAATATTAAATCGAATATAGAATAAATCATTGCGAATGCTAAAAATATCAGGAATTGAAAAGGGGGAAAAAACAGTGACCCGTAATGTAAACATGTGAAGCAGAATGGGGCGGAGCAATGCAAAATGAAGGGTCAATTTGTAAGATTGAGGAAAAGGACACATGCGCGTGCATGGTCTATCAATGTCTAGATCTTGCGTGGCACTCAATAATGTGACACTAAAGTGTTCGAGGACCGTCGAGTGATTAGGCCAAAACAACACAATATGAACCCGAGCCAAGCCACTCGGTGTCCGAGTACGGACGGACGCTGGATTTATGTTAGGGGCGTAATTTTTATATTTAGTAGAATTATATAAACTTTTAAGAATTTAAAATTACGATATTAGACCATCAATCTAAAATATAAAAGAATTTAAAATTTTCAAAAGGTACAACAGTTGATAACACACTTCAGTCCATCTCTGAATCTGAGAGTGAATGACCGAGACTCAACCATCCTATTCCTTCACACCCCCCCCCTGCTTAGCCACTTTTGCCCCAAAATTGCTATTTGCTCGAAAACAAAAATGTCTATTGCCTCCAAGCCCCACCAGCTTCTTTCTAAAGTTACATTGTCTTAAAACTTTTCCAATACTTAATTGGAATGCATGGATCATACATGTTAATGATCCAACATTTTGAAGTTTAATATGAATGTTTACAGATTTTGAGAGACCAAATTAATATTTTTGAAAATTTTAAAGGACTAAGTTTTAAGTTTTTAAAATCTTGTGGAGGCCATGACCCCTACTAGTATCTATTGTCTTCCGTCGTCGCTGGTAGGAAAAACGTGATAATCGAGTTTGATTGGCAAAAAAATATTATAAACTTCTAACATTATTGACATCGTGATACTATAAGTGCAATATGTATTTATTATAATCAATATTCGATTTATTAACCGAGTTATTCGAATAAAATATTCCAGAAACCATCATAATGAGCCGTCTAACTTGATTTACTTCATTCATCTATACATAGTAGGAGATAGGGTGGCTAGGTGCACCCGTTTAGGATGTTGTCCTTTTGGGTTTGATGTTCAATTTCCTCATCGAGTGGGAATCTCTTACGCAACAATGTCTCTGACTTTTAATGTCGGGTTTAAATGAACAAAGCTGAAAAAATATATTTTTCAAATGCACACATTAAATGTTAGGTTTTACAAATAAGGATTACTGTTGTGAATGTAAAGTTTGCCGTTGGAATTATAAAGAAGTTTTCACCTAACAAATTCAGACAAGGCTGTGAGAAGCGACAAATGGGAGCTTATTAACAACAGCAAATGTCTAAAAAAAATTGTCCAAGGCGTGAAATCAGACTGAGATCGTTTTCCAGTGCGCGGGTTTCGGCCGACCGCGGTGAATTATTCTTACCTAATTGCCTGTGTTGTTGCTGTAAACTACAGTAGCCGTTTGGGTTTTTACTGCCAATTTTGCACGGACATGGGGGGCGACCGTACATTCAGTCGTTTTCGACTGTTGTTTCAATGTCCGGGCATAATGGATTCCAGTTTTTAGACACGTCCCCGTCAAATTGCAAAAGATAATTTGCGTCCAAATATTTCTATTATAATTTATTTAGTTCAGATTAGGTTTCTCTCATATAAAGGATATTACTCGTAGCGGTGTGTCGGCGTCTATTGTTTTCTTCTTCTTTGTCTAGGTTCAATTGAGTTGTATTGAATTAGATTGCATGTATTCAATTATTAATAATATTATAAATAAATCAGTTATTTTTTTTTTAAAAAAAGTTAAATATAAGACAACTTTGTAAAGTGAAATATTTTATTCATTAAAAAATTAAATTTTAAAGAATTACAATCAAATTACTTAATTAATTGATTATAACAATTAAGTCACGTGTCGACGTGCTAATCGTTGTCAATTACCGTATACCGTGACCGATAAATTCAAAATTTCACCATAAAATTGAACTCGATCTCCTCATTTCATCAAATTAGATTCCCGAAAATCTCTTTTCAAAGTCATGAAATCACCCTAATTTTTTTTAACTTCATCCTCTCACCAACGACAAACTCTCCACCATTTGGATCATCGAATGGATCCCTCAGTCTTCGAGAAAGACAAATTCCAAACAAATTTCAATTTTCAATCAATGGACTCATTTGTGACTTTTTGAAATTTGATAAGCTATTCATAATCTGACTAATAATTGAGTGACCTCAGGTGTAGTTTACCTAATAGAAAAATCATTTAAAAAATGTTTCCAGACCACACCTTCTAGCGCTCGTTTTTAACGAAAGTTTGTGGCAATTGATTTGTTAAGTGACTCATTTGTAATTTTTGAATTTGGGTAACTTATTTGTAATTTTATTAATAATTGAGCCTTTCGTTGTATAATTTACCCAATTATTTTCAGGGTAATTATACCATGCACTTATGGTAAAATGTTTCTACAAGTGCCTTAATTTTAGGGGTTATAGATATAATTTAGGGTTAATATTTCATAGGTTTAGAATTTAGGGTTTGTAGTTAGAATTTAGAATTTAGGGATTAAAATTGTAACTCTTTGAAATTTAAAATTTTAATTGATACAATCAATTAATTGGTTGTTTCCATAAGTGCCATGATTTTAAGGGTTAGAGATTTAAATTAGGGTTCATACTTTAGGGGTTAGGTTTATGTGTTTAGAATTTAAGAAATGTGGTTTGAATTTAAAGTTTAGAGATAGAATTTAAGGGTTATAAGTAAAACCCTAAATTTATAACATATCACCTCAAACTCTAACCTCTAAACCCTGAAATATAAAAAAAAACCTTAAATTCTAAACCCCTAAACTATAAGTCATAAATTAAATTTCTAACCCCTAAAATTAAGGCGCTTGTGGAAACAAAATGTTTACACTGTCGGTGCATCAAATATTTTCTTTTATTTTTATTATTAAAAGTATATCAAATTTTGAATAGAAAAGTATATCAAATAATTTTATATTAACATAAATATATTATACATTTAAATTTAAATTGTATTGATTTTTAATTTATCAAGGTAAATTTGTATTTTATCATTAAGAAATTGAAAATGTAATTTTATTATTATATTAATTTATATTTCTAAAAATGAAGGAGTAAGGAAAACTTTCCCATTTTAGGAGGGTTAAGCCCACTGTATTGCTTTCTAGCATGGGTGGAACGCAAGGGAGTTTTTGGAGGCGTGAGCTCTTACCACTTTTTTTTTCTTCTCAAAAATATTAAAATAGATTTTTAAAAGAAAAAAAAAAGATAAAATTAATTTTACAATCCTTCAATTTTAAATTTTATAACGGTCTTCTTTATAAATTTTTAGTTTTATCCCCTGCTAGAGTCATCTCTGATTATTGTTGTTATTGTGGCAACTCCAAGGTATTTGGTTCATATATGCTTAAACACAAATTTTTTTAAATTTAATTAGTGTAGAGTTTAGTTGAATTTATAGATAACTTATGTAATTCATTAGAAAATAAAAGTTTAGTACTTGATGCATCACCGTGTATAAACTTTTTACCTTATAATAAGTAAATCAAATGATAATATGTTGTCATATAAATTTAATGTTAAACTCATTTGAATCTGATGAAGTACATATCTACTTACAATTTAAGCTGTGAGTACGTCCAAATTTATTCACATATATTTTGATTTCCACCAAATTCAAAGACCTCGCCTCTCTTCTCTTTTTTCCTCAATGCCAAATCGAAAACCACACTTTTCGGCCTCTATAGACACTATAAGTAGAACAAAAGATTGAACCGATACCAAATGGAGAGAACTGTTTAAGTCAAAAGCAGTGTTTTTCCACTCGGGAATAAAAAAGGTGTTTTATTTTATTATTTTGTTTACCAAATTGAGAGGAAAGAAAACTTTTGCTTTTTTGGTGAGATGGTGACGTGGCAAGCAGATAACGGTTGGATGATTGGTGGGAGTTTTGCTTTAGGAGTGGAGGGTGAGGATGAGTCAATGAGACAAGTTGTCATGTGAGAAGTGCAGCAATCCCATGAAAGTGAATTAAAATGATTAGGTGAGTATGCTCAAAATTCATGGTTTTGGCGATCTGGTGTGGGCCTTTGCTTTTTGAAAAGAGCATATACAAATGGGTTTCAAAGTGTGGGATTTTGTGGATTTGTGTGTTTTGGAATTAGGAAAAGGTGTCGAGGGATTGTTAAAGTTGCATTCTTTCATCATTCTCTTCTCTTTTTTTTTGCTTAGTTCCAAGTTTTGGTCCACACACCAAAGGCCTTTTTTCAGTGCCTGTTTTTGTGTTGTATTTAATTTACCCCTAAATCTTGCACTAAACGATGAGTATTATATAAACGGTTAATTCGGATTGAGGTATTGTATATAATTATTGCAGAAATGACGTCTTAATTCAACTTGCATCATTTATAATGTTATAGTTAAAAGTTTAACATTGTTTAAGAGTTTTATTAATGTATTCGTTAGACTGATTGATAATTAATTTAATTAAAATGAATACAATTCGAGTAGAGGCGGAAATATAAGCGAACTGTGGGTTGATTGAAAGCTTGGTAACGTGAACATGAGTAGGGATGGGCACGAGTAGGGTAGGGTTGGGTTTTGGCGCACCGGACCCGACCCGAAAATAAGCCTGCACCCACTCCGAAAATAAATATACTAAATCCGACCAACCCAACCTATATAAAATAAATTAATTTTAGGGATCTAATTGTAAAAAAATAGTTTTAAGGGATGTAATTATAAAAAATATAATTACAAGGACTAAATTATAAATAAAAATTCAATTTTAAGGACTTAATTATAAAAATATATAAATATGGGTATTATTATAAATATCCCTAAAAAATTTAAGGAAAAATTATACTATTAGTCCCGAGTCGGGTCGAATATTTTTTACCCTAAACTCAAGCCTGACCCGACCCGAGTTTATTATCAACAAAAAAACTCGACTCAAACCCGATTTTTTTCATTAAAAAATTCAACCTAATCAAATCGGGTCGAGTCGAAACTCATCGAATCCGGGTAAAATGCCCATCTCTAAACACGAGGCCTCTAAATAATTAGCACATGCTCATGAAGTGGTGGTGGAGAATTAAGTTGCAGGTTACATGTCGGAGAGTAGCGGCCCATTTTTGGTATGAGATATGGACATGGTTAGTCCAAATAAATTTAGCTTGTAAATGTAATAACCACATGAACGTAGCCCAGCAAGGCGATCACGTGATTTCGTCTCGATATCTTACGGCGGGAAACAACTTTGATGCTCGGCCTTCTCGTGAATTTGTTTGGGCCCAATGACCCACTTACTGCACTTCTAATTTTCACCTCAATTTTCTTTAAATTTATGGATATATATATAATATGAGTGAAATTCTGATACATAAACAATGTAAAAATTTATTTTAAACAAGCATGTATATTTATACTATAAAATTTAAATTTTAAATTTTTAATCTTAAGTCATAATCTCTAAACTATATACCCTAAATTTTGCACAATAACCTTAAGTTCTAAACCCTAAAATCTAACCCTAAACTAAACTACCAACCCTTAAAACTAAAGGCTATAAACTAATCTTTACGGAACATGCATATCAAAGTTTTAATTTATCCATTACATGGCATACTTCTTTTGATCGAATCGGTGTTTAAAAACAAACTTTTTTTTAGGATGGATGTGACAATTTATGCGAGATTAAATATAAATCTTTCTATTCACTCGCGAAATCTAAGTAGTTTAGGTCTTTGGGAGGCCACAACAGCTCATCTCATCTCGATAATCCATATATCCCTTATTAGCGTATAGACAATTATTTCTCGAGCACATATTTAAATTTGGCTCCAATAAAAACATAATAACAAACTTAGCGATGTATATTCGCAGACCAATAAATATAAGATCACTCCTTTTCATTATGAGGTGACGAAAAGCACGTATGAATCACCGTAGTCCAGATTTATGACTTAGATGCTTAAGGTTATAAAGATCAAACCTCACTGAATAGCTTTTCAGTTTATTTTGAGTATATTGTTTGGGTATTTCAAAAGATGTCTCATGCTAATCTTTTAAGGATAAGGGGCAAAATCTTGTAATGGAACGGTATTTAAGCTTCGTTCGACATAATTTTTTCACTTAATTTTTAAAGAAATTTTACCCAACGATCTTTTTTGGCATCTTCTCACTCAATTTTTACGTAAAATTTGCTTTCAACTGTAGCGTTTGGAGAAGCCAGAAATTTTAATTTCTCCCCAAATGCGATTTCTCCACTAAAATCATAGTTTGGCAAGCCATATTAAACAGTGATTAAATTAATGTCACGAATCAATTCAATTGGAAATTAACTAAAAATATTATTTTATAGGATAATAAATACTCTGTATTTCAAAGTTGTTTTCATCTTTTAATACGTTTAATTGACAAGGTTTTAAATAAAATAAATAAAAATCATCATTTGAGAAATCAATCAACATGACTTAGACAATTAGACAATATGTATACATATTTCTTATCTATCCATTTATAATCAGTTATAGATGTAATTTTTCTACGTTTACATCTTTTATATAAAATATTTTTTTATATGCATGATAAATTTGACTAGAAATAGACACATGACTATACAATAGAAATGCAAACATATAAAATTTTAGAAGATGAAAATAGTTTTTTAATAGAATATACATAAAAAAATTAAATTATGTACAAATTTTAAATTTTTAATGGACGACCGTCATTCTCCAATTTTCATGGTCCATCCCTAAATTTGACAATCTAAATTATATAATATTTTTATTCAAAATCTCTTGCTGCTTGTAGCCTGTAGGCATCAACCTCTCATTTTTATTGTTCTTTATCTTGTGTTTTAGTGTGTATGCGTGAAGGCATATCAAATATTGTTGTATTAACCGATGTTTTAATTATAATTTAAGATTAAATTGGATATTAGTGTTTTTTATTAACACATACAAAGTTAACCGCAAAGTGATTACTTTATGTATCAATAATTTTACCGAGAAATGTTGGGTACAATTACAAGGCACATTGCTCTTTCAAACAGAAAATTTGAGTTCGAATTTTAAAGAAGATATTATTGGGGAAAGAGTCACGAATCCTGAATATGGACCATAAAATGAGCGTGTACTTTATAAAAAACAACAACTTTAGTGATCAAAACACTAGTTTTAAAACTCTAATGACGAAAACATAATGTTTAAAACTTTATTGACCATGGTTGTAATTTACCCTTCTTTAAAAGTAAGAAAAGAGCAAAATAATTAAAAGGTACATTTTCAGATTAGGTTCCACCTCACTCTCCTCTCATCTTTTGGCGGCTAGGGTTTCTCTCTCTCTAAATTCTTTCCATTTCTTTTCCATTTTCCCTTTCTCTGTTCTTTTCTCACTCCACTTTCTTGCAGATCTATTTATCAATGGACGTTTTGTGTGAGTAAGTGTTTTTTTTTTGTAAAAACAAAAACAAAAATAAAGATTGTATTTTTGGAGGGGGTTAGTTTGGGTATTTTTGATTCAAGAAATGGCGAGCTTGAACCCTTTTGATTTGTTGGGAGATGATGATACCGGGGAACTTTCAGTACTGATCGCTGCACAGCAAAAGGCTGTCTCAACCGCCACCGCCGCCGCCGTTCCAAAAAAGGGAGCGGCTCAGTCTCAGGCAAAGCCGCAGCCTACTACTCAGGCTAAACAGGCTAAGCTTCCCTCCAAGCCTCTCCCTCCTGCTCAGGCCGGTAAGCTTAACCTATAAAACTTACTCGTTATTTTCATATGCTTGTATTATTTGGGTCATCAATGTTATCTGCTTAATTAGCAGAAAGAATGTTTCTTTCATGTTCTGTCCTAAGATTAAAGGTTGAGTTGTGGTGATTTTGAAGCGGATTCATGATATTTCGCCGTAGCTTTGTATGTTGTAAAGAGAACGTTTGAGTTTGATTGTTATTTTATGTGCTCATGTTTATTTGGTTTCTAACTGTTAAGAATATGTTATGTTTATTGAATTAGTTCTGAGAATGAACATAGCAAAATGTTCAAAAAAAGCTTATTCAAATTGGTGCTGTTATTTTTTTCTTAAAAGAAATGAGAAGCTATCTTTTCTTTTTCTTTTTTGATCATACATTGTTATTCTATCTATAAATATGTGCTTTTGGTTTCAAAATGTTTATGCTTTAGTGTACCTTTGTTTATTGGTTTGGTTAATGATTTATCTGAGTTATAAAGACTAGGTAAATGTTAGTAGCTTTTGAGGTATCTTGGCTTTCTACTTGCATTAATATCTAATAGTCAGTTATGGTTTCTTTCTGTTTAGTACAAAATCATGTTAAGTTGAAAAGTTATGATTTTGTCGATTTTATACCATCTATTTCTTGAGCTATGTTTAAATTAGTGCTACTGATCTTTTTTGGGTTTGTTACTAATGCCTGCACTCCTTTTCTCTTTGAAGTGAGGGAGGCCAAGAGTGAAGGTGCTCGTGGTGGAGGCCGTGGTGGACGAGGATATGGACGTGGGCGTGGTGGAAATGCTGGATACGGACGCGACGTTGCCAATGATGAGAACTCATTCAGCAACAGTGGTTTGCCTGGTGGTCAAGGTGCACTTGAAGATGGAGAGAGTGGCAAGTCTTCTGAAAGGCGTGGATATGGTGGTCCTCGGCCTTATCGTGGTGGTCGCCGTGGTGGGTTCAGTAATGGGGAAGATAGAGATGGGGAGCGACCTCGCAGGGTGTTTGATCGCCATAGTGGGACTGGGCGCGGGTGAAGATTATTGTTTGACTGTTTATTTTGATATTCTATGTGTTTCAGTGTTTTATCCAAGTCTGAAAAGTGATCCTTTTTGTTTGTTGTTCATGTCTGCAGAAGTGAGCTCAAACGAGAAGGCTCTGGTCGTGGGAATTGGGGAAATCAGACTGATGAACTATATCAGTGAGTTGTCTTTGGTTCTTAGAATTCCGGCCTTAAATAATATTGTAAAATCGATTGAAATCATCAGTTTGTTTTGTTCTTTTTACATCCTTGTAAACACTCGGTGAAATGAAATTGTCTTTGCCTCTTTCAGGGTCACCGAAGAAGTCGGCGAAACGAAGAAGAATGTAGGTGATGAGAAGCCAGCAGGAGAAGAGGATGCAGGAGATGCTAACAAGGAGAATCCTACTGATGAACCAGAAGAGAAAGAACCCGAGGATAAGGTAGAATCACTTAGAATTTATCCTATGAGATGATTATTAATATTTGTAAATCTACGGTACAAACTAGGGCTGTTACTGCGTGTGACCTTTGCTATTGAAATAGGAGATGACTCTTGAGGAGTATGAGAAGGTGCTGGAAGAGAAAAGGAAGGCTTTGCAGGCACTCAAGACTGAGGGAAGAAAAGTCGATGCCAAGGAGTTTGAGTCTATGAAGCAGCTTTCAAACAAGAAGAAGAATGACGACGAGGTTTTCATCAAGTTGGTAAGACCCGTTGGTTCACTTTAAGAGTCCATCATGAATTACTTATCTTATTAGTTGCCAAATATGTGATAATCATCTTGTCCTTCTGATTTTCTTGTATAGGGCTCTGATAAGGATAAGAGAAAAGAGGCTTATGAGAAGGAAGAGAGAGCCAGAAAGGTATTTTCTTTCGTATGTTTGTGTGATCTGTTTTTCCAGTTTCCCCGAGCCTTTATTGAAGTTAATTTGATCCATAGCACACTTTGAACATCGATTATGTAACTTTGATTTTAACTATTATCAACTTCCTTGATTTAAAGTTTTATCTAAATCCTCTGACATTGCAAAACATGGATATCTGTTCCTTTCACAACTCCATCTTGAGCGCTAATGATGTTTTACTGGCATGTATTGATCCTTATTCTTTACTTGTGGTGGTAGGCTCTGAGCATTAATGAATTTCTGAAGCCTGCTGAAGGGGAGAGGTACTACAACCCAAGTGGACGCGGGCGTGGTCGCGGTCGCGGGCGTGGTTCAAGTGGATTTGGTGGCGGCAATGGAGCAAGTAATGTGGCAGCACCTTCCATTGAAGACCCTGGGCAGTTCCCAACATTGGGAGGAGGCAAGTGAGGTTTCTGTAGAACCCCAGATGCCATCTCCAGTTTCTTTTTTGGGTTCTTTATATTTTAGGTAGGAAATGAAGTCGAATAATCTGGTTCCCTGTTTGCCAAAGGATCTCAAAATTTCCTGTTTTAAAATGTATATTTCTGTTTACTTCTAGTGTCCTCTCTCCCTATCAATTGTTATGCTGTGATCTTACTCTCCCCCCAAAAAAGAATGGAAATTGGAGCCCTGTGAAACTATTGTTGCTGAGTACTTTTGTTTTGAAATAGATTGAACTATTTTGCTATTCTTATAGCCGGAATGATTATGTGTTTGCAAATGCTTTTCCTTTTAACACAAGCAATAAGAAAAAATATTTCCATATAGTATATTGTAATTATCTTAAGAATAAATATTTTTGCACGCACACCGTTGTCTCAGTGGTAAAGTATTATGTAATTTATCTAGGTGACTGGGTTTGAGCATCAGTTTTGCATGGTGTGTGCCTTAGTAACTCGGGTTCGAGCACTAATTTTACACAGTGTGTGTGCTTTATTAAAAAAGACTAAGAAAGTTGAACAGATGTTACACTAGCGTATTTAAAGAATACTTTTTCAAGAAGTATTTTTAATATAAAAACAATAAAAAACATAAATACTCATTTAAGGTACTAACTTGACTAATCAGGTTAAGGTCACATGACACAATTTAATGTCATGTATTAATTCAACAATTATTTCTAATTTAAATATCAAGATGGTCTAAAAAAATATAGGTATCAAATAAAAAAATATAAAGTTTAAGGACCAATTAATATAACAAGCCAAAACTCTACCCTCATCTTTAAAGTCCCACAAAAAGATACATTGGGCCTTGAATCTACGATCCAAGTCCTAAGGGCCCATTTCTGCTAATAGAAACAAAAATAATTATTAAAACCAAATGAATCGTCTCTCTGATCCATTCATTTCGTCGTCGTACTCTTTCTTACGTCTCGTATTTTCAGTATCCGCTTTTTCCTTTATTTTCCCTTGCTTTCTCTCCATCTTATCTCTGCGGATTTTTTCCGGCCAATCGCTGCTAGATCTCTCTGTTCGGTAGCCGGAATTTTTACTTAGATTCCGGCGATCCTATCTTTCGGGCCTGTATTTCTTACTCTTTTAGCTACAATGAATCCCGAGTAGTAAGTTTCCTCTCTATTCGTATTTAATAGTAATATTTTATTTCGTATGCCGTGTTTTGATGTTTAAGCCTTTATTTTTCGTTTCTTTTCTAATATGGTAATATTATTCTCTTGTTGTTGGTTTGATGACGTTTGGAATTTACATGATTTCTCTTGTCTGTTTAAAAGTTAAGTTAACCCTACAATTATGATATTTTTGTTTCAGTCTTTTTGATGAAAATTAGATGTTCTCTCTGTTCTGGTTTTATTATCGTCTTATTTGCAGTTTAAATTTAACATAGAAAGTTGAATAAAAAATAATGAAGGTGAGATATTTCGGTGTTCTTTACTATGAGTGTGTTATGTCATGTCAATTTGATGGATTTAGGCTCTTGATTATGTAAGATCCTCTAGTAAATTGTGTTTTATTAATCCTTTTCTCAATAATCTCTTATATTTTGTTAATGTGATGCTGAATCGATTGTGAGTGATGCCCGCTTGCTCTAATTCGAGTTTCGCATTCTTGATGCACCAGTAAAATTAAGAACCAACTGATAATGGCTTGGTATTCTAGTAAGGGTTAATCTTTGGGCTGTTAAATTGGTTTTCCGACAGTTTTGCACCCACTGATTTAGTTTTGGTTTCTGAGAAGTGTCTCTGTTTGGGGTTTGGGGACTAGGCCTCATTTGGTGAATCCAACTTTGCCTTACACATGTTATATAGCTGGAGCTATTATGTACTTGCATCATTGGAACATGTGCTGATATTGTCTGGTTGCAATTTTTTGCAGTGACTATCTCTTCAAGCTTCTGCTCATCGGAGATTCTGGTGTTGGAAAATCTTGTCTTCTTTTGAGATTTGCTGTAAGTTTCTTGACTTAAGTTGAAATTTGAATGTAAATGTCTACTTTGTAGAAATCCGTTTGCCTTGTCGCACATTCTTAGATGTATAAGGTTGCCTTGTAGCACATTCTGGTGTTGTATTGTGATAATGATTGGTTAAAATGTTTCACTGCATAAGGACATATAACATGTGTTGAGAGAGTAAAATTTGTATTTCATGGGTTGGAAGTACGCACTTTTGGATTTGGAATCTTGTCACTATTTTTGGTTTTTATGTTTGAGGTATAAAAAAGTGGAATTGTGGATATTTCCAGATGGTTATGAAGGACTAAATCTCAAACCTGATTTTTTTTTTCTCTTAATGCAGGATGATTCATATGTAGAAAGTTACATAAGCACCATTGGGGTCGATTTTGTAAGTAAACAGTCCTTGGTGTTAACTTTGCCTTTAAATGCCTAAAATTATAGCAATTATTCTAATTTTTGTTGTTTCTTTTTCTTTTTTTGGTAGAAAATACGTACTGTGGAGCAGGATGGGAAAACCATCAAACTTCAAATTGTATGTTTTTACATTCTTTTTTCTTTAATTTTTACTTTGAAAATTTTCTGACCTAGGTTTTTCTATATATTTGGAGGATTCTTGGAGGTCATCATATCCCCATATTTGAGTTCGGACATGGGTATTTCATGAGAAATGAAGTGTCCGAGACTCCGAGTAACATAGCTTCTGAGTAATACACCTAATAAGAGAGAATCAGTTGTCTGATCTTCTTTGGCTGCTACTTTTTCCGTTTATTTATTTTCATTTTATAATTTACTAATTTAGTCCTGCTATGTTACTTGTAAGTCTTGACTCTTGGTTTCTTGATGATGACCAGTTAGTTTGCTCTTGATTCAATGTACAGTGGGACACTGCCGGACAAGAAAGATTCAGGACAATCACTAGTAGCTACTACCGTGGGGCCCATGGCATAATAGTGGGTGATCTTCTCCTTTCTAGATTTTCTCCATTCCTTATTTTTTTTCCTTTTTATGCTACTTATAAACCCTTTGTTTGTATATGGTCTTTTTCTTTCCTTTCATTGCCGGCTCCTCTGTTAGATAGTTTATGATGTTACAGACCAAGAAAGCTTCAACAATGTCAAGCAGTGGCTGAGTGAAATTGACCGCTACGCTAGCGATAATGTTAACAAAATACTGGTTGGAAACAAGTGTGATCTTACGGCAAATAGAGTTGTGTCCTATGAAACAGCCAAGGTATTTTCCAAGGAAGAACTGTGATTATCAAATTCTAATTGTTGGCGTTTTACTGCATTCTTCGCCCTATTCTTGCTGCATTCTTTTTTCAGGCATTTGCAGATGAAATCGGCATACCTTTTTTGGAAACCAGTGCAAAAGATGCCACTAATGTCGAACAAGCTTTCATGGCAATGGCTGCCTCCATCAAGGATAGGTACCCCGTAGCCTTTCTCTTCCAATCAAGTTATTTCAGTTCTAGAAGTATATGCAGTTGACCGGCGGCAAGTCCAATTATGCAATCTTATAGAAAAAAAACCTGTAGATCAACAACACAAACCCATTGCTACTGAATTTCTTTTGATTGTCAGTTAATTTAGTGTGTCCAGCTCAATCTTTAACGTGGCCTGCCTCTTAATGCAGAATGGCAAGCCAACCTGCGACGAACAACGCAAGGCCTCCAACGGTACAGATCCAAGGTCAGCCTGTTGCACAGCAGAGTGGCTGCTGCTCTTCCTAAAGACGAGGTCGACGATGAATTTGCAAGCTCTCTTTCTTATGCAGTAGGCTGCCTTTGGTGGCGTGTACTATTCGTGTTTCTTAAAAACTCGATAGTTTTATCGAACTTATTAGTTCGGGGACCAACTAAAGAAGACGATCTAATTCATTTCTACATACTCGTTAATGTGAATGGCTTGTACAATGTATGTTTGTTGGTTAATATAGTAGTGTTCTTTCTCAAATCTAGATTTTTTTTTTCAAGTCTATTTGCTAGATCTCATACATGAGAGAAAGCTTTTGCCTGAAAATAAATTTGAAGGCAACCAATTTAATAAGTAGAATACATAATGAATACACGTATGTACTGAAATTTATACAAAACAAATTATTAATTGTTAAGGTTTGTATAAATGATTATATTTTGATACATAACATGCGTAGAAAAAAAATTACACATACTCTTTATAATTTTTAAAACTTAAATTTTAAATCTTAGCACTTTAAAATTTAAACTCTAAATTCTAACTATAAACTTTAAATTCTATATTCTATACCCTAACCTAAAACCTTAAACCTAAGTTTATTTATCAAAATATTTTCCTTGTATAAATGTCTAATATTTTTCTAATGCAATTACCACTTGAAAATTTTATACAAAACAAATTATTAATTAATAAGGTTTAGGGTTATAGTTTAGGGTAATATGGTAAAAGATTTAAATTTTAACATATAAACCCTAAATTTTAATTCCTTTAAGTTCTATCTGTAACACCCTAAATTCAATCTAGAAAAAATTCAGATTGAAAGGATATCACCAAAAAATAAAACAGAGAACTAAACTAAGATCATACGACAAAATCGTAAACTTGTATTAGTTTAGTAGATTTATGAAAAATTTTCTATAAATAATTTTTTTTGCTATTTCGTTCTTAACATGACAAAAACTTGCATAGTTAACATTTAACAAAGGTCATAAATACAACCAAAGATACTTTACTAAAGCATAACATTAACTGCAACTTATAAATTTAAAATCCTTAACCTTAAATCCTTAACAAAATTTCTACACTCTAAAATCAAGACGAATATAGAAATATTTTATCTCATCAAAATTACTCTTTCACTTTAATGACAAACACTAAGGCTTCGTTCTCCATTGCTGTCAAAACGGCTGTTTCGCACGTAAACAGAGAAGCATTGCTGAACGGTCCGACAAAATCGCATTGTTGCCGTTTTTTGCTAGAATTTTTGCCTCAAACGCTGGATTTTTCACCGCCAATTTTTTCAGCTTCTCTGGCACCGCAACTTTTTCACCGCAAATTGGATCCAGCAGTAATGGAGAACGAAGCTTAACTAATTTTTTAAAACTATTTTTCAACAATTAATTTAAAAATCATTTTTTTTCAACACACTTTTTAAGAATAACAGCAAATTAAGCCTAAATCAAGCGCCTAAACGGCCGTTTGAAACGTTTTCTTTCATTGTTCAATATAATTTTTTCGTTCGGCAGCTAAAAGTTCAGTGGAAAAAATTGTGCCGAAGGATCCTAAAAGTCGAGACCAAACCATGCATTGAAAAAGCCCAGGAATTTTCGGGTGGGCCAGTTGAGCTGTCAATTTACCCAAATAGATTTACAAACTGATCCAACGACAGATCGAGAAAATTCCCTTTTCAGTTCAGTAGAATATCGTGTTCTTTGTATTCGTCGAGAGAGAGAATCCGAGAGGGAAAACAATGGCGGCCGAGGACGACGGCGGAGAGTTTTACCTCCGTTACTACGTGGGTCACAAAGGGAAATTCGGGCACGAGTTTTTGGAGTTCGAGTTCAGGCCAGACGGGAAGCTCCGTTATGCTAACAATTCCAATTATAAAAACGACACCATGATCCGAAAAGAGGTCTTCCTCACCCCCGCCGTTCTCAAGGAATGCCGCCGCATCATCTCCGAGAGCGAGGTTCTCTTTTCAACACTTTCTTTTGCCATAAATATGCTTTTTTCCCCCTGGAATTCAATTGTTTGCTTCTTACCAAACGGATTCTTAGGGTTTTATAGGAACACGGGTGAATTTAATAATTTTTTTGCACCGGAAATAAATTAGATTTTCTGTTTTTATCTTTTCGAATTGCTTCTTTTTTCTAGCTGGATTCTAGTGTAGGCTAGCGAAAGTGCGAAACCATAACCATTTCCTCTTCTTGGTTTATAAATTAAAAGATTTGGATTTTTAGCTAATAATTGATTATTTACGTGATTTATGGTAGCACTAGCTTGGGGTTCCTATATTGATTATTTACGTGATTTACGTGATTTATGCTTGATAAGTTAAAAGATTTAGTTTTTAGTTGTAATTGATTACTTCTGTGATTTATGGCAATTTGGGGTTCCTGTATTGCACAGTAGTGCTTATATTATACGGTTGGTTTTGTTTGTAGATAATGAAGGAAGATGATAACAACTGGCCGGAGCCAGACCGAATTGGGCGGCAGGAGCTCGAGATTGTGATGGGGAATGAGCATATCTCCTTCACAACTTCAAAAATCGGGTCCCTTGTCGATGTTCAGAGCAGTAAGGATCCCGAAGGTCTTCGCATTTTTTATTATCTGGTTCAGGTCAGTAAGTTCATATACAGCATTTTCTTCGATTCATAAAGGGCATTCATTAGATGCTTGGAATCCTACCAGACTTGGCTTATCTCACTCTTATCGATTGCCATTTTATGTTACTGCAGGACTTGAAGTGCTTTGTTTTCTCTCTTATTTCACTCCACTTCAAGATCAAGCCTATTTGAGGAATGAATGGTGATATTAAATCTCTGCATCAGTTTGTCGCGAGGTGTGTTTTTGGTTTTGATATAAGCTTCCATTTGTTGTCATCGGAATTCTTAAAATGGATGAGCTAAGTCTATTGTATTATTGTATCATACGAGTGATTTTGGAATTACATAAAATCACTCTGTTCTGACTTCTGTTATGAAAAGGCTTTTGTTATGCAAATACTTCAATTAGCAACCAGTAATGCTATTATAATTTCTTTGCAATTCTGAAAGCAACCAGTTTTGCATAAGAATAAACAGTAGCAGAAAGCTTTCATGCATATGAAGTTTGGAACATAAAACCTTGTTCTAAATCGAATTAACAGAGCATATCCTGTTTGGTGTCTACTCATTTCAAGCACCAACAATCCCATTATGCTATTAGAGCACAAAGCAAAATCAATGAGCTCTCTAGTAGGGGTGAGCGTTCGATCGAGTCGAGTCGAGTCAAAAAATTTCGAGTTATTCGAGTTGACGAGTCATATTTTACAACTCAAACTTTATTTGAAATTTTTTCGATTCGAGTCGAGTTTAAAAAATTTGAGTCGAGTCGAGTTTTCGAGTTCCTATAAAAATTTAACTGTAATTATTTATCATGTTATAGTAGGGTTTGATTTCAATTTAAATTCCTTTCTCTACTCATATAAGATATGCACATATATATTTTTTCACATGTGACAATATTTCTTCATATTTTTATATATCATTATGTATATATCATAAAAAATAGAGGGACTCGTCTCGAACTTAAAAATAAATTCACTAATTACTAAAAGATTCGAGTTATTCGAATTTCCATTTTACAACTCAAACTTTATCTGAAATTTTTTCGAGTTATTCGAGTTTATGAAATTTCGAGTCGAGTCAAGACGAGTCGAGTATTTTTGCCTCGAGTTGAGTCGAGTTATTCGATTTTTTCGAGTCGAGTCGAGTTTTGCTCACCCCTACTCTCTAGTTGTCAAGTTTGGGACACGGATTATGAATTTTCATCAAGTTTGAGGCACAGTTTGGCACTTGAGACAAAAACAAGTTTGGGTTTGATACTTCGATTAGGACAAAACAAAAATTTACAGTTGATGCACCAGAATCTTTTACCATACTCTTTGAAGAGGTTGAGAGATTTATCTCAATTGACTAGCCTTTAACCAGAAAGACCGATAACACATATTTCTCCTTATAAATCAAAAAGACTAAATTGGTTAAATATTCTCTTTTTTGGGAAAAAAATTAGAAAAATACCCTCCATTTGAAATCATTTGGAAAAGTACCCTCCCTTTGAAAGTAATTTGAAAAAATATCCCTCATTTGATCCATGTAAGGGTGATTCGCGTTCAACCATACACGATTATTGAACTCGCACTCTGCGAGACGCGAGTTCATTCTAATATGGCGCGTCCTATCTATCGACCTCATTTTATTTTTAATAAAAAAACTCGCACATCAGTTTGAACTCGCATCTAGCTGCAGAACGCAAGTTATCCTTATGTAGATTGAATGGGGTATTTTTTCAAAAAAAAAAAACATTCAACCAATTTAGCGAAACAAAAACATATATTACAAAAGAATCCCAGAACTATAAGTTTATCTTAGTAATTATAAATAAACAAGATATTAAACACAAATGCAGCCCCGTCGGTGATAACAGTATTGTCCCTAGAAATTCTCGAGGAAACGAAAATGCAACCGGCCCCAATAGCATGTGCTTCTACTTTAGTCAACTTTTCAGTACGGTTTTCGCTTGTAGATAGATACAACAGATAGCTATAATCTTTGGCTCGTTAATGCCTTATCAATTAAAAGTTCAGTACAAAAGCATCAATAAAGGGCCATAATATTCTTGGTATATCCATGTGTATTCGACCTATTGACCGATTAATCCAAAATCAAAATCAATTTTGCTTCATTTACAATGCCAGGATTCAGACTCGTGATTGTAATGTATTAATATATTTGTGGTACCAACATTATGTGGGACTTCCACTGTATTAGTATGAGGGGGCTCACATGGACAGCTCATGGGTTGGGACAGCCACACTCTGGAGTTTAATCCCACAGGCAAATGCTAAATCAAGAATTTGACAGTTAACCAGACAACCCTAGAAAGAAAAAAAAGCTTCCACCAATGAGAAGGACCCACAAATTTACAGACAACAATTTTCCCACATGTAATCACATGATGAACAAGGGAAATGACACTCTTAGGAAAATGACACTAATCCCCACAAAATGAACCACCTTTAAATTTGTTCCAAATTGGCTTCTGACAGATAAAGTTTGGAACTTTAATAATCATATAACCCCTACCCCAAACTCTAAATCCCACACTTTTTGTGTATAGACAAAGACCTTATAAAACCATACTTTTGGTCTAAAATTCTATTTTTTCCAGCTATGGCAGAGCTAGAGAACCCGAATGTGATGCCAAATCTCATATCCTTTCTTTCTTCTCTTCTTCAAAAAGTGGCTGAATCCAATGATGTAAACTGTGGGGTTGAGGCTCAGAAAATTTCAGTTTTCCATGGCCTAAGTCGGCCAACTATCTCGATTCAAAACTACCTCGACAGAATTTACAAGTATGCAAATTGCAGCCCCTCTTGTTTCATCGTGGCATATGTTTATCTCGACCGGTTTTCTCAAAGACAACCCTCGTTGCCGATCGATTCTTTCAACGTCCATCGGTTGCTCATCACCAGTGTCATGGTTGCTGCAAAGTTCTTGGATGACATGTAAGTTCAATTACATATTCGTTTTGTGTACATTTCAAAAACATTTCTCAAGTGCACTTTCATACGTACTTTTTAAAAGCAATGTCAAACTGACCCCAAATCAACTTTATCTCGGACTTTCAGGTATTACAACAATGCTTACTATGCAAAAGTAGGAGGAATCACCACAATGGAAATGGACTTGTTGGAAGTAGATTTTCTATTTGGATTGGGTTTCAAGTTACATGTAACCCCCAATACATTTCAGGCTTACTACTCCTACCTGCAAAGGGAGATGATGTTGCAGCATCCTCCAAGTGTTGCAGAATCCAGTTTAAGCCTAGGAAGATCACTAAAACTCCAGTTATGTTTGAATGAAGAAGATTCCTCCCATAAAAAGCAACAATTAGCTGTTTAATGGAGTTCTGAAATGTAGGTAGATACAAAGATAATGATGGTGACTTCACCTGTGCAGAATGAACCTACATCACATGTTCTCTATCTCTCTCTTGGTTGCTTAATTTGGGGTTTAGGGTATCAATTTGTTTATGACAGTCTGGCTACCAATGTTTCCTGTTTCTTTAGGTAATTAGGTTCATGATTGTGGCTTTGTAGTGCTGAGGAATATTCTAATTCCAAATGCATGTATGTAAATATAGTATATTTTATGAATCAAACAGCTATGGAATAACCTGTGTATAGGCACCAATTCCAAAAGATAGAACTAAGTGTATAAAAACAGATCAGTCTGGTATTCGTACTGAAAGATAAAACTAACCAGAAATCAGATGTCAAATACTTAATTGTTCATCAAGGTGTAGATAAACAATATATATATACATAATGCAACGTACTATTGCTGGACATATACTATAACATCATGATGGAGTAGCTAAAGCTACTGTGAGAGGCTGAACCTGGATGGACCTATTGATCATCTGAATCAAAGATCGGAGAACAAATGGCACCGCAGCAGCTAGCAATATGAACCGAAACCTCATGGATTCACGAGGCGCGATGGCGACAACGGTAGTTGACCATGATAAGAATGGACGAAGAAAGAGCCATGGTGTTTGAGTATAAAAGGCATGCTTGTGATAGAGGCGTAAATGGCCCTGTTCATTCAAGGAGTGGGGAAAAAAAGAAAAAGAAAGGATAAGTACAGGGAATTGAACCCGACGTGAATCGAACACGCAACCTTCTGATCTGGAGTCAGACGCGCTACCATTGCGCCACGGATCCTTGCTGAAATCATCACGAAGATGAACATATAAAAGATAAAAACACAAAAATATAACTCCTAATTATCATTCCTACACTATTCGTTATTAAGGATGGTGTCCAACAATCAATCGGTTCATGCAAGGAGCAAAATTGAGTATTGACATTAATTCTAACCTCGCGAGGGAAAATCATTTTATTAACCTTATTACGTTCCGCAAAATTATGCTTGTTTAGGGCTTAATGAGCTTTAGCTACTCTTTGAGCAGATGACCACATTCAGCATCTAACGACATCTCAAGGACTTTTCTTCAATCTTATGAAACGTAAGGGAACAGGTCCTTCCAACACAGATACTTTAACATTGCTCCACACATCTGGTATGGTTGGAAGCTGCGAAATTTTCTCCACGATTTCCATATCTTCGGGCAGAACATAACCGAACACCGTATATGATTTTCTCCACTCATCGTGGTTCGCTAGACTGATAAAGAACTCCGGGCCAGAGTCGACCCATGCGACCGATCCTCTTCTTATAGTGGAGCAAGCCTCTAGTGGAATATCCTTAAATACAGTTCCCTGGGCTTCAACTATTCCTTGGATCAGTGCATATGGGGGGCCGAAAGAAGCCTGCATGGTTCATTTGAGTAACTCGTTTAAGTAAACATGAAAGCTGAAAAGAGGATGTGACCAAGAGATATTTGGTAAATTACAGATGTGATGATATAAGGAATGTAAATAACTGTTGCGTAACTTGACATGCGAACAATTTGGTAAAATCTTCAGATGAAAGCCTTACATACATGTTCATTGTGATTTCCTTGAGGATCCCAAGAGTTACCTCGGCTTTCAGCACGATAGAAATGGCAACCAGCACAATGATTTAATGACAACAGCTCAAGAATATAGGCAACAGAATGTGGAGCACAATCAGGCAAAAGCTGGAAATCATGGATCACAACGAAGAAATAATGTTGAATTAAACCTAACTGAAAATCTTGAACAATAATAAAGTGATAAACCAAACACAAGAACATGACATTTAGTTTGCAATGAACAATAAAAGTGCAGTGGGGCATGGACTGAAGGAAAATTCACAAGTGAATGGCACATGTCACAGTTCATGTAGAGAAGTAGACACTAAATCTTCTATCTACGGCGACAGCAGTGGCCACTGGCCAGTAAATTTGAACAAACCTCACCTCAGACACAAGAACACATGCTTTTTGCTGAAACTCCCAAGCCTGGACTGAGTAGATATGATTCTAAGGACTCAAACTTCATGAGCATAAAATAAAAATATTCGGCGCCTAAGTCAGTTGACTTCCAAATAAGCAGACAACTCATGGTGACAGTGGACAGACTTGGGTAAGGGTCAAGGTAAGCAACATGCCCCATATCAAGGAAAACAGAATAAGATTATTGCATGGGTAGGAGAAAACAGAGAAAGTAAGCTAAGCATGCAGCTCGTTACACTATTTCAAAATTTATGCACTTACTTTAACATGAAAAGCTCCATGCACCGTATTCAACTTAACAATTCCCTACAAGACAATGGAAAAGCATGTCAAAACTGTGAACTAGACTGGCATGTCGTCGGGATAAAATTAGTATATAAACAATTTCGATGTCTGTGCTTCTTTAGGCCAAAATGTCACAATAAGGAATAGATTTTCTATCACTTCACAGTTCACATAACTACACTTGCTAGAGTTCTAAAGGGTTGTGAATTCCCACGGCCGAAAAAGCTTAATGGGTTTTGAATACACTCAAGATCAGATCTTCAATTGGAGTGAATTTTGATCAACAAATAGCTTACCTCTCCTTTACCAAAGATTAGACCAGATGTCCACATAACCATATCGCCGGAGTCTCGCCGATCAGGATCCAAGGTATCCTTTTGTTTTTTCAGCCAACACTGAATGCAGGAAAAGGTCAAATCTTGGCGTATGTAATCCCCAAAAAGGCCATAAAAACACATGGATATAACGTGTTACAAATTAACTCCATGTTTGATAGCCTTAGCAATAAAAAAACATTAGAAAATCGCTCCATAAGCAAGTCTCTGAAAACTGAGATAGAGAAGTGTATACGTTTCATATATCCAATGAAATATTGTATGCAAAAATGGAAAATTCCCAAATTACTAAACCCAACAATAGAATGGAACAAAATGGAGGTGAAAAGATGAGTGCAAGAAATGTTGGGTTACCTCACCAAATCGAGACCCACAAGCCTCTTTGTCGCCACAAAACACCCAAGAGTCGCACAAACAAGGACCATCGTCACCCTTGCACATCTCCTTGCAAGCCTCGCAACATTCCTTTGAAGAATTCAGTTTGAAATCCGATCCCCATTTCACTGCATCACCCCACAACTCTAAATGCTCAATTCCCCTGCAACACCCGTTCTCTTCTTCGTTGCTCCCCGAACTTTCAGCTGAACCGAAAGACACGGTATCGGTGGTTCCTTTAAAGGAGACGGAGAAGCTGTAATAGGACATGAAACAGGAGATGGCGGCAATCAAGAAAAGGACCGCGAGTGTAAAACGATAGACGTCTGAGTCGGGTAGCCGACGACCCATTTCACTCCGGGGACGGAGTTAACAGACCCAGAAATGGATTCACCAATTTACGCCCTCCGTGTAGTTAATCTGTACTTCTGTCATGGATCAATTTGCTTGACATTGTAAGCAAGTACAATGCAACAATGGAAACACAACTTCACAAGTCCGTTGGTTTAACGTGTGGAATTTACTATAACTGGATATATGATGAAAATATATATATAACCGGTTATATTAGTGATATTTTTCTTAAATAATAAACAGAATTATCGGGTAATAATAATTAATATAATTATTTCTATAAGATTCATTAATTAGTCTAGAGGTCTCTATAGGTTCAAATTTTAAGATTTGACTGGTGAAATGTAAAACTTCCTTCTTTTTATATATCAAATTAATTGATCACACCATAATTTAATTGAAAATATTAAATAATTGAATATCGTATATATATATTACATTTAAATTCATACTTGTTAGGATATCAAGATTCAACTTACTTTTAATCCCACCGCCATTAAACTCTTTAAGATTTCAACGTCCAACCAAATTTTAACTAAAACATTCAAATAAATCTTAAAATTTTGTCGATCAAATTGACGAGAAAATGAACTCAACGAGTAGCTCCAAAGCAAAAGAGGATGATATTCAGCAAATAAGACCTAAGTTCAAGCACCTGTGTCTGTGTGTATAAGATTGTATGCCTTATCAAAAGGTTAAAAAAAATATATGAATAAATACTATCATATAATCACAAGTATACTAAAAAAAAGTAATTTAAAAAATCAATTATTTCGAATTAACCATTTGAACACTCATAGTCCATGTTTAGAATACAATTCAAATATATTTCAATTATTAATCTATTCTATAATAGAAAAAGTTGTTGAAATTAAAATAGTTTACTAATTATAATAATTCGAACACGATGGCAATAAATTCTTGAGAATACAAAAGCCCATGGTTAAACTTAATGGAACCAAGTTCCCACAAACAAAAGGTTTGGATTTTAATCCTGTCTTTTTCGAATGCCAGTCCCAAAGAACACAAAAGATTTGGACCCAGGAAATCAAATACCGTGCCTAACTTTCCTAAAGAAATTCATGTCATCAACCCCACAAAAAGGGACAATGCACAGCATGATAAACAGCTATTCATTGCAGTATTCAGCAATCCGTTTACATACCGAATCCAAATAAACTACAAAAACTAGCATCGACATTGTATCAAAGCGCTGGCCTGTGAAACAAGTGCCCGCCCTGCTAATGATTATAAAGCTGTTGAGATGAAATAACATTGCAGGATGTATTCAAATACAAAATCACCAACAAACTCATGAAGCTCAAGTATAAAGCGAGAAGTGGTTTCCTTCCCTCCATCACAAGCTTAAGTAAGAAGCGGCAAACAAAACAATCAAGATTTTAACCATGAAGAGCTTATTAGGCAGACCCAGGTAATAACAAACATCACCAAGTCCAAGTAGATATGACATAACGCAAAGACCATGCACGCTTTTCTGGCATAAACTATGAACTGTAACTTGTTTAACTCATACTGATATAATACTTTGTGGGGAGGAAACACAAGTCCCTCGCTAATTCTCAAGTGTAGTTAGTAAAAGTCAATGATTTCTACACTGTAATTCCAACTAAAGGTTGTGGTCCAGTATGCTTTCTTAAAAGAACAATCTCTAAATCTCCGGCACACATACCTACCGCTTTATTGATTTCTGAGCCAATTAGAATCCAACTTTTCCAAGATTAACTCATAAAGCACAGCCTTCCAACTAATTATAAGGATTTCATCCACCAATAACTTCCCACAACAATTATTAAGTTCAATTTCTCAAACAATAACCACAGAAAAGAAAAAGGCGATGTTGTGACATGAGGAAGTGGTCCTTCAGTCAGAAACAGATATTTTCCTGTTGGTCCTTAAGTTCAAATCTTTGCCTACCATACTCCACCAGGCCAAGGCCAACCCAAAACCAGGAAAGGGAGGAATTACACAATAAAATTTTCTCAAGAATGATATCAACCAAAAAAACTAAAAATGCAACACTGACTGAACGATCAAACATGTCAGGTGTTAAGAACCATGTCCAATACTAAAATCAATTCCATGCATCTTAGTTAGTAATTCCCAAAGAAACACAAAGCCAAAATAGAAGTTTGAAGTATGTGTCTACGGTCTACAAGCTAGTCCTTTAATTCCCTCCCAGGTTGTGTATGGCTTCACAAGCACCAGTTTCAGAAAATGCAACATGCTTATACAAGAAAGCATGCATGAGCAACCTCCACATATTATATACAACCTTCAGTTATAGGTATCATTTGATCCCTTTTCGCTTATCACCTTTAAGGAAAGATGTTAATGCCTTGTTTCTATCTTATCACACTTATCTGATGAGTTCAGCAGGCCAAGCATCCAAAATCCGTAACCAAAAGTTAATTAATAGCTTAATCCTCCCTCTAATACTCAAGCCCGGCAGAGTATGTGATAAATGCTTCCAAATTATCCATTGGTAGGATTCTTAAATACAAAAGCAAATAATATTGTTTGTACACAGCATATTCTGACTGGCTGTTTCATCTCTAAATGAGATTAGGTTTCCTTAAACCATAAAACTTGAATACTCGCAACAAATAACCTGTTTGTGAAACTAGAAACAGCACCAAGCACACTTCCTCTTTCGCATAAAATTTATGCCTCAAAAGCTTTATATGCTATAACGTACGGAGGCTACAGAACTTGGCATGATTCTATCCAATACCATGGGTACAAAATCCAAAAGCTTTATATGCTCCACATCCTACAGCAGCCTCATTGTCTCTGAAATCTGCTCCATAGACAAATTCACCTTGCTAATACACCTCTCAGAAGAACGGATAAACCAACTTCGGGAAGCCCTACCACCCCTACCATGAGTACAACATGAAAAGGAATAGGATAAAAACAATTTGACTTACATCAGTAGTATGAGCCAGAACCACCCCTACCACCCATGTAACTGCTACCTCCCATACCACGACTAGGGTACATGGATGAATAAGAGCTACCACCAGCCTGCCATGGAAGCAGAAATATAACATAAATACAGGCTAGTATGTTCTTAAAAAATTAAACAAATGAAGGGAAAAGGCCATACATCTGATCCCCTAGACATGTAATCACCACCATAGCTGGAGGATGAGTACATTCCTCCAATATCACTGCTGCTGAAAGAACCTGAAAACATACAAAATTTAAGTCATTAAACATGAAAGCACAAGTAAAAACATGACCACCCATCCAAGAGGAAACCCTTTTTTCTTCTTTAATAAGTCATCAGCAACTTAATACACACCTCCACCATAGCCCATGCCCTGACGACTGCCATACAGACTATGTGAATCCTGACCAGACATAGAACTCCTGCTGACACCATATCCTAGATTGGATCTCCCAAGCCTATCACAATAAGACTAGTTATAACTAAAGCTCCTGAAAAAAGAGGATAAACACAAGAAAGCTTCTAGAAGACAAACCTATCACCATATGCATCTGCATATGGAGGAGCACCCCCAACAATTTCATAGTCTAGGCGAGCCCTTGAATGCCTTGCACCCGCATCAACATATCGGGGAGGGACATCATCCTGATTCAACAATGAGGTAAATAGCATAAAGAAGTGGAAAATTGTCAAATCATATGCTACTTCCGACATAATTACTTGAAAGGGCAGTAGGACCAACCATAACAGCATATGGTCTTTTTGAGCCAGACATAGTGCCATAATCACGGCCACGCCCCTCACGGTAGCTAGGAGGAGGTCTTTCAAACCTTTGAGCATATGCATCATCTACATAGGGTCTTCTTGCTGCAGTACGAGATGTGCTTCTAGGCAAATCAAAGTAGCCAAAGTTGCGAGAAGAATATTCTTCTCTGTATGAGGAATGTCTATCAGGAACAACCCTAGAACCATAATCCGTAACACCTCTGCTCCTTGGAGGAGGAAGCTCATCACGTCGACCATATTCCCTCTTCAAACTACTCTTTGGGTAAGGGATAGCTGTCAAAAAATGTTGAAGTTCGAAATTTTAAATCTATAAAGCCAATTTAAGAATTTAGGTTAACGTGAAGCAGAATAATGGAATACCAGGTGCTCTTCTTTCATAGGATCTAGAAGAGGGAGGTGTCAAAGGTCTGCCTCTAGCTGGTGCAGACATGAGAGGACGTCTGTCTCTTAGTCCAACAGGCCTCTTTAGACTAGGTGGAGGGGCACGCCTACTAATTCCTCTTGTCCCACGAGGAGAGAAACCATGTGGATCAGAACGACTCCATGAACCTCTAACAACTCGTCCAGATCCACGCCCAGACCTGAAACCATCACGGCTAATGTGCTTACCTCTGCCTCTCTGAAGCGGTCTTGATAACCTGGCTCTGACTTTAGCCTAAAATAAAAGAATAACTGTTAAACAAGGTAGTAATTTTACATGCAAACACCATAATACACCAAGAACATGGACCAACCTTGATGTCACCTTTACCCAACTCAGTATTATTAATGCTCTTAGCACAAGTGACAGCAGCATCATGAGAATCAAATGTGACAAAACCATAATCCTTCCTGCCAGCAGATGGCATATTCCGAGCAAGTTCTACCTTTTCAATCTCCCCATACTTCTTTAGTAACTCTCGGACGCAATCCTCATCCCAAGAAGGAGGCAGGCAATCAATAAATATGGTCCTAACCTGAATTTAGGAAATAATAAAGTCATTGAACTCTAATAATAAAATGCATCTATGTTTCAAACAAGCCAAATAGTTCATATCATCTAAAGCAAAAATGATAACTGTTTTATTGCCAACAACCTCCTGGCTTAGTGGCAAAAGGTTTGTGAGGCACAAGAACTTGGATTCCAACCCTAGCGAACGTACCCCCTCCCAAAATACAATAAATAAATAAAAAGCATTGTTTCATCAAATCACCTGTGCCATGATTTCATCACCCGAGTCAACAAAGGAATCTGCAAAAGAAACCTTCGCAGGCCTATCAACCCCAAATAAAACATCTCTCCGTTGAAGATGCTTAAAAGCATCCATCGCATCTGAATGGGATGCAAATTCCAAGAAAGCAAAACCTCGATTCATTCCTTCATTGTTTCTATCTTCTACCAATGTTAAGTCATCAACATTGTCGACTCCATAATGTTTCAACTTCTCTTTCAACTGGAACAACAGTCAATGATGAACATCATACACATATTATCTTTATGATCAGTTACAAAGATGAACCATACTAGCTACTGATCTTAAATGATCCAATGTACTTACTGCTTCCTTTGTCCATGTCCTGCATATGTTACCCAGAAAAAGGGTGTCACTGTCTTGACTTGGGGTAACACCGCATTTTTTCCCATTAATCTGGAATTACAGTCATTGAAACAAAACAATTTACTTGTGAAGCCAATCCATTTTGAAATTCAAAAAGGCAATATTATTGAAGAACAGGCCACAGGGTAATTACCACGGGATTCTTCAGTTCTGTAAATGCACGTTTCGCTTGTTCTATAGTTGCAAAACGCAAGAAAGCAAAGCCCTTGTTCTTCTTTGTTTGAGGGTTCATCATCAGCCTAACTTCAACAACTTCACCTACTTGGCTGAAGACTTTCCTAATATCCTCCTCAGTGGCATCCTTGTCTAATCCCCCAACAAACACTTCAAACTCTTTGCGCTTGCGTCTCTCTTGAAAAACCTCATGTCCCTCGTCGTGCTCTTCTCTATCATCCAAAACTGCATGATCCACTTCCTCCCCAGGATGCACGTCATCGTCAGCATCAGCATCACCTTCTACTTCAACTTCATGGATATCTTCATAATCTGACAAATCACCCTCTTTCTCACCATCCTGTTCCTCCTCAAGCTCTTCCTCTACTTCATATTCCACCTCATCATGATCTATCTCCTTCTCATCATAATCCACCCCACCATATTCTTCAGGTTCATATTCAGTTTCATTATCATCCAATTCTAAACGCTCATCTTTTTCATATTCCTCAATAGACTCCTTCGAATCATTCTCTTCTGTTAGAAAAAGGGCAGAATAATCAAGGCCGCTCAAGAAGTAATCACCTTAAACGATTGGTACTAAATTCTAATAAAACAAAATTCTCCCGACAATCAAATCCTCGTAAAGATAATAATTGTCAACTTTGTAAACCAGCAGACAATGATAACACTATGTAATACCAAATACAATCCATCGCAAAGCAGAAAACTATAACATGCTAAACACCCGGAAGAACCCAGAAACTACAACAAATGTTACAAGTTTCAAGATTCCAGATGCCCAAACCGGTCAGATTGAAATAAAATTGGACAGGCCAAAAGCAAACAAAAGACTTACTTTTCATCGCATCCGACCTCTTGGAACTCAAATTTAATCCGGTGTTTTCCTCCTCAACAACCCCTTTCGCCTCGACCACCACTTCTTGTTCCACAGTTGACTTCTCATCAACCTTATCGGCCGCGATGACATCCTCTTTTTCCTCTTCCCTAGCTTCTACAACTGGAACTGAAGCCTCCTTTACATTCGCGGCCTCTTCTACCGGCTCCGCTGGTGGATTCTGGGATTTGGATGCCCCTTTAGTGGACCTAGGGTTCTTCTTTGAACCAGCGGACGCAGCCCCTCTCTTCACTGCTCTAGGAGGCATTGTTTTTAAACCTAACGATTGAAATATCAGATTTTGATTATAAGGCAGAAAAGGCTAATCGAAACTCTTGACGGAAGAAAAACCAATTAAAACCCCGCAGATCGGTGAACAATCCTAGACGTCGAAAAGGAATCCAAATTAAAGATCCCAGCTTAAAGAAAAGTTAATTAGAAAATGTCTAAAATTGCAGTTTAAACCCTAACCCTAGGGATGATAAAGAAATGGGGGGAGAGAATAATCAAGTCTCAAGAAGAAAAGGACTGGGAATTTTGTTTTAGAGCTCTCAACGGAATTTAATATATACGATGATACGAGGTTGATGTCCGGGCTTATTTATTAGAGGAAATAATAGAATTTTTATTTCGTTTTCGGCGTCTTATTTATATTCCCATTTTGTAGTTTAAAATTTAAAGTTTAAAGTCAAAATTAGAGTTATAATTTAAATTTAAAATTTTTAATAGAGTGTAATTTAAAAATTAGAATTTAAATTTAAATTTTTTGTGTTAAAATATTAAAAGGAACGCTAAAAAAGCAGATGATTTTTGTCCTAAATAAAATCAATTTAGTTAAAACAATTGGTTTCATCTAATTGAACTTTCAATGAGAAACAAAATCAATTAAAAAATACATTTTTATATGGTTTTAATGTCGTTATACAGAAAATTCTACAACGCTTGATTAGCACTGATGAGCACCACTAACAACGGACACTATTAATTTAATTTATAACGATTTAAATTTTAAAGGATTAACCGTATAATTATAAAATATTTAAAAAGTAAATTAATTAAAAAAATTGTTAATATATATCAAAATATCTATCTACTCCTAATTTACCTTTTGATTTTTAAATAATTTATAATTATACGGTGAGTCATTTAGATTTTTAATATTTATAAATTAAATTAATGATGTTCATCGGTGTTCGTCGTTAGTGGTGCTCATCAGTACTAGTCGAGCGTGGCAGACTTATCCCGTTATCAATATTGAAGTTCTCTCTCATAAAAATTACAGTTTGTAGAAGAAAGATTCTAAAAAATATTGAAATTGTAAAAGAAATCTATAAAATTATTAAAAATGTAATAAGTTTAGGGAAATGTCATTTAACAACATTGTTAGAATTGAGATAAATGTTCGTAAAAAAGTGAATGAATGAAATTACAAAGTACATGAACTCAATTGAGTGTAGAAGATAAAAATATTTTTTTTAAAGTTTGAAAGCTTTATCTATCTTTTAAAAAATACATTTTAAACATTATAATGAGACTGATGTATGAATTTTTACTATAATAATATTATTAAATAATTATTTATTAAGTTAATATTTTTTAATTATTTATCGAAAGGATAAATATCCTATAAACAGGCGGTGGAAACTGAAAGTTTCCACAAGCGCCTTAGTTTTAGGATATAGAGAGTTAGTTTATGGTATATGGTTTAGGGGTTTAGGTGTATGGGTAGAATTTATGGATAGTTGTTTCAATTTAAAGTTTATGGTTACAATTTAGGGTTTATAGGTTAAAACCTAAATCCTTGCCATATTGCCCTAAAAACTAAACCTTAACCTATAAACCCTAAATTATAACCTTAACCCTTAAATTAAAACAACTATCCCTAAATTCTAAACCCTTACACTTAAACCCCTAAACCCTATACCCTAAACTAACTCCATATACCCTAAAATTAAAGCGCTTGTGTTTCAACCGCCTGTGTATAAGATATTAATCCTTATCGAAATTACATTAGTTTATCAACATAGATAAAAATATGGCTAAAGGGGTACTTTTGCCCCTGAGTTCGACCCAAAAATGCAATTTTGCCCCTCGTCGAAAAGTGCACTCAATGTGGTCCTCCAGTTCATGAAATCGATCAAATTGACCCTTTGAACGAGTTGACCGTTAGGGTGCTGGCGTGGCAGTTAACGGTGATGACGTGACAATCCATGATGCTGACGTGGCGGTCAACGATGCTGACGTGTCAGTACACGTGGGATGATGACATGGCAGGAGGGGCTGAATTGATTATTTTAACTGAATTCGAGGGCATAATTGATTTTTTTCCTGAGTTTAGGGGCATAATTGATTTTAATTAAAAGTTCTATAACTTATTTAATATTTAAGTTGAAAAATAAAAATTTATAAAATTATTAAAATATTAAAATATTAAAACTAGATAAATAAATTTATTAAGTGAGAATAATTTAAAAAAATAAAGTGAAGACTCTCACAGAAGATCAAAATATTCTTCAATTTATTTTATAAAAATTCATAAAGTTAGTAAAAATAAATAAAATATTCTAAAAGTTACTGAAAATAAAAATTATATAAAAAATTAAAATATATTATGAATTAAAAAAATAAAATTTAATCTAAAAACTTAATAATTTTTTATAAATCATTAAAAAAGTAAACACTTTTATCGAAAAAAATTCGACTTCGTCAGTTTGAGTATTACTATTCGTTAGATTTTTTTAGTGGAATCAACATTGTACTAGAGTAACATAAAATTCAATTTTTTTCGCTTTTTTACATCAAATTGATGCTCGTTAATATTTGATGTACAGAAATGAAAGAGAATTATGGCTTTATTAATACTTTAATACAAGGATGTCTCAATTGAAAATATGTTCAAGGAACATTAGTACGCGTAGCATAACAAGAAACAATCGAAAGATTCTTTAATGGTTTATAAATATTTTTTAATTTTTTATATTTATAACTTTAATGTTTTTACTTATATTTAATTTATTATGGTGTTTTTATTTTTTTTAATATTTTATGAATATTTAAATATTATTTTTTTAGCTTAATGATTAAATAAGTTATCGAACTTTTAATTATGCCCCTAAACTTAGGAAAAAAATCAATTATGCCTTTGAGTTCGATTAAAATAATCAATTCAGCCCCTTCTGCCACGTAATCATCCCACATGTACTGCCATGTCAGCATCGTTGACCACCACGTTAGCATCATGGACTGCCACGTCATCACCGTTAACTGTCACGTCAGCACCGTAACAGTTAACGTCGGTCAAAGGGCCAATTTGATCGATTTCATGGACTGGAGAGCCACATTGAGTACATTTTCGACGAGGGGTGAAATTGCATTTTTGGGTCGAACTCATGGACAAAAATATCCCTTTAGCCTAAAAATATTCAATCAATCACGTTTTTCTAAAACACTTTTGATCAAATGCATCTTCCATAAACTAAACATTGAACTTGTCCCAATGGTTAAATATGTGTATTTTTATAGCCTAATTCGAAAATCAAATTTTAAGGACATTTTCTCTATTTTCTCAAATGTACTCTTATATAGAGGTTTTAGTATACCAAAGTTATATACACTATTTCAAAATTTAAATTCTAACCCTTATATTTCACTTTTATGACATTGGATATTTTTACTATTGTTTTAATTAATAAAACATTTAGACTGTTAATGTGACATTGATCGGTTAAAATATAAGTGTTATATACAATAACTTGGTTAGTTATTAAAATTTAAGTCAGAATATGTATTAGTGGATTCAATTTAAGCATAAAAACCAAAAAAACATTCTTAATGTTTATCCGAATAGTTATTTTGACATATATTCTTTTCAAAAGTAATGTAATCCTCAGGTTAAAATGACTATTTTGTGGATGAAAAATGTTAGTAAACTAACAGTAAATGGCTTAAAATGACATGACAAACCTACGTGACAGTGCACACTGACATGACAATGTCATACAAATAAAATTGCTGTCTTGAAAAAAATTACATAAGTTAAAAAAATATGTTTATTAAAACGTATAAAACTTAAAATAAGCTTTTCTGTTTACTTGTCATTCCGTCAAGTCATTTCAAGTTGTTTATCATCAGTTGACTAACAATTTTCATCCGCAAAAATATTATTTTGACACAAAATAAAATATTAAGGATTAAATTATTTTAAATATAAATCAAAAAACTATTCAGTCAAACATTATAGGGATTTTTTTTGACATTATGCCTCCAATTTATCCAAACAAAGTGTAAGTATCAAAATTGATAAAACAATTACAAAGTTGAGGTACCAATTTATAAATAAAACCAGAAACAAATAAAATAAATTGACGGGCCTGGTATGGGGATTGAGGCCATGGCCATGAGAATCCAAGAAAAAGATCTCGCAGGGAAAAGGATTGAAGATTTCAGCAAGGCAGCAGCACCAAGCAAAGGGCAAGAAAACAAGAGGGAAACAGAGAGAGCTCGTCTTTCTCCCTTCCTTATTCAGAAACCCTAGTTTTTCATCGTCTTCATCTATCCCTTTGTCTGCAAAACGGCCGCCATTCCCTCCTCCCACCTTCAATCCTCTTTATTTCTCAATTCTGGGGGGTTTGTCTCCAAAAAAGCTCGAATTTTCCCCATTGACAGCATAAAAGTTCGGAGCTTTTGGATTTGGGAGGTGAAAAATAAGCCATGTATAGTCATAGAGATCGAGGAGGAGGGTCGTCGAAATCGGAGCTAGCCGGAGGACCGTTGGATCGGAAGCGCTTAAACGATGCGCTGGACAAGCATCTAGAGAAGTCGTCCCCATCCACTTCGAGGGTCTTCAACAGAAAAGACAAAGAAAAATCCTCTGTTCCTTCAACTTCCGTTGGTAAATCCCAGCTTGATCATAGCGATTCACGCTCCGCAGCTCTCTCCAAAGCCAAATGTGATGGTTAGTTACTTATCCTGTTACGAATCGTGTATTTGCTTATTTTCCGAGTTAATTTGATTTGGTAGGACTAGGATCTGGGTTTTGAAGCGTTCGTTGGCAACTCTGAGCTGATATGTTTGTGTATTTGTATGTGAAAAGTGTTTAAATAATAACTTCATTTAGCTATGATTATTTACAGAATTCCGTACTTAATCTTTTCCATTTACAATGTGCATTTTTAAAAGCTAAATTATTGAGAGCCATGGCTTGCTGAAAGTAGGTTGTGTTATGTCCTTGCAAGCTAGCATTGGGGTTTTAACTATTAAATGTGAAGTTCTTCTTAGTTATCTGTTAATAATTGTCCTTGATTGCAGAGGAGTCTGAAACAGAGAGCGAAGAATCAGACGTTAGCGGTTCTGATGGAGATGACACATCTTGGATCTCGTGGTTTTGCAATTTGCGAGGCAATGAGTTTTTCTGTGAAGTGGATGATGACTACATCCAGGATGATTTTAATCTTTGTGGGTTGAGCAGTCAAGTTCCGTATTATGACTATGCGCTCGATTTAATATTGGATGTTGAATCTTCCCATGGTAAGCATTCTCGCATTGCAGTATACAAATTTTGATGAGTTGATAGTCACTCATTGAGGTGCTGTTACTTCCCAAATTCAGACCAGTTTTAAAGAGATGTTTTTACCTCGTTGATACGTTATTCCATAAATGTTCTATTTTGGGTCTTCGCGAGGTTCGTTCTGGAAAGAATTTAAATCCGTAGATGAAAATTTTCTGGGGGACATGATATCCAAGTTTTTTTTGGTTGTTTGGTTAATTATGACCCACGTTATGTTGAGTGTTAGCCGACTCTGTAACTCACTGGAGATTAATCTGATCATATGCTGATATGCCACATTAAGTTGATCGGGGCTTGTTTAGTAGTCTGTAGGAAGAATGCATGACTGTATACAATGTTCCGTTTTTTCTGAAAGCTTTTGCATTTTTTGCTGTTGCTGCAGAATGTTAACGTCTGAAATGTTACTCTAAAGTGAATCGTGGAAATATATTATTGCAGCAGTTTTTTCAAAGCTTGTATTTCATATTCTGATCATGTAGTTGTTATAATGTTATAATCAATATTTACCTTTTTTTCTCTGTATTTTCTTAATTATTTGCATCATCCTTGTGGTGTGTGCCAGTTTGCTTTGAAAACCATTTTTATTTGCACATTGATTCTTGCTATTAAGTAGACGTCTTTTGGTTTTTAGGTGATATGTTCACTGAAGAGCAGAATGAATTGGTTGAATCGGCAGCTGAGATGTTGTATGGTCTTATACATGTCCGTTACATATTAACCAGCAAAGGAATGTCTGCTATGGTAAAATTGCTGTAATTTCTTCTGTTCTGTTCTGTTCATTCTTTTGCTCTCTGTTGACCTTTTCACATCTTGTTTACAAAATTCTACTTGCAATCCTATTTCAGTTGGAGAAATACAAAAATTATGACTTCGGGAGATGCCCCAGAGTTTACTGCTCTGGACAACATTGTCTTCCGGTTGGTCAGTCAGATATCCCCCGTTCAAGTACCGTGAAAATCTACTGTCCAAAATGCGAAGATATTTACTATCCTCGATCCAAATATCAAGGCAGTATCCTTTCTATTTCATCTACAACTTTACTGACACTTGTGACATCTGACACACATCCTACTTATCTTAAATTAATCATACTTGTCTTTTGAACTACCTTCCTTGTGCATATTAAAATTGTCCCCAAGTAAGCCATATGAAATTACTTATAATTTGATCCTTTTGCGGGAGACAGACACCCTATTATTTTCGGTTGTTTCTACGTTGTCATTTTGTCTTTCCAAATGCCCCTTTAACAATGTCTCTGGGTTTGCAGGTCTAGTATTGTTTTTGTCTGGGTAGGTAGAACCTTACATTGGTATGGCTTGTTGGTTCTCCCTATTTCCTTTTACCAAATCATGGTTGCATGCTGAATTTTCTTGACATTAACAAGATATCGATGGAGCTTATTTCGGGACTACATTTCCACATCTATTTCTAATGACATATGGACACTTGAAGCCGCAAAAGCCGACTCAAAATTACGTCCCGAGAGTTTTTGGCTTCAAGATCCATAAGCCCTGATGAATTGAGATCTTCTATTGTGGGACGGTGACGAATTTCACCTACCCTCCCGAACAAACAAGGTGAAGTGCACAAAGAAAAAGAACAATTGTTAGGAGGATTGATATGGCAATGAAATGTTTAAAAAATGAAATTATGGCCTGTTAGCTGAGCTCAACATATACATATATGTGTGTATGTTTGTGTGTATCTACTCTAGAATTTATTTATTCATGAATTGAGCAGAGCATTTGTAAGCATATTTGGCATTTGATATCTGTGTTCACACTCTCTATGCGCTTGCTTGCTTTGCTTTCTTCTTCCTGGATACTTCCCTCTATATACATACTCCTTGGACATGGCAGGCTCTGCGGCGGGTTTCGACTCTAAATGTAATTGAAATCTATGTGACTATCGAATATCGAAAATCTTAAATATGAAGAAAAGGGAAAACATTGGTTTTTAAATCATGTTTCCAATTGAAGGGTTCTTGATCTAAATCTAAGTTTGGCCTAATTGTAACATTATTATATGTAATGTCTTTTCCCCTACCTATATTAACTTAATTAGAAATTACCAATATTTGTATTTTTCTTTAAAGGCTGGTTAATCACATGATGATGGACATGTAGGAGTAGCTTTGGGATAAACTTTTTTGACAATCATGTTTATGTTACCATTAATTAAACACCTTGGGGAAAAAGAAAAGCTATTGTTGGTAAAGTTCAAGTTGGCTCAAGTATAATAAGTAGACATGTCATTATCAAATGAGCCCCCAAACATATGTTTTTCTTTTGAATTTTTAGGTCCCAAAAGGGGAGCTATTGTACTTGGACTTTTGAGATTGATATTTCCTTTTTCTACTCTTCAAATTTTCAAAAACAATGGCTCCTCTCAATTTTATTTTATTTTAAAAAAAGGTATTTTAGTTTTCAGAATTATAAATTCATCTAGACTCTAGATTAAATTATATACCCATTCATGCCTTTTGGTGATGAAATCTGTAAAGAAATGAAATTGTGAGGTTTTATAAGGTAATTAAACACCTGAGAAGAGAAGAGATAAATGGCGCTGATTTTAGTGAAAGCGGCCAAGGTTACCAAATCATGTGAAGACACGTGGGTTTATATTATTGGTAGGCTTGAACAGCCACTTTTTGAACAAGTCCAGTCCAATCCTATTTCGTCCCCTCCTTTTGTCGTTCTCCGCAAGTGAAGTCGTAGATAATACCGAATCCAAAAAATCAAATAAAAATATAAAATTCAGTCTAACCTCTCAGGTCTTTTAATAGATTATTAAAGTTTAAATTTTAGGATTATAATTTTTTATAAATTGGTTTGAAACAATCTCTGCAATATATAATTCGTAATAATCGGTTTATAACTCAAATACAATGTTTATAAAAAGGCTTAATTGTCAAATATGTGTCTAAATTATGTCTTTTTTCAGTTAGGTGCTCAAATTATTTTTCGGGCTAAATTGAGATTTAAAATTTCATTCTGTGACCCATTTAAGGGTTGCTGTTAAATTTTTTTCGTTAAAAACACGTGTCACCTCCAGAAAAATCCAAAATTATATTAAAAATAAATAAAATTAATAAAAAATAAAAATGTATCATAAAAGTTTCAAACATTCTCAAAATAGTCCCCAACTCCAAAACCCCAAATCCGACCACTCTCGCCGCCGGCAGCTATGCTGCCGGCGACGTGATGAAACACCCTCCCCTCGCCTAACAACCAACACGTCGTTCGTCGCCCCTCTTGCTGCCGTTCGTCGCGAATTGTTCGAAAGAACCATTCGACAATTTTGTCAATTCACACAACATCGGTTGATTTTCGATGACGAGGTGATGGGGGAAATGGTCGTGATGGTCCGACGACTGATTTGGTGGGCGGCGGCGTGACAATCGGCCCAAATTGGGATTTAGATTTTGGGGTTTATGGATTTTGGAAATTGGGGTTGTTTTGTAAAATTTAAAAAATTTAGACATTTTTAAAAATTAATTAATTTTATTTTTTTAATATAATTTTGGATTTCTCTGGAGGTGACACGTGTCCTTTAACAAAAAAAATTAATGGCGAACTTTAAATGGGTCACGGAATAAAATTTTAGGTCCCAATTTGACCTGAAAAATAGTTTGGGCACCTAACTGAAAAAGGGCATAATTTGGACACTTATTTGACAGTTAAGCCTTATAAAAAATCAAACAAAACTATATTTGATTTTTTTAAAAAAACTATTTTATCTATATTATTATCTGAAATTTTGATTGTGCTGATGCCACTAGTTAATCGATGCTAACTCAATCTAAAAAAAACTGAAAAATCATTTAAATATTAATATTCAATAGAATTTAATTCTTAGTAATATTTATTTTATCTATATATTCGAATCTTAATATTGAGCATGAAGTAAATTAGATTAAAAAATCATTCTACAATAGTCTTTTATAATACTCGATTCAAATTAGCTGACAGATAAATAAATATTAATATTAAAAGAACTAAACATAAATATTACTATATTACATTTTATAAAAGAATGAAATCAGTTGTTAAACACAATGTAATATTTCTTTAGAGTTTTTCGTCTTGTCTGATTCAGTCAATAAATATAAATAAATAAGTGTAAGAGATATTAATTAAAAATTTTAAAGACTCAAAGTCGGTTTAAATCAATTACTTTGTGAATAGGTAAGTGTTACTGTGTTAACAACTTAACACATGTTTTTCTCGGTCTTTTGTGTCCCGGTAACAAAGATATACGTTCATCATCATTTGGGATCCGGGTTCAAACACTAGTAATGTATATTGTGTGTGTAGTCTTTGAAAAGACTAAAAAAATTAAACAAATGCCATTATTGTATCACACCAGCATATTTAAAAAAAAACTTAACATATGTCTTTTTTATATTAAATGAGGATTATTTTATATTATTGCTTTTACATTATCGAATAAATGTACTTAGAAAATTAATAATCTTGTGAGGAAATTATACTTTTAATCCTTTTCAAAATTTTATAATTAGTTTAAAGTCTAAAAATAATTACATTTTATCACATCCATGACACGAGAAATAAATTATTTATACAAAATTGATATTTTATAATTAGATTTTGTCACATCTACGACTCGATTAAACCGAGACATAATTCAATTAATATTTATTTAATAGTGTAAATATAATGTAAAATACATTATTTTTTAAACAAATTTTAAAATTATAAAAAAATACTCAATGTTTCAAATAAATTTGTATTAAATATTATTAAAACTATAAATAAAGAAATAAATTAATATATTTGTAGATGATGTGTAAATTAAAAAAAATGTTTATGATGATCCTTATCAAAATTCGTAACTGAAAAAAGAAAAGGAAAAAAAAAACAAGCATTTATTTATTTATAGGGGTAAAAAATAAAATTCAAAGGATTAGACTTAACACACACACACACACATATATATATATATATATAACAAAAAACAGAAGAGACCGAGGACCGATCTAACGGTTTAAAATGAATCGGTGAATTGAGGAAAAGCTTATTCTAGATTGAAGAACAGAGAAAATCGCTCCTCTACACACAAACAAAGGCAAAGGCAAAACAAGGAAGAAGAAAGAAAGAAATTTTAGAAATTTTCATTTTGATTGAAAGGCAAGCAAAAGGGTTTCGTTTTGGGGAATTTCTTTCCACGTATTTAATGCATCAGAAGAAATCGGAAGTTCAGATCGGAAAAGAAAGCAGCGGCGTCTCTTCCGATTTCAATCCCAAGCCTTCAGCCCTTCATCTCAATCATCCTCCGCCTCATCACCCGCAACGTTTTAATTTCAATCGCAGTTTAAATCAACTTTCCGATACAACAGCGCCGGCCAAGACCACCCCGATTTCCGTTTTCCCTCAGATAGTTATCCATAACCCACCACAAGATGACGGAATTGCGCCGGCGCCTTCTTCTTCTTCGTCTTCTCCGACTCCTTACAAGAGACCCCTTTTGACCCAGACTCCTTCTCTCGCCAGAACCCCGACTTTGTACCGTTTCACGACGCCCCAACACTTCAGTTCCCCGAATCCCACTCCCTTCTTTTCGTTTTCCATTGCTGCTAAATCTTTCGTATATCGAATTCTCCGTCGTTTCAAACACTTGCGCCGCCTCCGGGTTCACCTACGCTTAATCCTCCTCCTATCTCTTCCCTTTTTCTACTTCATAGTTTCGCATCCGAGCCACTCCTTTTTACTCGACTTCCTATCCGCTTTCGCTTTCTCCGCCGCCCTTCTTTTCTCCCTTAACCTCGCTCTCCCTCGTCTTCCTTCTATCCGCTTGTTCTTATCCCGCTCGTTTCCAATTAAGCTCAAATCGCCGTCTCCACTCTCAAGGTCTTATTTGCCAGTGTTTTGGTCAATTGGGTCTCGGTCGAAATCGGAAAAGCGGGTGAATTCGGGGTGTTGGGTTCAAGTTTATAGCAACGGAGACGTTTACGAAGGGGAGTTCCACAAGGGCAAGTGTTCAGGGAGCGGCGTTTATTATTATTATATGAGTGGACGGTACGAGGGGGATTGGGTGGACGGGAAGTATGATGGCTATGGGGTCGAAACGTGGGCTAGAGGAAGCCGGTATCGCGGGCAGTACCAGCAGGGTCTTAGGCATGGATTTGGGGTTTATAGGTTCTATACAGGGGATGTTTATGCAGGAGAGTGGTCTAATGGTCAGGGCCATGGCTGTGGAATTCATACCTGCGAGGATGGAAGTCGATATGTCGGGGAATTCAAATGGGGAGTCAAGCATGGACTCGGACATTACCATTTTAGGTAAACATAAAGATTGGTTGTTCTGGTTTGTTCTTGATTCACTTCTTTTCTAGCTTATGCTATGAATTGTTTACAAGTTCGTAATTGTTGTTTTGATTATCAATTGTTGATTTTGAGATGCACTCTTACTTTTCCTAGGATCTTAGCGTCGGGGTATATTACCCGACTACTTATTCCTTTCAATGTTTTAGGATTTGGGATTAGAAATTGGTTTGAATGAAGATCAAGCAATGTATGGAAAGTGTAGTATTTTTATGTTTAAATGAATCTTTCTTTGCAATGTGAGGGTTGCCTTTTAATTCTATAGAATTAATTGGTTATCCGCTTCATGATGATCATCGTTCCGTATTTTACTAATTGTGGTTTTGAATCTTTTGATTTTTCTTATTTAGGAATGGAGATACATATGCTGGGGAATATTTTGCGGACAAGATGCATGGGTTTGGCGTCTATCGTTTTGCAAATGGCCATCGCTATGAGGGTGCTTGGCATGAGGGTAGGCGACAAGGGCTTGGAATGTATACGTTTAGAAATGGGGAAACACAATCTGGTCATTGGCAAAATGGGATTCTCAATGTCCCAAGCACGCAGAGCTCCACATATCCTGTGTCACCTGTAGCTGTTTATCATTCAAAAGTACTAAATGCGGTGCAGGTACTTAGACTTTTAATCCTTTTCAAATATCATTGAAGAGTTATTTGGTGCCTTAGGTGATATTTTTCCACTTTGCCTACCTTTCATTTGGAGGGTCCCGTCTTACGGTCTTCCCAGCTGTTTATTTTGGCATGACAGGAAAAATAATTGCATTGTCTTGCATAATTTTTATGTTAAATGTGATCATCCAATGTGAAATATCAGATAAACCGCTTTAGCGACTCTAAAGTAATGAGTGGAGTCTGAGTTTCACAACCATGTAAATTGTGTAAATGAGAGGCCTAATACTTCTCAAGAGTTATGAAGGATGAAAAAATTTGGATGGAAATTTTGTTAATCAAATGGTTAAAATTTATAACTACTTTCTCACTCTGTACTTTAACCATTAGATTAGCAAGTTTTCTATCATCACACTTCTCCATCCTTCATACCAAGCAAATCTATAGTCATCATTGTTTTTCTGTGACAACACAAATCAATGAACACTATGAACAATGATCAAGACTGATTTTATTTATGTATCGGTGTTATGAGCAGGAAGCTCGAAGGGCAGCAGAGAAAGCTTACGACGTGGCCAAGGTAGATGAGAGAGTGAACAAGGCAGTTGCTGCAGCCAATAGAGCAGCAAATGCAGCAAGAGTAATAGCGGTTAAAGCAGTTCAAAAGCAAATGCATCATAATAATTACAGTGACAACATTCCCAGTCTTATCATGTAAGACTTCAACAACGGCTCGTTTACCTTCTAAAATACATAAGAATTGAGATAGCTACAAGAAGACGGTGGCTTGTGTGACGTACTTTTCTATTTAGGTTTATGTTTTATACTATTATCTTCTTAACAGTCCTCGGTCTTCCATCAGAGGCTGTAAATTAACATGCCTGCATATTCCATGCCTGCCATGGAAAAAGAGATGGTTAAAGAGTAATCTATCTTTTTAATAATTTTTTTCCTTAAAAAGAAGTTATTAGTGTACGTGCTGGGTCGAATTTACTAGCATAGAAAGAGGGGTTGATGAAGGTTTGGTGATGGTGATGGTACCATCCATATATCTGATTAGTTATAGCTGTGGCATTTCCTGTGTTGGTGCAGTTTTGCAAAGATGGAGTAGATTGTTATGTAATAATACTATGTTAAGTGGTGGTAGGAAAGGCGGGTGAAACCTCATCCGGCCGGTCGATGTTTGTTGTGAACTTGATTGTTTCTGCAATGAAGAAACTGTTGCATCTTTTGTTTTGTAGAGACAAGAGTTAGGTAATTAATCAATGTTAAGTCGAGTTAAATTGTAGTGCCTTGGGGGAACAAGATTAACTCGTGAAATTTGGTTGAGAGCTTAAATCTACGTTTCACGCTATCTATCCGGTATTGTTATGGATGTTTAATCTTAAAAATTGAGGGTTCTAAACCACGTGCATAGTTAAATGTGCTCATGAGTGTCTAACCTTCCAATCCAGTTTTTATATGATTTTTGTTAATTATTTTCAATATTTTTAGCTTCTTTTAATGGTAAATAAATGTATAAAGCATAGTTCAAAAGATACTTGAACATAAGAAACAAACAAAATATTAGACGAAAAGAGCAAGACAAGTAAAAAGATAAAATACCCACTCCACTTGGAATTAAGTATAGTTTGTTTTGGTCACCTACTTCGGAGAAAACTGAAGTTTCTCACTGTTTTGTTACATGCTTTGAAGAAAAAACGGATTAATAGTTTAAAATGTGACCTATACATATATATTTTTAATTCGGTGCCTAACGTTTTTTACGGATTATTTTGGTGCCTAACGTTTTATTCTATAATTCAGTTTAAATTTTTCCTTCAATAGACGTTAAAATTTTTTCGTTATTCAAGTATCACATAGCCTATTTTATATATTTTTTAATTTCTAATAATTTTAAAAAATAATCTTAAGAAAACTGTTTTAATTTTTTTCAATCAACAGCCTCCCCACATGCAAAAATTCATCATTCACCACTCCAAGCATCTGATACCGCACCGTTCAACATTCTCCATCCTCACAAACTCCACCCTCAAGCTGTTGATTAAAAGCCCAATCGGTCTTTTTCTTTAATTTTTAATGATCGTTAACGAAACAATCGTTGGTTATAACAAAGGTTTCAGAAGTGAGAGAGGACAACAAAAGCAAAGGTGGCCAGTGGTGGTTAAATCGATGGTAGAATAGAAGAAATTTAGGGATCTAAGATTTGAGTTCGGAAGTTTTAGAAAAATTAAAAATTTTGAAAATTTTTATGAAATTATATATTATATTTTAGAAAAAAATAAAAATGATAAAAAAATACCAAAAAATACCATCAAACTCAAACCAAGTTACAAAATGAAACATTAGACACCAAAGTGACCGAAAAAAAAACGTTCGGTACCAAACTGAAAAAAGGTTTAGGTTGAACACCTTTTTAGGTTTTAAGCCAAAAAAAACTAAGATACAACTCCCGCCAGCTTGAACCTAACTCTATGAATATAGGACTTTCGGCAACAATTGGACCAACTATATTTATAGAGGACAAGGGTTTGACCGGAGGGAGGGGCACCTTATCCATGTAGCAAGTGACAATACCTCGGGGATGCATTGTTCTTCCACAGCATCCAAAGAGCATAAAACCTGATTTGCATGGTCACAATATCTACCACCATGCACCGGATGTATTAAACAAAACTCAGGCAACCTCTAGAACTTGCAAACTTTATATATCAACTACGGGCAAGAAAACATTCACAGATTCACAATTAAAGAACACTGCAATGTAACCATTCTAAACACCAAAACAGCTTCAATTGAGTCGAAAAATCATAATATATCCCAAAAGGTTAAAAACAAGTTCATGGAGTACTACATTGAAGTTCCATACATAAAAAAGAAATCGAATCAACTCTCGGTCTGCTCCCTAAGCCTCCGAATGGTACTCCTGACGGTCACCGCACTTGCGGTGCTGCATCCAAACGAAAATGTAATTAGCTGGAGAAATGGCAATGCAATCAAATAAGCTCACAAACCATGGCCATACAAACTTACTTCATAGTGTAAGCTCCTCCAGCTTTCACTTTGCCGCAGTCTTTGCATCCCCAAATTCCCACAGCTTTCCTCTTCACCGCATACTGCATTGATTCATGTTAACATTAAATAAGCAGCGATCAAGCAACCAAATCACCGATGTTAACCGGCGAGAAGCCGAGAACACTACCTTTCCGCAGAACTCACAAAAGTACTTGCTGTGCTGGCTAACCTCCATCTTCTTAATCTGCTTTCGCAGACTGGCACCGTAACGGGTACCTGAAATTTACCAGAACCTATAAACATTCTAAATAGGCACGCCAAACAAGTAAATTTGGAATCAAGCAAATAAGCTATTAGCCATTAACAGTATACTATTCGTCATGCTATAAATTCAAATGACATTTCAATGCTACAATACAACGGAACAGTTCATATCTGGTTCGCCTCTCATCAGATAATACCGAATTATAAATTGAAACAAACGGTGTACATACCGTACTTCCCGACAATTCCGGCCTTCTTCGTTCTCTTCGTCTGCACAAAATCAAAGAGTAGAAGAATTAACATCAGCTACCGTGTTGAACATACGAATGAATAAAGAAAATCAGTGAATTTGAGAAATAATGGGAAACAAAGCAGAATCAGTGAAGGAAAGTGTACCATTTTGGAGAGCTGCGGAGTAAGAACCCTAGAAATGAAAACCCAGTCGCGAAGCTAAGATGGGCGGCCAATTAAATTCAGAAAGAAGATCGACAATATATATATAGGGTTAATATTATTTGCCCTAGAACCCACGCCCAACTTCATTTGTAAGCCCTTTAACTAATATGGGCCGCTTATTGAGAAAATCACTCAAAAGAAGACTTCGCACATATTTCAAATAATTAGTATAAAAATAATGATAATAAACCAAGTGTCAAGGAAGATTAATACCAAATATATAAAGGGTAAAATTTCAAATAGAAAGTTTGCAGGCCAAAATAATCATTGTACAAAAAGACCCGCACTAAAGTAGTATATTTAGCCGGTTAGCCGAATTGCTCATCTTTATTCTCTCATAATTGAAGTCCTTCTACTATGAAGGTTTAATATATTTGAAATCTATATAATGGTGTTCAATGAGGGGACGATGGTGACATGTCTAAAGATTAAATTGATAATAATTGTGAAGAGTTAAATTTATTGAATAAGATGTGCTCAATTTTTCTTTGAAATGGGGTGGAGGACTCGGCCCGAGGTGCTCGTGTCAGTTGGGCACAAATATACCATTCAAAATGCGAGGGTGGGCTTGAAGTTAAGGACATAGTTGTTTGAAACAAAACTTGCATCTTGAATTGTTTACGGCTCATGATAACAAAGCAGATTCTTTAGTTAGCTTGCGAGGAAGTTAATTTACTGAAGGGGCTTTTAATTTGGCAGCCGTCGATGAAACATGGATATAGTTAGGCGTGGAAGAAAATGTTAAATCTTGGAAATGACTTAACTCAAATCGGTGTTGTGCATGGTGATTACAAGACTAAAGCAGTTTAAAAGGTTTTACGACACAAACTTGAGAAGGTGCAATGGGCTCGTGTGATCTGAGATAATTTTTCTACCTCTCATCATGTTTTCATTACGTGGTTAATGGTCCAAGATAGGCTGCCAACTAATTGCCAAATATTGTCTTGAAGTTGGAAATACAATATTGATCATGTTTGTTTATTGTGTGGAAATGGAATAGAGACGTGTGACCACTTATTTTAGGAGTGGAGTTTTGCAACACAAATCTAAAACTCTATATTGCGGGCATGTAGAATGTCCTCCCTATATAATTCATGGGTAAAAATGTTGGATTAGATGCAGCAACATAGTAGAGGGGAAAACGTCGCTAGACTTAATAATCAGGTTGGCATGGGATAAAATGACTTATTACATTTGGCAAAAATGAAATATGAGGCTACATGGAATAAAATTGAGGCAAACTGCAAATTTATTTTTGTTAATTAAATGTGATATCTGTGTGAAACTTTTTTAGCAGAGACAAACATATTAAAAAATCTTACTTAATTACTGAGTGGGGTTTACTTGATGGTATAGTTGATTTGTAGGTTTGCACAATGAGATTGATTTTGTATTTATTTCTTTGAAGGTTCTGTAACCCCCTCGTCCCGGTCTGGCCGGATGACCGGTCCGAGCGAGCTACACGGGGAAAACCGAGTGAAAACTCCCTAAGGAATTCTCCCTCGGTTAGCAACCCTATTTTTTTCATTTTAAATCTTGTCTAGATGAGTATTTAATCATATGTGATCATACAGCGGAACAGCATACACGAGACGATCAAGCGAACCCAAACCAACATTTAACAGCCCAATTTTAAGCTTTAACTACAGGCGGTATCGATACCCTTAAGGGGTGTATCGATACCCCTTGACTAGGTTTAAGCTTTAACTGCAGGCGGTATCGATACACTTAAGGGGTGTATCGATACCCCTTGACTATGTCAACTGGTCAAAGTCAGCCCGTAGAGACCGTATCGATACACCCAAGAAGTGTATCGATACCCTCCCCAACGGTTGACTTCCCACGGTCAACGCTAAGATGACGGTATCGATACACTAGAGGCTCGTATCGATACCGAAATGGACAGTAGCTCTAGTGATCAAAATGGTATCGATACACCCCCAACAGTATCGATACCCTTGTACTGTAAAACCTCCAAACTCAACTAAAACGAACAAGACTCGGACCTAGATGCAATTTAGGACTTCCCTAGACCCAAGCAAGCATTCATACAACATTTAGAGGTCATTGTTTAACCACACAAACACCCAACATATACATACATCAAGGAAGACATACAATTGAATCAAAGATGACATTTAAACATCCAAAATCTCATACTTCAACATACACACAATTTGACATTCTCACAAGGCACGTGACCAACACACGAGGTAAGCAATTTAGACATGGTATACAAATCCATCAATATAAGGCATTGACACATAAAACCAATGCAACGAAGTCTAGATACAAGTTCCTAAGACACGTAGCATTTGCCATTGCTAAACTACTACTTTATTTAATAAACCATACTTGAGCAATTACCACACGCTTGGACGCCCTTTTCTTGCTCCTTGCTAACTCCAAGCTAAAGATCAGCATTGTCGGAAAAAGGAGAGCGTAAGCATAAAGCTTAGTGAGCGGAGCTCTAAAACATAACTACGACAATGCAGGGTTCAAAGCTTTCTTTAAAATAAAGGTCAACGCATACAAATCATCCAACGACCTAATCCTTCTACTAACATACGAGTTCAAACAAGGGTCAACAATATAAGCATCTATCATAGCATTACACATTCATAGCATGCATGAGGACATAATCCTAGATTAAAGCAAAACAATATAAAGGGATGATATAGTGAGATACAACATGAGCAACACCTGGCATGCACAAGCATAACCAAAACATACACGGTGGGACTACACATCACCGTTTCGACTAATAGTTTTTCAATGGGACTACACATCAAAGTACTCTTCTACTAGTCACTACCGGTAGGACTACACATCACCGGAGTCTTATACCACTCGCTACCGGCGGGACTACACATCACCGGAGCTACGACAACCATCACGTGAGGTTCGACACCAACCATGCAACATAATATACACTCACTATCATGCGACATGTACTCACTATACCATGCACAATCAAAACTAGTTGCAACAATATCCACAATTAGGCATCACTTACTACTTACAATCTTACCAATCACAATGGTCTTACTCACCATTTTCGTGCACAACCTGCACCAACTCACACACATCTTACAAGGTATAACAACGTCACCATTATTACCATCATACCCCATTAACGATATAGAAATAAGCAACATACTCCTACTCAAGTATTTAAATTTCATGCTTAACAAACCATCATTTCAAGCAGTGAAAACAATGATAAAAAGGAAAATTAAAGAGGCATTTCACATCAACTTACTCTTTGAGTTTAAGTCACTTTCAAGCCCAAATCTAAACCACTTTCAAAATTACCTTTGAACCAAAACGATTTTTGAAAACATTCCCACATCCACGTACTTGAACCAATCTTAGAAAATCAAATTAAAACATTAACCACTCACCTTACTTCCTTAAGCAAATCAAGCAAAGCCGACTCAAGCCTCCTCACTTCCGGGTTCGATCCCAAAGCTTTACCAACGCAAAACCTTGCTTCTAATCGCCCCAACACAAGTAAATTAACCTCAAATCAGTCCACAAAACAATGTAGCAGACCCGGAATACAAATTCAAACATCAAACACTTGTTTTTCGAGCCAAGAACAACTCCAAAAATGCAATTCCCGAGCAGCCCTTTTGCACAGTCCAAAACTGATGATTCCAACTCTTTTAACACACATAATAGCTTCCAAAACAACCCCTAATTATCATACAACCATCAACCCTCATTTCCCAACATAAAACACACCCAAAATCAACTTTTAAACCCTTCAAATATCCCATTAAAACCTAAATTCGGGAAACTTAACAAAACCCTTTAAAAATCATATATGTTGAACCATTGAGTTCATAATGTAACGCCCCGGTTTAGGGGTCGGGTGAAAATATTAATTTAAAAATAGTTCGGGTTTCGGTTTCAAATTTTAAATAATAAAATAATAACTTGGGCCTCGGGTTTTATTTAGTTGGACTATATTTTAATCAAGCCCACATAGCCATGGTGTCATCCATTGTAGATCCCTTACTTCATTAAGGGTGTTTTGGTCTTTTGGCCCCCCATTTCAAACAAACCTAAAATAATACTAAAAGTCATCTTCTTCCTCAAAACTACACTATTCACAATACCGTCAAAAAACACCCCCTCTCCTTGGATACTATTCCATTCAAAAGCTTACTCATTTTTGAAGGTTTTGCAAAGGTAATTTCGTTTTTGACTTACTCTCTTTATCCTCTACAAGTTGATGTCTTTTATTTTCATTTCTACTCACATTTTGGAATTTTGGAGTTTGAAGGTTTTGAATTAAAAATGCCATTTTTAGCATTCTAAACTTAGGTTTTTGATTGAGGGAAGTGATATGAGTCATTTTAAGTCTAAAGGGGGTCCAATGGATATGATTTTTTTTTCAAGGTTTGGGGTGATTTCCGAAATGAGGTTTTGGGGAGGTTTTTGGGAGGTTTAGGAATGAAATTTGGGGGTGTTCTATGTGGAAATGAGAGGGCCAATGGTTAGGGTATATGTAAGCCTTGTTTTGGGAGCTTTAGAGAGTAGTTTGGAGATTGAAATCATTGGTTCTAAGGGGTGCTCGAGGGCTGCTCGGATTTTGGAATTTTAGGCTTGTTCACCATGAGAAAATTGATATCTTGTAAATGGGTTGCATTTCGGGTTGAGTATTTTAGAGCATGGACTGACTTGAGATTGTTTGCTTGGTGTTGGAATGCTTAGAAGCAAGGAATTTTGTTGGCGAAGCTTCGGAGGCAAATCCGGGGAATTCGGAGTCTTGAGCTCGGTCTTCAATCTTCTCTTGGGTAGCAACGGTGAGTAGGATCATTGGTTATTGCATTGTACTTGATATGGTCTCCCTTGGGGTTTGGGTAGAACCTTGAGAGGTTTCCTAAACCCTTGTGTAAGTCTCTCTCTACTCATAAATTGTTGTGACAAGTTGATTGTATATACATTGTGACCATTGAATGCATTTTAAGTTGTCAATGTAGTAGTCGTGTTGAGTTCGTGCCTCACGTGATGGTGGTCTAAACTACGGTGATGTGTAGTCCCACCGGTAGTGACTAGTAGGGTAGTGCTTTGATGTGTAGTCCCATTGGACACCCACTAGTCGAACGGTGATGTGTAGTCCCACCGTAAGTGTATGTTGGTTGTGCTTGTGCAAACCAAAAGTTGTGGTTGTGATAAGACCCTTATGCATCCATTGTTTTCTTGCATATAAATCATGTTTTGGAAAACTACATGTTGTGAATTATAGAGCCCCTCTCACTAAGCTAGTTGCTTATGCTCTTTGTTTTCAACGTGCAGATCGTTAGAGTTCGGGAGGCGAGCGGGCGAGGGAGGAGCCTTTGGAGTTCTCAAGCAAGTTTATGTATGGTTTGCTTTTGTAATAATGTCTAGACAATGGGGTATAGAATGTTAGGAGTTGGGGTCAAACTCCTTAGGAAGTCATGCTCAAATTTGTTAAACTTATGTTGCGTGTTATGCTTTTGCTTCTCGGATTATGTTCTATGCCTCTTATGTGGTTTAATTGCTTATGCCTGAATTTGTACGATTTTGGTCTAGGTAGGCCGTATGTTGTCTACTTTGTGATGGATGACTTATGCTTGCTAAGTATGCTTCTTGTAGACTCGTATGGAGCTTTGTTTAGTATGTTATCGTTGGTTTGAATGCCCTCATGTTAAGTCCTGTTTGTGGTGGGTGCATGAATGCTTGTATGTGCTTAAGAGTGTCTAAGTATGCATCTAGAGCCTTGCAAGATGTTACCAAACGGTGAAAGGAGGTGTCGCTGGGCAGGGGGTATCGATACGGTTAGACTCGTATCGATACGGCCTTCTTATTCCAGGCCTTCCGTATCGATACGCGGGGAGGCGTATCGATACCTTTTTGGCCACTGGAGCCACTGTCCATCTTGGTATCGATACCGGCCTCAAGCGTATCGGTACGGTCAAGTAGCGTTGACCGTGGGAAGTCAACCTTTGACTAGGGTATCGATACCCTCCCAAGGTGTATCGATACGGTCTCCACGGGTTGACTCTGACCTTTGACTTAGTCAAGGCGTATCGATACACCCCTTAGGTGTATCGATACCCCTGTAGTTAAACCTGAAAATTTGCTTTTTGGTTGTGGATTTAAGTTCGTTAGATTGTTTTGGTTAGGATATTCTGCCGTTTGATCACTTAGGGTTAATTACTCATCTAGACAAGTTTTAAAATGAAAAAAAAGGGTTGCTAACCGAGGGGGAGTCCTTAGGGGGTTTTCTCTCGGTTTTCCCCGTGTAGCCTTTTTGAACCGGTCATCCGGCCAGACCGGGACAAGGGGGTTACATTTATTGGTATCAGAGCCTGAGGTTTCTGAGACCTCGGGCAGGTAAGTGAGGTCAGTTAAGATTCTTATGAGTGCTTTGCCATGTATGTCTAAACTTTGCTTTTAACACGGTGTATGTATGCATGCTATGATGGCTTTTCTATTGTTTGAAAATTGGTTGAGTCCCCATTGTTAGGCATTGTTGTCAAAATAAAAAGGAAAATTGTTTTGGTTTAAAGAGCTTGAGAACCGGAGTCCTTTGCCCCTTGCTAACCTAACGTTTCTTGTTGTTGTGTGTGTTTGTTGTTTTAGATTACATTAATTGCTATGGTGAGACCGAGGGGACGGCCTAGAGCGGGTGACCAGGCACCCGAGGACGCGCCTCCTGCTCTTAATGCTCCGGGTGGTAATGGAGGGAACGTCGGAGGTGAAGGTAATGGGGCTCAAGCGGGCCAAGGTCAGGCAGGCCCAGATGTGGCTCATTTGATTCAGACTATAGCCGGAGCTTTCCAGACAGCTTTGGCTGGTATGCAAGCTGCAGCACCAGCTTCGTAATTTGGGAGCAGTTGAGTTCCGTGGGTTATCTCCGGAGGGTTCAGAAGGGTGGCTTGAGAGCACAACTCGCATCTTGAGTCAGATGGAGTGTTCGGATGCCCGTAAGTTGGGGTGCATTGTCTCATTGCTCCAGGGAGACGCTTATACCTGGTGGACCACTGCTACTTCCGGTATGGCCGAGGTGGATGTCACATGGGAGTTTTTCAGGAATGCTTTCAAGAGGAAGTACCTCGGAGTTCGGTACTTGGATGAAAAGAAAAGGGAGTTCATGGCTTTGGTTCAAGGCAATAGGACCGTGTCCGAGTATGAGATCCAATTTGTGAGGTTGAGCCAGTACGCGCCAGAGTTGATTCCGGATGAGAAGGAGCGTTGTGAGCGCTTCAGATATGGGTTGACTACTGATGTGAAGACCTACATGTTGGCCTCCGACTACACTGAGTTCGATGTTTTGGTTTCTAGAGCCAAGGATGTAGAGCAAAACCTAAGCTCTAGAGCACGTGCTGGTGGGTCTGACTCCGGGAAGAGACATGCGAACTGGGATAGAGATCATGCCAAGAGGCATAGGGATAGGAGGTACCAGCCGGATACGAGACCTAGGGGTGGTAACCATGGCCAGGGCCGTCAGGGCCAAGGAGCTGTGGGGCACATTCCGGAGTGCACTAGGTGCGGGAGACGCCACCCAGGTGAGTGTATGGGTGTGTTTGGGGCGTGTTGGAATTGTAGCTCCCGAGATCATTTGAGGCGTGATTGTCCACACCCAGTCAGAGGAGGACCGACTCCAGCGAGGGGTTTTGAGCATCAGAGAGGTCGTGGGCGCGGCCGTGGGAACTTCCAGCCAAGGAATGAGGGTCAGAGGAACTTGGCTCATGTGGTAGCAGTCCAGCCCGAGGGAGGAGGACCGGCTAGAGTGTACGCTCAGCGAGAGGCTGGAAAAGACACTGATGTCATTGTAGGTAATTTCACATTACAGTCTTTGAGTTTGCTTTCTCTCATAGATTCGGGATCAACGCATTCGTATATTCTGGGTGAACATGCAAAGTCATTAGGACTACCTTGTGATTGGTTAGAAGTAGGAGTAAATGTCACAAGCTCCTTTGGTGATACCGTGGTAGTTAGGAAAGTGTATAGGAGGTGTCCCTTGATGATTCAGGGCCACGTATTTCCAGTCGACATGATGGAGCTACCCTTTTATGGCTTTGATGTGATTTTGGGCATGGATTGGCTTGTAGAGCATAAAGCTAGGGTTGACTTTGAGACTAAGAGAGTCTCTTTGAGGCTTGCTGGTGACTTTGAGATTGTGGTAGTTGGGGAGAATGTTAAGTTTTTGTCCAATGTGGTTTCGGCATTGGAAGCTCAGAGATTGTTAAGTTCAGGGTGTCAGGCTTACTTGGCTTACGTAATGAATCCGGATATGAGTGAGGTGAGACCTCAGGACATCAGGACTGTGTGTGACTTCCCGAGTGTTTTTCCGGAAGAACTACCAGGTTTGCCTCCAGACAGAGCAGTTGAGTTTGCTATCGAGACATATTCCGATTCCGCACCGGTGTCCATTGCTCCGTATAGAATGGCACCGAAGGAGTTGAAGGAGTTGAAGACACAGCTTCAGGAGTTGACTGACAGAGGCTTCATTAGGCCTAGTGTTTCCCCGTGGGGTGCTCCGGTTTTGTTCGTAAAGAAGAAGGACGGGAGCATGAGGATGTGCATAGACTATAAACAGTTGAATAAGGTGACAGTGAAAAATAAATACCCCTTGCCAAGGATAGATGACTTGTTGGACCAGTTAAGGGGTGCTTCTGTGTTTTCAAAGATTGATTTGAGGTCTGGGTATTATCAGTTAAAGGTAAAGGATGTGGACATACCGAAGACAGCTTTTCGTACACGTTACGGGCATTACGAGTTTTTGGTGATGCCTTTTGGGTTGACCAATGCCCCAGCGGCCTTTATGGATATGATGAACCGAGTGTTTCATAAGTTCTTGGACAGGTTTGTGGTAGTGTTTATTGATGACATCCTAGTGTACTCTAGGACCGAAGAGGAGCATGATGAACACTTAAGGTTAGTGCTTCAGACCCTACTTGAGAACCAATTGTATGCCAAGCTAAGTAAGTGTGAGTTTTGGATTAGGGAGGTGGTCTTCCTAGGCCACGTGATCTCGGCTAGTGGGATTAGTGTAGATCCCAAGAAAATTGAAGCCATTGTGAAGTGGAAGCAACCAAAATCAGTGACAGAAATCCGCAGTTTCCTAGGCTTGGCGGGATACTATAGGAGGTTTGTTGAGGGATTCTCGAGGATAGCGGCTCCGTTGACCAAGTTGCTACAGAAGAATGTTCCGTATGAATGGTTAGATGCAAGACAAGAAGCGTTTGAGAAATTGAAGAAAGCTTTGACCGAAGCTCCCATTTTGATTCAGCCCGAACCGGGGAGAGAGTTTGTAATTTACAGTGATGCATCTTACGTGGGGCTAGGTTGTGTGCTTATGCAAGAAGGTAAGGTGGTGGCATATGCTTCCCGACAGTTGAAGGTTCATGAGAAGAATTACCCCACACATGACATAGAGTTGGCCGCAGTGGTGTTCGCGCTGAAAATCTGGAGACACCATATTTATGGTGAGAAGTGCACTGTGTACACCGACCACAAGAGCTTGAAATATTTGATGTCCCAAAAGGAGTTGAATCTTAGGCAACGAAGGTGGTTAGAGCTCCTTAAAGATTATGACCTCACCATAGAATATCATCCGGGCAAGGCGAATGTGGTGGCCGATGCCTTGAGTAGGAAGATGGCCGTGGAGTTGCGAGCAATGTTCGCAAGGTTGAGTGTGTCTACGGACGGTGGGCTAGTGGTCGAGCTTCAGGTTAAGCCATCATTGGTTCAGTTGATTCGTGAGAAGCAGTTGCGAGATGAGTCCTTGGCACCTCACGTGCAAGACATAGCGGAAGATAGGCCTACCGAGTATTGTTTTGGAGAGAATGGGATCCTATGTTTCAAGGATAGGATAGTGGTTCCGGAGGATGCCGAGTTGAGGCGTACGATCTTGAGTGGGGCTCACAATAGCCCTTTTGCTATGCATCCGGGTAGCACGAAGATGTATCGAGGATTAAAGGAAGAGTATTATTGGGTTGGTTTGAAAAGGGAAGTAGCCGAGTTCGTAAGTAAATGCATGGTCTGTCAGAGAGTCAAGGCCGAGCACCAGTTTCCCTCAGGGTTGTTGCAACCGTTGAAGATTCCAGAGTGGAAGTGGGAGCGTATCACTATGGACTTTGTATCAGGACTTCCGTTGACTCCTTCGAAGAAAAACTCAGTGTGGGTGATTGTAGACAGATTCACCAAGTGTGCACACTTCATACCGGTTCATACCACCTATACGTTGGACAAGTTGGCCGAATTGTATATCCGTGAGATTGTGAGACTACATGGGGTACCGAAGTCAATTGTGTCAGATCGAGATCCGAGATTCACCTCTAGATTTTGGGAGTGTTTGCATCGAGCCTTAGGCACTTGGTTGAACTTCAGCACTTCGTATCATCCGCAGTCGGATGGGCAGTCTGAGAGAATAATTCAGATTTTAGAGGATATGTTGAGGTGTTGTATTATTGACTTCCAGGAGTCGTGGGAGAAACACCTGCCATTAGTGGAATTTGCGTACAACAACAGCTTCCAGTCAAGCATTCAGATGGCTCCTTATGAGGCCTTGTATGGTAGGAAGTGTAGGACCCCGATTTGTTGGGCTGAGGCCGGACAGAAACTTGTGCCGATGCCCGAGCTACTTAAGGGAACCACCGAGAAGGTGAAGTTGATATGTGATCGCTTGAAGGCGGCTTCAGATCGGCAAAAGTCCTATGCCGACTTAAAAAGGAAGGAAGTGGAATACTCCATGGGGGATAAAGTATTTTTGAAAGTCTCACCATGGAAGAAGGTGATGAGGTTTGGGAGGAAAGGCAAGTTGAGCCCAAGGTACATAGGGCCTTATGAGATAGTTGAGAGAATTGGTCCGGTTGCCTATAGATTGAGACTCCCAGTTGAGCTAGAGAAGATTCATGATGTGTTTCATGTATCGATGCTTAGGAGGTATAGGTCGGATCCGTCCCATGTTATGCCAGTGGAAGAAATAGAGTTAAATCCAGACTTGTCTTACAATGAGGAACCAATTGAGGTACTTGCTTCTGATAGCAAGGTGTTGCGTGGCAAGACTATATAGTTAGTCAAGGTCCTATGGAGACATAGAGGTGTGGAGGAAGCCACGTGGGAGAGGAAAGCTGACATGCTTGAGCAGTTTCCCTACTTATTTCCGTCAGGTAATTTCGAGGACGAAATTTCCTTAAGTAGGGGAGAGTTGTAACGCCCCGGTTTAGGGGTCGGGTGAAAATATTAATTTAAAAATAGTTCGGGTTTCGGTTTCAAATTTTAAATAATAAAATAATGACTTGGGCCTCGGGTTTTATTTAGTTGGACTATATTTTAATCAAGCCCACATAGCCATGGTGTCATCCATTGTAGATCCCTTACTTCATTAAGGGTGTTTTGGTCTTTTGGCCCCCCATTTCAAACAAACCTAAAATAATACTAAAAGTCATCTTCTTCCTCAAAACTACACTATTCACAATACCGTCAAAAAACACCCCCTCTCCTTGGATACTATTCCATTCAAAAGCTTACTCATTTTTGAAGGTTTTGCAAAGGTAATTTCGTTTTTGACTTACTCTCTTTATCCTCTACAAGTTGATGTCTTTTATTTTCATTTCTACTCACATTTTGGAATTTTGGAGTTTGAAGGTTTTGAATTAAAAATGTCATTTTTAGCATTCTAAACTTAGGTTTTTGATTGAGGGAAGTGATATGAGTCATTTTAAGTCTAAAGGGGGTCCAATGGATATGATTTTTTTTCAAGGTTTGGGGTGATTTCCGAAATGAGGTTTTGGGGAGGTTTTTGGGAGGTTTAGGAATGAAATTTGGGGGTGTTCTATGTGGAAATGAGAGGGCCAATGGTTAGGGTATATGTAAGCCTTGTTTTGGGAGCTTTAGAGAGTAGTTTGGAGATTGAAATCATTGGTTCTAAGGGGTGCTCGAGGGCTGCTCGGATTTTGGAATTTTAGGCTTGTTCACCATGAGAAAATTGATATCTTGTAAATGGGTTGCATTTCGGGTTGAGTATTTTAGAGCATGGACTGACTTGAGATTGTTTGCTTGGTGTTGGAATGCTTAGAAGCAAGGAATTTTGTTGGCGAAGCTTCGGAGGCAAATCCAGGGAATTCGGAGTCTTGAGCTCGGTCTTCAATCTTCTCTTGGGTAGCAACGGTGAGTAGGATCATTGGTTATTGCATTGTACTTGATATGGTCTCCCTTGGGGTTTGGGTAGAACCTTGAGAGGTTGCCTAAACCCTTGTGTAAGTCTCTCTCTACTCATAAATTGTTGCGACAAGTTGATTGTATATACATTGTGACCATTGAATGCATTTTAAGTTGTCAATGTAGTAGTCGTGTTGAGTTCGTGCCTCACGTGATGGTGGTCTAAATTACGGTGATGTGTAGTCCCACCGGTAGTGACTAGTAGGGTAGTGCTTTGATGTGTAGTCCCATTGGACACCCACTAGTCGAACAGTGATGTGTAGTCCCACCGTAAGTGTATGTTGGTTGTGCTTGTGCAAACCAAAAGTTGTGGTTGTGATAAGACCCTTATGCATCCATTGTTTTCTTGCATATAAATCATGTTTTGGAAAACTACATGTTGTGAATTATAGAGCCCCTCTCACTAAGCTAGTTGCTTATGCTCTTTGTTTTCAACGTGCAGATCGTTAGAGTTCGGGAGGCGAGCGGGCGAGGGAGGAGCCTTTGGAGTTCTCAAGCAAGTTTATGTATGGTTTGCTTTTGTAATAATGTCTAGACAATGGGGTATAGAATGTTAGGAGTTGGGGTCAAACTCCTTAGGAAGTCATGCTCAAATTTGTTAAACTTATGTTGCGTGTTATGCTTTTGCTTCTCGGATTATGTTCTATGCCTCTTATGTGGTTTAATTGCTTATGCCTGAATTTGTATGATTTTGGTCTAGGTAGGCCGTATGTTGTCTACTTTGTGATGGATGACTTATGCTTGCTAAGTATGCTTCTTGTAGACTCGTATGGAGCTTTGTTTAGTATGTTATCGTTGGTTTGAATGCCCTCATGTTAAGTCCTGTTTGTGGTGGGTGCATGAATGCTTGTATGTGCTTAAGAGTGTCTAAGTATGCATCTAGAGCCTTGCAAGATGTTACCAAACGGTGAAAGGAGGTGTCGCTGGGCAGGGGGTATCGATACGGTTAGACTCGTATCGATACGGCCTTCTTATTCCAGGCCTTCCGTATCGATACGCGGGGAGGCGTATCGATACCTTTTTGGCCACTGGAGCCACTGTCCATCTTGGTATCGATACCGGCCTCAAGCGTATCGGTACGGTCAAGTAGCGTTGACCGTGGGAAGTCAACCTTTGACTAGGGTATCGATACCCTCCCAAGGTGTATCGATACGGTCTCCACGGGTTGACTCTGACCTTTGACTTAGTCAAGGCGTATCGATACACCCCTTAGGTGTATCGATACCCCTGTAGTTAAACCTGAAAATTTGCCTTTTGGTTGTGGATTTAAGTTCGTTAGATTGTTTTGGTTAGGATATTCTGCCGTTTGATCACTTAGGGTTAATTACTCATCTAGACAAGTTTTAAAATGAAAAAAAAAGGGTTGCTAACCGAGGGGGAGTCCTTAGGGGGTTTTCTCTCGTTTTCCCCGTGTAGCCTTTTTGAACCGGTCATCCGGCCAGACCGGGACAAGGGGGTTACACATAAACTTCATATCTATCACTATTAAATCAAAACTTTAAGTTAAACACAATAAAGCTACCATTTTTATTCAAATCTCCCAAAAATGCAAATTCTAAAACATGAATGAAAATGAAAACTACTTGTACTTTTAAAAAGAGGAAGGTGAGAGCAAGTCGAAAACGTGTTTACCTTTCAAAACCGAGCCAAAACAATGGAGAAAGGAGGTGTGATAGCCACTTGGAGAAAAACCTCTCCTTTGTCGTGAGAATGGAAATGGGGAGGGAGGAAGAAGACAACATTTTTTGTTTTAAATCAAAAGTGGGGGTTTTTAATTTAGAAGTCCAAATATTTACACAAATGCCATTAATGAATGGCTATTGGGCTTGGTTTAAAAATTGGGTCCAACACCCTTGTTTTATTTGCAAACAAAACCCGAACCATTATTTAATTTATTTAAATTATAAAACCGAACCCGAATAATATTAAAACATTATTTTCACCCGACCCCTAAACCCGGGTGTTACAGGTTCTTTGGATGAATAAAATTTCATTTATCCAAAACATTTTAGGGTAAACTATACAATTGACCACCAAACTTTGGTTAATGTATTAAAATGACCACCTTAAAAAAATCGACTCAATTGACCACCCAAACTATTGAAATTGGATCAATGTGACCACCAGCCGTTGATGGGCTAACGGAAGGTGACGTGGCAGTTAAAAAATTAAAGGTATAATTATACATTTGATATTTTTACTATTTACACATTTTTTAATTTAGTCCTAATTTTAAACTAATAAAATAAATTAATTCAACCACACATGCTATACAGGGGAATTGAACTTGGGCAATTTAGATGCAAAGGCAGTGGCTTAGCCACTGTACCAAGCACAATTTTGTGTTTTAAAACACCAAATTAAATATATACTCTTATTGGTTTCTACATTTATAAGCTAAAAAGCTCAAACTATAAACACTAATTTCACATATATAACCCTAAACCTTAAACCCTAAATGTTTCAAATTAATTTTACACTAAACATTTCAAGTTAAAGGTGAACCACAAACTTATAGTAATACCAAATTATGAGTGTTTTTCAACGTTTTCCATATGTTTTTACCTAATAATGAAATTCCGAGTTCTAAATTAAGCTAAACCTGAAGGTCACACAAGTACATATGAAAACCATGCAATAGAGTCTTGTGGATATATGGTGGCATGAGGAGTAGTTCATAGTTTGTGTCGCCAGATCCAGATGTAGTTCTGAGTTTAAACAATGAAAAATAATACAAGGAAAGTTGGAATTTCAAAAAGGAAGTTTGATATATAGGAATCCCCTATCTGCATATCACATACAAATCTTTCATTGTTTATATATATATATATATTAATTTTGAAACAGAACTTAAATTTACTGCACATCTCTCATTGCTGGTTGGTGTTGTCTTTCGGCATATATACTTTTAACAGATTCCAACAAACCCTGCTGGTATTATTGAATATAGGGTGCATCCTTTTTGGATCCAGAAGTACTGCCCCTCTCACGAACATGATGGCACTCCACGATGCTGCAGCTGTGAGCGAATGGAGGTGAGTATGATGACAAGCTTTTATTTAAATTACCAAAGTAAAATCTTGGCTACTATTTCTGAATGACGGTGAGAAAAAACGTCAAAAGCATGACACTTTTGAGTCATCATATGCAGCCACGAGACACGGGATATGTTGCCCTCGATGATGGACGGAAGCTTTGCCTGGAGTGTCATGATTCTGCAGTTATGGATACCAAGGGATGCCAACCCCTTTATCTTGAAATACAAGAGTTTTATGAACGGTTAAATATGAAAGTCGAGCAGCAAGTTGCATTACTCCTTGTTGAAAGGCAGGCTTTAAAAGAAGCCAGAGAGGGAGAAAAGAATGTAAGATATGATTTTAAGTCGGAATGTAAGGCTTTAAATCTTTATGCCCATTTCTGGATGTGTTAGACATGAGTAATTTAAGAGAAATTGGAGAGTAAAAGCAATATAGTTGGTAATTTAAGAGTTTGTGTTGGGCAGGGCCACTATCATATGTGAAATTAACTTAAAATGTTTAGTGTAAAATTAATTTGAAATATTCAGGGTTTAAGGTTTAGGGTTATATATGTGAAATTAGTGTTTAGGCTTTGAGTTTTTTAGCTTATAAATGTAGAAACCAATAAGAGATATATATTGAATTTAATGTTTTAAAGCACAAAATTGTGCTTGGTGCAGTGGCTAATATGTTGCCTTTGCACTTAAATTACCCAGGTTTGATTCCCTTGGATAGCATGTGTGGTTGAATTTATTTTTCTTCTCTAAATAGGTGGTGACATGTGTCAACACCTTATTTTCTCCTCTAATTTATTTTATTAGTTTAAAATTATGACATGGTTTTGTGGTGTTGTCGAAGGGATATTATGGGTCTCGGTCTTGTTTGTTTTTTTGGTTCATTTGGGTTGTCTTTTTGTTATTCTCGCCCTACATCACGTACTTTTTTTTCTCCGAAAGGTTTAAGGAAGTTTTTTAAGGAGGCGTGTCGTAGGTGCGTTCCCTTTCTTTCAAAAAAAAAACAATCACCAACTAGATTTCGAATTATGAAAATGCAAATAGAGATAATTGGAAAACGGCTGTAAAGGGTGAAGTGTTGGGTTTCCGAAGAAGCAGGAAAAGAAAACGGCCTGGTTCAACCAACAAGATCATTGGAATTTGGAAATGGTAGAACAATGAGTATCCAAACTTTTTAGGTTTGCTGAACCAATATTCGATTCTTACTTTTTAACTTCAACCAAGGCTTTTGCCTACTCATAATAATTACAATTACTTAGTTGCATTAGATCCAATCAAGTCCAGGGAAACAAAATGAAAACACCCTAATTATGGGACTAAATTGATAGAATTTGTAAATAAAGAGATTTAATTTATTATTATTTTTTAATTAGAATTAAATTGTTTAACTGTGTGAACTAAATGTGTTATTTTGTCTCTTTTTTTAACTGTCATGTCTTCAACAATTAGCTTTTTAACGACACTATACTATTATATTACTTTTTTAAAATCAGTAATCGTTCTATAACTTTTTATAGTTGAGACTAAAAACGACATATAATCGAGGAATTATTTATGTAGTTTGCCCATTTGTAAATAAAAATTATTAAATATGTACTTATATCTAGGGGTGACAATAGGGTGTGGCGGGGCGAATTTGCATTCCCAACTTTGTCTTAACATTATGGGGACAGTTTTGGAGAATATAATTAAATGTTTTGAGAATTTTTTTGTCCTCGTATTTTTCTTGTAGATTTTGGAGAATCACATAAAAAAATTAAACAAAATTCACTATTAGCCAAAATATATAACCAATTTTAGTTTACAAGTCATGTATTCATTATACTTAAAAAATATTTAAATTTTAATACATTAAAATAAATATCAACATTAAATCTTTAAAACTACAAATATAACTAATAAATCACAAAAATCTATACGGGTACGGTTCAAAAATCTTTGTCATACGTGTATAATAATTATCATCCCAGTTTTCACTTCGGGGGTAAATATCTAACATCCTCATTTCCGTGAGTAAAAATTTTAGTTATTCAACATCCCTACATGTTCAAAATCTTACGATTTTTAGTTATTTCTCACCCGATTACCACACTAATTACATTGAATCCGCAATCTTTGAAAACACTTAATTCGCAGAAGTAAAACCAGAGTTGAATGGCATCCTGGCAACTGTGTAGTCTACGTATCACAATCCAATGTATTCTTCCTAAGAAAGAAAATAGTAGTAACATTCAAATCAAAACTTCACGAAAATTCAAATAAAAAAAACAAGTTCACGAATCCCCCAAAAGAGTGTTCTGGGGATTATGAATTTAATATATGCTCACTACAAACATCCATCAATGCAGGAGATTCGGTAGATATGCTCCTCTCCTCTGTTTTCCTTACACTCCTACTCTGTTCCTTCCAAGGTAGAGATTTTTCATCTGGAAAATCACATGGCAGGGAAGGTGAAAAATCAAAACTTTAAAGCCACCCACCAACTGTGAAGTTGAGATAAGGCCGATGCTTTCCTTGTTTGTGAGAAGATAAAGGTCAAGTCAAGACACCAGAAACAGAGGTAGGTTTCCTCTTGTTTGGTAACTTCTTTATTGTTTTCAACTTACATCTGAATTTCAAACGTTGATTGTTCTTCAACCACAAAAATAGTAAGTTGTAATTAAAAGAGTTTGAAAAAACAATCCATGGTAGTTTAAAAACCAAACCAAACCATCAGATTTTTCAAAGGCCAAACACAAAGCTTTGCAAGAAACGGTATTTTCTTTGCCTTGTCCAATTCCCATTGTTAATCACCGTTGTCTTTTATGTTGATTGATCGACACGCTGTTGGTTTGCAGATTTGTGTAGTGTTTTAAGCATTCTGGAATGAAGTGTTTTCAGTATTTCAAGGATAAGTCTGGGAGCAAGGGGCAAGTATCAGCCCCGGAGTTGAAACAAGAAAGGAAATCGGAGGGATTTTCGGGGCCTTACCGGATCACAAAGTCCTCATGTTCAGGCTCACTAGCTTCTCCCCGTAGCATACCGGAGTTGTACGAAGCAAAAGCTCCCAATTTGAGGGTCTTCTCCTTCTCGGAGCTTAAACAAGCCACTCGTGAGTTCAATCCTCGACTTAAGATCGGCGAAGGCGGTTTCGGGAGCGTCTACGAAGGTACCATCAAGCCTGCTGATGGGAAGGGTGATGAGCCATTGGTGGTTGCTATTAAGCAGCTTAACAAGAATGGTCTGCAGGTACTCCCTTTTGCTATGTTTGGGAACCTAGAAAAGTTGTTGGTAGCTAATAGCTATGAATTTTGTTTCATAGTTGTGTTTGAACTTTGATCCATATAGGGACATAAGCAATGGGTGGCGGAAGTTCAATTTCTCGGCGTTGTCGAACACCCGAATCTCGTTAATCTCATCGGATATTGTGCTGTCGATGGAGAAAGAGGGATCCAGCGTCTCCTGGTGTACGAGTTCATGCAAAATAAGAGCTTAGAAGATCATCTTTTCCGTCGTGTATTCGCACCTCTTTCCTGGAAAACAAGGTTGCATATAATACTTGGAGCAGCACAAGGGTTAGCTTATCTGCACGAGGGCTTAGAAGTTCAGGTTCCTTACTAAAAACACTTGTCTTAACCATACATTACCATCATTCATATTTCATCAGATTATGATTATCTAAATCTATGGTTTGAACATAATGCAAGATCATATATCGAGACTTCAAAGCCTCTAATGTGTTATTGGATGAGAATTTCAACCCGAAACTTTCGGATTTCGGGCTGGCTAGGGAGGGGCCAATGGCTGGCCGTTCGCATGTTTCCACAGCGGTTAGTACTACTACTTAGTATTTCCATTCTGTGTAGTTTGAAACTTGGAATGACATACTATTACTTGTTTATGATGATGCCAATGTTCCATTACTTGTGATCAGGTTGTCGGAACATACGGTTATGCTGCTCCCGACTACATCGAGACCGGACATCTAACGGATAAGAGCGATGTATGGAGTTTCGGAGTGGTACTATACGAGATACTTTCAGGCAGGCGGTCACTAGAAAGAGGGCGTCCAAAAGCAGAGGAGAAACTGTTGGATTGGGTGAAACTTTACCCCGTTGATAGCAAAAAGTTCAGCTTAATAATGGACCCTCGACTCGAAAACCAGTATCCGATCAGTGCAGCTAAAGAAATTGCTAAATTAGCAGACAATTGTTTAGTTAAAAGTCAGAAGCAGCGACCCAAGATGAGTGAGGTGGTGGAGAGATTAAAGCAGATAATTCAAGCTTCAGAGGAAGGAAACGCCGAGGAAACGGAGACTCCACTCGAGACATCTGAAATGCAAGCAGGCGAGACGGAAGAGAACTCGAATTATCGAGTTTCGGAATCGTGGAAGAGGAGGATGGCACACCTTGCGAAATTGGGAGAGAATGTAGAAGGTGCAAGTAGGAGGAGATTGATGATGTTGCAGAGGGCCAAAGTGCCTGCCCTGCACTAGTCTTATTAGCCTATTCCGATGAGATGTTTCTTTAGTTTAAAACGCAAATGAACATCACTGTAAATCCCCCTTTTATTGATCAAATTAACCAAATGCGAGCCGCCGCCATTAAAACGTGACTGCAAAGCTTGATACATACATGATACAACAACCCCAGGTGGGGAAAAACCAAAAATGCAAAATTCTCTCAAAGTTTTCTTCTTTTTTTGATTTGTTTACTCAAAATTGATACATCACTCTTGCTACAAAAAAGCAAGGCGTGATTAGTTATTACTGGATTAGGCGACGGCAACCGTGCCGGTCCGTACAGTTTTGTTGGAACTAGAGTTCTGGGCATCGGATTTCCGAATAGATCTACCGGATTTCCACTTCTTTTCTCTCGCTTCGTCCATCTCCATCTGTTCTTGTCTGCACTCTTTGCTGCAAAACGGCGTATTCCCTCTGCAACAATTTCCCAGAAAGACCGAAATCAATCACCAAAGCTCAAACAATAAAAGCTTCCCCTTTTCCCCATTTTTACTAAATTCCCATAGCTAAACAAGGTCTAGTGAATTAAAAGCGAATGAAAAACAAACAAAAAAAGCTAACCTGTACATGAAGATATCGGAATTGTGAAGCGATTTGCGGCAAAGAGAGCAGGAATCGAGGTAGTGGGGATCGTACTGATCTTGGTAACCGGAGTAATAATAATAACCCGACATGATTCGCTGTTGTTGAATGATTTATAACAAAACAACACAACGGCCGGCGGAGCTGCAAAATTTGCAGTTTGAGAAGAAGAAGAAGAAGAAGAAGGGTTAGCAGTTGAAGCTTGGTTGCTATATTTAAACGATACGGGAGCCTCGAGACTTTTAAAAAGGGAAAGCTTTGACTTGGGGCAATCAAGTACTACGCGCTCTATTATATACAAATTGAATCCTGTTAGTTAAGGAAACGTGTTAGAATTTCATTGGAGTGTTGCAACGTAGGTGGTTTACGATGCGCTCCTGTATTATTATTATTTTTCTATTTTTTAATGATAATAATATATGAATAAGAATAAAGTTCAGTAGTATTTTCTCTCTCTAATTTTGCATGTTTCGCAGTTGAGACCTCAAATTTTAAATTATTTAGGATTCTCTTCTCTTAGACACTTGCATTAAGATGTTCTTCCGTAATTAAATTCATACTATAGAATATTAGCATTTATTGTGGTTCAATGAACTAAAGTCCTAAGCGGATTTTTTTTGTAACTATGGTGTGGATTAAGACATCTGTTTATGAATAAAAATCATGTTTAATTACGCTGTTAGCATTTTCAAGTAACATCAGCGAAACATGTAGCAAATATTGCCTTTACGCTGTCATTTAATGTCGTTGCTTGTATTCATGCATAATGGTCCATAGATTATGTCGCAATTCCTTTGTTGTTTTGCATATGATTTTAATTTTAAAATACTCGCCTACTTTTTTTCGAATTTAGTTCTTTGTTAAGATGATAACATTTGAACCGTTCGATAAATTTTGAATATATTCAATTTTTCTTTGAAACTATATTTGGAACGAGACAAGATTTTTTTACCCATAATAGGTAAAAAAACATTATAATTATTTGACATTTTTTCTAATTTAATATATGAAATTATGATTTTTTATACATATATAACTATCAAAAAGGATAAAAAAGTATGTAAACACATCTAATTATATATATTTTATATTTGAAAAAATAGAAAAAAATTATATTTAAATATCTTTATGAAAATTATGAATCACGGAGAGGGCTTGTTCAGCAATTATGGAGGAGAATGGGGACAATACAGAAACCACAATAATTTGGAATATTTTTCATATTATAATACATAATGTATTTTTAATGGGAAAATTTGTGGGGCCACTTCGGGATTCTTCTGGAGGAGAGGACTAGGACCACCACTAGTTGAGGGGCCCTTAGTTCTTTGCTTTTTTGTCCAACTGGGAGTTGAGTAATAATGGGGTATTATTTGTAGGGTCCACAGTTTGTGGAAAAAAACAATTCAATAAAAATAAGAAAACCGATGGAGCTGAGTAGACGTAGGCCCCACCAGCCCAAACAAAAGCATCGAATAATGGGGCCCACCTGACGCATGATCTCGCTGGCCCTTTTTCCCAGGTCCTTGTCTCCTGGGCCCACGGATGCTGCCCGTGTACCCCGGGCAGCGCCTCCCAACGTCCCCTCCTATTTTAATTGCCCGGGACACGTGCAGCTCGAGTGGGAACCGAGGGATCACCACTCACCAGCAAAGCACACATGGAATTATTTGCACCCGCTACGTGGCGGGTATGTGGAATGGGAATCTGGGTTATGGCAACGGCCAGGATTTACTGTGATCAACGGCGGATCTGGTACCGAGCTGGACCCTTAACGTAAGGAGGGTCAATAATTGAAGGTGTAAGATGCGGTTGGGGCCCAGTAGCATATGCTTGCTGTCCCCACTCCCCACCCCTCACGTTGGTACAATAGGCTGTTCTTTTCGAATAACATGTCTAGTTGCTACCTGCACCTCCGATATTCCATCGTCAAATCAAAACGCAATATCAAAGTTTACTGGCCTTTTTTATAATTAGGGATGTTCAAGAGCGGTTAATCGTACTATAACGACTTATCAATATGGTTATTAAAAAGTTCGGTTCAATATTTCGATGAACGGTAACAGTTATGTTTAAACCAATTGTCTTCTAAGTGATTTATTGGTTTATTTGAAAAGATTATTCGGTTAACCATAAAGCGTTTTATATATAGTATTATAAATAATATACATATTTATTACTATTGATTTTAATAGATTAAAAATATCAACACAAAAAATTAAAATAAAATCTTTAATATTTGTAATATTTATTATATTAGGCACCACATAAACATAAATAGTAATAAAAGAAGTTTGTAACTAAGTATACTTTGTAACTTAGTAAATAATCACTAAAGTTATTTTGTAAACATTTTAACGATTTTTTCCAGTCATCGTTTCACCCAAAATAAATAAATTATAATAGTAAATGTCTCGTTTAACCGTTAATCTTATAGGTACAGTTATCGTACCATTTTGAACGATTTTTTTCGGACTGATTACTTACCGTTTAGTCCAATTCTTTGGGCTTTTCAGTACACTATATTGGTTTGTGTTTATATGAACAGTCCTAAACTGAACGTATTCTTTGTTGCGGTTCCACAAGCTATTGTTTGTTACTGTTGTCTCCAGGGACGAAGTCAATATCAAATGTCTAAAGGGACCGAATTACTAAATTTTAAAAATATAAAAAAATATTAAGTGTTTAAACTCAAAATTGAAGAACCATGTCTAATTTATTTAATGTTTAAATTTATAGATACTTAAACTACCATTAGGCCAAAAAAATTGAAGGGCCAAATTACAACTTAAAAATTTTAATTAGCAATATTCAAAAAGAAATTAATTTTTAATATGAATTCTTAAAGCTTTGAGGGGTAAATTAAGATTTTCAAAAAAAAAATATTATGAAAATTTTAAAATCTTGGGGTCCAAGGTCCCCTAAAGCCTTCTTACGCTCCATCCCTAGTTGTCTTTGAATTATTCGTTAGATTCTGAACATCTTATTTTTCAAACTTTGTTTCTCTTAAAAAGTGAGTCTAACGTGCGGTTAAAAGAGGGTAAATTTTAAAATTTATCCTCAAACTGAAAATATTTGACTTATTGATAATATTTTAATTTTTTTGAGTTTTTTCTACAAATATCAATGCTTATTTTGTAAGTTTCGATATTTTGTCTCAAACTGAAAATTTATCAAAAAAATTAAGTATCGATACTTACAAAATAATTATCGGTACTTGCAGAAAAACTCAAAAAAAAAAAAAACAACAACCGAATATGTTATCAATAAATCTAACATTTTCAATTCGAGGGTAAGTTTAGAAACTTGTAGTCTTTTAGCCGCACACATACCTATCCCACTTGAAATTTTCATGGCCTTATTAAAATAGTGGGATTGTCCAGCTTGTCGTTGTGTCTATTTTGATACACAAGTTCTGTAAAATTTTGTTTACATAAGATTAATTTAAGGGTAGATATTAAAATTCGAGTTAATAATTTATAATTTAATGTTAATATTTAAAATTTGAGCTTAAAATTTATGATTTAAGAAATTAAATTTAAGATTTTACAAAAAAAATTGTGTAATATTTTTTATACAAAATATATATCAAAAGATTGCCCATGTTTTAAAGGTTTTATATTCAGTACACTGGCGATAAGCTGTGCAAAAAATTTGAAAAATTGAAACCGAATATGAAATCTTAAAAAAAATATCTGAAAACATGGTTAACTAAATCAAAAAATTAGTTTCGGTATGATTTTTTAGAGAAAAAATATTATTTCTGTTTGGACACAGTTCGTAGTTTTGAACAAAAATAAGTAATCGAACTGACCGGTTACATAATATATAATATGTAAAATATACATATTTATACAATTATATTGACATAATTTTAGCGACGCAATTAATTTATTCTTTTCTCCAAATATTTTTTGAATATTTTTATTCTCTTGAAAAATGAAAAATTAGAGATAATTTTTATATATTTTCCTCTCCAATATTAGCAGATTTATTTTATTTTGGGAAGTAAAAAAATCAACCTTACTTGTCAATTATTTCATATTCTCAGTTTTATACATTAATATTTTTTTCTTTAAATATTTCAAAAATTTAAACTCTAACTTATTTTTCACTATGCTATTAGGTTTGATATTTTTAATAAGAAAAGTTAATAAATCATTATCCGACCCGAACTGAGTATTTCAGTTAATTGATTTAATGATTAAAGTTTAGGGTCGAGAATTAAGCAACCCGATTTTACTGGTTATCTGAAATAATTTTCTAACGGTCAATTGAATCCATTTTTGCACACCCCTAATTGGCGGTGAAAACTAAAAGTTTTTACAAGCGCTTTAATTTTAAGGTTTATGGGGCTTAGTTTAGGGTGTAGGGTTTAGAATTTGGGGATATTGGTTATAATTTAGGGATTATAGATTATTTAATCTTTACGGTAATATGATGAGGATTTAGGTTTTAACTTATAAACCCTAAATTATAACTCTAAAACTTAAAGTTTAACCACTAATCTTAAATTTTAAACCCTAACACCTAAACCTTTAAACATTACGACCTAAAATTAAGGTGTTTGTGGAAACTTTTAATTTAAACCGTCGGTGAAAGAAATAATTACCCTTAGTTTAAACCGTCAGTGTAAGAAATATTTACACTATTTATCGGAAAAAAAAATTCATTCCTAAAACGCATCAACAATACAATGAGCAAACAAAAGGCCCAAAGAAAAAGGGCTCAATGTAAGCCCAAAATAAGAAACAAAGAGAGAACAACTCAATGTGGTAGTCGTAGAAACAACTCATTGTTGGATCAACCATACAATAAATTTAGAAATTTATTAATGTTAAAATTTAAATGATATAATTTGAATAAATTAAATATTTATTATCCAACTAAAAGTTAAATTAACTATGTACAATATAAATTTCATTATCAGGCTATCAGCAGGGCTAATACTACATAAGGGTAAGGAGGGGCAATCGCCCCAATTTCTGAAAATCTTTAACGGTAAATTTAATAATAATAAAAAATAAGCGTTACACCGATCAAGCCAACCACTTTTCACGCTTATTTTGAAAGACGGCGATCCGCTACAAATGACATCGACATACAAGTACAACCCAAAATGATTAAACTATCCATGACCACTGACAAACATAAATCAAGAACAAGTGTCGTGAGGGTCACCATACGAACACCAAACACACAAAAATAATTGTAAAAATGTGTCATAAGGCATGTGTCACAAAAGTAGAGGAAAGTATAATAAAAAACGCGAAAAAAAAAGAACTGAAAATAAATAGAATCAAATACAAAAACAAAAGAAAATATGAATTACCGACGCTTAATGACCAACGCCAAGACCATAACCACAGCCGGTGAGTAAAATATATTTGAGAAAATTGCATGAGCGCGGAACTATAACTTTCAGTTACAAAATCTCCACCACAGTCATTGTCTCATTGGCCAATTCATGATATAAATCAAATCTGGATTAACATAGAAATGAATAAACAACTCAAAGTAATAACACAATTAAACAACACAGCACTTCTGTGACCAGCATTGCAAGGAAATGCACTTCCACTATAGCACCCTTTCTTCTGCTTTATCCCTTCACCGTGATCTTCAAGAACGAAGCTCGAATTCGTCCCACCGTTACTAAAAAGAACGCACCAAAAGAACGGACCTTTGTGGAATCCGATCAACCCGACTCCCACCTCGCTATGCGATTTGTTTCTCACAACTGATAAGCTCTTCTTGTCTTTAACAAGAACATCTGCAAAGGCTAGTGATGGCTCTGTATATTTGGATTGACAACCCACGATGAGGCCAGTAATGGTGCCGATTGTTGGTAGCTCTACACCACAGTTGGGAGCAAATACTTCTGTGAAGTCATCCTCCGGTGGTTTACAGTTTACGGCGCTGTTCCCGCTGCAGTTCCCCTTGCATAACTCAACATACTGGAGGGCCATGCACCCAAGACCGGGGCTGTCGTTTAGTTGTGGAAGTTTTTGAGCAGTTCTGTTCTGGTTAATGATCTCGACAAGATCATTCGCAGGGTTTCCTGAGGACAAGCAGCAAATAAAGCCAAGATTTAGAAAAGTTTAATATACTACACATAAGATAAATATTTTCTGTGAGTAGGTAATGAGTATAATTGCAAACTAAATACATAGGGTCATGCCATTACACCATGTTTCATGTTTTGGGAGACAGAAGACCTTACTACATCAATGTTGTACATTATATGACCAATGTACCAGGACCATTTAAACCCAATGCAGCCTTGCAAGCCAAAGAGTTGACATATGAAATGTTACAGAGGTGAGAAACCATGGTTCAAAATGCATGAATATAGAGGTTATAATCCTATTAACTGGATGGCTCTGAAGTGTGACTTGTTGAATCCAGCTAGTAGTGCTAGGGCTGTAAATGAGACAAGATGGATTGCGAGCTACTCAGTCATAGCTCGGTCAACACTCGACTCGAGCTCGAGTTATTAATGAGCCAAGTCGAGCTCAGCACTACTCAAGCTTAACTCAGATCATTTACACACCTAACTAGTGCTTTGGTAATAGATAAACTAGCCCATTCTATCGGCTCAGTGTAGTTGAATAAATGGATGCAGGCTGCAGGTAAAAGTTGAAGAACCAAATGACTAAATTGTTCTGGTGCCTCAAAAGAAGCAACTCCTCCAATATATAACAAAATAAACAGACACATAAGCTGCTCCTATTGAGAAAGATTGAAAGAAAGTAATCCAGATTCAGGAGCAAATTTGATGAAAGCTTTGGCAAGACCAAAACAATCAGGATAAGTAGATATAATAACCCCAGACTTTGGTCATCAAGTTTGACACAAATTGTAATTGAATCTATACAAATGGACAATGATGCAGAATCAGTAATTTCAGTATAAGCAATTTAGTACCCTTTCAAACTACAATGGGTCGCTTAGAAATCTAGTGAAAGCAGAAGCAGATTTGCTCTACAGTTGCAAACATTCTCTCTCAATCTGGGTTTTTTTAGTAGAATTTATTGTCTGTCAGTTTATTGGAGATTCGAAGCAGAAGCAGATGACGTAGTAACAACAGCAGCAACAACAACAACAGAGAAATGTGCAAGAATCTTACCATGGTGCTTGGAACAAACAACGGTTGCCAGAAGTAGATGACATAACAGTAGATTCCACACACAGCAACAGAGTTTCTTCTTTTTCGTCATCATCGTCATCATCCCTGTCAACACCCGACACTTGGAAAAAGGGAAACCCTAGCTCCAGTTGGAAAAAAGGTTTCTTCTTTTCGATAACAAAAGAAATGTTTTAGCTTTAAGTGTGAACTGGATGGGAATCCGTGAACGGGAATGAAAGAAATTTGCGGGAAAAAATAGAAGTGAAAAGAGAAGGGGATAAAGTGCAGTGAGATTGCAGAGATTAAGGAGAAAAGTTGGGAGAGGTAGGTCCCAAGTGCTTCAGTAGCCGTTGATTTATACAGATGGAATGGTTGGGTTTTTTAAAAGGAAATAGGTAAATAGGTGTTCAAACTATGTCTTTTTTATAGTTAAGTACTTAAATTATGTTTTTTTTAGTTAGATCTTCAAACTATTTTTCAGACTAAATTTCGACCTAAATTTTTATTTTCTCTCATTTAAGGTTCGCCGTTAATTTTTTTGTTAAAGGACACGTGTTATCTCCTAAAAATTCTAATAATTATATTAAAAATAAATAATATTAATAAAATAAAAATATATATTCAATTTTCAAATAGTCCTAAATCCCTAACCCCTAAATCCGACCACTTCCGTCGATGGGGCCGCGTTGCCAACGACGAAATAAAGCGTTCTTCTTTCGTCGAACAACCCACACGCCGTTCGTCGCAAATCGTTCGAAAGAACTATTAGACAATTTTGTCGATTCGCAAGGCGTCGGTCGATTTTCGACAACATGATGGTGGGGGAAATAGTTGTGATGGTCTGACGACCGATGTGGTGGGTGACGACGTGGCAGCCGATGACGAAGTTGACCTAAATTAGGATTTAGATTTTGGGGGTTTAGGATTTTTAAAATTTGAGGGTTGTTTGTAAAATTTTGAAAATTTAGAGATTTTTTGAAAATTAATTAATTTGATTTATTTTAATATAATTTTAAATTTTTCTGAAGGTGACACAACATTTAACAGTAAAAATTAACAACGAACCTTAAATGAGTCACATTTATTTTAGGCTCTAATTTAGCCCGAAAAATAACTTGAACACCTAACTAAAAAAGATGACATAATTTAAGTACTTATTTGACGATTAAAACTTTTTAAAAGCAGATAAATTAAGGGGACCCACCCACCGAGGGATGATAATTAAAACGGAAGGTGGCCGCGCCTCTATTCTCTTGTCGCTTTGTTTGCTCTGATTTTCTCTGGTATTAAATTGAATTGGACCGTCCTTCTGCTTTGGATACCTTTTTATAGAAAATTACCCTATGCTAAAATTATAATAATATTATGTATGCTCAGGTTTCATCTCTTTGGGTTGCGTGGGTGCAGTTCTGCACCAATATTTATTGAAGGAATGTTCTAGTTTGAATGTCTTTATAACTTGGCTTGTTGGGTTGGATAAGTTACCTACCACAAGTAGAATGTTAAGATGGACTTCTTAAGTTGATTCCTTCTGCATTAATTTATTTTTATAATCATCGATATTTAATTAATTATTATGAAACATTTTTTCAATTCGTAACTAATTTTAACTTTGCTGAAAAAACTTGAATTGTTATATTAGATCAACTTATAGTTGGTAAATAGTTAATTTTATGAGTAAATTATTCTAGTAACCATTAAACTTTTAATGTACTTTCACTTTGGTTACTAAAAATTGAAAAACTTTCATTACAACCGTTAAATTTTTAATTCTCTTTCGTTAGAGTTACTAAACTTTAATTCTCTTTCATTATTGTCATTGTTGTTGAAAGGGCTGATGTGACACGTTAAAAAAGTATTCTTCTCTAAAACTACAATTTTTCAAATATAAAGCCGCTACTGAGGCCAACATTTCAACGAACGTCGTCGACTCATCGCCAATTAATCTTAACGGTAGAAAGAATTTATTTGGCCAAAAAAATTAGTATATGTTGATTTCAAGTTGATTTAACGATTAACAATGGTTGATAAAAAATTATTTATTTTTTAGTTCTAATCTCACTTTTGAAATTGATTGATGATTGTTTCGTTTATTGAAATATTTACCTTAACAACAATTATAAATTTAAAAAATTAGAATTTGTTTTGGAAAAGAAAAGCTTAACTTGTTGCTTCGGTATTTTTTCTAATGGCATATAACTACGATAATTGTAATACAAATAAATTAAAAGTTTAGTAGTTATAATATTAAAAAAATCAATCTTAGTGATAGGATAACTTTAGATAACAATCCAAATAAAAGTTTATATATAGAATGTGGGGAATGTTGAAGAATATTTGGGATATAGACCATTTCGTGCGGTATACGGGGACCTCGCCATTTGGTGGTGAGATTCAATTTTTTAATATTTTTTTCAAACGATGACTGTATACTATAAAAAAATAACTTATATCCCTAGATATTTTTTAACATTTCTATGTTCTATATATTAACTTACATTTAGCCTAAAAATCCAACGGAGCAAAAAGAAAAGTTACATAAAGATTTAGTAAGTACTGGTATAATTTACCTTAATTGTTTTAATATTACAGTAACTAGACATTTCCATAAACAGAAATATGATTCCATTTTCAACTATTTTTTTGTTGAAGCGAGGAAGTCTCAAGAATTAGTATACAAGGGTTCTGGTTTTGTTAGTCGAAAGGACTGCTTCTTAATCTTATCCATGGCGTCCACATTTCTCTCAGCACCATTGGCCTTTACGCTAAACAAACCCACACTCCCTTCTCTTTTTGATTGTGCAGGGTCCCGAAGAATTTCTCTTACAACCAAAGCAGTTGCCAGTAAATGGGAACCCACCAAGGTTATTAAATCATGAGCTCTTTTAATTGGAGTGTCTACTGTCTGATGATATTTTGTGATGCAATGCATTTTTGTTCCTTGTGTTTTAAGCTACCATGCTGATTGATCATCTCTTTTAATTCTGTCATTCCACTTCAGATAGTTTCTGTTGGTGCTGAAGTAGGACAAGTGGAGACTGGAAAGAAGGTAATTGATTCAGGTCCCTGCCTGCATTTTCAATTTTTCTCATCCTCAGTAAGAAAACACGAGTGTTGTACTGTCGCAATGTGCTTATGACATCATTCTCCTACCACCATCTAAAGGAATGCCATTGTTGTTGCAGGTTCTTTTCTCCGACATAAACGCTTACGAGGTTCGTTATCATCTCTTTATTCATTGCTTGAGCTAATAGCTGAAGGCAATTCCTCCAAATGACCAACTATTAGAACATGATGGTAACTGTTAAGAGTGAAGAATGGTTTTAGGCATAATATCCGTCTCATCGGCACCTAAAATGTTGAACAAAAAACAGAGAAGAAGATGGCATTCTTCTTTTTCAAATCAAATTCAAATTGCATAGGCTAACCAAATGTGTATAAGTCGAGGATTCGTTGAAAACCCAAAGAGATGGAGGGAATAACCTTGGAAGGATCGACTTTGGGGAAGCTTTTAACGACGTCGATGACCCTTCCGATTACTTCGTCTTTGGTTAGGTAATCTTCGTGAGAAGAAAATAATCGTCGAGATGGGCGGAGACTCCGTTGGGGCAGAGGATTTGAACGGATCCGAATGTGGCGAAGTACGGCTGTTCTCACTGCCATTTCTTTCTCTTTTTCCTTCCTCTCGATGCGAAGATCAGTTAGTGGTGTAGTAAAGTTAAGGCAACGAGAAGATCACGTGCTTCGCTCGTGGCTCTTTGATTCCACCACAATGAGTCAACTCGGGTTTAATCAAAGTTCAACCTCATGTTGTAAAAGCCGGATTTGAGAGTTGGGTGAGTCGATTGCTGGTTTTTATTCAACCGATCGTTTTATTAGTGATTAAATAGAAATTTAAAAATATTATTTTTATTCAATCCAATCATTTTTAATATTCTTTATACTTAATTATATATTTATTCATTATTGTTAATTGCATTATCGGTTCTCGATTTAGATTATCAATCCCGTTATAAAATGAGACTTTAAATAACTCAAAATTTTTAGTAATCAGTAGATTACTTTTTAAGTTCGAATCAATTTTTTTTTCTGTTTGATATATTTATACCACACATAAAAAATATGAAGAAATATATATGTATATCGTACATAATTATATAAAAAAATCTTTTAAATTCTACCAATTAGTACCACAATGTTATAAATATTTATAATTAAATTTAAATAAAAACGCAATCAAATCAACTCAACTTGACTCAAATTGAATTTCATAAATTTGACTAGACTCAAAAAATTTCAAATAAATTTTAATTTATAGAACAAGACTAGTTAACTCGACTAACTTAAAAGAAAATTATTCGACTAGGTAGAACGTTTACCATTAGCCCGAAGTAATCCCTGCATAAAGGTATGATGGGTGACAGGTATCTCTTTTCTAAAGGGATTTAATAATTAATTTTTTTAAGTTTAAATAGGTGTCTAATATTTTATTTGGTAACATTTTAAAGTTTTTTCATGATATATATTAAAAAATTTCATTATTTAATAATTGCATGACACATGACATATTCTTATATATTTTTCTTTACTTTTTATTTTTTTAAATAAAAAATTCTTTAATTTAGTAAAAATTGCAAATTTAAAGATTTTAAATTTAAAGGAGTAAAAAGCTCTTGAACTTAAAAGAAAATCAATTTTGCCCAGGGCGCCCAGACTTTTTTACACCTAATTAAACACTTTAACTCTTGAAAAAAAAGTAATTAAACCGCTGAACTTTTTGCACTCAATTAAACCTTTGAACCAAGAGATTTAATCAATTAAGCATTTAGTAATTTTGACCTTTAAATTTTAACAGTTGTTTTCTTTAGTTATTACTGTCGCATGATACATTACAGTTCTATCATGTTGTATTTATAGTTTTTTTCTTAAAAATATTTTTTAGTATTTTTAAACTTTTAGAAAACTTTAAATGAAATATATATTTTTAAAAATGTGAAATGAAAACACTGTGACACGACATACTGCACTAACATATCTTAAAAAAGGAACTGTCAATATTTAACTGTTAAAATTGGTCGAATGGCTTAATTGATTTAATTTCCTGGTTCAAGTGCTTAATCGATTAAATATCCTAGTTCAATAGCTTAATTGAGTGTAAAAAATTTTAAACACTTTTATTGATTTTTTTTCTTCAAAAGTTTAAGGACTATTACAACCAATATTTATAATTTTTTAAATATAGATTTAAAAATATTACAAATTTAAGTTATGTGTTGCATGATTAAATAATGATTTTTAACATATATTATAAAAAAGATTATTATCCTATACACCGTCGGTGGAATTTTTTTATTTCCATAAGCGCCTCAATTATAGGGTTTAGGGTTAGATTTTAGGGTTTAGAGTTTATGGGTTTTTGTGTAGGAATTTAGAATTTATGGTTCATGTTTAGAATTTAGGATTTAGAGTTAGAAATTAAGGTTTAGGATTAAAGTTTAAGTTTTAGGGTAATATGGGTAGAGATTTAGGTTTTAACCTATAAACCCTAAATTTTAACTCTAAACTAAAAATTCTATCAACAACCCCTAAATTAAAAACTACTACACTTATACCCCTAAACTTTAAAGCCTAAACGGAGTCCCTAAATCCTAAAACTAAGGTGCTTTTGTAAAAAAAATTACACAAGGGCTTGTATATAGAATAATTACCCTTATAAAAAGGATTAATATCCTATACACTGGCGGTGGAAATTTTTTATTTCCACAAGTGCCTCAATTATAGGGTTTAGGGTTAGGGCTTAGGGTTTAGAGTTTAGGGGTTTTAGTGTAAATGTTTAGAATTTAGAATTTAGGGTTTAGGGTTTAGGGTTTAGTTTTAGAGTAATATGTGTAGGGATTTAGGTTTTAACCTATAAACCCTAAATTTTAACCCTAAACCCAAAATTTTATCAACAATCCCTAAATTCAAAACTACTACACTTATACCCTTAAATTTTAAACCTTAAACGGAGTCTCTAACCCCTAAAATTAAGACGCTTGTGTAAAAAAAATTCGCTTGTGTATAGAACAATTACCCTTATAAAAAAACCTTAAAATTTTACAAAATAAAATATTAGGGTTCTATTTTGGCCCAAAAATACTTTAATCAACTATCACGAAAAAAATATACTTTGAACCCCTATTTGATTAGTTAAGCCCTTTTCCAAACAACATATAAATAATCACGCAAAAAGGTAAATAGAACAAAAAGAGAGCTAGGGATCTCGGATCTTGTTCTCTCCGGCGACACCCTTGAATTGTTTCCGGTGAGATCTCTGAATCGGATCCGATCCCGACCCGCTCCATAGTATCTTACTGACCCAGATCCCAATAACCATGGCTCCAGTTTCAGCTCTAGCCAAATACAAGCTGGTTTTCTTAGGGGATCAGTCTGTTGGGAAGACCAGTATCATCACTCGCTTCATGTACGATAAATTCGATAACACCTACCAGGTATTTGCTTTTATTACTATTCCATTCAATCTTCTTTACTGCCAATTTCACGGATCTGCTCTTTATTCCCAACTTTATTAACAGCTTGTTCGTATTCCTTCTTCTGCTTTATTAATGTTATCTGATCGTGATTCGGGTTTCGTTTAATTTGCCTAACTTCATTTGGTTCTTTTGTGATTCTTTTTTCCTCCGATTTTTGATGATGTTTGTCTCTAATTTGTTGACCAGGCTACCATCGGTATTGACTTCCTATCGAAAACGATGTACCTCGAGGATCGAACTGTTCGATTGCAGCTATGGTAAGACGTTGATTGTCGCTGTTTGTTTTAAGCTATTTTGCACCCAATTCAAATTCTGCTTCTCTATGTTGCACTGATACGGATTCAGATACGGGGACGGAAAACGGCAATTTCCAAAATTACAGGGTACGGGTACGGGTACGGTAAATGTAAAATAAATTTTATATTCTAAGAAAATGTAAAAAAAAAAAAGTCATACAAAAATCATGTGAGTATGGCATCACACTTACTTATATACTTATAGTCGATTAATGTGAGCAAAATAGCGTCGAAAAGAAACAAGAACAAGACAGAAAAAGTGTGGGATAATAGAAGAATAAGAAAAAACAGGGAGATGAAATACTGGGGAGCACCCAAGCCGTACCCAATATTAATAGCTGCCTCTTTTAACTTGTATATTTAGAGTTCTCTTCCTAGCCTTGCGGTCTTATTTCTTGGTAGAAAATTCATTTTGCCATATTCATATTCAGTGTGTTAGTCATATCAATCACATTCCTGGAATTTTTGGGTTGTCTCATTAGGGGTGTATATGGTCTAGATGTTGATTGGAAAATCTGGTTTTATTTGTTGATTCTATAGTTTTCTGATGGGTTTATTGGCACCAGTAATACCTATAGCTGTTCGAGTATGATATAATTAATAGCATCCTAACCGAGGATTGAATAAAGGGTATGATGATGAAACTCTTTTCTGTTGTATGTTTGTTATTATATTCATCAATAGCATGAGTTATTTCTTTTCGAAAGTGTTTGACAAGTGTGGCATCTTTGATCCTTATATGCCTTAATATTTAATACAGGGATACTGCAGGACAGGAAAGGTTCAGGAGTCTTATTCCAAGTTACATTAGGGATTCCTCCGTGGCTGTTATTGTCTATGATGTTGCAAGTATGTTGTCATCTCACTTTGTACTCCTGCTTTTTTATCATCCTACCTCATATGTTTCCAATTGGTGAGATGCAATCTCGCATATTTTTAAAAAACGGCTGAAGTTTACCTAATTTAACTTTAATGGTGTAGACAGGCAGTCCTTCACAAATACTTTAAAGTGGATTGAAGAGGTGCGGACGGAGCGGGGCAGTGATGTAATCATTGTGCTTGTTGGGAACAAAACAGATCTTGTGGACAAAAGGTAATGCTAATATATTATCAAGGTTGGACTTTCTTTTGAAAAAAAATGGTAGACTCCCTTACTTTCTAGTTTACAATTGCCTTGCCATTAGTCTGTGGCCATTATTTTGGTGTAAAATTGAAGGGCACTCACCAATACAAAGTTTTCCATAGATTCTTGCACTAAATCTCCACTGTTTGATTTCTGTTCATTCCTTTTCATTTTGTGGCTGATTTGAAGGCAAGTCTCAATAGAGGAAGCAGAAGCCAAGGCTCGTGACCTCAATGTTATGTTTATTGAAACTAGTGCCAAGGCTGGCTTCAATATCAAGGTAAAAAATTGTATAACTTGCAACTTAAGTCCTCTATGCGAATTTCTGCAGCATTACTGGATGTTATTTCACCAGAATCACTGACCAATCTATTGAGTTCCAACTCACTCACTCTCTCTGTTTGATCTGTTTACAGGCTCTATTTCGAAAGATTGCCGCTGCTTTACCTGGAATGGAAACCCTTTCTTCAACAAAGCAAGAAGACATGGTTGATGTCAATCTTAAGTCTACCAATACAAATGCATCTCAGTCCCAGCAACAGTCTGGAGGATGTGCCTGCTGATACACACATCATAATGCTTCAGCGATCCTACAGAAGTGTTGTAAAATAATCGGTCCTCCCCCGTTTCGTAGCATCGGGTTTTTTTTGGCAGTATATTTAAGGACATAGCTTGAGGGAGGATACATGTTATGATAGTTAGGCCTCCTATATTATGTGTAGGGTTCTTGTGATCTCAAACAAACATTAGTTCCAAATTTACTTACTGTTAGTCATTTATTCAGTTTGATTCTGTTAAAAATATAGTGGATTAAGAATCGCTTCAGAAGACTATCTCTTCTTTTCTTTTATGCAATGTGAAAACGGAGTTGAATTGGGTTGGACCCTTAAGCAAAGAGAGTACATAGTCTTTCAAAGTTGTGATTTCAAAATCGGGTCGGATTGGATCCTTAAACTTCAAGCGTCGTGATCTTCTTCGTTTACAGGACTTGAACTCGAGCTCTTTATTTAAATTCGTTTTTCTCCTTTGTCACGGCTAGAACAAAGCAAATACCAATGGCACGGGCTTTCCGTTCCAGGTTCCCTCGTATAAGAACAAAAAAAATTAAACAAATTATGAGTAGAGAAATTATATGATTAGTATATTCGTGCAATCACTACATTTTGTTAATTAAAGTGGGATTAGAAATCTGACCTTTATCTTTATGAGCTTTATTAAGGAAAAAGACACGACACTTTTCTTTGTAAAATCAGGACAAATCAAATACCAGAAGTTGAGGAATCACTGTCGGAAAACTATAATTTTCTGAACAAAAAGCTGCAATCAGAAAATTTAAAACTCTTCTATTTCCTTCCAATAGAATCACATAATTTGGTTTCCATTTCCCCAAGGAAAGATGTTTCGTTGTTGATTAATCATAGAATCCCACATCGTCCTCTTGCTTCGGTCCAACCTTGGCACCATGAACGGTAAGCCCTTCCTTCCTTTTCTCCCGCTTTTTTACTTTATTGGGTTCTCGGAATCGAAAAATGAATGGTTAGAATTTGTTATCATCACTCTGACCTTATTAGATTCCCTTTCAAATGATGCGACGCAATATATCTAGGCTTCTTTTTCTGGCGATTCGCGATTATATGATTCTTTTGGTATTCAATTTGGACTAGGGCACCTAAAACACATACTTGTTTTGTGAACATCTGCTTAATTTTAAGCCAGATTTGGAAATACATAGTTTGCTTTTAGTTTTCCGTTTGCTCACTATTGTTCTCCAGATTCTTATTGGTTTGGTGGTATAATCCAGGGAGGATTTGTGGATTTTTGTAATTTTTAAGATCGGATATGTTTGGGATTGGGAAGATCTTTTGATTTGTGATTAAAATTTTCACTCATCAGTTCACTATTGATGTTTTCAATTATAGATTTACAATTTTGAGTTATATTCAATCTCAGATGATCGGGAACCGTTTCTGATCACGGACGGAAATTTAATGGATCGATCGCCGTTTCTTAAGCTCGGGCGCTGGCAATGGTGGCTTATGGTGGCAATCAACATTTTGTTCCTTATTGTAGGCCAAGCTGCTGCAGTTCTTCTGGGGAGATTTTATTATGATCAAGGTGGAAATAGTGAATGGATGGCGACTTTTGTGCAAACTGCTGGATTTCCAATCCTTTTCATCCCTTTGTTTCTTCTTCATCCGTCTCGGGAACTGGAGACTTCGACTTCTTCTTCAACCTCGCCTTCCATCAAACTTGTTGCTTTGCTCTATTTTGTTCTTGGAGTAGTTGTGGCTGGTGACAATTTGTTGTACTCTGTTGGGCTGTTGTATCTCTCAGCCTCTACTTATTCCCTCATTTGTGCCACCCAGTTAGCTTTCAATGCCGTTTTTTCGTACTTTCTTAATTCGCAGAAGATGACTGCTTTAATTCTCAACTCCGTGGCTATCCTCTCGTTGTCCGCTGCTCTTATTGCAGTGAATGAAGATTCGGAAGTACCGTCAGGAGTTTCCAAGGGGAATTATCTACTCGGTTTCGTATGCACACTCGGAGCTTCTGCTCTTTACTCCCTTTTACTCTCCCTTATGCAACTCTCGTTTCAGAAGGTGTTGAAAAGGGAGACATTTAGTGTAGTTTTGGAAATGCAGATTTATACATCGCTCGTGGCGACTTGCGTTTCGACTGTGGGTATGTTTGCGAGTGGGGAATGGAAGGGACTGCCGCAAGAGATGGAGGGCTTCAACAGCGGAAGAGTTTCGTATGTGCTGACTCTGGTTAGTACGGCCGTAAGTTGGCAGGTATGTGCCGTTGGTGTGGTGGGGTTGATTTTCGCGGTGTCGTCACTGTTCTCCAACGTAATAAGTACTCTGTCATTGGCGATCACACCGTTAGCTGCGCTGATCGTTTTTCATGACAAGATGAATGGGGTGAAGGTAATCGCTATGCTTCTTGCACTCTGTGGTTTTTGCTCTTACATTTACCAAAATTATCTAGATGATGCAAATGCAAGGAAAATGGAATCACAATCACATACTGATGATATTGAGGAAAGCCAACATGTATAAGTACAAGTTCATGCATACAACTGTCATGGAACATGAATTTGACAGTCTTTTTGCCAATTTCATTTTTGATTTTTTCAATCCTAATTCCTAAGCACAAGATTGTTTTTAGTCTTTGCAGCAGCAGTAGTAGTAGGGCAGGCTTGTTGGTGTGAAATCATTTCATATGTTTTCTGGTTTGATTAGTAGGTAAAGTGCTATTTAATCTTCGGCTTACGATTCGTGCCGAGGGTTGTGGATAATCTATCCATCCATCCATTGCATCGTGTCAAGTTTGAAAAAGGTAGGACATTAATCACAAAACAGTGCGGCGCTGCATATCCTATTAGACATGTTTTTCTCGTGACAATAACGTAAGGTTAGTTTGTGGTTGATGTTTACAAGCTGAACTAACCATTGAATAAGTAGCACATGAGCAACCTAGAAGTTTAAATGCAAGAGTTGTGACTCATCTGAACCTAATCTCAGCAATGAAGCAACAAAATGTTGTGTGCCGGTAGACGGTTTTGGTATAGTGATGCGAAATGTGACACAACATATTCTTATTCTTCGTAATTCATAAGCGGATCGTACCGAAAATTGTTTTCGAAATCGAAATTGAAATCAAAACAGATGTTTCTTTCGACATATTGTCAAATAAAACACGAGTTACACTAAATATTAAGACTAGATTAAGCACGAGTCTGGAATTTTGATTCTTATTAATGTATTAATGAATATGATTACTGAATTAATTGAATTGCTCTCGGCAGCACAGCCATACATTTATCGCTACGCATAGGGAGATGAAGTCGGGTTCGTATTTAATAAGTTGTGCGTTGGCAATGGCGTCGTTGATAACATTTTAGATGAAAATTTGTAACTACGAGGGGAGGGAAGCACATGGAAGAAGTCAGACGATATTTACTACACATTAACAAAGAAATTTCTTTCAATATGGTCCCTGAGTTTTAAAACTAAAAAGAATACATTCTCCAATCTCCATCCCACTAAATTTGTTTCATCCCACTAAATTTGTTTGACTTTTTAAAACTAAAACTTTTCAAACTTTGATCATAATTATTTTAAGTATTTGAATTTTACAAAAACATATATTTTTAAACTACTTGATTGAAAGGATTCTAAAACACATTTTCACATTTTTATCAATAATAAATTTAAAATAATAAAAGTCAAACATAAAAAATTAATCAGGAAAAAATTAATATTAGATAATTTTAGTGAGACGAAAAAAGTACGTTTTTTTACTTTTCAAACGATAGCGTGGTAAAGTCTTAGAGTAATATCTTTGGAAAATTCTATAACGGGCGACGAACATTGATGAACATCACTAACGATGAATACCAATGAACATCATTAATTTTTTTTTTAAATTTTAAAAATCTAAAGGACTAAAATTATAATTAAAATTATCTCTTAAAAATAAAAATCAAATTTAATAATTATTTTATAATATTTTTAATAGGTTAGAATCAAATATACTCAATTCTCCTAAACCCTAACAAAATCAATCTCTTAAAAAAAAGAAATCAGTTTATAATTTTTTAATAGATTAGAATCAAATATACCCAATTCTCATATTATTGATTCTAATCTATTAAAAAAATTATAAACTGATTTCTATTTTTTTAAGATATTAATTTTGTTAGGCTTTAAAAGAATTGAGTATATTTGATTCTAACCTATTAAAAATTATTATAAAGTAATTATTAAATTTGATTTTTGTTTTTTTAAGAGAAAATTTTAATTTTAATTTTAGTCATTTAAAATTTTAAAAAAATTAATAGTATTCATCGGTGTTCATCATTAATAGAGTTCATCAATGATCGTCGCACGTGGTAAACTCATCCAATATCTTTAGACTTCACGGACGGAGGAATGTAGTGTAGGAGAGGCTCTTGAGTCTTGCCACCCAACGCACAAATTTCTTTTTTACCTTATATATATATATATATATTAAAAATAAATTTATTATAAATTTATCTTTTTGTCCCCTACTCTCTTGGCAGATTCAATATTAAATTATGAAAAACAACAGAATTTCAGAAACTAATACATAATGCAATAATATTGTATACTTGATGGGGAAAAATCTAAGCTCTTGTTATTCTATATACTTCAACGCGATTAATCTTTGTTTAGAAGGTTAAAATAGATAAAAATTAAAAAGAATAAAGAATGCAGAGGATTACTACGGAAACAGGTGATTACATTATGCAGTAATGGAAATAATATTGTTTTTTATGGTATAACATACATTTCCCTTTTTCACCTCTAATTCTTACATGGTATCTTAAAAACCACCGTGGCTCAAATGTCAACGGTTATGGTTGACTCTGCCGAAATCGGCAATCTTCTTGGACCTATTCGCACAAAACCGCGCCGCACTGCCCAACTGGGGCTTCATCGCTGGCCTACCTTCGCTTGTATGCGTCATGTCAGGCGCCAGCCCGCTCCTTTGGTTCCACTGCCGGTTCGGACTCGCCCTAACCAGCGGGCTCAAGCAAAACGCCATTCCCGACTTGTTCCTCGCCCCGGTTTTCCCTCTACTTGCCCTCGTCGGTGTCCTCTTCCACCGTGGTGAAACCTCCGGAGAGCTTCCCGGTGGCGATCGGTCACACTCGTCCTCCGGATTCACTTCGACCGCAGGCGACATTCCTCGATCTACTGCGCATGATCTCCGATCACGATGGCCGAATTGGGTGAAATGTTCTACACGAGATGTCCTGGAAAATTGCTGATTTTTCCTACCAGTTGTAAAAATCGCCGAGAACCAAGACGGGGAAGATGACGACGAGGAGGAGGACGGCTCATCGCACGACTCCCGATGGTTGTTAACTCTAGGATCCGAATTGAATTTCTCGGATCTCGCGCCGAACAGATTCGAAAAGAGAGAGAACTTGTGTTTCTTCTTGAAAGCCGCGGAGGCGGCATCAAAATCGGCGGTTGTCGTCGTGGCGTGGCCCACCTGAGGAGTACTGTAGAATCGCTGATGGCGGATCCATGTCGCACCGTCATCATCAGATTTCGTCCTATTAACGTAAGGAGAAACAGACCGAGGGAAAATCAACGACGGTGGCTCATGCTTCCGACGATCGTCGACCACGGCAGAGGCAGCGGCGCGCTCTAATCGTGTTTGAGCGGCGATGACGGCGAGGAGACGCTCCCGGAGACAGGTGGCGCAGACGCCGAGGCCGCTGCTTAAGTCGGTAAGATGTGTCTTACACCTCATTTACTCGTTTGTTCGGTTAAGAAAAGGCTTTGGTTGGGTGTCTTCATTTCACAATCAAGAAATAGAGAAAAAGCAAAGGTAGGTGAGTGAGCTAATGCTCGAAATGAGTCCACGCTGGGCATTTACTTTTTTGATATAACGGTTTTATTACCAAACAACAAAAACCCTCTTGTCTTGTCTGTGTGCAGCTTATAAACTGCCAGCAAATCAGTTGTTTATTTCCTTAATATTTTAATAACTTAAAAAAGTAAACAAATCTTATTTGATAATTTGTTGATAAAATCTAATTAATTAAAACTGTGTTTAGCTTTTATCCATAACAAACTGTTGGTAAAGAACAAGGATTAGTGTTTTTTAAGCACAACTCATGTAATTAATATCTTTTGGTTCATTTGTGTTTAGCATCCGAGTGGTTCCACAAAGTTTACATTAATTCACTCGGTTGACAATTCATTTCTTTTAATTTTAAAATTGATTATGTTTTGTTGACCGAATTATGCGGATAAGATGAAAGATATTACTTAAGCAATAGTGATTTTTTTTAATATAGAATAGAATAGTTAGAATCTATAGCCATCACAGCAGCCCTGAACAAGAAAAACAAGGAAAATAATTGTATTAAATGATTGCTTACTCGTTCAAACCACATCATTTTTAGGATAAAAAGGGCATTATTATATTAAAAAAATTCTTTTTAAATAGTTATTTACATAAATAACCCCGCTAATGTTATTTAAAAATAATTTTTAAATCGTTCACCTAAGGCGAATTCGTGTTCTACAAAAAACGAGTTTCAAAACTTGTTTTTTTTTTATAAAAAACAAATTTTATGTTTAAAAAGCGCGGGAAATTAACTTTTTTCCTTTTTTACCAACTTACTCAACATAAAATTTGTGTTTTAATGGTTGTTTTTCTAAATAACATTGACTAAGGGTTATTTATGTAAATAACTATTTAAATTTTTTTATATATAATAATACCATAAAAAAGGATGATGATGTTTGTTTGAAGGATTGGGATTGGTTTGTTTCTTATAGTTTTGGTTTTGGTTTGAGAGAGTCGGGTTTGGCCTGCTTTGACAAAAAACAACAACCTTATTAGTATTTTTTGTGCAGCTAAGCTATGCTACTTTTCGATGATGAGGTAAGGATTTCTCAATCAATGTGTCACTCAACAACATAATTATTTTTTAATATTTTAATGTAATTATACATCGTACAAACATGTTATTTGTACTTAAATCTTTTTTGAAAAATATTTTTTACGGTGACCACTTAATAAGTTCAATAACAAAATAAATTTTCAATTAACGTTAATACATTGTTATGATTATCGAAACGATAAAGGAAAAATAACAAATAATCGTAACCGTAGAAAATAAAATAAACAACAAGATCTATTGAAAACCCCACAAAGAAAAAAACACGGGATAAAAAGTAAAAAATCTCACTACGTCGAAAGAGATTACAACTAATAATTTAACCTTAGTCTCTAATATTTATTTTATGATAGATTGTTTGGTTGTAAAGAAACTTGCATAGAAACCTAATACATAATAAGTATATATTTATAGACATAGGTTTGGTTAAAAAAACTTGCATAAAAATCGTAACCCCTGTATGTTTGGTTACGAAAAAACTTGCATAAAAACTCTAATACCTTGTATCTATTTATAGGGATAAGTTGTTGGTTATAAATAAACATGCATAAAAATCTTAATCCCTAGTATTTATTTATAAAAATAGATTGTTTGGTTAAAAAAACTTACATAGAAAATAATTCTAATCAAGCGGACTCCTACTTTTGACACTACTTTTTTTTATAAATATTCAAGTTAACCTAAAATAAAATATGGGTCAGTAACTCTAACAATAATAAAATCCATTGTTCAAAAAAAACTATGGACTCAACACATGAACTTTTGTGGTGTGTCCAGTCCAAGACCACTTGAAGTTGGGCTAAAGCCTAGCCGGGTAAGAAGTTTAATAAAACTGTTGGGTCTTTAATCTCGTCGAAGTTCAATATACTTTTACGTGTCAGTGCTGCCGATTGGGTGGTGAGATTTATTCACCCATTATTAATTAGTTTAACGAGATGATGTGTTAATTATTTTTTAAAAATATTTAAAATTTAAAATTTAAAGTATAATATTACGAATGAAAAAAATTGTACTAAGAAAATTATCTTATAATATAGTTTTACGGCACTCGAATATGACATTAATCAACTAATAATCTAGTTACCCTATAATATAGTTAGCGTGTGTGTATATAACTATATATAATATATTAGGCACCAACAATTTTGGGAAATCTCGTGAATTATTTGCTTTCGTTGGTGCTTTTAGAGAGAAGAAATAATAAATAAGTTGAAACATTATCACACAACTTTTAATGTGAAGGAATGCAACCTTACCGTGTTCACTCACGTCCTCACATTATGTTTAGCACACCATAATAAATGATAGATAATTATTAGATATATTGACGGTAGAAACTAAAAGTTTCCACAAACGTCTTAATTTGAGGGTTTGAAGACTCAATTTAAGAGGTAGGGTTTAGGGGTTTAGGTTTAGTATTTTTGAATTTAGGGATTGTGAATATAATTTAGGTTTTAGGGTTAGATTTTAGGGTTTATATGTTAAAAACTAAATCCTCAACATATTACACTAAACCCTAAATTCTAACCATTGCCCATAATTTCTAAACTCTTACACCCAAACCCCTAAACCTAACACCCTAAATTAAGTCCCTAAATGCTAAAACTAAAGCGCTTGTGAAAAGTTTTAGTTTCCACCGCCAGTATATTGGATATAAATCTATAAATGATAGAATTAAGATTAAAAATAAAAAAATTAAAATTTTGTGTGTGCAATCTGTTTACATGATGCGTATGTATTTTTTAAAAAGCTAAAATTAAATAATATATATCATTGTTTAATCGCATCAAAAATATTCAAACTAACCGTCATTATTATTAAACAAAATATAAATATTCAAACTAACTGTCAATAATTATTATTAAAAAGTTAAAAGTAATTAATATATACCATTTATTTCTATATGCCTCACTAGGGATTTAGCATTTTAATTTGTTGGACTCTCTTGTTTCGTGTGTTTTGGGGCCCCATGAAAACTCGGTCGCCCTTTCATAGTGGCCACAAAAACAACGGAATGACATAAAAAAAAGGAACACCCATATGCAAGGGTAATGTGATTTAAAGCAAGCATTTTCCACCATTATATATGAATAAAACTTTATTTGATTTTAAAAATATTTTTAAAAAAATTAAATTTGTGTTAATTGAATTGATTTGTTTGATGAGTTTGAGTCGAGTTGAATTTTACATTAAAACAAACAAATGAATGGATTTTTACAATTTATTTGAGCATTGACCGTTAAACACCACCACCACTAATAATAACAATAATTTAGAGATCGATGACAGTTGATCATTGGGATACACACTAATGAAGTCATCTCCCACTGACACAATGCCTTTGAAATATGGTTGGTGTTGGTGCCCACTGCCCACTTCAAAAGGCATTGGAATTTTGGTCCATGTATGGAGTGATTTAGCAGCCAAAGCAAAATGAAAAGGAGAGCTTAGTTGGAAAATAGTAACTCTAAGCAGAAAAGAAACAGAATCACCATAAAAAATCTGAAATTATTTCGCTTATTTTTTTATTTTATTAATTGTATGTATTTTGAAGTCTGAGTTTTTTATATTAATTATCTATTTTATTAGTTGTGTCCAACCTAAAAATTTTAGATCCACGTGAAATATATATCCACACACAGTCAAAAATATTTCTGGAACACTCCTCTCAGCCATAATTGCTGAGGGTACTCGCAACATTGCGTTGAGTTTGTAAGAAGTTGTCGGAGGCAGAGATTCAAATAATGGTCTATTATATAACAGTAACTATAACGTCAGAAATTATAATTGTAAAAATAACGATTCTTAATAATCATAATACATTTGTTATTATTCGTGACTGTAATAAAATACTGCGACAAAAAATATTACCGCATCCGAATTAAATCCTTGTTGGAGCTGTTGTTGTCGGAGTTGGAGTGTGAATGAATTAAAAGCTGAACATCGTTACACGTTCCATGGCATAATTTATGGGTTCAAATTTCGTTGGGATTCCAATTTGGTGGGCTCAGCGCCTAGGCTTAGGCCTATGTTGATGCTATTGCCATATGTTTTAACTTTTAATAGGGATGATAACTCGATTTGTGGATTTGTATATTTTTTGAAATTAATTATTTTTAATAGATTTAAATGTTATATATTCAGATTTTATAATTTCTATTCACTACAGAATTAGAATAAATACAGATACACAACTCATAAAAACATTATCTAATTAATAGAAATGATGTCTATATGAGGTTAACAGATTATAGTATAATTTCAAATTCTTCTTCTTTTTAATTGATAGAGGGGAATTGATATGTAGATAGATATTATAGTTTTGATTATTTTGGGTTTTCTGCTTGGTTGTGAGGATGGATATTGTATCTAAGGTTCATTTGGAGGTAGAGGTGGCAACCGGCATATTTGATTTGGTTCATTTCAGTTCGAGTTATTTTAGGTTTATTATATTTAGTTTAATTTTAGTTTGGGTTGGTTTGGTTCTGGTTCAACTCTTCGGTTTTAGTTCAGGTCTATAATGATTTCGGTTCGGGTCAATATCGAGTTAATAGGAGATCGACTGATTTTAATCGGATTTTTAGGCCAAATTAGGTTTTTACATCCTATATACCGCTTTATATAACATGTATATTTGATTTTTCGTGAGTTGTGCGCTAGTTCACATCTCATATTTTTTTTAAATATGTTTTCTTTATTTCGAGTTGCCTTCGGTTCGGTTGAAAATCAGTTCGGGTCCATTCGATTCGGTTGAAAATCGATTCAAGTATGTTTTCAGGTCAACTAAAATTCAGTTTGATTATTTCGGGTTTCGGATCAAATTCAAATCATCCTATTTGGATCTCGGTTCGGGTCTTGGGTCAAGTTTACCATGTCTATTTGGATGAATAAACAAAGAATGTATTTAAAAATAATACTTAAATAATATACTAATAAAATTAATTTAATTTTAAACAAACTTATGATTTTCTAATTAAAAAATTATAAATATCCAAATGTTTCATATAGGGGTGCTTATCGAGCGAGTCGATCACGAGTTGAGTAATGTTCAACTCGTGCTCATTAAGAAATTTTGTTGCTCGGCTCAACTCGTTGCTCGTTAAGCTCGTTAAATTTTTACTCGACTCGTGCTCGTTAAAAAATCTTGTTGCTCGACTCGACTCATTGCTCATTAAGCTCACCAAAATTTTTACCTTATTTTTTATAAAATATATGTAAAATCTAGTGATGCTATTAGAGCTTAATACAAATTTAGAAGAAGAAAAAAACTTGTGAGGACTGAGAAGACAAATGAAAGAACGTGTCATGATTGAATTAGAGATGAAATTGATATTCGAGTGTGGAACTCTTTTTAGTTTCTCAACAATCTTCGATGAACTAAAAAGGAGAGAGTGCCTTCGAGTTTTTGGTGTTTTAAATTTCAATCGTAGTTTTTGTGTAAAACTAATGTTTTGATATAATAATTGAAAAATGTTTTGGACTAATTTGAAAAGAATTTAAAACTTGTTTTTAAGTCCAAACAACTTGAAATTATGTTTGAGGTATTTTAAGAGGTTTTTGGCAAAGCTTTTTCATGTTTTAAACAGCCAAACTTGTGTTTTCAAGTCACCAGTATCGATACGGTTGGACCCGTACCGATACCTTTTTGCCTCAGTTTGGCTACTGCCAAAACCCGTATCGATACGAGGGTTTAGCGTATCGATACGGACCGGGGTCGTTTCGATACGCCACGTCAGCGTACCGATCCCTGTTCAACTACCCCAACGGCTATTTCCCAACAGCCATTTAAATATCAAGCCGTATCGATACTGCTATATGAGTATCGATACCCCATGCTGGCAAGAGCCCAACGGCTATTTCCTCAAGAAGGTCGTATCGATACCGTTCCACGAGTATCGATACTGGTAGCTGCAGAACAGCATTTATGAAGGGAAATAAAGTCCTCAACGGCTCCAATTCATCCCCAACGGCTAGTAACGACTACAAACTCAATTGGGAGTATAAAAGGGACCTCCAAGCATCAAGAGAAGACTAATGCTTCAATTGTCAATCAACAAATGATCAAGAAATTGTCTTAGTGCTTAAAGTGTCATTTCTTGTATAGACAAACACTAGTGAGCCAAAATTGTCAAATTTGCTCAAGTGTTTTAGGTTTTGGGTGAGTGCTTCATTGTGCAAACAAACACCTATTAGAGGGTTTAAGTTTGCTTTCTTGTTTCTCTTTGTAAAAGAGGGTTTGATCAAGGCTTGGGTAGAAGCTTGATCGGTTGTAAGGGTTTCCTCCTAATCCTAGAAAAGGGGACGAATCAATTAGTGGATTGATTGTGAAATCCTTAGTGGGAAGCTAAGGTAGTGGATGTAGGTGCTTGTTAGAAGGCCGAACCACTATAAATCATTGTGTCTTTAATCTTTCTAGCTTCCACAACCCTTCCACCCAAATATCCACCTCTCCACCACTTGGTGAGCTAAATTGGTTGATCGAATCGAGCCCCACACAACTCAACAATTGGTATCAGAGCTTGGCTCAATTGGTGAGGATTAACATCCTATTGAGAAGATCCGGCAAGCTCGATCACTATTTCATCAACCGGCTCAAATGGCGCAATCCATCGACAAACCGCCTTTCTTCGACGGAGACCACTATGCCCATTGGAAGACAAAGATGAAGTTCTTCATCAAATCAAAAGATTACAAGCTATGTGATGTAGTTGAAGATGGCCCGTTCGTGCCTAAAAGAAATAAAGCAGAATGGAGTGCCGACGATCGCAAGAAGATGGAGCTAAATTGCAAAGCCTTGCACATCTTGTTTTGTGCATTTGGTCCATCCATCTATGAGAAGATGTCTTCTTGTGAGAGTGCCAAGGAGGTATGGGACAAGCTTGAAGTCACATACGAGGGGACAAATGAAGTCAAGGAGACCAAGATTGGGCTCCTAACCTTGGAGTATGAGAACTTCAAAATGGATCCGGAAGAGAACATCGAGAAGATGTTTGATAGATTCTCCACCATCACCAATGGTCTTAAAGGTTATGGAGAAGCCATCCCGGAGGAGAAGCTTGTTCGAAAGCTCATCTACTCACTTCCCGAGTCTTGGGACTCAAAGAGGACCGCCATCATCGAAGCCAAAAATTTGAAGACTTTGAAGCTTGATGAACTCGACCCCTCCTTACTCATCAAATTATGAAGAAGAACAAAGAGGATGAGAAGAAGAGGGAAGAAATTAGAGCTATGGGAGAGAAGAAAATCAAAGGGCTTGGCATCAATGCTAGTGCCATGGCTCTCAAATCCTCCACTTGCCATCATGTGGCTACTTGGAGTGATGAGGACTCCACCGACGATGAACAAGCCAACCTTTGCCTTATGGCCATCGAAGAAGATTCAAGGGTAACTTCTAATTCATCTACTTCATGTTCTTACACTTACTTCATGTTCTTACACTTTTGATGAATTACAAGATGCCTATTATGATTTGGTTTTAGATTTTAAAAGCCACATTTTAAAAAACAATAAATTGATTTCAAAGTTAAAAATTCAAAATGATTTGCTTTCTAAAACCAAACTTGAACTTGAAGCAAAACTTGAAGAGTTTGAGTTAAAATGTCTTGATTTACAAAAATTGCTTCAAAAAGTTCAAGGAGAAAAAGATTTGATTTCCAAAGAGCTTGAAAAGAAAAACAATTTTGGAAAATCAAACTTTTATGTTAGACAATCTAGTGCCCCTAGATTTGTAAATGGAAAATGTTTTAGAAGTGTTTGGGTCCCAAAAGGACTTAATACTTCAACTAAAAAGGATGAAATTGAAAAATGGATTCCAAAGGGGACTAAATTTTGTGCAACTAACGTTTATGGATCCAAAGCAATTTGGATACCAAAAGTTACTTGATTGTCTATTGTAGGTGTGATGGAGATGTTCAACAAGTCAAACATTGAGGGGGAGCTCCATACACACAAGGAAGAACACTTGAAGAAGGAAGGCTTCACATCCTACCTTTGGGTTCAAGTGTTGGTAAAAATCTAGTTGTTTATGCCTTTATTTGTTTTAATTTTTATTTAATTCAACTAGATGATCATATATGTTGGACTAACATTTCAATGATGCTTTGAGTAAGGGGGAGCCATTTTAAAACCAAAATTCTTATTTGTGTCAAAGTTTTTACCTCCATTGTTATTTGAACTTAATGTTTAAATTCTTTTTGATATAACAAAAAGGGGGAGAAATGGTATGGTTTGAAAAATTGAATTTTCAAATGAATAAGGGGAAGCTTTATTTAATTTCATACATTTAATCTCTTATTCACATTTTTAAAGTTTAAGGGGGAGAATCCCAAACAATTTTTCAAGTTAGTTTTATTATATCAAAAAGGGGGAGATTGTAAAACTAATGTTTTGATATAATAATTGAAAAATGTTTTGGACTAATTTGAAAAGAATTTAAAACTTGTTTTTAAGTCCAAACAACTTGAAATTATGTTTGAGGTATTTGAAGAGGTTTTTGGCAAAGCTTTTTCATGTTTTAAACAACCAAACTTGTGTTTTCAAGTCACCAGTATCGATACGGTTGGACCCGTACCGATACCTTTTTGCCTCAGTTTGGCTACTGCCAAAACCCGTATCGATACGAGGGTTTAGCATATCGATACGGACGGGGGTCGTTTCGATACGCTACGTCAGCGTACCGATCCCTGTTCAACTACCCCAATGGCTATTTCCCAACGGCCATTTAAATATCAAGCCGTATCGATACTGCTATATGAGTATCGATACCCCATGCTGGCAAGAGCCCAACGGCTATTTTCTCAAGAAGGCCGTATCGATACCGTTCCACGAGTATCGATACTGGTAGCTGCAGAACAGCATTTATGAAGGGAAATAAAGTCCTCAACGGCTCCAATTCATCCCCAACGGCTAGTAACGGCTACAAACTCAATTAGGAGTATAAAAGGGACCTCCAAGCATCAAGAGAAGACTAATGCTTCAATTGTCAATCAACAAATGATCAAGAAATTGTCTTAGTGCTTAAAGTGTCATTTCTTGTATAGACAAACACTAGTGAGCCAAAATTGTCAAATTTGCTCAAGTGTTTTAGGTTTTGGGTGAGTGCTTCATTGTGCAAACAAACACCTATTAGAGGGTTTAAGTTTGCTTTCTTGTTTCTCTTTATAAAAGAGGGTTTGATCAAGGCTTGGGTAGAAGCTTGATCGGTTGTAAGGGTTTCCTCCTAATCCTAGAAAAGGGGACGAATCAATTAGTGGATTGATTGTGAAATCCTTAGTGGGAAGCTAAGGTAGTGGATGTAGGTGCTTGTTAGAAGGCCGAACCACTATAAATCATTGTGTCTTTAATCTTTCTAGCTTCCACAACCCTTCCACCCAAATATCCACCTCTCCACCACTTGGTGAGCTAAATTGGTTGATCGAATCGAGCCCCACACAACTCAACATTTTGTATGAGAACTAAATATTTTTTCCTTTTTCAACTTTTATACATAAAATAACATCATAAAAAAATTTTAATAAAAAAAGAAAGACTAATTAATATAATTTGATTTTTATTAATACTAATTAACTTTTGAAATTCTCGAGAAATATAAAATACTTTTGAAAAATTGAAATTAAATATTTTATTGGTAAATTACTTAGCAAGTCACTAAAATTTTTTAGAGTTTTCGGCTAACATTTAAACCTTTTAGAACATAATTTTGTAAGGTTGCACAAAAACTCATTAAAATTTCGAGTCGAGTTTGAATTCAAATCGAGTTAACTCGAATCAAGCATTAATCGAATTTTGACCGAGTAAATCTCGAACTGTTTGCGAACTACTCAACTCAATAAGCAACCCTAGTTTCCTCTCTTACCATCATTCTATAAATGAGAAAGTAAATAACAAGGTTGAGTGATAAAACTCGATTAACTAAAATGGATCCGAATTATAATATTTGAACAGTCATAATTTATAAATATAATAAAATAAAATTATTTTGTCAAAATAAAATATAAAAATTTAAAAATTAAAATTCATTGAATAAAATATTAAAAATTATAAAAAACCTAGCCAAACAAAACCTTATAAACTCCCATTAAATAAGAAATAATCACTGACCCTTTATATCTTTCCAAAAAGCCGACCTTTCATTTCCTCTCCGAGACAGTAAAAAAAAAAGCAACCTTTTTTCTGTCTTCAATCTTTGATGCATTGGCAGCCATGGATTATAATATGATAAATTCTTGACTCCCTGTGTAGACTGTCAAAAATTCCCATTTCACAAACAAGAAAGAAACTTTTTCTGTTCCTGATGGGTTACCTTTCTTGCAAAGCAGAATCAGCAGTGTCCGTGATCTCCACCGCCACCCATAATTCATCTTCCAAAGCTGTTTCCGACAAGCCGGAGAAACCCATCAAGATCCAACAGTTTGATTACTCCGACCTCGAAGCAGCCACCAATGGGTTCTCCGACCAAAGGCTTCTGGGCAAAGGCAGCCACGGCACCGTCTACAAGGCTGTTCTCAAGGGACGCCACGTTGCCATCAAGAAACCATCTTCCAGGAACCAGGAATCCAACCCGGAAGCGGATAACGAGATCGAAATCTTGTCGAAGATTCAGAGTCCCGGGCTGGTGAATCTTCTTGGCTTTAGTAATGACGCTAAAGATCGTTTATTGGTTGTTGAATTTATGAGTAATGGCACGCTATATGATGTTCTTCACTCCAACTCTTCTTCCAGGCCTTTGAATTGGGGTCGAAGAATTCGATTAGCTTTACATGTTGCAAAAGCCTTAGAAACACTTCACTCACAAAACCCCCCAATTATCCATAGAGATGTTAAGTCTGCAAATGTGTTAATCGATAGGAATTTCCATGCAAGATTGGGTGATTTTGGATTGGCACTTAGTTGTGGTGTTGATGATTATAGGCTTAGATCAACCCCTCCAGCTGGAACCATGGGGTATCTTGATCCATGTTATGTGACCCCAGATAATCTGAGTACAAAAACTGATGTTTTTAGCTTTGGGATCTTGTTGTTAGAGATTATTAGTGGTAGAAAAGCTATTGATGTTTCGCATTCGCCGCCTTCCATTGTGGATTGGGCAATTCCTCTTATAAAGAGAGGAAAGATTGTCGCAGTTTATGATCCGAGGATTGCGCCTCCTGGGGATCCTATTGTTAGGAAGCAGTTGGCTGTCATAGCAGCTAAATGTGTGAGGTCTTGTAGGGAGCGTCGTCCGGCGATGAAAGAGGTGGTCGGTTGGTTAACCGGGTTGAGCAAATTGGTTCCTTTACATGTATGGAATGGTTTTAACAATCCATGTATGATGGTGGAAACAATGGGGCGTCCTGTTGAGTGTAGAAATGCTGAGGATGCCGAGGATGGAAAATTTGACAGGCAAACTGTGAAGGACTCGCGGAGAGTCTATTCCGATTTGGGCTTTAGTAGCAACTTGATGGAACTAATGGGCATGAGCATGAGTGGTGTTGAGGGAGAGTGTGACTCTAACATAGTTGAGAGGTGTAGACCAGGGAGCAGAGTTCCGAGTCATAGATTCCGTAGCAAACGTTTCGGTGAAGAGAAGAATGTCGGGAACGAGAATGGTGGTTTTGTTTTGAGGAGGAATCAATCAGCCGGAGAGACTTCTCAACTATTTTCAGGGAAAAGTGAAGCACTTTCTCGTTTCTCAGGCTGTAGGTGACATTGGGTTCGCGCCATAAACATTGAAATAGCTGGCAATGCAGCAAGTTGAGGCTTCCAAGTTTCACTTGCTTCATGTGTATTTTCACAGGTTCTTTGAATTGTTAAATGCAGTGGTGTTCATTTTTACATGTAGTCATTTAAATCAGGACATGCCTAATGTCCATTCCATAGGTTGTTAACCTCGTCTTCGCTGCAAAGCATACATATGATGGAAAATGCTGTCGAGTCCATGCACCGAGTTTATTCGAAACATATGATTTTTGTAATTTGAACAATAATGCATGTTTCATTTCAATGGAATTCATCTTCAACTTCAAGCCTTCCATTATTCACATGCAGGGTCCAAATTTGGTAGCAATGAAATTCCAATAATTGAATCAGAAGAGAGGGGCCTGCTTGGATTTGCTTTTAGTTTGTCATATTCTGTAGAGTAGGGAATAGAGAGAGATTACTTTCTCTCTTCTGGACATTGTCTTATCTAATTTCTGGAAATCCATAGATATTATTGGCACCTCATCATATCAACACAAAGCCAAATAATGAAATTCATCACAGTTGGAAATTTGTTTGTTTGTGTGAGTTTACATGTACATGTAAAACAGGAGCTGCAGCCTGCAGGTGCAAAGGGGTGTTAGGTCAGGCATTGCTGTCCTAGAAAAGGACTGAACCAAAGCAAGAACCAAGTTCAATCCATTCTGTTAGATCTGGTAAGGGGACAACACAAGCCCTTCCTTTATTATTCCTCACAAATTTCATTTTTGTTGAAAGAAAAGAACTTTAATTGTGAAGACAAGAAGATGGAGACGAATATGACCCAACAATGCAAGTATCAAGGCCTTTACAGTTCATCCTCTTGCAGTTTCATGTGCTTATTATTGGCTGTGTACCAACCCACACCAACTATGGTAGTCAACTCTGGGGGTTTTCTTGGGGAAAATGCAATGGGGAGAAGATACTGGTGGCCATGGAAAATGTGGGATTTTTAAAAGAGGAAATTTGATGGCTTGACCAACCAATAATGCCTTTTTTTTAGTTTCCAGTAAGAGAATTGAAGCTTAAATGAAATAGTGATTGAAAATGGAAAAGGTTTTATTCAGTTGGTTTGATTATTAATTAGTATCTTGAGCTTCAAGTTGAAGTGTCTGAGTATTGCAGTTATTAACTCCCACTTGGAAGTTGGAATCTAACCAACCAATCAGCAATTCTTTTTATTTTTACTTTTTATTTAAAAGAAAAAAAATGAATGATATTATATTGAAGTTGGATCATCGGGAGGTGCCATTTTTTGTTGGGGTCATCGAGGGAAGCTTAAGTTTATCCTACCTTAACCTCATTCCCTATGCATAATCTGCATCTATATTATATTGAAGTCTTTGACTAATCAGAGTAAATCGGACACTAATTTAATTTAAAAATATTATAATAGTTATTTTTAAATAACAATAACAAATAATGTTATAATGACATTTTTGTTTTTTTTTATAGATTTATATATTTTAAGTAAAATAATTTAAAAAAACAACACATGAGGATTGCAGTAGAAATTGTCTGTTTCTTTTTTGTGCTCTTATGTTTCATCATTGAAAAGTTAGGTTTAAAGTTTAAAATTAGGGTTTAAGGTTAGTATTTATAGTATTAGGTGTACTTTTAGGGTGTTTAATTTAGGGTTTAGATTTTAAAATCTAAGGTTAAAGCTTATCATTTGATTTTTTAGTGTTAGTATAAAAATAACAAAGAAAAACAGAATTCTTTTGTTCCAAACCGTGTTCAATAAAGATTTAACCATTCGTCTAATATTTTTTATATAAAATATAATTAAATTAATATAATTAAATCACTTTTTCTTTTTTTTAATATATGTGAATATAATATGATAATTCAACTCTTACTCCCTTCCATCCCACTTACAGTGTCACATGTTAAATTTTTATGGAGTTTTAAGAAGAAAAAATTGTACAATGTAAAATAATTTGAATGATAAATTTGTTCTTCGAAATTATTTTTTTATTTTTGTTAAGAAACTAAATGTTCTGAATGGTAATACATCAATAGATTTACATCAGCAACCTATTGGATCGACAACAACTTTGGGCAAGCCACTAACAAATAACAATTCAAAACAATGCTCGGATCCAAAAGGTTCCTGCCGAGTAGGTTGACTTTGTGCTTAACCACGTTAGCCTTGACATGTAACAAATTATCTAAACCTAGTCTTATATAAAAGGGATTGAGTATAATGGGATGTCATAAAAAACCTAATGCTTATTGTCGTTTTTCTTCTCATCTTTTCTCTATTGTATTTCTCTCCTCATACTTGCTTGGTCTAATAAAATTTCTATTATTTTTTTCAACTATTCATAATACTAAAAAAAAGATAGAATAATAAATTTATATTGTAAAAGTTGTTAAATCTTTCAAAGCGGTAATTTGAGTGGAACAATTTTAAAGCACAAAAATGACAATTTTATTGGAACGGATGGAGGGGATTCAACTCTAGTCTCTAACAATAATAGTATGCAAAGATAATTCTAAAATACGCTACAGCTCAAAACAAACTACTAAGAAGATGGCTAACTAAAATTTAAGTAAACACATTATATTTGAGGCTAAATATCCACTTACATTTTTTTTTGGATTGTCACATACATGATTATTAATGGTTGCCTAAGATTAACCAATTCTTTTTTTTTTCTTCATAAAAATCTTCTATGTATTTCAAAACGTAAATAACTGTATACGATACTAAATATAATTATAAAAAAGTTGTAATTTCATAACTTTCTGTTGCAATAATAACAATTAAAAAAACAAAATATATATGGGTTGTACAACAAACGGCCATGCACAAACCAAACAATGGAGCAATAGCATGTCATCCTCCTCCCTTCCCCAGAAGCACAAATGAGAACTTAATGACCTAACTCAACTCAATGTTCCGTTTCACTACTAAACCAAAATGTCTAATGAAAAAAACAATCAACTTAATGTCCTGCAAACTATTCCTACTAACCTGCTGCTTTCAGAAAGAGTATCGAGCGAGTATTAATACGAAAGGCAAAGTCTGTCAGTGCAGTCAGTAACCATGCAAATCAAGAATATACTCTGCACCAGCAATCAAAGAGATGCCGCCATTCTTGTGAGCAGAGCACCAAAGGGATTCATCAGTGTCTTGTACTGCCCCCCCGGAGTATGTTGAGAGAAAAAATAAAAGCAGACAGGGGGTGGTCCCATAATTTTGAATATTTTCTGCCCTTCCCAATACATCTATCTGTCTATTTTATCTTACATTCTGCCTTGTCTTAATCATCCGCTTCAGAGTTGCAAGCCAAAAGTTGCACTCGTCCCACTCGCTAGTGGTAAGAAGAACCTGTTCCAGGTTAGATATGTTAAAAAGATATATTCTTTTAAAAGAAATACTTTCAGTAGCCAACGACCCCATATACGACACTCTTTCCCCACCATACCTGGATTTGCAGAGCTGTGCCAAAATCATTATTGTCCAAAGCCTGGCAGAGCTGAATGAGCTTATCAGAAGCATTTTTTGAAATGTCTCCACTGTTGAGTTTGGCAAATAAGGCGCCTAATTTCCTTGAATTGTCTTCTATTTCACGCTTCTTAGCAGGGTTTGCACGTGAGCCACCCAGTGGTTGAGATGTCTCGTTAAAAAGTCTAGTTAAGGTTGTGATTACTGGCTTCTGGTGGGTTAAAAACCCTCCTGGAATAATCCTGTGCAGTGAGGTGAACGTTCCATTATTCCATATGACTAGAATATCTCCATAATCCAATAAACATGCATGATGTTAGAATTAGCATCCAAGAAACTAGCAATTACCAGGTACATTTGAAGTATCAACAGTCTGCACTGTTGGTGGAGGAGCGGTAGGTGCTGCAGCTGGTTGTATTGGTGCCGATTTTGGAGGGCTGGGTGGTTGCATTGGGCTCATCCTGGTCTTTGAACAGCAGATGTGTTAGTTACTGGCATAAACCCCCTAGGTGCTGCGGCTGGTTGTACTGGTGCTGAATGTGGAGGGCTGGGTGGTTGCATTGGGCTCATCCATGGTCTTTGGACAGCAGATGTGCTAGTTACTGGCATAAATCCCCTAGGAGCTGAGGGGGGAGCTACAACTTGAGGCATTTTCGGGCCAGGAACTGACCCCACTTGTGACGGGACAGATGCAAGCGAACCAGCTCCTGGGGGTAAAGGATACGTGAGGTTGGCATCACCCTGAAAGGCATGCAGAAGTAATTCAGTATACTAGTCTCAGACAAATAACTTTGACATCAAACACGAAAATAATGTAGCAATACAGACAGGATATAACTGAGAACCCAAAGTAGTTGGCTGTTGGTATTGATCAGCATTTCTTAGAACAGGAGGATTTGAAGGAACAAAGGGCCTAACAGCAGGCTGAGTGGTGTCAGGTGAAGGAGCAAAATTTGCCTGGAATGACAAAAGAAACTATTTAGTCAAGAATCAAGATGATAAATAAATGCAAAGAACAATGAACATCATGCATGTAAGAAACTGAATAAGCCAGAAGAACTAGAAAGCCAAAACAGAGAGCTCATCTGGGACAGCAAAGGGCCCTCTACCCAATATCTAATCTTCCCTCTAAATTTTGTATATACAGCTTCTAAGTTTTTTTTGTTCAAACCAAGGCATGGAAAAAATCAACTTCAGGTTTAGTGTTTCAGTTCTCAACAGAAAAAGTCACAACTGATTTTTAGATAGCAGCAATTGAAGGCTGTTTGTAAATTGAAAAACAGTCAAGCCAATGAAGATCAATCGAAGACTAAAAGAACACCCAAAGGCCAAGGCTTCCAAAAGTACACCAATTCCATGCTGCAAATTAAATGAAATCTTTAACTACAAAAAGACCTTAACAAGCATTCTCATTTTCTTCCCATGGATATATCCAATTGAATGGTACAATTCATAGAAAGCAATTGAAAATACCCATTGAACCAAATTGTTTCTAGGCATTGAGATAGCATTACAGCGTAAAAGTAAAACCAAAATTTTATTACAACTTTAGCCATTCCTTAGAGTGTACCACCATATAGAATGCTATGCAGACAAAGAAACCCACTACAACATACCGGGGAAACATGAGATGGGGTAGGAACAAAAAGATTGGCAGGTGGTGGTTGAGGTTGATACGATGCGGGAGGAGCATACCCTCCATATGAAGAAAGGGAATGCTGATAATTTCCATCATAAGCACTATCAGGAACGCTTGGATGAACTTGTGATGCAGCTGCCTCCTAAGCATTACGTAAAAAAAAAAAGTCATTCACAACATCACAACAGATTTCCAAGCAGAACATTCAATCAAAAACACATAGTATAAAAGAAAAGTGCAGGCCATAGAACCGTGGGATATAAATGATGTGAAGGCTCAAATACTGGTCCGCTTGCAGGATGAGAGTTACCAAAAACAGCAGAATTATTTTCTTTCTCTGCAAGAATAAGAGTAGATATCTTCAATGGTCACATTTCAAGGTTCATGTTAGTCCTCACAACTATTGATATTATACGCATGTGCTGGGAGAAAAACTGTAAGATATATAGAAAGAAATTCAGAGACCATACAAAGTTGCTAACAGGTTTTTGTTTAATCTAAAGCATCACAATTCACAGCTCAAAAAATCTAAGTTCAACAGGTGTTGACATTGTCAGTTATGGTCATGAGCTTTTCACGTGGATTATTAGCACAAATATAAATGAGCTTGAAAACCCAAATGTAACAGCACAATAGCAGTTACCATAGCCATCTCCTAAAGTACATACCAGGTCCAGCGGAACGGGCAATGCAATCTTTTAAGATCACAAGTTCAGGTGAAAGCTCATTAGATCCCAAGAGTTTCAAATATTCCATTGCTGTCGTCAGAAGTCCTTGACTAGCCAAAATTTCAGCATATTTCTCAACAAGCTTGCATAGAGATGCACTAAATTGCTTCTGGCCAGTTGCCAAAGCAAGGACAATTGTTTTCTCCATCAAATCCTAGAAAACAAACATCTATTTTCAGATTTTCGGGCCAGAAAACTTGAGTTTGAAATGTGTTGTTTCTACAGATTGCTCACTTACCTGGAGAAGATCAACATAAGATTTCCCATCATATTCAGCTGCCAGGCACCTTGACCAAATTTCTACAGTTTTATCAATATTTCCTGCACATATATAACAGAGAGTTGCCGCCAGAGTTTCACCCGCGACCATTAGTTTTGAAGCAAGCATATCACAGAGTACAGCCCATTCCCCTCCCTGGGCAAACTGCTCATCAAATATGACAAGTAAGTCCATGATAGTGGAAACAAGAAGTGATGTTAAACAATTTGTTGCTACACCAATATATTATCTACTTCCGGACTGGAAACTTACTGTACAGAGGAGTGCCAGTGTTTCTTTCCAGAATTTCAAGGGCCTGGAGTTTACAAGGCTCGCGAGATCATTGTTCACCATTGCAGAGACAACCTAAAAAATAATAAATAAATATGATCAAATTCGTCAGGGCTTATCGAACATAAAGAAATATTTTACCTTCAGGTATGGTGAACGGCTCATCTTAAGATATTGATTTCGTGTGCCCTCCCATAAGGATGCACCACCACCAACATGAGCAATAACTAAAGCATCAGCCATTTTATTTGCTGCAATGCACAGCTCAACTGCCCATTTATAATCACCAACCACCAAAGCATGTTGAACAGCATCATCTAATGATGTATCTCCACTTTCCTCCAGTCCGTCTGATTCTTGAGGTATTGGATCTGCGCTAGGAACCATGCTTTCAACAGCAAAACTATTTTCAGAAGTTGAAACGGGTGTATCAGTTTTGGGACTTGGAAGATTATTGAAGAAATCTTCCCCATTATCAGTGGCAAAGAGGGTAGCTTCTTTCTCACCCTCATATCCCATTTTTTCTGCCACTTTATCCTCGAGTGTAATCTCATTCATACTCTGAGAGAGGCCATCTTGTACGGTATCTTTTTCTTCTTCAGGTAAACTAAAACCAAGATGCATGAGCAACTTTGTCCTTGCTGTTCCATCATCTTCAAGCATCACCTTTAAGAAACCCCATGTTTCTCGATCATCTTGAGTTCTGTACAGAATTATTCCAAATGAACCATGAAAAAGAGAAATTTGTAGAGGTGACCGTATTTTTTGACAACAGAAAAGAAAGAAAACAACTACAGTTTCTCTTAATTCAGGCGACATACTCAGACTCTTGAGATTTCTTTTCACATAAAACCCTTAGTAAAGACCTCTCCCCATTCTGTATCGTAGATTTAAATTCAGATGAACGGCTGACCAAACTTTCTTCAGTAACTATGTTATGCACAAAAACCTGAAAATAACATAAATGACCATAAGATAACAGAGAAATGGGAGTGAGATTTAAATGAAACAAACCTCACCAACATATTTACCTCGGATGACGCAGAAGTACCTAAACCAGATACACAAGGACGAAAAGAGACAACTTTTCCTCCAAAAGCAAAAGATGCTCCAACAGGACGTTTATACCATTTTGGAGCTCTAAAAGACGCTGCATAAAAAAGACACTAAAACTAATTAGAGAAACAGGAAGTACCGATGAAAATATACATAACCTCAGAAACAACGAGTTTCCCCAACTTTTGGCAGTCATCAACTAATGTTTCTCTTTGACTGACAAAGCTTAGTAGTACTATGGTAAATTGTAATAGAAGGGGAAGGGAGAAAGGAAAAGCTAAGCCCAATCCAAGCCTATCCAACAGGAGTCTACAAGATGCATGGAGAACAAGGCTTATTCTACCAGAAGCAAATCGACTGCTACCAAACCAACTGCTGCAGTCGAACATAATTATGTCTGATGAATTACCTGCCCCAAAATCACGCTCCCTAACATTGTATCTGCTGCAACCCTGCAGAATAAAGATAAAAAGTTAACCGAAAGAAGTGCTAAATAAGTAAATATAGGGTTTGAGGGAAAAATCATGGAGCCAAAGATTGTTGGCAGATCTGACAAGTATCTTTTCCGTAGACAAACTAGAAAAATAATATGCTTCAAACATTTTCAATTAAACTGCAAAAGAAAAACTTCCTCCCATCCATACATATATTATAAATTTATAATCATAGGCAGCTTGCAACTGATCTTCATACATATTTCAAACTGCTAAGCAACTTTTGTTTAACAAAAATGTTAACTGTGATAGGAAGATAACTAGGACAAGGTCGGACCTCAATATTGTAAATGCCTATTTTGCCATCAAAAGAAGATGCTGATATTACTCCAGGCATCTTTGTATACCAGTGCACATCAAAGTTCCAGTTGGTACCGGCAGGTAATTCACATACAATCTATGCCCCAAAAGAGAAAAAAACGAAAATCAAAATTGAGAATATACTTGTTAGATAAAAGGTACAAGCAAATCACCAGAAGACAGCTGAAGCATATCAATAATCAACCCATTCCCCCACCTCACCAGTAACTGTATCCCAACAAATAGTCCGATTATCTTTTGCACATGTGAGCAAATAAGAAGTGTCAGAGGGGCACCACGCCATTGCAATTACACCTGCAGCAATGCACGCAGTCGAATACAAGAGCATAAATAACACAGCTTAAATAATGCATAAACCTCTACATGAATGGAAAGAAGCATAACTATGACGTATACCAGGAAAGAGGCAGAGTCCTAAATCTATCGTGGAGCCCTAAAGCTAACAGTTCTGACAGAAGGACAGCCTATTCAATCTCAAAAATCTTCTCACACTGACTTTAGGACACTAGTTAAATGGCAACTCACAATCTATGGTCTGGTAAAAGGTCATATGGAAAGAGTTAAACAACAAATTTGGACCATACATTGTTGTCGCAACAATCAACTTGTCAAGCATGCTTACCTTTTGTGTGCCCTAGAAACTCCTTCACTGGTGACATTATATTCCGCATATCCCAAAGCTGCTCGCAAAAGTTAAAGAATTCAGCATATTCCCAACAAATGGTAATCCTCAAAAGAAGCAATGTCAACAACAATATTTTTACCCTAAGAGCAGGTGAACCATCGTCATCAGATGCAACAACAAGTTGAGTGGCAACATCAGGATGCCACTGCAAAACAGAACATCGCCTTCTTACTGAATCTGCAAAACTGTTAGGAAAGAAAGATTAGGTCAAATGAAGTTGAAAATAGGATTTTTCACTTGGCAGATGACAGGAATTTACCTTATCACTGGTTTTTGCTTCTTCAAGTCCCAAACAGCTGGAAAAATAAAAACATACATATTATGTTCACAGCTAAAATATATGACAAGACAATAAAGTCCATTCTTTTCCTCACCAGTTGTTCCATTATATGAAGTTGATGCCAATATATGTGGAACCTTCCTATTCCAAGACAGAAATGAGATTTCCCCTTGAGTGGCAGAACCACTACCCTGCACCATGACCACAAAACTATCTCAGATTGGGTAGTCTTGTCGACTATTTCTAACTGAACCATTGATCTATCTCGAAAATGTGTGTTTACTGCATTAATGGTACAGCAAATACACACAAGAAAAAGGCATTTAGAACACAAACAACATAAATGAGATTGTTATAAATGACATAATAGATGCATGAGGTTCCAATTCAACAAGTTATGGATGATTGTTATGTACCCTAAGAGGTGGAGAATGAGTAGGTTGTGCAGGTGATGCCAAATCCCAGATGCTGATTTCACCATCATCTGCCCCAGATGCTAATAAATTTGGAGCAATTGCATTGAACTCAAGACCACAAACCTGAAACATGGGAGAGGAAAAGAACTAAACACACCATGCAATCTTCAAATGCTTGATGAAAAATATCATAGATGTCCGAAAGACAACGTTTATAACAGAAAAAGAAAACTCACAGGTCCTTTGTGCCTTGAGAGATGTCCAACCAAAGCTTGTTCACTTGCCTCGGATCTAGGTATTTTGTAGTTTCTTTGCTTTGAGGCATGGTATTTGTTGTTATTACTGCTTTTCATTTGGTTTTTACTGGTGGTGTTTGTTTCTGATAATGTCCAATTGTTGTAAGAGATTTGAGTGTATTCCTAGCTAGCATACCAAGTTTAAGATTTTGGTGATAATTGTTGAATATCTTATCTGGAATTCCTTGTTTGGATAAATTTTCTTACAATAATTGCTTTTCTGGCTTGGCTGTCTTTTAAGTATGGTGTCTTTACAGGTGAAAAGTTTGATGAAGCGATAACTGCTGGAGCAGAGATTGTTGGGGGTGAAGACTTGATTGAACAGATTCGAGGAGGTTTCAGGGAATTCGACAAATTAATTGCTTCCCCAGATATGATGGTGAAGGTATTGCTTTGCTGCTATTAATGACACCAAATTCCACTACTAAGCAATATCATTGTTTCATGGTCTTTCCTTTTCGTTCGGAACCACAATCGTATTCTCACTATGGTTTTTATTTTAGCATCTTCTCTCCTTTTGATTAGGTTGTTAGCCTTGGAAGGCTTCTTGGATCACGTGGACTCCTGCCAAGTCCGAAAGCTGGTACTGTTACACCTGACATCCCTCAGGTAGGATCTGATTGCTATGCTTAAATGAGTTTGTTTTTCAACTTCTGAGTTATAGGGAAGTGTCTATTGATTTTCATGTTGATCTTTGCTCCTTTATTATGCCCTTAGTAAGATTTCTGTGGATCATTTTGCGGACATTTGTTTACTTATATCACGAAGTGAGCATAGGCTGATTTTCTAGTACACTGGTATCAGTATGCTCCTTTTACACGGACACACTAAGAATTACGAATGAGTGTAAAATTGGTAAAATCTGTATTAGCAAGTTGTTTGTCTCAACAATAGAGAACCGGCGAATAGGAAAGTAAAGTATCCGGCTTCATGCATTTGGCAGTTTTTGTCTCATTTATGTCTCTATTGACATAAATAACACCAAAGGGTTATGGATATGATATGATGGTAAAAAAGTGTAGAACACCACATTCAATAATACATGCTCGCCATTTGAGTTTTAATGAAGTTGCAACTGAACGATACATGCTAGCTGGTGATTGAGATAATAGAGCTAAATGTCTATTGAATCGTGTTTTCAGGCTATAGAAGAATTCAAAAACGGAAAAAAGGTTGAATACACAGCTGATAGAACTGGGATTGTTCACATACCTTTTGGGAAAGTTGACTTCTCGGAAGACGACCTCATGCTGAACTTCCTAGCTGTAGTAGTATGTTTCAGCCTCTTCATTCCTTGGCACTTGTTATCTCCCTCTCAAACTTTTTTCCTCTCCATTTCTTTCAGTCGAATAGTATTACTTTCTAAACTGCAATTCGAGTTGAGTTATATATATACACGTGTGTTAATTTGCAGAAATCAATTGAAGCAAACAAGCCGAAAGGTGCAAAACTAGTCTACTGGAAAAGTGCACACATATGCACATCAATGGGTCCGTCGATCAGGTTAAATGTAAGGGAGATGCTTAGTTACAACTTACAAGCCACCATCAAACATTTGAAGAGTGCGACTTAACAGCCATAAATATCTGCAACCCTTCAACTGGCCATTTTGTTATACCGTGATGGGGTCAGGGAAGGGAGTGAGTAAGTAGTCGGAGAATGGAGAGCCATCGTTTTGTTTAAAACAAATGGTAGTGAAATCATGCATTTCGGATAATTGTTCTGTGTACAGGCCGGGGATTTTCTTTTAATGGTATAAATTCGTTTACTTTTCGTTTTCTAATTTCCCAGTTGGAGGTGATCTGACCGTGGTATTGACTTCCGGTTTCAATACCATTAAATTAGTCTTGACGACAACTTACAGCAACTGAGGTTAAATTCAAAGATATGTTGATGCATGCATAAATCCAATAACATCGTATGTATTTTTTTAAAATGGAATCCAATAATTCAAGAATCCCTCCAAGATTCATTCTTTGTGAACCGATTTCGCTCCAATTCAATCAATTTTCAAGTTTGATTTATAAAAAAATTGGGTATTTAGGCATGTTTGTCGGAATTGAACTGAATTGGTTGGTTGGATCAGAAACAAGTAATCCGGTCGATTGAATAGGTGGTGTAAGATCGAAAATTATGATAACCGTTAAAAGCTCGAATTTTGGGTTTAAAAAACCCGAACTTTCACACTGTTAAATCAGTTTTTGATTTTTTTATTCAATAATCAGCTTTTTACAACATTGGTATTAGGTAACGTAATGTTGAAAATTTAGTCAACTCTCGTCTTAATTCTCCAACAAAGCTTAGGTTAGGGTTTTGGTCCGCCTTGGAAACGCCTCACTCAGATTCTACAACATTGCTCCGAGTCTGACGCCGTCGCGGCTGCTGATTAGAGATGAATGCAGCAGAAAAGGTGGTGTGCGTGACCGGAGCGTCTGGTTTCATAGCTTCATGGCTTGTTAAGCTCCTGCTACAACGTGGCTACACTGTTAGAGCCACTGTTCGTGACCCAAGTTTGTATTTTCCTCGTTCCTTTTAAATGAACAGAAAATTTCATGTTTGTTTCGGTTTCGGTTCAGTTCTACATAAAAATATATGGTGTTTGAACATGCAACAGATGATCCAAAGAAGACAGAACACTTGGTTTCGCTTGATGGAGCTAAGGAGAGACTCCATTTGTTCAAAGCAGAGTTGTTAGACGAAGGCTGCTTTGACTCTATTGTGGATGGATGCCAAGGTGTCTTCCATACAGCCTCCCCTGTTCTCCTTTCAGCTACCGATCCACAGGTTCATACTTCCATTTTGTAGTTCTGTTTTCATTTTCGTCTCGGATTGCTCTTAATTGGACCGCCAAGACGTGGAACATAGTTAAGAGGAACAAAAAAGACCAGTAGGATTCTTACATACAAGACTTGTCAAACTGATGTTAGAAAGGATCAAATGCAAAGAAAAGAAGCTAAATTTCACTGCAATGTACAACTTTGGGGGGAAAACATGCTCATTTCAATTGCAGGCTAATTGAACTTTGGATTCCATCACAACTACAATAAACTTATGTTCTAATGATGGATAATGGATTCATGTGTTGTAATTTGTTAGCTATGTGGTTGATGGCATGTCATTGAATTTTATGCAAGCAGTTTAACATTTCCCCCGCTTTCAGGCTGAAATAATCGATCCGGCTGTCAAGGGTACATTTAACGTTCTTAAATCATGTGCGAAAGTTCCTTCCATCAAGAGAGTAGTCCTAACTGCTTCCACCTCCTCGGTTCTGTACAATGGAAGACCTTTGACTCCTGATGTGGTGGCCGATGAGACTTGGTTTTCGGATTCACGTTTCTGCAAGGAAAATAAGGTATGTCCATACTTCTGCTAACTTTTTATGATCTTTCTTGCAAATGAGTACTTTTCGTTTTTATTTTCTTATAGTGTCATAGCTAATATACTAGTAGTATATATTTCTTTTCAAAATTCCATGATTGATCAGTAATCCCAGATTCCCAGTTATACCATCGATTTTAATTTATGTACCTAATACATGACATAGGAAACATTTGAAGTAATGTTACTGGAGGTAAGGTTTCTAATATACACGATCATTAATTACAAATTTTCTGTCAAAATTCAGATAGGCCTGGTTTTTATTGTTTTTCATCTCAAGGGTTCAATATTTTGTCTTTTAATGACCTTATGCTCTATTGTAACGTGTTTACATTGTGATAAACAAATATTTTCAGACTAAAGAAAGTATAATCTTTGTTTTATCTAGCTTTGGTATAGGCTCTCAAAAACTTTAGCCGAGGAAGCTGCTTGGAGATTTGCAAAAGATAATAGGATCGATTTGGTTGTACTTAATCCAGGATTTGTGATTGGTCCTCTTTTACAGCCAGCTCTAAATATCACTTCAGAGTGGATTCTAACCCTCACAAGAGGTACTTTTTTAACCTATTGAACATGATGTACATAAAATTTTCTTTCTCATCTAATCTTTCATCTGAAACTAATCAGTGCTTCCCATCACCTCGTAGATAATGGTGATCAATGGCATCATATATCATTGATGCTAGACCTTTCCAAGGGTTTTTTTTACATATGTGTGATTTTTGTTGTAAAACCATTTAAATCTTTTGGATACAGGCGAAAACACTTTTCCTTCTACTTATAGGTTCGTTGATGTTCGAGATGTGGCATATGCACATATTCAAGCATTTGAGATTCCTCCAGCTACTGGCAGATATTGCTTAGTCGAAAGACATGTACAATTTCCGGAGGTTCTGAAGACCTTGAATGAACTTTATCCTACTTTGGGCCTTCAAGAAAAGTAAGCAATTGCATAATCTTGCTATTTTGTAGTACTCATGGCTTGGTTGCCAAATGCAACTTATTTCTCTTTCACTGAATTCTCGTGTTCGGTCATTTGTTCACTTGGCTGTTGTTACTCGCTTGAGAAGTTAGTGCAATGGTAGAGAGTCTGGGGTAGTTGGATCATGTTATTTGGCTCTGATGCAAAAACCACTCAACCTAGACCATTCATAACTTTTAGATCGTACACAATTGTAAAGATACGGTATGAAATTTGCATAAACTAGACGCTGGCTGCCATTAGATGGTTAGAGGGCTAAAAAGAGTCTCATCATGTGTTAATATAGACTAGAGTTGATCTTGTTGGGAAGTTGTTTGCTGATAAAGTTCCTTAGACTGTAAATGATCATCTCGAGAGTCGAGTCCCATTGCGTGCATGAGTGGAAGGTATTAACTATAACATGATCATCTTGAGACTCGAGATCTTACTTCACTACCCGAAAATTGTTTGATTAATGATGAAATTGCTGATAAAACTCATGTCTTCATTAATTCATGACAGATGTAAAGATCAGGACAAGCCGCTTGAGCCTATTTTCCGTATATCCCAGGAGAAAGCAAAGAGTTTGGGTCTCAGCTTCATTCCGTGGGAAGTGAGTCTGAGGGAAGCTATTGAAAGCTTGAAGGAGAAAGGCTTCTTAAGCATCTGAATTCTCATTGTAATGTCCATCTTGTTGGGTTTGGAACATGATATTTCTAGTTATGTTCTTGAAACAAGACATTAGATCAGTTGCAACGGTTTTCCTTGCTTGAATACGGTGTCATCCACCGAACAGTCCTGAATAACATGATCGATGGGCATAAGTCATAACTGCAAAGTCTGCAATGCAGTACAAATAAGTTTCCACTGATCAATACCGTGTTGCTTCTGTAGTTTCTGGTTTTGTTGCAATTGCAGTAAAGTGGGTGGCTGATCCTATAAGATCAAATGAGCTGTCCCTTCGTTTTTTCATGGAAACCCACAACCTATTTAGCATAACTCGAATGAAGCAAACAAGGCAAAAAGGTGCACACAAATGCACGTCGACAGGTCCTTCGATCCAATCGGGTTAAGATATAAGGGAGATGTTCGAGTACAAGTCTCCATCAAAAATTTGAAGAGTGTGAGTCGTGACTAGCAGCCCTTCAATTAGGCATTTTGCTCTAGTTTGGCATGTCAATTTACAACAAACGGTTAGGATTGAAGTTGGCTGTCCAAGAGTTGAGAAAATAAGAAGAAACAAAGAAGTGAGGGACTAAAAGTATAATTTTTGGTTTAATATACAATAAAGGTAATGAAATATGTTCCGGTTAACTTTAAAGTGCTTGAAAAAAAATTTGTTAAGAAATGTCAACAACATTACCACCGTTTTCATTAGGCTAAAATATATATTTATACTTGAATTAGATGTCTTCTCAAAAATTATATTTAGATAATTTTTATTCTAAGTCGGTGTCTGAATTAGACATCTTCATTTAAGTTGTATTTAATTTTTTTTTTACTTTTAAGTTGATATATGAACTTTAGTTTCATCAATTATTTAGTACTTTTATTAATAATTTTAGTTCTAAAACTTATATAGTCTATCAATTTGATCTTAATTTGAAGCAATTTAAAAAATAACATTTCATATTTAAAATTCCATCAATTTAGTCATTTTTACAATACATTCCAATCAAGCGAGTCTATTATACCAAAACAACAATTGAATATTTACATTCTACCATAAAATAATAAGTTACTGTTAAACTTTTATCATACCAAAAAAGTAATATAATATTTTCACAAGAAAAACAAACAATTTAAGAGAAGACTAAAGAGTATATTGATATACTTTTTAAATATAGTAAGTTAAATTTATTGAATTGTTTCAAATTAACACCAAACTAATAAAATGTATAAATTTCAGTACTACCTTAAAAGAAAATACTTAGTTTAAGTATCGATTGAGAAATTTTTTTGTAAGTATCAACTTGCAAGAAATAATGTACCTAGTTTAAATATTAATTTGAGAGTAAAAATTTTTTAGGTGTCAAGTTGAAAGATATTATATAGTTAAAATACCAAATGTGTATTTAATCCTTTTCATTTTTCACCCTCTTATTAACCGAAGATGTGGTACACCCATGTAAGGGTTGAAAATCAAGTCAACTCTCGTCTTAAAAGGTCTCCGACATAGCTTAGGGTCTGAGTCCGACGCCGACTAGAAATGAACGCGGCACGAAAGGTGGTTTGCGTAACCGGAGCTTCTGGTTACATAGCTTCATGGCTCGTTAAGCTCTTGCTACAACGTGGCTACACTGTTAGAGCCACCGTTCGCGACCCAAGTCTGTAACTTTCTCTTTTTCTTTTAAAAGGAAAGAAATTTCCTGCTTGTTTCAGTTTCAATTCAGTTCGGAATCAAATTATTTAATGTTTGAAACATGCAACAGATGATCCAAAGAAGACCCAGCACTTGGTTTCGCTTGATGGAGCTAAGGAAAGGCTTCATTTGTTCAAAGCAGAGTTGTTAGAAGAAGGTTGCTTTGATTCTATTGTGGATGGATGCCAAGGTGTTTTCCATACAGCCTCCCCTGTTCTCTTTTCAGCTTCTGATCCACAGGTCCATTCTTTCATTTTCTAATTCTATTTTGATTTCCTTTTTGTATTGCTCTTAATTGGACCGCCAGAATACCTGTAAGATTCTTACATGCAAGATCTGTCAAACTGTTGTGAGAAAGGACCAAAGGCAAAGAAAAGAAGCTAAATTTCACTTCAGTGTGCAATTTTGGGGAAACATTCACATTTCAATTGCAGGCTAATTGTACTTTGGATTCCATCACAACTACAATAAACTTATGTTCTTATGATGGATAATGGATTCATTCATGTGTTGTAATTTGTAAGCTATGTGGTTGCTTTATAAGTTATTTGACCCTCTTTTGTAACATGATGTCCGCCTTGGTTTAGCTTATTGTCATTGAATTTTATGCAAGCATTTTCTCCTTTTTCCCATTCTCAGGCTGAATTAATCGATCCAGCAATCAAGGGTACGCTTAACGTCCTTAAATCGTGTGCGAAAGTGCCTTCCATCAAGAGAGTTGTCATGACAGCTTCCATTGCCTCAGTTCTGTACAATGGAAAACCTTTGACTCCTGATGTGGTGGTTGATGAGACCTGGGTTTCGGATTCACGTTATTGCCAGGAAAACAAGGTATGTCCATACTTTTGCCAACTTTTTATGATGTGTTTTGCAAATCAGTACTTTCCCCTTCTTTATTTATAGTGTCATAGCTAATTTAGTTGCAAATCTTCTTCATGATCATTACTGATTTTTATTGTCTTTCATCTTTAAGGGTTCGATATTTTATCATGACCTTATGCTATATTGAAATGTGTTTACTGTATGATAAACTAACATTTTCAGATGTCGAAAGAAAGTATAGCCATAGGTAATGTTAAAGTATTACTTGTCAACGTTTGGTTTTTGCAGCTTTGGTATATGCTCTCAAAAACTTTAGCAGAGGAAGCAGCTTGGAGGTTTGCGAAAGATAATAAAATCGACTTGGTTGTACTTAATCCAGGATTCGTGATCGGTCCTCTTTTACAGCCAGCTCTAAATACGACTTCAGAGTCGTTTCTCTCCTTCACAAGAGGTACTTTTTTAACCTATTGAGATGCACATAACATTTTCTTTCTCATCTCTATCAACCAATGGAACCATATATCATTGATGCTAGACCCTTACATGGATTTTTAAAGATTTAAAGTCTTTTGGATACAGGAGAAAACACTTTTCCTACTTCGACTTATAGGTTTGTTGATGTTCGAGATGTTGCATATGCGCATATTCTAGCATTTGAGATTCCCTCAGCCTCCGGCAGATATTGCTTAGTCGATAGAAATGTACAGTATCTGGAGGTTCTTAAGACCTTGAATGAACTTTACCCTACTTTGGGCCTTCAAGAAAAGTAAGCAATCACGTTATCTTTCTATTTAGTTTCATGTGTTGCACGGTTACGATAATATGATCATCTTGAGACTCGAGATCTTAATTCAGTACCCGAAAATTGTTTGGTTGATGATGGAATTGCTGATAAAAGTCATGTCTTCTTTAATTCATGACAGATGTAAAGATCAGGACAAGCCGCTTGAGCCTATTTTCCGTATATCCCAGGAGAAAGCAAAGAGTTTGGGTCTCAGCTTCATTCCGTGGGAAGTGAGTCTGAGGGAAACCATTGAAAGCTTGAAGGAGAAAGGCTTCTTAAGCATCTGAATTCTCGGTGTAATGTCCATCTTGTTGGGTTTGGAACATGATATTTCTAGTTATGTTCTTGGAACAAGACATTAGATCAGTTGCAATGGTTTTCGCTGCTTGTATACGGTGACATCCACCAAACAATCCTGAATAACACGGTCGATGGACATAACTGCAAACTCTGCAATGCAGTACAAAGAAATTTTTACCGATCAACACCGAGCTGCTTTTGTAGTTTCTGGTTTTGTTGCAATTGCAGTAAAGTGGGTGACTGATCCTATAAGATCAAATCAAATGAGCTGCCCCTTTACTTTTCATGGAAACCCACCACGTATTTAACATAAATCGAATGAAGCAAACAAGGCAAAAAGTGCACACAAATGCACATATCGGGCTAAGATATAAAGGAGATGTTCGAGTACAAGTCTCCATCAAACATTTGAAGCGTGTGACTAACAGCCCTTCACTCAGGCATTTTGCTCTAGTTTGTCATGTCAACTTACAACAAATTGTTAGGATTGAAGACTAAAGTTGGCTGTCCAAGAGTTGAGAAAATAAGAAGAAATGAAAAAGTGAGGGACTAAAATTATAATTTCTTGTTTAATATACAAAAGATGTCATGAAATATGAAATATTTTTGTCAAGAATTGTCCATAATATTACGACTGTTTTCATTTTCCACCCAAGTCCAACCATTAACCGATGATGTGGTACAACCATGTAAGATCACGTGGCAGATAGTGTCGTATAAGTAATGAAAATCTAGTCGGCTCTCATCTTAGAAGATCAAGAAATTTCCAAAACCCAATTACTTAAATCGATACTTTTCTGAGTCCGACGCCGATTAGAGATGAATGCAGCAGAAAAGGTGGTGTGCGTAACCGGAGCTTCTGGTTTCATAGCCTCATGGCTCGTTAAGCTCTTGCTACAGCGTGGATACACTGTTAGAGCCAATCTTTAGGTACCTGTAAGTATTTAATCAAATAGACCCGTTTTAGATTTTAGTCGATCTTTATTCGTGTTGAGTTAAGTATGTATTCAATTGAGTATATATAGAATTATTAATATATTCGCGTAAAATATATATTTTTTGTCAATCTTATAATTTAGGTTTAAATGTTTTAAATTAAATCATTATTAAGAGATGATAATCTGTTACAAACTCAACCTATAATGCTCGTTAAAGTTTAAAACTTAAATTTTGTATTGTATTCATTATCGAGTTTTAATTGCTAGTTTTCTACTTTTTAAAATAAAGTTTGACATAGTTTTTAAGACCAAAATAAAGTTTGGGTTACCACAACATTAGCACCTGATACTCCTTCAATGAAGACAGTTCTTCAAAGAAAAAAGATTTTATTTGAAAGTCGGAAGATAACACCTTCGTTATCAGATTTGATGACGATTTTTTACGAGCAAAGGCTTCCGCAGCTGCAGCAGAAAAAAAAGAAAGCAAAGGCTTCCGCAGCTGCAGCAGAAAACATTATCGAATAATGGCAGCAATGGACACCTCTTTTGAAGAAGAGTTGTGCTACATCACAATTAATTTTCACTGTGTAGGAGGTGAAGTCCAACGATTTTTAGGTTAGATTAATAATTCCTACATTTTTAATCTATTTTAGATTTATGAAATGTAGAAAAGTAGAGTTAAAATTGAAAATAAATTGATTCTAGAGCTTGATAGCATGGATGTTCTTTCGTTTCACGGTTCAGAAACGAGGCAACAAGATCAAACTTTCTTACTGTTGCATCTTAATGATCTTCGACAATGAAATAACACCGTTAAATTGCAGTATATTGCGCGAGATGGCAACAAGATTACAGATTTTCTAGCTAAGACAACACTTAGTAGTAGCATCGAGACCATGCAATTTGGTGTTAAATTTAATATTTTTTTCAAAAAAATTTAAGGTTTAACTAAAATTTTTTTAAAAAATGAGAGCTCAATGAGAAATTTTAAAAATTATAAGAAAGATTTAATTAAGAACTTTTACAATTTTTTAAACTTAATATGAATTTCTAAAAACTTTTGTAGAGGCCAATTTTTTTCTTTTTGAAAACTTTAAAGTTCTAAACTATAAAATTTTTAAATCACGACCCCCACAGGTCCCCATTGTGTTACGCCACTGGCTGTATGGGGAAGGTTTCTTTATGGTTGTTATGGGTTGTTGTTTTAAAGTTGTGCATGTTATGTTTGACATGGTTCGTTCGTAGGTATTTTTAAAATTATTATTGTGTGCAGGGACGGAGCTAGGATTTGAAGTTGGGGGGCAAAACATAAATTTTGAAGGGGGGGCAAATTCACAATTATCTCAATTTTTTTAGAAAAATATAAGGAATCAAAGGGTAAAAAGAAATCCCCTACCCGGGGGGCCACAGCCTCTCCCATTGGAGATGTGGCTCAGTCCCTTATTGTGTGTACTCTTTTCTTCTTATTAGGTTTAAGAATTTTTAGTCAGATATATGATAATAACCCTTTTCATCTAAAATAAATAAATTAATATAAATAAAGCAACAAAAAATTTAAAATAAAACTCAAATTCTTAATAATTTAAATTGAGTCCACAAAAGAATCCGAAATAATTTTGGATCCAAGTAATTATATTACACATTATTCTTTATATTTTATTATAAAAATAATAATTTTTTGGTTTTTGCTTGTAGTTTAAAGAATTTTTTTTTGATATACAAGTAGTGTAAATTTTAGTTTACACATATTTGTCATATTTACGGTTTATAGTTTAGGTTGTACGGTTAAAATTTAGTGTTTAGAGTTATGATTTAGATTTTAAAGTTTAGTAATTTAAAATTTAGATGTTAAAAAAAAGTTGTGTTATATTTTATTTATACAACTTGTATTTTAAAATATAAAACAAAAATTGAATTATTATTAAAATATAATAATAATTCGCCTCTATTTTTTGAGGTTGAGCTAGAAATAACAGTAACCATCATGAGTTGCAAGAATCTTTGAAAAGTTGATTCCACCACGTGGAAAATAAGATTAATGAAGTATTGTACGACTCATTTGTTAGGTAACTTTAATGCAGACGTATATACAAGTTTGGTTCGTTTGTGATTTATGAAACGGTAAAAAAATAATTAATATTATTTTCTTTTATCGTTCGCTATTTTAAAGATAAATTAGTTGAATTCAAGTCTTTAAATATTTTTTTTACTAGGATCATACGGTAAGTTTAATAACCAGCAAAATTACTTTAGTTATATTTATTTTATAATTTTCTTGTGTTAGTTGATAAGTGATCATTATCGACTTTTTTAAGTTAACTTTGTTTAATCAATTCGAACATTGTTTAAAAGTATTTTAGATCTGTATTTATTATAGTTGTATGGACATATAATTTTATGTTAAAGGGGTAATTTTTTATACTTAGTAAAACTATATAAAAAATTAAAAAATTTGTTCTAAAATAATGGATATTTTAGAACTTTGATTAAGTGATGCAAACTTTATTGAGAAAAATGTGAAACAAATTTGTTGGTTAGTAAATGTGTAAGTGTGTACGACATGGGTGGCGTGAAACTCATACATTTCATTAATTTTTTCATGCCGTATTTTTACCAAGTGAATTTTTATTTGGTAAAAATTGTTTTTTTTTTAATTTAATTTACAGTAAATATATTTGAAGATTCACTTGATCAAAATATGTAATGAAAAAATAATGAAATGTGTTTTTATTGGTTGAGACCATGGATGGCATGACGAGCAAGACCTATGATATAATTTCTCTATTTTTTTATGTTGCAGAGACAAATTGAATTTGACATGAATTGGTAAGGTACATTGCATTCCCAGATAGAGAATGCGAGTTCAAACCTTAGATGCTACATTGTTGGGAGGGACAACCTCGCGCCCGGAATATGTACCGTAAGATGGACATGCATTTCACCAAAAGAATTTCACTTGAATTGATTTGAAAATCAATTATCATTAATTTTATTATGCTCAAATATGGTATTGATTTGAATCCAACAAGTGTCTTAGTGAAAAAACAGATTAATTATCAATTAATGGTATTGATTTTAGAAATCAATTAATTTCATCAAATCAATTTGTCCATTAATTCCCATTAATCTCTCCAACGGTTGCCATTATCATTTTCCATTAACCACTTTTAAAGTATGCATGAAGAAATCCTCTCGTTTTCTAATTCTATTTTGATTTTCTTTTCGCATCGCTATTAATCTGACCCAGCAGGGACAGGACGGACACAAAATTTTATGAAGTGGTACGAAATAATTGATTCATGTGTTTGTAATATGTAACATGTTAACTTTGTTTAACTTATTGTCATTGAATTTCATGCAAGCATTTTCAGGCCGAATTAATAGATCCAGCAAGCAAGGGTACGCTCAACGTTCTTAAATCATGTGCAAAAGTGCCTTCCATCAACAGAGTTGTCATGACTGCTTCCATTTCCTCAGTTCTGCACAATGGAAAACCTTCGACTCCAGATGTTGTGGTTGATGAGACCTGGAACTATATATCATTGACTCCATTTTCCCATCAATTCTTTGGTGCCTATGAAACGGAAGGAATACAATAGCCACACGCAGGTCCTTAGCACATTCACATACATCTTGGTCTATGGTTTGTGAGGATGATACAATATTAGATTGGTGGACCAAGATTTTGGTTTCTGAAATGAACGAGTCGAGCGCGTCGCTGATCTCGATGAGATCGTTTCCACCGTACTCTTCTTCGTCGCTATATTGATCCCCATCTTCCAGTTGATGATACATCAATTTGCTTTTCCTCTTCTTGGGAAGCTCATCCAGATCAGGGATGGCAATGGATCGGATTTAGATCGAATTGTTTAAAATTCAAGTCCGAATCCGTTACAATCGGATTGGGATATTTTTTTCGGATTTGGATTGAATTGTTTTTGGATCGGATTCAGATTTGTTTCAACCGCATTTAGATCAGAGTTTTGGATTCGAATTAAATTGTGAACGCTAATTTTGACCCAAGTCTGTGGGGTAGATTCGCGAATTTAGCGTCTTTAGGGTATATTGTATTTTGGCCATTTAATAATTTTATTTTAGTGCAAATCAGTCCATAATTTTGTATATTTAATTTCTTACACATTTAATTTATGTTATTTAATTCTACACTTGTTCATTTTTATCCCTTGTTTGTTGACTACATTTATTTTTGTGTGTTTATTGTTTATGCTTTTAATTTTCTTTCTATTTTAATTCATAATTTTAGCATAATATATCATAACTTTATATATCAATTGCACATCACTTACTATTTTATTTACTAACTTCCTTAATTTTTAGTAATTCATTGATATTTACATTTATTTGTTTCTCCATTGTATTTATTTTATTGTTTGTTTATCTATGACTTGATCTTTTATTTATTTTTTTCATATTTATTTATATGCAAATGGTATAAATAGATATATTACACTATATTAAGGTTAATTAATATATATAAATCATAATAAATATTATTATTATTATTATTATTATTATTATTATTTAACTTACATTCTTAAGACATTTATATTTTTATTATCACTTTTAATATATATATAGATATATAAAGTTAATTTTGTTTTTACCATTATTTCAAATCACTTAATACATACATTTATGTTCTCGTTTAAAAAATATATGTAGTTATGTTTCTTTTAATGTATTTAGTTTAACTTTTTGCTTTATTTATGTTGTCTTCTTGTTTTAATGTAAATATTATAAATGATATTTTATTTTAAGGAATTAAAAGTCTTAAATGTTTTGATTCGGACTCGGATATGGATCGGATGCATGGGAATCGGATCGGACATGGATTTGGATCGTATTCAGATTCAGATCAGATCTTGGCGTGATCCATATCCAACCCATCTCCTATTAGGACTCGGACATTTTCCTCGGATTCAGATTCAAATTTTTTTCAATCAAATATGGATCGAATAAATTCCATCGATTTGGATCGGATTCGGATCAAATTGTCAACCCTACGCCAGATGCACCATGTAAGGCTTGATAGGTGCATTTTGACTACCACATAACATTGAGACGGGGCTAACATGACCCGAAACTTGGCGTGGGATGTACACACAACTAGGGATGTAAAAACAGGTAATCAGATGGGTTTCAGGTCGTGTACTGTCAGGTTGGGTAAAATCGGGTACATGTCATTTCAGGTCATTTTTCTGTTTTGACTCGACTCGGGTCGGGTGCGGGTCCATTTCAGGCCGGGTCAAAACGGGTCGGGTCCGAAGCAGATAATTGACAGGTTAATTCGGGTTCGGATACACTTCATGTCGGGTGCATTTCAGGTCGGGTAATTTTAGTTCGGGTAGTTTCAGGTCGGGTAATTCAGGTCAGGGTATTTTCGGGATTTAAATTCGTATTAAGTTTGAGTTCGGTACAATCGTATAAGTAGTTGATAGACTATAGGTTGGTCTTCATCAATCGTCATTGATTTGGAGTTAATTATTTAAAGTCATATCAAATTAAAATTATAAAATATTGGAGTAATTAAAAATAATGAAAAATGAGTCAATTTGGACTGAAAAGGGGTCAATTTGGATTAAAAATAAAGTTTCACGGATTATAATGAACAAAAATATCAAATTAGAATTATAAAACATTAGACAAATTTAAAAGAAAACAATGAAGAGGGGTCAATTTGAAATAAAAATAAAGTTTTGGGGGCTATAATGAACAAAAATATCAAATGAAATTATAAAAATTAGAGTAATTAAAAAAACAATAAGTAGAGGTCAATTTAGAATAAAAATAAAGTTTTAGGGTCTAAAATGAACAAAATTTCAAATTAAAATTATAAAACATGATGAATTAATATATATATATACGTCAATATAGAATTAAAATAAAGTTAAGGGACTAGAATGAAGAAAATATCAAATTAAAATAATAAAACATTGGACAAATTAAAAAAATATGATCAATTTGCAATAAAAATAAAGTTTTAGGGTCTAGAATGATGAAAATATCAAATTAAAATTATAAAACATTGGACGAATTAAAAAAAACAATGAATAGGGGTCAATTTGGAATTGAAATAAAGTTAAAGGGACTAGAATGAACAAAGTACCAAATTAAAATTATAAAATATCAGATGAATTAAAAAAATAAGGGTCAATTTGGAATTAAACTAAAGTTTAGGGGACTAGAATGAACAAAATATCAAATTAAAATTATAAAACATCAGACTAATTAAAATAAAGTTAAAAGACTAGAATAAACAAAATATCAAATTAAAATTATAAAACATCAAACTAATTAAAAAATAAAAAGTGGTCAATTTGGAATACAAATAAAGTTTAAGGACTAGAATGAACAAAATGCCAAAGAAAAAATTATATATTATTGGACATAATTAAAAAAACAATTAGTAGGGGTCAATTTGGAATAGAAATGAAGGTTTAAGGACTATAATGAATAAAAATATTAAATTAAAATTATAAAACATTGGACGATTCAGGGTTTAGGGTTTGATTTAAAGGGTTTAGTGTTTAGGAAAAACTCATTAATGATTTAGGGTTCATACATTGATAAATACATACTTACTTGCATACATTAGGGTTTAAGGTTTATGGTGTAGGGTTTAGGTAAATTCATCAATGGTTCAGAGTTCATACATTGATAGGTACATACATACATACTTATATATATATATATTAGGGTTTAGGGTTTATGATTTTTAGGTTTTAGGGTTTCAGGTTAAGGGAAAATCCATTAAGGGTTTAGAGTTCATACATTGATAGGTACATACATACATACTTTCATATATTTTAGTCTCAATATTAGGCACTAGAATGAACAAAAATATCATCAAATGATTTATATCTAAAATATTGGAGTAAATTATAAAAATTAAAAATTAATAAAGGTAACTTTCTGTGGAAAATATCACCATATTAAAAACATTGGACTAAGTTAGAAAAAAATGAATATGGATCAATTTAGAATAAAAATAAAGTTTTAGGGACGGTAATGAACAAAAAAATTAAAATTAAAATTAAAGACATTGGACTAAATCAGTGACTAGATTAAAGATATTGAACTAAATCGGTGACTAAAATATAAATCACAATCAAAGGTACTGGACTAAACTAAAATTTAGACTAAAATGAATCCAACTAAAACTAAAGAATAAAAAAACCTAACTATAAAGCTCATCAACTAATAATGACCTAAAATGCAAATAACCCTTAAAAATGGGTGGGATTTTCTTAAAACTTAATTGTTTACTCAATTTCAAATGAAATTGAAAGATGGGAAATAGTCAAATGAGAATTAGATGTTGGGTGAGACTTAGGATTGAGAATTAGGATTGATTATCATTCTTTGGGATTTGGGCTAAAAATGTTAATTTAGATTAAAAATTAAATTTTAGGGACTAGAATAAATTGGACTAAATTGCCAAAAATATAAATCAATATGAGGCAATTTTGACTAAAAATTAAATTGTATGGACTATAATAAATAAAAGGCTAAAGGGTTAAATTTGTACCTGTAGTAATCCGAAATCAGCAATGTTGCCCCTACTTTTTTTCTTCGTAATTTTGCCCTCAAAGTCAGTCAATTGTAACAATTTTGCCCTTTCATCGACGTTGACCGTTAAAGTGCTGATGTGGCAGTTAACGGTGAAGTCAATCATGTAATTTTGCCCTCAAAGTCATACAATTGCAGCAATTTTACCTTCGGTTTATTTAGTTTTTGAATAAAATTGCATAAAGAATTTAGTTTTTTGAGTTGAACTTTTACAAATAGAATATATGAAAAATCAATTAACAAATTGGCATAAATATCATTTGGGTCCCCAGTAATTTAAAAAAAGCAAAGTGAGAACTCTCACAAAAAATAAAAACATTCTTCAATTTTTAAAAAAATCCATAAACTTAATAAAAATAAAGAAAATATTTAAAAAATATTGAAAACAAAAACTAATATAAAAATTAAAATATATTAGAAATTATAAAATAATAAAATATAAATATAAAAAATTTAAAAAGTATTTAGTATTAAAAAATTGAAGAATTTTACCACTTTTTTCGTTTTTCTACATTTTGATTATTTTTTATTTATAACTTTATGTTTATATTTTATCATTTGATGAAATTGTTCATTTTTAATACTTTATAAATACTTTTAAAATTTTTTGTATTTATATTTTTATTATTTTATAATTTCTAATACATTTTATTTTTTATATTGATTTTTATTTTTAACATTTTTGAATATCTAATTTATTTTTATTAAGTTTATATATTTTTTAAAAATTGAAGAATATTTTGTGAGAGTTCTCACTTTGTTTATTTTTAAAATTAGCAGGGACCCAAAGGATATTTACACCAATTTTTTAATCGATTTTTTTATATATTATGTTTGTAAAAGTTCAACTCGAAAAACTAAATAAACCGAGGGCAAAATTGCTGCAATAGTATGACTTTGAGGGCAAAATTACATGACTGACTTCACCGTTAACTGCCACGTCAGCACTTTAACGATCAATGTCGGTCAAAGGGCAACATTGTTACAATTGACTGACTTTGAGGGCAAAATTACGAAGAAAAAAAGTAGGGGTAACATTTCTGATTTCGAATTACTACAGGGGCAAATTTGACCCTTTAGCCCAAATAAAAATATAATTCGATTAAATTACCAAAAATAGGAATATATATGAGTCAAATTCAGCTAAAAATATATGTATGTATGTATATGTGTATGTGTGTATATATATATATATATGTATGTATGTAAGTTTTAGTATGTATAATATGTATACATACATATATATATATATGTATTCTTATAATTAATTAAATATATGTATGTACGTATGTATGTGTATATATATACATATATTATATATATAATATATATATATATATATACACACATATACATATATTATGATATATATGTATATATATTATGTATTGTTATAATTAATTAAACATATGCATGTATATATACACACTAAAATACACACATGTATACATACATACATACATACTAAAAACACACACATATATATGTATTTAAGTTTTAGTATGTATATGTATATGTAAGTTTTAGTATGTATGTATACATATATATATATATATATATATATGTATATGTATATATGTAAGTTTTTGTATATATATATATAAGTTTTAGTATATATATATTGTTATAATTATATATATATATATATGTATGTATGTAAGTTTTAGTATGTATATATTGTTATAATATATATATATATATATATATATATATATATATATATATACTAAAACATATATATCTGTATGTATATATGTATACCCCTAAACAATACCCATAAACCTCAACCCCTAAATCTTATAATCACAAATAATTAGAGTACAAGCCTAATCCCCTAATCCTTAAACTAATATCATAACCCCAAATAATTAAGTTGACACATTTACCCTTAAACCCCAAACATGAATATCTAAATCCTACACACTATTCACTAATAATTAGAGTGCAAGCTTAATCACATAATCCCTAAACTAATCTCATAGCCCCAAACAATCAACTTGACACATTTACCCCTAAACCCTAAACATAAACCCATAAATCTAACAAACAACATAAATTGAAACATAAAAAGGACAAATCTAAAAATAAATTAAAACTAAATTATTAATTAGAGCCTAAATCACGAATGAATAAAATTATTAAACCTAATTACTTACCAAATCTTTATACGATGGCCAAATCAAATTTAAAGCAAACCAGAAAGCTTAATAATTAATCAATTTATGAAGCATGGCCTAATTGAATGAAATTTAAAGAAACTAAACCAAAAGTTAGGACTAAAAAAACAAACTAAAACATAAAAAATGTAACCCCCTAGACCCGCCTATGCGTTACCATGAATCTAGGAAGTCACATTAGGGTCACAAGAGCGACCCACCGTAACAATCCACATAAAAACATTTTCTATTAAAAACACTTATTAAATTGTAACGGTAACCTCTGTTTAAAATACTCTTTCAGAAAATTATTTAAACGTATAACAAAAATTTTAAAAAAACATTTTTACAGACACTGTCATGAAACAATAATAACATACATGCCCACTAACTATGTCGGTACCGTACTCCAAAAGCAACGCCGAGGGAACTCCAAACACTGATGTCGATCATCGAACCATGTTAAATTTCTTTTAACATGCGATGGTAAAAACAATGTGAGCTTGGGAAAGCTCAGTAATACAGAACTACCACATGATGCTACAAGCACATGCATGTACAGGGAAAGCATAACATTGTCATGATGTTTCGGGCAACAATAGGCTCCTAAATACGATCAAATATTTCAAAGAAGCGGTATACATGAAGATGATAGGAATGTTCTTTATTAAACCACCGAGTATCATACTAGGAACTTACAGGCCGAAGAATTAGTCAATATATGAATTACGATAGTTGAGTCAGGGCTTAGTGTGTGTTCCAACAGTGCAAAGCCAACACATATGAGGTAACGGTGTGGTGATCGTTGTTTCACGGTTATATAATGTTAGCGATAAGGTTCATTTTAAATTTCCTAATTACCCTCCAACCAAACTCCGGTATGCAGTTTCCCAGAACTGCAACTATGACAGACATTAACCTAGGCCCATTTAGCGTAGGTGCCAGCCTAAGGGGATACCTTAGGTACGGTAAGGAATTACCCTAGCTGAAGCATAGGAACCTGAGACGGTAAGGAATTATCAGCCTGATCAGGGCTAAACCTACGGTAACTTCATACTCTATCTCAAATATTCCGGTAACAGTCTAGGTAGTGACAATAGTAATCAGTAATAGTCAGTAATAATCGATAAAAACAATATCGGTAGCAATCTTTGTTAATCAGTAATAACATTGAACATAAAGTAAACTTTAGTTTTCGATGAAACGATAACTAGCGAGCATATAAAATTTTCTTTTATTTTTCTCTCTCTTTTTGATCAGATACATAGGTATATTTCGGTTTGATAAAAGCCATATTTCGTATCAAAAGACAACCTTATGTTCAGGACGGTAGAATATTTATGTGCACTTGGAACACACTAAAAGGAACCATTTATTTCTCTAAGATACTTGATATTACACGAAGAATGAAAACTCTAAGCTTTTGGTAGTTTGAACTAATTTCGGAAATGAGGTCCCAATTAAAGGGGACTTTGTAGCCAACATCGCCAACCAGGCATTTGGAAGAAAAAAATCTTTATTATTATCATTCAAGATATCAAATATATCAAGGTTGTTCGATCACTTTGGCTAACGAAGGTATTTTGGTCATTTTATTATCAGGGGTAATTTTGTAATTTAACCCAATAATGACAATATGATGATTTGCAATATTCAAGATTTCCAACAGTTTATCAACCTTCAAAACTCACTCGATCTAACATATCCCAACTCTGCAATACTTACCAAACATTCAGACGTATGCGTTCCACGTGTATCATTTCCAAAAGCAACTATATAAAATGTTTGAACGGTCGTCATCATATTTCACCACAGGCTCACCACTGAGCATTCAAACTTATTTTTCAAGCGAATATTCCAATCTTATATTAGTATCATGAGTGATGGACATATATGAGACATGCTTCATAACACTTAGGGGCATTTCAGTTATTTAAGCTTTATTTATATATTTTTTTGGAATTTCATCTAGGGCAATTTTTTTGCCCATTCCGGTCAAGAAGGTATTTTGGCCATTTTAGAGCTCGGGATAGATCCATCATTTCTGTCAATTATACTAATTATGTAATTTCAATCATTTATGTACTCGATAGAGATTTAGTCGTTCTGGTCCTTCCAGCCATTCCAAACAATTCATTTGTTTCAAAACTTGAGGGTATAAATGTCATTTCAGTTAATTGGAAAGTTTCGATGCTCGAGATACTTTAGTGATTTCGGTCATTACGGCCATCCTAATCAATTCAGTCTTATTAGTACCTTCAATCCTTTAGTCATTTTAGTTGTTTCACTCAATTCGATAATTGAAAGTACTTTGATAATTTTCGAACATACAAATAATTTATTCTAAATTTATCTTCAAGGATTAATAAGAATTCAAGGAAATCTAAGCACTTCACAACCTCGAAGGTTTAAGTCTTGTTACCGTATCTTTCCAAGTAATTTGAGGTTTCTAGATAAACTGGTAGTTTAACAAGATCTATGATAGATTTCTAGATTGTTTTCATTGTTAGGGTCATTTTAGCCATTCAGATATCTCAAGGGCATTTTTGAAATTTCTCATTCCAACATTTCAGGCATTAAATCTTTTATCAAGAACATAATCTAAAATTAAAGTTTTGAGGTTGTCGCTTTATCGATTGTTCACTAAACTTGAATTTCTTATCGGTCATTTGTTCCTTATTCGAGTCATTCGGTCTTAACCAATTTATTATCATTGTACCGTAAATGTACAACTTATAATAATCGATGGTAATTAAATGACCAATCATGTTTGTTGAGAGTGGCAATCGATCGAACAAAACCAAGAGGGGGGGTGAATTGGATTTTTGAAAGAACGGTGGACACTAATTGCAAAGGTAGAAATTGCAAGGTGATTTAGAGTGGTTCAACTCCCTTAATTGGAGTCTACATCCACTACCTTAGTGACCACACTAAGGATTTTCCACAAATTCACTAATTTGTCTTTCCTTTAAGGATAAGGAGTAACCTTACACAATTCAATAGACTTATTCCCCAAAGTATATTGAATCCTTTCCCCAAGAACAAATACAAATAAGCAAACTAGGAAATCCTCACTAGGAATGTGTTTGCAAAGTTTAAGCTCTCTCACACACCCAAAGAAACACTAGCAAAAGAATTACAATGAAGAACACTCTAGTGTATACAAGAAAGATCGAAAATTAAGCACAAAGTGGACTCTTGAAAGGTTGAATGTTTGTGTAGGCTTTCTTGTTGTTGCTGAGTTGATTTTTCTTTGTTTTTGTATCCTCTCAATCAATACTAGCCGTTTGGAGCCGTTGGGGGTGTCATAAAGCCGTTACCTACCTGAAAATATAACATTTAAAGCACGAGGGATCGATCCATTTACAAAGGGATCGATCCTTTATTATGAAAAATATGACCGTTGGAAAAAGGGATCGATCCCATGTACCAGGGGATCGATCCTTTTGCACTGAGACAAAAAAAGGAGTGAAACTGTCAATCAAGGGATCGATCCCTTGTATCAGGGGATCGATCCTTTTTGCCTTGAAGACTGGAAAACAGTTTTCTTAGTGCAAAATGGATCATATTTGTTTTGAAAAAGATCGGTAAAGTTGGAAAACATTTGAAACGAATTTTTCAAGTTTGTTTGGACTTTGAATTATTTTTGCAAGAATTTATATATTCGATTAAGTCCAAAAACATTTTTCTTTTAATTTGTTATATCAAAATATTAGTTCATCAATCTCCCCCTTTTTGATATAACAAAACCCTTTGAAAAATTGTTTTTGACAAAAGCTCCCCCTTAAGAAAATATTTTTTTGAGATGATAAATGATTTCAAAATCAAGTTTTAAATTAAAACAATTTGAGCTCCAATTTAATTTAAAAACCATTTTTCATTATTTGCTCATATTTCTCCCCCTTTTTGTTATATCAAAACTAATTCAAGAAAAGTGTTAGTACCATATAACAAAGGAGAAAAAAAAGGCTAGAATTGAAACGATAGATAACACAAATAAAGCATAAACATCCATAGGTACTTAAATTAAACAAACCATAATGTATCCATAAGTACCAAAATAAACCGAAGCAACATAACATCAATTTTTAAAACAACATCCAACAAAGAGTCATAGAAGTCATGTAGCAAAGTCTAAAAGCGATCATAAACAAAAGCATAATATAATAAGATGTCCATGTATGCATGCATCTAAGATGAAGATGGTGGAGGTGGGAATGGGTAACTATCAAACTTGCGCTGAAGAGCGCTAAAAGCATCACCCAATGAAGCATGACGAGCCTCGAGAGAATCAAGTCTAGAATCCATGTGAGCCCGGAGAGATCCAATGGAGGAGTCTATATGACGAATGAGAGAATCATGAAGGTCTCTCAATGACATGTCACTAGATCTAGCACGAGTGGAGGCTCCGGGAGCGTCATCCATATGGTCATCTTCATATTCTTCATCTCCTTCATGGTGTTCCGGTTCTTGAACTTCGCCTCTCTTCTTTACCCAATTCATAGAGAATTCGGGTTCTTCCTTATAGCCCAAACGATCCATCGAATGACGGCCAATAATGTTGTCGGTGGGAGGTTCGATGCCGTGCTCGAAGGATGTATCGATGTCAAGCAAAGAGAAGATGTGGCTAAGGTACATGCCATACACCAAGGTTTGCACTTTCTTTGCCTTGATAATCTTTATCATATCGTTGAAGATGAAGGCGGCAAGGTGGAGTTGAGTTCCACTACGAATGCAATGAAGCCACCAATAGTCGGACTCTCGAACCGAAGAATATTTCGTCCCACGAGGACGAATAACATGCGAAAGGATAAGGTGCAAGAGACGATCATGAAGAGGAAGAAAGGTAGCTTGGTTGTTAGGGACACGAGAATTTTCGGGATAAGGTCCTTTATCAATCTCAACACCATCATTGGGAAGACTAAAAGCGTTAGCAAGAAAATCAATGGTAAGAGTGATATTTTTGCCCAAAACATGAGATTTGATTGTTCGAATGATGGTGCCATCCGAAAGTTTTGAAGAGGAGACGGTGACATTAGAGTAAAAGACTCGAACAAGAGTAGGAAAAGTTGGCCCCTTAAAGTTTAAAAAATCCATCCACTTAAAATCCTTAAACTTTTGTAAATATGCAAAATTTAGTTTGGTTAGGAAATTAAAATCAATTGAGCGTGTTTCCTTAACCGGTGCGGATGCAAAGAAGCTTCGAAAACGATCACTTTCCCTAGAGTTTTTAAAGCATGAGTCTAGGGAATTTGAAGATGGAGGAGGGTTGGATGAAATCCCCTTCCCTTTGGAAGCCATGGTTTTTCTCTTAGACATCTTAAAATTTTGAAAATTCAAGTAAGAAGGATTGTCAAGAGATGATTAGGGATGGTTAAAAGGATATATGGTGAAATCAAACAAGAAGTTTTGGCAAAAAAAATGAAGTTTGGCCAAATTTTTGCAAAGGGAAAATTGGTTTAGGCTTTTTATCAAACACTTGGTGTGCAAGTGTTGAAAGAAGAGGTTTTGAGTGATTTTAAACCATGGGTAAACCTCCTGCAACAAAAATCATAGATTTTCAACAATATGAGTTCTCTAAAATAGCCCAAAACAATCAACAATCCCAAATTGTAAATAAAATTCGAATGGAAAAGGTTAGGGTTTTGAAACCTTACCAAAACTTGGATTGTGAAGCACCAAAAGCCAAAATCAAAAGCCAAATCCGATTTGAAGATGAGAGGGGAGACTAAAACGAGTTGAAATCTTGAAATTGGTTGAAAATTTGAAAGGATTTGGTTAGGGTTTTGAAAATGGGCGGTTTTGGGGTGTTTTGATGAACAAGGGTTTAAAAAAAATTTTGAGTGTTAACTTCCCTTTTAAAATAGCGCGCCCAGCCAACATGCCTAAAGGGATCGATCCCTTGGGTTAGGGGATCGATCCTTTTAGTGTAAACTTCAAGGATCAGTTTTTAAGGAGCTTACTGTCAACGAAGGGATCGATCCCTTTTCTTAGGGGATCGATCCTTTTTCTGGAAAAATTGAATTTTGGGCACAAGGATCGTATAGACGAGATTTAAGCTCTAATGGAGGCATCCTATGTTATATGTATGATATGAAGTGAGTTTTAAATGCCTTAGAAGATATCTATGTGCATGAATGTTAACTTAAAACAACAAGATATGCAAATTACATCATAGATCAAAATTTAGTCCTCTAAAAGCACACTAACAAGATTATTTCAAGTCACATACACACAAAGGCTCTATAGGGTCCTAAGCATGCCTTTTTGATAAAATTGCTACAAGACAACATCATATTCTCAAAATTCATCATAAAAGATCATATTAAGCATATAGAACATGATTTCACAAAATCAATCAAATATTGCAAATTTAAGGCCAAAAATATAATTATGAGCATATTAGGCCATAAATGTGCAACTCATGCAATCTTAACTCCCCTTATTAGAGGCACTTAAACAACATATGGGGACCCTCAAACATGCTTTGAAACATATAAACACACATAATCAACATAAATGAACAAAGATTGCATGTTAAATAAAATGTTACCACTTGAACCAAGATAGGTTGATTAGCTCATATTCTCTTCAAGTGTCCTTTCCTTCTAGTGTGTCTAGAGCTTTCCGATTTCTTTATTTTGCTCACCATGGCTCCAACACACCTACAATCAAGGAACTATGCATGTTTTGGTACCCAAACTCTTTTGGGTCCATGAGAGTTAATTCCTACAATTTTAGTCCCTTTTGGTATCCACTTAGACAATAGATCATATTCTTTGTTAGCAATGAGTCCTTTTGGAACCCAAATGCTTCTAATTATCTTTCTATTAAATGATCTTTGGTGACCTCCTTGCCTATATCCATTAAAGTTCTTCCTAACATAGTTGGGTCTTGAATTTTCACCTTTTTCAAAACTTTTATTCCCAACTTTATTGAAAGAAACTTTGAGATCATCAAGTTCCTTTTGATGATCATCATGGACCTTTGAAAGTAAGTTGTGCAAGTCTTGATTTTTCTTTTCAAATTCTTTTATTTTAACTTGTATTTCCTCAATTTTACTTTCAAATTCTTTATTAGACTTGGAAAGAGAGTCATTTTCATTTTTCAATTTTAAAATGATTTTTCTATTTTTCAATATTGACTCCTCAAACTCCAAGGCTAATTCATCATAAGCCTCTTGCAATTCATCAAAAGTATAATCAATTGAAAAAGATGAATTAGATGTTACCGTAGAGTCATCCTCAATAGCCATGAGACACAAGTTGGCTACTTCATTCTCGTCCTCGTCGGAAGATTCATCATCGCTCCAAGTAGCTATATGAGCCTTGTGCTTCTTTTTCTCATAGCTCTTTTTCTTCAATTGAGGACAATCGAACTTGATATGTCCCGGTTTATTGCACTCATAGCAAATAATTGGATCTTTCACTTTGTTGTCATTCTTGAAGCCCTCTTCTCTTTGAAATCTTCTTCCTTTGTTGGACCTCATGAATCTTTTGAATCTCTTGGCAAACATAGCCATCTCTTTATCTTCATCATCTCCACTAGAATCAATATCTTCTTTAGATGCTTTGAGAGCAATGCCAAATTTCTTCTTTTCCACTTCCTTCTTCTTTTCTTCCTTGCCCTTTGACATCATCTCATGTGTAAGCAAGGAACCAATGAGCTCATCCAACTTGAGAGTCTTGAGGTCCTTTGCTTCTATAATCGCCGTTTTCTTTGAATCCCATGAATCGGGAAGAGAGTATATCATCTTCCTCACAAGTTTATCTTCCGGGATCACTTCACCATAGCCCTTCAAACCATTAACAATTATGGAGAATCGATCGGACATGGTTTTGATGTCTTCCTCGGGGTCCATCTTGAAGTTTTCATAATTAAGATTAAGAAGCCCGATTTTGGTCTCCCTCACTTGATTTGTTCCTTCATGTGTAACTTCAAGTTTGTCCCAAATCTCTTTAGCATTGGAACAAGATGACACCCTTCCATACTCATCCGGGCCAAGGGCACAAAATATGAGATGCATTGCCTTAGCATTTGTGGAGAATCTCTTGTTTTCTTCATTGTTCCATGTCTCCATATTACTAGTTGGTGCGGTGTAACCACTCATGATGATCTTCCAAGCTTCAAGATCAAAAGCTTGAATGAATAGCTTCATGCGGTTCTTCCAATAAGCATAATTAACTTCATTGAAGAATGGAGGCTTGTTGGTGGGTTGAGAATCGCCCCAAGCTTCAACGGTGGAGGTGGAAGCCATAGATGACCTTGTAGATGATTGCACACTTCTTGGATCTTCTCAAGAGGTTGTAAGACCTTCCAATGAGCCAAGCTCTGATACCAATTGTTGAGAGTGGCAATCGATCGAACAAAACCAAGAGGGGGGGTGAATTGGATTTTTGAAAGAACGGTGGACACTAATTGCAAAGGTAGAAATTGCAAGGTGATTTAGAGTGGTTCAACTCCCTTAATTGGAGTCTACATCCACTACCTTAGTGACCACACTAAGGATTTTCCACAAATTCACTAATTTGTCTTTCCTTTAAGGATAAGGAGTAACCTTACACAATTCAATAGACTTATACCCCAAAGTATATTGAATCCTTTCCCCAAGAACAAATACAAATAAGCAAACTAGGAAATCCTCACTAGGAATGTGTTTGCAAAGTTTAAGCTCTCTCACACACCCAAAGAAACACTAGCAAAAGAATTACAATAAAGAACACTCTAGTGTATACAAGAAAGATCGAAAATTAAGCACAAAGTGGACTCTTGAAAGGTTGAATGTTTGTGTAGGCTTTCTTGTTGTTGCTGAGTTGATTTTTCTTTGTTTTTGTATCCTCTCAATCAATATTAGCCGTTTGGAGCCGTTGGGGGTGTCATAAAGCCGTTACCTACCTGAAAATATAGCATTTAAAGCACGAGGGATCGATCCGTTTACAAAGGGATCGATCATTTCTTATGAAAAATATGACCGTTGGAAAAAGGGATCGATCCCATGTACCAGGGGATCGATCCTTTTGCACTGAGACAAAAAAGGAGTGAAACTGTCAATCAAGGGATCGATCCCTTGTATCAGGGGATCGATCCTTTTTGCCTTGAAGACTGGAAAACAGTTTTCTTAGTGCAAAAATGGATCATATTTGTTTTGAAAAAGATCGGTAAAGTTGGAAAACATTTGAAACGAATTTTTCAAGTTTGTTTGGACTTTGAATTATTTTTGCAAGAATTTATATATTCGATTAAGTCCAAAAACATTTTTCTTTTAATTTGTTATATCAAAATATTAGTTCATCAATGTTGTTCATGCATTAATTACCAACATGTTCCATAAAGCATACAGTAGGTAGTAAAGTATTACCTTGAATCCTTGCTATATCGGTCAATCACTCGAAACGAAATTTCGATACTCTCGAACCCGAATTCGACGTCCTCAACCATTCGTATTCAAGGAATAATGAGTACCTTCAATCGCACAAATTCCAGTTTCAGTCCTTATTCACATTGCTCACAATTGATTAATAAAATGCATAAGCAAACTCGAGTTCAAGGTCCGATTCGAAGGCTTTCGGGTTAAAATTTCACGAAATGGGCTTCAAAATTGGACTCAGGACATCAAAAAACATAAAATAGGGTTGTTCGGGAAAAGATGACTTTTTGGTCAAAGTCAACGCTAACGTCAACGTTCAAAGTCAACTGAGTTGACTCGGACGAGTTGACTCGGTCGGGTTGGCTTGGTTGAGTTAACTCAGTTGACTCAGTCGAGTTGACTCAGGTCAAACGGGTCAGGCAAGTTCAATTCGGTTCGGTCAGACGGGTCAGGTCAAACGATTGGGGTCGAATTGGTTAGACGGGTTGGTCAGGTCGGGTTGGACTAGTTCGGAACGGGTCGGGTATCCAGACTTTTGGGCTCAACTATTGGGCTATAGCAGACCAGCCTACACTCGTTTTAACCAAACAAGCCCAATCTATATGGGTCGGTTTGGGCTGGTTCAGTTGGCTCGGTGAGTCAGACCTGTTCAACCAGTTCGATTGTTGGGTAACAAGGCGATGGTCAGAAATCGCCACTGGGCGGCGTGTATACCACACGCCCAGCCTAAACTGGTCGGGAAACACCTCAGGCGATGGTGAACAATCGGAAATACTCATCAACAAAAAAAATAACCAGACAAAGCGTCAAAACTTAACCCAGACAACTTCCTTATTAAAACATACCCCCAATCGGACAAACTCCGACGACCTCAAATCGGTGACTGAAACGATGAATGATGTTAAGGGTCTAGCTCGCCTTGAAACGGGTAGTGCAACGGTGGCCTTTGCGTGACAAACGGGCGACAGTCGCGGCTGAAATCGCTAATAAACCGAGCGGAATAGGTTTTGAGTTTTTTTTACGAACGTTCAAATCAATCTACACGGCAAATGGTGGCTCAGCCTCGCGCGTGACGGAAATGGATGTGATCGCGATGGGGAGACGGCTGAGTTGTCGGTGGCGGTGCACAACACCGACAAGCGATGGAGGAGGTCGAGAAGACGACCGGTGGTGGGATGTGAACGGTTATGAGAGAATGAAGATTCTAGATACTTAGATTCAAGTGGGGCATTAATTTCACAATAAAGGGGTGGTTGGAAATATATCAGACTTAATTTATTATTTTATTTAATTACTCGAAAAAGTTTAGTTCAAAAGAATTTCTTTACCAACTTTAACAAAGAAATGAACTAACCTAACTGGTTAAGATGTAAGCCTATACAACTAAGGGTCATGGGTTCAATCCCCCTTGGCTGCATATTTTTTAATCACCATTTTTTATACATTTTCCCATATTTATAGCTTTAATTATTTAATTAATTTGGGGGTGTTACAAAAAATCTAAACTCTAACCATCTAATTAAGGAATGACTTAAAGGATAATTAACCCCTAAATAAAAAAAATCCTTCCTCCCCACCTAATTTTACTTGAAATCTGGCGGCAACCCCCACATAATCCCCTATCAATAAAAAACTTTCCCCCGTTAATTCAAAAAAAACTTCCCCCTAAACTAAAAAAATATTTTAATTATTTTAATTATTATAATTAATTTTTTAATAAAATATTTTTAAATTTAATGATCACAATTAACAAATTAATTTGAATTTTAAATAATTTGTTTTAAATTCATCCATCACAACTTATTAATTTAATAAAACTTTTAAATTTTAAATATTTTTAACAAAATAAATTTAAGTATGTTAATTCTTATTAAACTTTACAAATAATTTATATTGAACGAGTTAGTACTAAATTAATTTAATAAATTAATAGTTTACATTTATCAACACTTAATACTTTACATTTATTAACACTTTAAATTTATCAAATTGTAGACTTCCTCAACTATATGCCAGGTAAATATCAAGTCAGTTCAATATCAGTTCAGGTTAAAGACAGATCGGGTTCAAAGCAGGCCGAGTCAATTAACATGTCGGGTTCAAAACAGGTCGAGTCCAAAACAGGTCGGGTTCAAAACAGATCGATTAATATCAGATCTCGGGTCAATTCAATCGGGTAAAATCGGTTATCTGCCAGGTCGGATTCGGGTTCGGGTTCGTTTCAGTCGGGCGCAGGTCGGGTTTCAGGTCCACAGTAACAGGTCCAATTCGGGTTCGGATTGTTTTCAGCCGGACGCAGGTCGGGTTCGGTCACTACAGTAATAGGTCGAATTCAGGTTCAGGTCAACAACAATCAGTTACAAATCGAGTTCGGATCATTAAATTTTTAGATCAAATCAAGTTTTAACTCGAGCAAATTTCAATCGAATTTTTAAGCCGGGTCATCTTTTTACATCCCTACACACAGCTCACAAGCCAGCATCCGGAGCTTGCTCTCCGGATTAAGTATTTCCAGGGTAGTATGGTAATGAGCAAAACACACGTCTCTGTTCAACAAAGTGTGGATCCTTGTGGTTTATTTAATTTTAGAAGATTCACCCCAACCAACCGAATGTGTTGTAATTATCTATTTACCGAACAATTAAATTATTATTTATTGTTTATCAAACAAGATTGGTTACAAACTCATTCTCTCCCTCAGGACTGGCCTTGGCATAGGCAGGAGGGGAGCCGTCTATGGCCTAATTTTTTTAATATTTAGTATGATCCAATTTTTTCAAAACTTATTAGGAGTCTATTTTTAACCTTTAAATTTTTCAATTTTTGTTTTTAAGGTTTTATTTTTTTAATATTTATTATTAGGAGTCTAATTTTTTTAACACTTGGTATTAGATGCTCAATTTTCGCTTAAAATTTGTTATTAGGGGTACAATTCTTTCAGTACTTGTTATTAGGGCTCTAGTTCTTCAATACTTGTTATTAGGAGTTTATTTTTTTCTTTCAATATTTGTTATTGGGAGCCTACTCCTAAAATTCAACTTTTTTAATACTATTTATTATGGTGCAATTTTTTTCAACACTTGTTATTAGAGGCCTATTTTTTTTCTAATATTTGTTATTATGGACATATTGTACAAATTTAATTTTTTTCAATACTTGTTATTATGGACTCAATTTTTTCTAATACTTGTTATTAAGAGCCCAACTTTTTCAATACTTGTTATTAGGAACTCATTTTTTTTCAATTTTTGTTATTAGAGACATACTTAAAATGCAATTTTTTAATATTTGTTATTAGAGACCTAATTTGTTTTTCAATATTTGTTATTAAAGAATACTCTTAATATTTAGGTCATGTTTGGCAATTAGCAGATAACTGATAGTGGATTACATTAGCTAATAGCATTAGCTGATTTGACTAGCGGATTGTATAAAAGTGTTTGGTAAAATTAATTGATATATGATAGTTGTTTGTTTATTTAAACAAGTAAAATGACATATAAGGACATGATTATATTCGCTACTTGTTTGAATAGTTTATTAGTTATCAATATTTTGTATCTATTAGATTATAAAAAATAAATTTTAATATAACATTACTAAGCATATCTGAAGGGTCTATATTAATTTATTATTTATATAATTATTTTTTAATATAATTTAATTAATTATTAAATTTAAATACAAATATAAATGTGTGAGAATAAAAAACCAAAAAGTATTAGTTTACAAATATCACAATGTAAATACGTGAGGTGGAGAATTAAAATAAAAAAATGTTAAATTTAGTTTATTTGTAGATTTTTATAATTGTTAAAGGTAAGAGAGTCTTTGAAACTCTTATGTCAAAATCTCTAATTTCAAAAGGCTCTTATTAACAGTTTATTTCAAAATTAGACGTTTTACCCCAAAACGCTATTTACCAAACATCCAAATGAACAGATTTGACCGATCAAACCTCCAATTTTGGCTCAACTCACTTTTTATCAAACACATCCTTAATTTTTTTTTTCGTACTTGTTATTAGAGACTCGATTCTATGTTAATATTTATTATTAACGACGTACTTTTAAAATTTAATTTATTTTTTAATACTAATTATTAAGAGTTTAATTTTTAAGTTCTTCTAGACCATCAAAATCTAGGAAACGTGATGCTTTCCCCCACCCCCGAAGTTATATATATACCAAGGAGAAGATCCATAATGAAATATCCAAAAACCCAACCACTTAAAACACATATTGTTGAGGTGTTGAATAGAGATGAATGCAGCAGAAAAGGTGGTGTGCGTGACCGGAGCCTCTGGTTACGTAGCTTCATGGCTCGTTAAGCTCTTGCTAAAACGTGGCTACACTGTTAGAGCCACTGTTCGTGACCCAAGTTTGTATCTTTCTCCTCCCATTTGTTTCCATTTCAGACATCAAAATCTAACGTGTTTGAACATGCAAACAGGTGATCCGAAGAAGACAGAACACTTGGTTTCGCTTGATGGAGCTAAGGAAAGGCTTCATTTGTTCAGAGCAGAACTGTTGGAAGAAGGAAGCTTTGACTCCATAGTGGATGGATGCCATGGTGTTTTCCACACAGCCTCCCCTGTCCTCTTCTCATCCACCGATCCACAGGTCCATCCTTCCTTTTTCTAACCCTAAAAAATTAAATTTCAAGTTCTAACCTTAAATTTTAAATTTTAAACTCAACGCCTTATATCCTGGAAAATATACCTTAGCCTAAATTACTTAAATCCTAACTACAGCTCCTAACCTTAAACCTTAAACTTAATTTTTAGTGTGAGGGCATGAATAGCGCCACGGAAAAAGACAAAAAAATTTTTTATTCCTTTTTATAATTCTATTAAATTTGTAATTTTATTCCTTTTTTTATTAAAAAAATCTCCTTGAATAAAAAACAAAAGCGTTAAATCTATGCAAAACCATTTAAAACTGTATGCATAAAAGATATATTTTTATGATGATTTAATAATTTGTGTTAGCGAGATAAGATGTTCAATTTCTTAAATAAAATATGAAGTTTAAATATTGATGTTGTGTTTGAAACAAATTAAGATATAAAAAGATCTTTAGCATAATAAATCTTTGTAATATTTGATTCAAATTAATTTACCAATATATTAGATATTAATATTTATAAAAAAATATTATTTTACATTTAATTTCATACTCGAAAAATTTTATGTCTTTAAAATCTACCATGGCTGCATTATTGAAGTTTTACCGTGTTTTGCATTCCCTAGGTGACTCATCTTCGATAATTTCGGCTTGTGGTTCGGTTTTTGTTGGCCTTCATCTTTGTTTTCTTTTGCCTTCGATAATCTTTTCATTCCCTTCCCATTTTAGATTGTCTTTTGAGGTTTCCTTTGGTTGTTCGTGGGAGGTTCCTCCTCCCGATATCTTAGAATATTATTAATTATTTTCATTTATCATCTGTTCAAAAAATAGAGGGAAGATCAAATTTTGGTTTCTTCAAATATTTTTTTAAATTTTTATCTTTATTTAATAATACTAGAGAAAAATGAAAAAAGTCGTGATTTGAGAAATAAAAATAAAAAATAATATTGAAATAAAACTCAAGAAAAATGACCAAGAAAAAGAAGTGTGTATATCGAGTATATCTTATCAATAAATTTTTAGTTTGAAGCTTTTACCCTATGTTATTTGACCCTCCCTGTCCAGTTTTAAGGGGTGACAAATGGGTCGTTCGGGATGGTTTATGTTCGGATCATTTGAGATTTAACTACATTTGTTTTAGGTTCGGTTTAGTTTTAATTTGGGTCAATGATGATTCGGGTCGAATACTGGATCGATTCTATTCATCTCAGGTAGGGTCAATAGGAGACCGGTCAAGTTTTCAGGTCGTGTCAATTTTTCACGCCCTTATATATGACTTTATAAAGCCGGTATATTTGATTTTTTTGTGAGTTTTGTGGTAATTCATATCTCATCTTTCTTTATTTTTTTAATATCTTTTCTTTATTTTGAGTTGTCTTTGGTTCGGTTGAAAATCAATTTGAGTCTATTTTAGTTCAACTAAAATTCGTGTTGCTTTTGATTCGAATTATCATGTTCGGATAGATATCGAATCTCGAGTCAAGTTTGCCTGGTCTAATGGCCAATTGGTTTCCTCCTTTTTCCTATTTTCAGGCAGAATTAATTGATCCAGCACTGAAGGGTACAGTGAATGTTCTTAAATCATGTGCCAAAGTTGCTTCCATCAAGAGAGTCGTCCTAACATCCTCCATCGCCTCGGTTGTGTTCAATGGAAAACTTTTGACTCCCGATGTGGTGGTCGACGAGACTTGGTTTTCAGATTTGCGTTTTTGCCAGGAAAACAACGTATGTCCGTTGTCTGCTAACTTTCTATAATATGTCTTGTAAATAAGTATATTATGAAACTTTGCTGGTGCGTCGCTCTTCAACTAAAGAAACTACACAGTTTAATTTGAAGTATTTACTCATTCTCAGTCTTTGGTTTTTCCAGCTTTGGTATATGGCCTCAAAGATTTTAGCAGAGGAAGCAGCCTTGAGGTTTGCAAAAGAAAATGGGATGGACTTGGTTGTGCTTAACCCAGGGTTTGTGTTTGGCCCTCTTTTACAGCCAACCCTAAACAGCACTTCAGAGGTGGTTCGAGCCTTCACAACAGGAGAAAACACTTTTCCTAGCTCAACTTATTGTCTTGTTGATGTTCGAGATGTTGCACATGCACATGTTCAAGCATTCGAGATTCCATCGGCTACCGGCAGATATTGCCTGGTCGAAAAAATTGTGGAGTTCCCCGAAATTTTAAAGACCTTGAATCAACTTTATCCTACTCTGGGCCTCCAAGCAAAGTAAGCAATGCTTTTTTTTTTACTCGGTAAATAAAATTTTATTAAGAAATTATAGCGCCTTTACTTTGAATTGTGTGGCTAAAAGTTCCCTAATACTAAGTGGAGGAAAAGAGTACAATACAACCAGAGTTTAGAACAATGCTTGCACTAGTGTATAGTTGCCAAATGCTAATAAAAGTAAGCAATGCTTGTTTTTTTTTTCTCGGCAAATAAAATTTTATTAGAAAATTATAATTTCTCTCACTCTATATTGTGTGCCTCATTAAAAATCTCTATAATCTTAAATGGAGAAAAATAATACAACACAATCAAAGTTTAGAACAATGCTTGTTATCTTACTGGAGTATATAGTTGCCAAATGCTAATAAAAGTTGTGTTTTATTTATTTTATGATAGATGTGAGGATCAAGACAAGCCAGTTGAGCGAACAATGATTTCTCATGAGAAAGCTAAAAGTTTGGGTCTCAGCTTCCTTCCTTGGGAGGTGAGTCTGGGGGAAACTATTGAAAGCTTGAAGGAGAAAGGCTTCTTAAGCATCTAAATTGTTACTTCCTCGTGTTGTTGGATTTGAAACATGTTATTTCTATCTATTATGTACTTGAAATTGAAATTGATATATATATATATATTAGAATCTATTTATATTGTGTAAAATTTAAGTCACTGATATTATAATATCAAATGAGCTTGACATTTGGTTTAGTATGAATGCTTCGCGACATGCATGAGCTTATTCTAGAAAATAGTTTATGGTTTGGAAATTTTTAATTAATTACTTCGTTGTTATTAAATGAAATAGTTAACCATGGTTGTAATTTTAATTATTCTAGAAATAAGAAAGGAAAAAATGTGACAAGCTAGTAAATATATAAATCTAGACTATATGAAATTTATTTATTTATCTATGAGATTATTAATTTTTTCTATGTAGAAATGTATTGAACATTTACTCCTATATAATTTTAAAAAATTGACATATATTATATATTTTGATACCAAGTGAAGTAAAAAAAACATGTGATAAAAGTTAAGTTCAAATACTATTATATAGACTAAAAATATAAATACAAATTAGAACTTTGAAACTAAATTCATATAAAAATATTGCTATTTATTAATAGTATTCGAGGCAAGCATATATACATATGAACAATATTTATTTTTATATAAAATATATTATTTTTTAATCTCAGATAAATATTTAATACCTTTCTTCACAAAAAATAATAATAATCTTACTGATAAAAAGAATATTCTCCTTAAAACTCTCATTATCGTGTTTTTTAAAAAATAGGATGATGTTATTATATTGCGATAATTGATGTGGTGGTGTCCTAACTCACTTGACATCATTTTATTTCTGAAAATCCTCACATTTCTCTCATTAATTATTCTTGGTAGAAGGACAATTTTCAGAAAATATACATTCATTCAAGGGGTCACGTTTCAAAGGATAGTTCTTCTACGTTCGACGAGTAACGACGAGCACCACTATTGATGAACACCAATGAGCATTGATAGGTTATTTTATAAAACTTTTAAATTCAAAGTACTTTATGCGTGATTATATTTTTTTTAAATTAAAAGTATAATTTAATTAAAATATTTTTTTAGTTTTAAATTTATCTTAAATATTATTAAACAAAATAAACTATCAGTAAAAAAAATCCTAGATTTTTTTTGCTTTGAAATTAACCCAATTGCCGTCGCACCCATCGCCAACCGCCGCCGTCGCCGACAACCTTTGCCGTCGCCGTCGCCAACAGCCACCGTCATCGTCGTCAACAGTCGTCGCCAGTCCTAATCCATTGTCGGTACACATAGCGTATCGGTACGGTATTCCCACTCGTACCGATACGCGAAGAATACTGTACCGATATACGCGAAGAACAACAAAAATTGAGGTTTCGGATCGGCCATTAATTTTACGAATCAATCAAAATAATTGACTTGTTGTAACTGATTTTGGGGTCTTAGCAAAGACGTTGGGGTTCTCAATTTTAAATTACATAAGTGAATTAACATAATTTTGGTTAGGGTGATGATTAGGGTTTCAAAAATTGGGGATAAATTATCTAATTGCAACAAAGAATTAGGACTGGCGGCGGCTGTCGGTGGCGGCAAAGGTTGTCGACGACGGTGACGGTTGGCGGTGTGTGCGGCGACAATTGGGTTAATTTCAAAGCAAAAAAAATTTAGGATTTTTTTATTTTGGATAGTTTATTTTGATTAATAATATTTAAAATAAATTTAAAACTAAAAAAGTACTTTAATTAAATTATACTTTTTTAAAATTATAATTACGCATTAAGTACTTTAGATTAAAAAAAAATTTATAAAATAATTTATCAGTGCTCATCGGTGCTCGTCAATAGTAGTGTTTATCGTTGCCTGACAAGCACTATAAAATTTTCCTGTTTTAAATCTAAGTTCAAGTTCGAAACTTCACAAAAACGAGATAACATGTTTCGGAAAATGTAGACAACCGTGGGGACTTTTACTAGGAAAAAAATATAAGAGAATGTAAAGGAATAAGAAAAATCATCAGGACAACCAACACAAAGGTTGGTGTTCCTCTCGTCAACGTGAAAGAAGAAAAGGAAAAATTACGAAAAAGGAAGATGGAGAATAAAAAAAAGAGCGATTAATTATAATTTTTTATTTTAGAGTTCAAATAGGAAGTAGTGTATCAAAAAGCAACTTTAATATAATGCAATATAAAAATAAAATATATTATAATTTATATAAGGGTAAACTACGCTAGTAATCCCTAAATTTTTAGGGTGCTTTCATTGTATTATAGTCATTTGAAAATGATACATCTAGTCATTTGATTTTTGAAATATTTTTAGTTAACAAATTTATAATATATTGCTTTTTATTTGTTTTAAATATGACTACATTACAATACTTCTAAAGTTTGAGGACTTTTCCATCAATCACCCGAAAAATAACATTCTAGAATAGCAATTAAAAGTGATGATCTAATTAGATAAATGAAGTAATTAAGTCATGACTATGTCAAGTTAAAAAGAATTTTGTACACCTATTAAGTAGATGATCCAGCTGATATGACATTATAAGTGGTTAAACTCATTAAATTTAGTATAAAAATCAATAAATTAATGGCCACCTTTAAAATCAACATTAAATTTTTCACGTTAAATTTTATGCGATAATTACAATTGCATCATCCATTTGAAATTCTAAATGATAATTTTATAAATTTATTTTTGACCTTAAATGATAATTTCTCAATTTCAACCCTATAAGTTTTTATAATTTATATTTTATTCATGTATTATGTATGTAAAAATTTATATAAATTAAAAATATTTAACTATTTATTGGGTGTAAAAAAATTAAATATAAGTATATGCAACGTACAAAAAGTCGCGTTATACTAAATTAGATATTTTTTTGGATTCTCAAATATTTTTCGGATTGATATTGACTCGATATCGATTATATTGATATTGAATTTTCTTCTGGATTCTCAAATGTCTTACACTAAATGAAAATGACAGTCGTTGTCGATTGAGTCTTGGTACAATTGTTATAAGAGATGTAGCTACTCATGAGGTGGGAGGGGTTATTGACTTGTTGTTCCTCCCAAACTTTTTAGTATGACATTTTAGGTCATTTTTAGTTTAAACTAATTAAGATATTTTCTTCTCCTATTTTTTTTTTAAATTTAAATACTTAATTCGAGAAGCGGTTCTTGTAACACCCGTGTCTAGGGCCTAGGAGGTAGCCGGGTTGTTGTTCGAGTCAAATAAAGTCTAATTAAAATAAATCAATCTTGAATAATGACCTATTTGAATTTAAATAAAGAGGGAGGGACCAAAGTTGTGATTTACCCCATTTAAAATAAAGGAAGACAACTTTTCCATAAAAGTTGTCATCTTCCTCCTCATTTCCTCTTTACCAATTTCAAAACCCCCTCCCCATTTTCAAACTCTCCTAAAACCCTAGTCACTATTCCATTGGGTTGGCTAATCAATTTCATCATCAAATCAAGAGGTAAACATATTTTCTTAACCTCCTCTCTATTCTCTACTCACCTATTGTTTTAGATTTCAAAAATAATGAGTTTTGGGAATTAGGGTTCTTATGGAAAATTGGGGTTTTGATGGGGCTTTTCAATTTATTTTGAGAAATTGTTTTGGGGTTATGTTTAATCATAATGAAATATGCAACATACATTAATTACGTTAATTTTAGATGAATTTTCGTAGTGGGTCCTTAGGGCAAACTTTAAGGTGTGAAAATTTGGGTTTTTGAGAGGTTTAATGTTGGAATTGAAGGGCTGATGATTTACCCATGTTATGAGGGTGTTTTGGGATGTTTTGGAAGCCATTTGGGTGCTTGGAATTGGGTATTTCAGTCCTTGGTTGTGGGAGTCCGAAAATTGGGTTTTTGGAGATGTTATGTGGTTTGGAAAATTGTGGAAATGGGTTGTGAGTTGCAAAGTAGATTGATGATTGAATTAGCATTGGGTTGAGAAGTAATGTATGTGCTTTGTTTGATTAGAATCAAGTTTGGGCATCGGTGAAGCATCGGAAGTGAACTCGGAAAGTTGAAGGTTGTTGCTTGCTTGGTCTTGTGCTTGGAAGCTTAGGTGAGTGGTTAATTGTTTTAAACGGTTTTAATTTGGTTGGTTCGAGTATACGGACTAGGTTGGGCTTGGTAGACCCACCTAGAGTTAGGATTAGGGTGGTAGCCTAATCCTAAACTTGATCTAGAGCCTTTGGTTGAACTCATTTTATGGTTGTGTATGTCTTGCATAAATTGCGATATGAATGTCTATGTATATTGCTTTATACATGTGAAATGAGATTGGACTTATGATGCTTGAGAAATGCATAATGATGGTTGTTGGTGAGTATGTGCTAAGCACAAGGTTTATGAAATGAGTATTGTGATGTGGGTAAATATTGGCACTAGTAAACTTGGATACAAATGATCGATCATTAGGATGTTAGTGTGTACACATGAGTCTAAAGTCGCGCGTGGCCTTGGTGGCGTTGAGTCACCAAGGAGGAGTACGGGTTCGCCCGGAATTGTAATTGAATATAGTCGGTGATGAGTGGAATCCCATCGACGGGGCGAGAGGATGAGTGGAATCCTCTCCGCGAGACCGGTGATGAGTGGAATCCCACCGAGGTAATGTGGTTGTTGGATATGAGTCTCCAACATGTCTATCCGCGTATTCGGGTCTTAACTAGGTGCCAATGTTGTTTGATGTGCATATCAATGTGTTGAGGTTCATGATTCTTATTGGACTACTTGGTTGTGATTACATGTATCATGGAAATTGAGTTTATGATCATGACTTTATTATTGCCCTTTGCTCATGTATATATATCTTGTGGACCTTTGGTATGTTTGTGACTTTCCTTGGCTAGATCATGCTCGGACCCTGCAATGTTAAGGTTTGTTTTTAGAGCTTACCCTCACTAAGCATCATTGCTTACGCTCTCTTTGTTCAACATTACAGATCCTTAGTTCGTGGGTTGCTCGAGCATGTGGAGGGCCTCCAAGTGTGGTTTTGGACTTGAGTTCATCAAGTATGGTTTAATGCTAAGACATGTAATAGTTTAAGCAATGGGATGTGTAAGGTTTTGTTGTTTGTTGTTGGTTACTAGGAGCATGTTTAGACTCCATGTTATGTCGCTTTTGTGTGGCTTGTGATGCCATGTCTAAGTTGTAATCCATGCCTAATTGCTTACTTTGAATGTTAGCCTATGCCTTAAGAGTTTTTACATGTGTTTGATTTGTTGCTTGAATGAATGCATGTTGTGGATTGTTGCCTTAGTATTAGACATGTTTAAGTCTTGTTAAAGCATGATGTTATTGTTGGTATAGCTTGGGTTCAATTGATTTGTTGTTGTATGGTGTTTTGGTGGTGTTTTGGGGCACCCTTGTGCCTCAAAACAGCCCAGGCGAGTCTGCAGACAGGGGGCGTTTCGGAACGGGTCCCCCTGTTCCGGAACGGTCCCTGCGTAAATGGCCTGCCATTTCGAAACGGATGAGAGTCGTTCTGGAACGTTTTCGCTACTAGAATTTTGAGAATTTGGCGAGATGAAGCCGTTCCGAAACGGGCCTCTGAAGTTCCGAAACGGTCAAATCTCGTTGACCACGAGATATTGACCGTCAAGGTCGTTCCGATACGGGTCTCCCCTGTTTCGGAACGGTCACCTTATGGTTGACCCTGGCCTTTGACTAAGTCAAGGCGTTTCGGAACACCCTATGGGCGTTTCGAAACGGCCTGCTGTAATGAAGTAAAATGGACTGTTTATGTTTTGTTTGGTCGGTGAACGTTTCGTTGTTGTATCTTCCGCTGTTGTGCTTCACGTAGGAATTAAATATGCATATAGATAAGATTAAAGTTAAAAGAAATTTTTCTGGGTCGTTAACCGAAGGGAAGCCTTAACGGGTTTCGCTTCGGTTTTCCCCGTGTGGCCCACTCGGACCGGTCATCCGACCAGACCGGGACGAGGGGGTTACAGTTCTCCTATATTATCATAAGAATTTGAGAAACGTGAAAGGGTAGCAAAAATTTAAAAAAATAATTAAATATTTCCTTTCATTTGTAGCCGATAGTAGATGAACAAAATCAATAAGTTTAAGGGGTTGCATTTTCATATGAATTGAGGTGAGATAAAGCTTAGACTCACAAGTTTTCATGATTCATATATTATATTTTGTTTTTAATTTGATTGAAAAATAGTAACTTACTTCGATTTTGGAAGAATTGCATCAGGATAGTATGACATACTAAAATGTACTTGAGTTAACTTAATTTCTCTTCTTATTATATTAAAAAATATTAATTATAATACATTCATACATATATAATTTTAAAAATAATTTATTGTGTAAGGATGTATTAATTGTATTGTATTTATAGTCTTGAAATTTGTTTATTGATAAAAAGATGCATTTATTGTATTACATTTATTGTTTTGAAAATTAAATATTAAAAAATATATTATATTATTGATTGTCTCATGTGCCACCTCATCTAAGTATATGATTTGGTGGATAGATGTAACATTACACAGTTAAAAGTAATTAATTGCACTGTCATAAAATTAAAAGTAATTAATATCAATTAAAAGTTGTAATATAATTGAGATCAATTAATTGATCGAATGGCTAAAGATGCTTATTTTACCCTTGACTTGTATGAATTTAAATATTGACATTAAGAGGCTTGAGAATGTAATATCTCCCAACCTAATAAAAAAATATAATTCGGAAATTAAAATGCAATTAATTGCACGGCAACATTGTCCAAATAAACGAAATTAAACTGTAATTCATTGTATTGAACCCTTTTATTCAGAAGGCCTGAAAAGAAACAAAACGTTTTAATGGGGGTTCTGGAACATGTATATTAAGTGTGACCAAAGAAGGTTCCAAATAAATTCTCTAATATATGCATAGGATGAGTCTACCACGTGCGACGAATATTGATAAACACTATTAAGGATGAACACTGATGAACACCATTATTTTTTTTAATTTTAAAAATCTAAAAGACTAAAATTATAATTAAAATTATCTGTTAAAAATAAAAATCAAATTTAATAATTATTTTATAATATTTTTTAATAGGTTAGAATCAAATATACCTAATTCTCTTAAACCCTAACAAAATCAATCTCTTTAAAAAATAGAAATCAGATTATAATTTTTAATAGATTAGAATTAAATATACCCAATTCTCATATTATTGATTCTAATCTATTAAAAAATTATAAACTAATTTCTATTTTTTTAGAGATTGATTTTGTTAGGGTTTAGGAGAATTGATAATATTTGATTCTAACTTATTAAAAAATATTATAAAGTAACTATTAAATTTGATTTGTATTTTTTAAGAGATAATTTTAATTATAATTTTAGTCCTTTAGATTTTTAAATTTTAAAAAAAATTAATGGTGTTCATCGGTGTTCATTGTTAGTGGTGTCTATCAATGTTCGCCGCCCGTTGTAGAATTTTTCTATATGCATATAAAGATCTGAAAATATTAGAATATATAATAATATTCTCAAAAAAAAATAAGAGTTATCTTTTAAAAAAAATTAATATTAGTTATTAAATCCGTTGCACCTGATTTTATTTCAAAACATGTAAGAAAAATAATATTTTTAAATGAAATGTTAGTTTCTAAATATTTGAAAATTATTTTTATGTTGTTCAATAAAATAATCTCTCGAACAAAGAGAGCCATTAGTAATACGTACTCAAACCAGCGTATGGACCCGTAATTGAAACGTGATTCATGGACAATTGGACATTGCTATTTTCTGGATAGCAACTCAATCATTTAAACGGTGAATAGAAAAGGCTTAAACCAAAAATAGGTGCACAAAGTATATTCTTTTCAAATTTTAATTGTCTAAAGTATTATTTTGAAAAATAGGTGCCTGAAGTTTTAAAAGTTATAAATTTAGGTGTTTGATCGTTAATGGGTGATAAAAAAAAATTATTAATCAACTAATGCTTGACACATGACATGTTATTATATTTTTTTCAAAATTAAAACATTTTTTCAAATTTTATAAATTCCCGAAAGTTTACAATTTTTACAAAACAGTCCTTAAATCCCTAAAATCTCCCAAACTCAAACCCCAAATTACCGTTGCTTCTATCGTCGATCATCGCCCCTAAGCCTACCACTTTAGTCGCCGAACCTAGCCGGTCGTTTCCCCCATAACATCGCTACCGGAAACGACGAACGACGTGGCAGCCGAACGTCAAACAACGAAAGCAAAATCAACGTTCGGCTGCCACGATGTTCGTCGTTTCCGGCGACGATGTTATGGGAGAAACAACCGAATAGGCCTGGCGACCAAAGTGGTAGGCTTAGGGGCGGCGATCGGCGGCGGAAGCAACGGCACTTGGGGGTTTGGGTTTGGGAATTTTAGGGATCAAGAAACTGCTTTGTAAAAATGGCAAACTTTTAAGAATTTATAAAAATTTAAAAATTATGGGTGTTTTTCTTTAAAAACAAATTAAATTAGTGTCACGTGTCAAGCATTTATTGGTTAAGATTTTTTTTAACACCCAATAACAATCAGGCACCTAAAATTGTAATTTTTGAAACTTCGAGAACCTATTTTTACAAAATAATACTTCAGGCACCTAAAGTTTGAAAAGAGTATACTTTGGGCACCTATTTTTAGTTTAAGCCAAAAAAATAAGGGTAGATTTTATCCGTAAATTTGAACAATTTTTATACCAAAGTTGATATTTTATTTAAGGTTGTATCTTCCTTACGATTGCTTAAGTCTATATTATTTCATTATGTACTTTTTTATTATGTTTTTTCAGTATTTTAATTTATTTCAAATATAAATCGTGTTACTAACCCATCCGCCATTGAAAACATCACTTCTCGTCTAACTTGTATGTGCTAAGTGTTGTGGCCATCCCATGTCTAAGGCCACAACCGAGTAGTCAAGAAGATGTCATTTTTTCAGTCATTCTAATGTTTTATGGAAAAGTGTTTTCTTTTTTAAGTATTTTCTTAGGTTGGGGAAAAGTATCCTAGTTTTAAGCATTTTAACGTTTACTCGGGGCATTTTCATAAATTTGTTTTCGCATATATGTAGTGGATGGACAGTCGACAGAGTTTGGACTGATCCATTGGTAAAGGTTTGTATCCTACACACCATCGAGGCGGCCCTACCACCACAGGTCGATGGTGTGGGTGAGTTTTCTTTGTAACCCGATACTTTTTTCTATGTCTTAATAAAATAAACTATTTTCTTTTTGTACGAAGAAGTAGGGGATCGACCATGTGTATTCGTTATGCCCCAAGGTCTCGACCCCTTGCTTGGAGGATCTTGTTGTGGCTTGAGACTAATGTGTTGTTTGCTTATTTTGAGCAGATCCATCGAGGGGAAAAGGCTGACTTGATCAAGAAGAGTCTTGTTCAAGTGTCGCACGGCTTAGTGACCGAGTGAACTAAAGGCTAAGTCCGTGACACGTGGTATCAGAGCGAGTTGTGTGTTCAATCATGGCTACGTTGTCGCTTGATCCAACCCTAAGCACATAGGTGCGTGTTAATTAGCACAGTGGTGCGTGCGAGTTTGTCATAGTGGAATCAATACACACGAGGTGTCTGTCGTTAACCACTATGGCTATTTGGTGCAGAGGCACTTGTTTATTGGATAGCTATAGGGTCATCAGCGCACCAAGGTTCCTGTCGTTAAGCCCTATAGTGATTGAAGCACAGAGGTGCTTACTTTATATAGGGTTAACATCGTACCAAGGTGTCTATCGTTAAGCCCTATAGTGATTGAAGCACAGGGGTGCTTAGTTTATATAAGGTCATCAGCGCACCAAGGTTCCTGTCGTTAAGCCCTATAGAGATCGAAGCATACGCGGAGCTCGATCTTGATAGCGCGATGGTACTTATTGGTTAATTGTCGTGGAATCAGTGTACAACTGGTGCATGTCGTTAACCTCGAAAATTAACCTAGCGCAATGGCGCGTTGTAGCACGAGGGTGCTTAATTGGGTAATTGTCGAGGAATCAGCGCACAAGTGGTGCCTGTCGTTAACCTCGATAAGTAACCTAGCGCAGTGGCGCGTGATAGCACGAGGGTGCTTACTAGATAATTGGAGTGGAATCAGTGCACAAGAGGCGTCTTTCGTTAACCACGACAATTATTCTAGCACAATGAAGCATGTGGCGGGAAGGGACAACACGTTAGTGCTCGTCTCCTTGTGTGGTAACACTTTTAGGCGTTGGACGTGATAGTGCTAATGGGATGTACTGATTAAAGTGTGTGGTGTTGCTTGTTCTGTGTAGACATAACAGTGCAACGTGTGTCGACAGAAATGGTGACAACACGAAAGTGAGGAGCGAGTACAGCTCCCACACCTAGAACAAACCCGGACGCACGGACGTCGGCCCAGGGTGGTGGTTCGATTGATTGGGGTCGGTTTGAAGAACTTAAGGCTGTAGTGGCAGCCATGAGAGTTGTGGTGTCGAAAGATCGGCTCCGAGCAATTGAGGAAACTCAGCAAGAGTTGGTTCAAGCTATCAAAGAGTTTGGTAGTGAAGCCAAAGACGCACTAAGTCATATGAAGTTTGAGATAGAAGAGATAAAGACTCAGGTGAACTTGATGCAGATAGCTATGGCCAATTCTATGATAGCTGATAAGGGTTTGAGGACTAGAATTCCCGAACCTCAGCGTTATGAAGGGAACAAAGATGCGAAGGAGCTCGAGAATTTCTTGTTCGACATCGAACAATACTTCCGAGCCACGCATACTGAAACAGATGAGGTCAAGGTCTCGGTAGCTTCGATGTATTTGACAGGGAACTCCAAGTTGTGGTGGCGGTCCAAGTTCGTTGGTGGTGATCATTCTGTCAAGACATGGGAAGAGCTAAAGAAAAAGTTAATAAGCTCTTTCTTCCCAGAAAATATAGAGTACAATGCTCGGAAGAAGCTAAGGGATCTGGCGCATACAGGGTCTGCCTATGATTATGTAAGGGAATTTGCTACTCTAATGTTAGATATCAAGGATATGTCTGAGAAAGATAAGATGTTCTATTTTCTCGAAGGACTAAAACCCTAGGCTAGAGCAGAGGTACAGAGACAGAGAGCCGAAGACATAGTAACCGCGATGGCGGTTGTCGAACGTCTCACTGATTATAATGAAAATTCGACTAAGCATAAGGTCGTGGCTCCTGGTGGGAGTAACAATTCAGTGGGTAACGGTAATAAAATGGCTAAGACAGACAAGCCAGCGAATTAGGAGGCTGGAAAAAGGCCCTTCAACAGAGATCAATCTCAGAGTAGAGGAAATGGGGGCTCTGGGCAAGGTAATGGGCAAAGTCGGTTTCCCTCAGGCTATTTCCTTTATAAAGGCTCGCATTGAGTGGTCGAGTGTCCCCGCAGGGGTGCGTTGAATGATGTGTAAGTTTCACCTTCAGGGGGATCTCAAACAAGTCCCTTTACAGAAAATAGTGCTATCGAACCTTCTCAAATGGGATCTATTCGTTTCTTGACGACGTTGCAATCTCAGTTGAGTAGCCTAAAGAAAGAACCAGAGCGAGGCTTAATGTATGTAAACATAGTAATAAATGGGAAGGCATCGTGGGCTCTTGTTGACACTGGAGTCATGGATACCTTTATTTCACCGACAGAGTCAAGGAAATGTGGGTTGATAGTGGGCAAAGGTGTTGGACAGATGAAGGCAATCAATTCAGCGGCTACAATTGTCCAACGAGGTGGTAAAAAGATGTTGCCGGCTATTCAATTCAAGAAAGGGATAAAGAAATGAGAGCCCTCGTTCTTTGTGTTGCTAGTTTGTAAAGAGGACTGGTCTGTAGGGCCTTTATCGAGGGGAATTCGGAAGGTATTGGAAGATTATAAAGATGTCATGCCTGACTGGTTGCCCCAAGGTCTACCACCTCAAAGGAATGTGGATCATAAGATTGAACTAATTCCGGGTGTGAAACCTCCTGTTGCGTGTAAAATAGTCTATCGCAATTATAGTGCAAGTATACACGACGCAAGTAGTAAAGTGATACGAAGTATCGGATATCGTCTCTACAGGGATTGGGCTAATAGCTTCACCTAAATTCACTGCACGAAAGTAAAGGAAATAATTAAGAGTTGTCACGAGAATAATAAAGTAAAAACGTAATTAAAAGGATTTGAAATATCAAGATAGAGAGAATGGGCTGGTATTGAATTGCTCAGTAGTGTAGGTATTGAATTGCTTAGGATCTCCAGTTCTGTCGTCGCACCCGTCGCCGACAGCACCTGTCGCGGCGTCTGTCTGTTAGCTGTCGCGACAGCGAACACTAACTCAGTACTTCAAGCTTGGCAAGAATCCCAGATCTGCCTTGCCCTATCCCTAGGCACAAGTCTGTCGATGATCACGTCTTTGATGATACCTCCCGGCGTGAATCGAAGGATGAACACCGATGTGTATGAATTCTTCCTTAGCCACTTAACCTCGCCCTATCCCTAGGCACGAGATGGTTCAACTATAAACTAGAGAACGCGCTATTATCTCTTTCGTATACTTAACTCTCCCGATGCTAAGTAAATGGATAACCTCACAATGCTCTCCCGATGCTCTTGCAAGATATTAAAACCAAGATAAAAGAACTTGAAGTTTATTTTATTGAACTTGAAAAATCCTAAAACAAAGCAACCCTTGCAACTACTTTACAAAACAACCCGTAGCCCTAGGAGGTTTTTAGAACATATCGGTGACAGGTAAACGACAGGGTTTAGGTTTTGGTTGTGGCGTTATCGCTTATGCCCTAGGTTAAATCTATGCCCTTATATAAGCTTTGGGCTCAAGTTATCTAAGGTAACAAGGATTACAACTTTAATTAAAAGTAAGATTCTAATAAAGACTAAATCTCTAAAGTCTCCTACTTTCCAGCCGCATCCTTATTTTGTGGGAATTCCTTTCCTTGAGCTTTGGCTTGACATATCTTTGGATCCGGGGCTTGGAAAAATATTTAGCTTTCACACGACAGACGAGCAGATTTTTCTCTATCTATCGAGGTCCACTTTACTTTTCCTCTTCATAAGTCTGCTGTCACCATGCTGTCACGACAGGTCCATGACAGGTTCGTCTTCTTCAGCTGCTTGTCCAGTTCAGCTCTCCTGCTTATCTGCCCTGCGCCTGCCTTCAACGTCTACTGTGACAGATACCTGCAAAAATAGCCATCTTTTAGTAGAATCCGTGCCTTTTATATAATTGTGATGTTTTATTGAAAACTAACCTAAATGCAATGCAATGATGCTTGAATGCAGCAGAAATATGGGTTAAAAAGGGTGTAAATAATAGAACTTTTACACACTCAACACACCCCCAAACTCAAGTTTTTGCTTGCCCTCAAGCAATGAAGACTTAAAAGAAAACTGAAAATTTTTGTGTTGGCCTTCAAACAGTGAACTGTCCCTTACCTGTCGCTCATTCTCTATGGCGGCAGCAACCTGTCGGAAAGGTTAGGATCTGTCCGGAATCTTCCTATAGCTCTCGTGCAGTGTGTGCATGCTTGTGAACAGTTATATGCTAAGACTCTCTTAGTTTCACTAGAATATTCAACTCCTTAACTCGAATTTTTATGCCAAAGTTTACTTTCTTTTAGAAGGCACATTTTCATGCTTCTTTTTCTTCTATTTTCAAGCTAAGTTTTTCTAGAGCCAGTTTCGGGCACCTCTAGTTAGCTTCCTAGAGCCGGTTTCGGGCACCTCTAGGTTTTTAATTTTCATTTGCTAAACTTCTTTCCTAGAGCCAGTGTTAGGCACCTCTAGGGGCTATCCAAGTTCTAAGCTTCCTATTCTAGTTTGGCTAAAAGAAATCTAAGCAATATAACAGTCACAAAAGTGTTTAAGTTTTCAGAACTATAGAAAGGCTCTAAACTTTTCCTTAACCTGTCCTAAAGATGCTGCCACGACAGAGCCGTCATGACAGGTAAGTTAACTTCACAGTTTTAAGCCAACAGTTTAAATTTTCTGATTTTTTTTAAAAGAACTTAAAAAAAAACACAACAATTAATAAAAAGACATAAAACTCCATTGATGATGGAGGGTTGCCACCCCCAAACCCGAGGGTTGCATTTCCCCCAATGCAAAATGACATGAAAAATAAAAGAAAGAAAAACAAAGTACATCACAAAATATAACGGCAGGCAGCAATAAGAGGAAAATAAAGACTTAAATTTTTAAGCGCTGCTCTCGCTGCTGCTGCTGACGCAGATCTGATGGCGGCGTCTGCGCTGTGGAGGGGGCTGGGCAGGTTCAGGAGCAGGTGCATCGGCAGATTCATCGGCCGGTGGAGGGGCAGGGTGCTCAGTAGGTTCATCAGCAGGTGGAGGGGCAGGGTGCTCCACTAGCCGGACGTTGGAACTGCTACCGCTGTCCCATGAGTTGCTGGTTGTGATGGCTTTGGACAGCCTTCTCTTGTTTGCCACGTGCTTAATTCTTTTCACCCTCGTAAAATCACTCTCCAAATTCCTCCGGATGAGAGGGCTGTCATCAGTGGCAGGTCTCTTGGTTCCTCGAGGGGAGGTGTCTGCCTGTGGGCTGCCTTCCGCCATTGGGGCAGGGGATGGTGTGGAAGTGGCAGATTGTGTATGGGGAGAGACAGGTGGCGTGGGAGTAGGGGAGGGGATATTGAAATAATGGGCGGGGAAGGTGGGGAAGATGACATCCGAAAAATTCAAAGTATTAGTAATGAAATTTACCGTTGCAGTTGAGAAGTCACGGATAAAGGTCATCAAACCCATTTGGCGCTCCTCTACCCTCAGGATGGCAGCAAGGATGTGGGCGTTCTGATCTGCCGGAGCGGTGTTGGTGGCAGCTTCTGGGCAGGTTCAGTGGCAGGTTCATCATCGGAATCAGCAGGAGGGGCGTTTGGGTCGAAGGCGTTGAGGGGCTATACGACTATGACCTCCATGAGGCTGGAGATGTTGTTGTCTGTCCATCCGCTGCCCGTCTTGATTTTGTCTGATGGCTCCTCCGGTACGGCAGCGCAGCGGCAGAGGGCGGTGATGGTGAACGGGAGGCAGAGTCGTGAGTCTGAACGGAAGGCACAATCGAGGATGCTGTCCCTCATATATTTGCCCACATTGATGGGCCTGTCGTGCATAATGGAGTGGATAAGGGCCAGCCGCTGTCGGTTGACTGTCGTATGGTGGGACGAGGGCAGGATACGCTTTTTGATGAAAACGTTCCATAGTTTTGCCTCAGGGAGTAGCTGCGCCCTATTGACGGAGTTGGGGTTCTTCTTACTGGTGCTCCATGTCGTTCCCGCCTCTGTCAACTCCCTCATGACAGCATCATGTCCAGCAGCGTCGAGGGTGTCCCAAAATTGTTGGTGAGCATCATCATTGGGGCCAAAGAAGAGGCCGAACGTGTGGTTGATGCTGTTGGCGGTGAAGGGAACTGCCACTCCTCGGACGGTGACAGATGTCGCCGTTTTGCTGTCGATGGCCTCATAAAATTCTCGGACCAAAGTATCATTAAGCTCTGCCGGCTGCTCGGCAAAATCCTCCCAAAGTTGTGTTGTTATGGCCTGCATGATGAACGGCCGGAGTCCCATATGGGGGGCATCTCTGTTGTATATAAAGCCACGCTCTTCCCATAGCTCCTTTTTAGCGAACGGTGATGCTGCTGCTGAAGAAGAAGCGGCAGCAGCGTTTTGACGGGTTTGTCTCCATGACATTTTCTTTGCAAGGGCTGAAAAAAAGAGAAAATAGATAAAACTAGAGGAGAAAACAAGAGAGAAAAAATCAGAAGTGATGAAAATGAAAGGGAGAACGAGGTTATATAGCTGTTGGGGGTCTGCCCATTTAATGCTGCAACGGCAGGCGGGAATAACGGGGCGGCAGATTGAATGTAGCGTGTCTGACGCGTCTGACACGCATTTATGCGTCTGCTGTGCGTCTGCCGCACGCTTCTGCGTCTGCAGTGTCAGCCTATTGACAGCCTGTCAAGTTCGTCTGCGCCGGCAGCTGAAACGACAGGTTATCATAAATGGGCTTTATTGGGCTGGTGGATGGGCGGTGGTCTTGGGCCACTTCTTCTTTCTCACTTGACTCCTTTATTTCCTAAAAACTGAAATTAGAAAAATAAAACATTATTCGAATAAAATTAACCTAATTTCCTAATAAATAATAATAAATAATAAAATAAATAAAAATTAGGTTAAATTAGGGATGCCTTGTGGGGCATCACCTAAACTAACCACTTCCTGTATTCCTGGGGCTTCAGTCCCCTGATAATGCTTGAGGCGTTGTCCATTGACTTTGAATTGGTGCCCGTCCTTTAATGATTGAATTGTAATGGCACCATGGGGAAAAACTTGAACCACTTGGAACGGGCCAGACCATCTAGATTTAAGCTTCCCTGGGAAGAGTTTCAACCGAGAATTAAACAACAACACAAGCTGCCCTGGGCAGAACTGACGTGGCAGCAACTTCTTGTCATGCCACTTCTTTGTTTTCTCCTTGTATATTCTTGCGTTGTCGTAGGCCATCGTCCGTATTTCATCGATCTCATTCAAATCTAACAACCTTTTCTGGCCTGCCTTGTCCAAGTCCATGTTTACTGCCTTGATTGCCCAATATGCCTTGTGCTCTATCTCGACAGGCAGGTGACAGGTTTTCCCATAAATCAAACGGTACGGAGACATGCCCAATGGAGTTTTGAAAGCTGTCCTGTATGCCCATAATGCATCATTCAGAAGTAGAGACCAATCTTTCCTAGTTGGTTTAACCATCTTTTCAAGAATGTTCTTCACTTCCCTATTGGAAATCTCAGCCTGTCCATTGGTCTGTGGGTGGTATGCTGTCGCGATCCTGTGCTTGACACCATATTTCTTCAAGGCGGCAGCAATTACCCTATTATCGAAATGTCTCCCTTCATCACTGATAATCGCCCCAGGGATGCCAAATCTAGAAAAGATGTTTTTGTGCAAAAACTTTTGGACCGTTTTGGCATCATTCTTTTGAGTTGCGATTGCTTCTACCCACTTGGAGACATAATCCACTGCTAGGAGGATGTAAAGATTTCCACATAAAGATGGAAAAGGTCCCATAAAATCAATCCCCCAAACATCGAAGATCTCGACTTCTAGGATATTCTGCAGTGGCATCTCGTTTCTCCTCGAGATGTTACCTGTCCGTTGGCACCTGTCACAGTTCTTGTAAAAGTCTTGTGCATCTTTATATAGTGTCGGCCAGTAGAACCCTGACTGCAGCACCTTGGCAGCAGTTTTGTTTCCTCCTAAGTGTCCTCCATATTGTGAAGCATGACAGTGATGGAGAATGTCTTCTTGCTCTTCTTGTGGTACACACCTCCTTATAACCTGATCTGCGCACATTTTGAAAAGAAGAGGTTCGTCCCAATAATAATGTTTAACATCATTTTGGAACCTCTTCCTGGCTTGATAATTAAGATCAGAAGGAAATATTCCGCTAACTATAAAATTAACGAAATCAACATACCAGGGAAGGTCAGAAGACTTACCTGCCGCCATGGCTGTCGCGACAGCGATTGCAGCAGCAAAGAGCTGCTCATCTGGGAAGGTCTCCAGTATGTGTGTCTCATCGAATGGTAGACTCTGTCCCTTCTCCAACCTCGACAAGTGATCTGCCACCTGATTTTCTGTCCCCTTTTTGTCTTTGATTTCAAGGTCGAACTCTTGTAATAGCAAGATCCATCGTATCAACCTAGGCTTTGCATCCTTCTTTGCGAACAAGTACTTAAGGGCAGAATGGTCGGTGTGCACTATTACTTTCGTCCCAAGTATGTAAGAACGAAACTTGTCGATGGAGAACACCACAGCTAACAGCTCCTTTTCTGTGGTGGTATAGTTCACTTGGGCATCATTCAATGTTTTGCTGGCGTAGTATATGACATGAAACAGCCTGTCCTTGCGCTGCCCAAGTGCTGCCCCGACAGCATAGTCACTGGCATCACACATGATCTCAAATGGTTGTGTCCAGTCTGGTGGCTGTACTATGGGGGCTGTCACTAGCTTTTCCTTCAGAACCTTGAATGCTTCAGTACATTCTTCATTAAAGTCAAAGGGTCGGTTCTGTTCTAAGAGATGACATAGGGGCTTCGTGATTTTTGAGAAATTCGCAATAAATCTCCTATAAAAACCAGCATGCCCTAGAAAACTCCTAATGCCCTTGACTGTGGTTGGCGGCGGCAGCTTCTCAATTACCTCTATTTTGGCCCTGTCGACTTCTATCCCACGGCAGCTAATCTTATGGCCAAGAACTATCCCCTCATCCACCATAAAGTGGCATTTTTCCCAATTTAAAACAAGATTAGCTTTTTCACATCTTTCAAGTACCTTTTGTAAGTTGCCGAGGCAGCTCTCAAAATCGTCTCCAAAGACAGAAAAATTATCCATGAAAATCTCAAGGAAATCCTCAACCATGTCGGAGAATATAGCCATCATGCACCTTTGGAAGGTGGCAGGTGCGTTACAGAGTCCAAACGGCATCCTCCTAAATGCGTATGTTCCATAGGGGCAGGTGAAAGTCGTTTTCTCTTGATCCTCTGGTGCAATAGCAATTTGATTGTAACCTGAGTAACCATCAAGAAAACAATAGTAAGGTTTACCTGCTAATCTATCAAGCATTTGATCAATAAAGGGTAAAGGAAAGTGGTCTTTTCGGGTAGCTTTGTTAAGCTTCCGATAGTCCATACAAACCCTCCAACCGGTCACAGTCCTGTTTGGGATTAACTCATTGTTTTCATTGGTTATCACGGTCATGCCTCCTTTCTTTGGAACGCATTGCACCGGGCTTACCCATTTGCTATCGGAGATGGCGTATATAATGCCAGCATCTAACCATTTAATGATTTCCTTACGCACTACCTCCTTCATCGCATGGTTTAGCCGCATTTGGGCATCTATAGTCGGCTTATGATCTTCCTCAAGGAGGATTTTGTGCATGCATAATGCCGGACTAATGCCTTGAATGTCTGCTATCGTCCATCCAATCGCCTTCTTGTGCTGCCTTAACATGTCGATCAGCTGTCGTTCCTGTTCCTGCGGCAGCTTAGCAGAGATGATTACGGGCAGTGTGTTATCACAACCAAGATAAGCATATTTAAGCTGCCCTGGCAGGGGCTTAAGTTCTAAGACAGGTGGTTCAACAGTAGATGGCTTTTGGATTAAATGGTTATCCGAAGTGTAATTCAAGGGTTCGAATAACTTACCTGGACGATGGTCTAACCAGTCTACCTCCTCATGACCTTCAGTATCAGATGTATCGGATTCAGAGGAGTCGCTGTCGTCGGTGCTGTCGTCGTCGCTGTCGTGACAGGCCTGTAGGTGGCTGTCGCAGCAGTGACCAAATTTTATATCACGGCAGCCCGACCTGATGCAGGGTTGATCAAAGGTCACCTCAATGATGGCCTTACATTCTTCATCCACATCAGCATGTTTCATTGCTTGGAGAACATTCAACTTAATTTCTTGATCGTTCACGCGCATGGTGAGTTCTCCTTTCTCCACATCAATCAATGATCTTCCCGTGGCTAAGAAGGGTCGCCCAAGGATGACTGGTGCGTTTTCATCTGCCTCACAATCTAGGATAAGAAAGTCAGCAGGAAAAATAAGCTTATCCACCCTTACCAAAATATCTTCAATTTTTCCCTCGGGGTGAACGTAAGAGCGGTCGGCTAGCTGTAGGGTAACTGTCGTGGGCCCCGTCTTGCCAATACCTAGTTTCTGAAAAACAGATTTGGGCATTAGATTAACACTAGCACCAAGATCACATAATGCCTTACCCACAAATCTGTCGCCGATTACACAAGGTATGATGAAGCTCCCCGGATCCTTCTTTTTCTGGGGTGGCTGTCGATGAAGAATACTCATGCAACCTTCTGTCATCTTTACCGTTTCAAATTCCCCAAGTTTTGATTTTTTCGACATAACATCCTTGAGAAATTTAGCATAACCGGGCATCTCTCTAACAGCATCTAACAACGGAATATTAATATGAACCTGTTTAAAAATATCATAAATCTTTTTAAGTTGAGATTCATGCTTAGCTTGCTGTATCCGTTGCGGAAAAGGTGGTAGAGGACGGTAATCAGCAATGCGTCCTTCCCACTGCATGCGAATCTGAGGACGATATTCATCTTTTTTCTCCTCTGTCGCTTCTGCTATCGTGGCAGGCTCATCGGCAGCAGTCTGTTTATCACCTGTCGGGGCAGCTTCCTCGGCAGGTTTATCCAAGGCAAGTTCCTTTACTGTTTCAGCTTCTTTTTCCGGCCCTGGTAGTTTCTTCCCACTCCTAGTAGTAATTTCCTTACATTGCTCATGTGTGGGTGGTCTAGCATTTTCAGTATTGCTAGGGAATCCTCCATTCTGCCGTGGCTTAATATGCTGCGACACCTGACCCATTTGTGTCTCTAGAGATTTCAAGGTAGCCTCATGATTTGTCATTCTCATCTTGGTTTCATCCATAAAGTTTTCCGTCTTCTTGACAAACTGATTAATATTCTCCATATACGTACCAGTCTGAGACATAAAGGTGGCCAGAGTCTGCTCCAATATACTACTCGTGGCAGGTGGTGGCTGCTGTTGCTGCTGAGGCGGCAGGTTCTGCGGCAGGTTCTGCGGCAGATGCTGTCGCGTCAACAATCTAGGACCCCCCTGATTCTGATTATGCGCTTGCGGATTCAGGGCATTGTTGGGGTTACTCCAGGAGAATTTGGGATCCTTCCTCCAATTGGGATTATAGTTGTTGGAATTGTAGTTTGGCTTGTAATTTCCAACATATTTTCCCTCTTCTATATTTATTGGGCAATCATCCCTACTATGATTTCCCTCACAAGTAGCACAAACTTCCTCAACAGCAAATCCTTGTAATTCATCATCATTCAATAACTTTTTCATTGCTTTAGTAAGGAATGCTACCTGCGATTTCATAGTGCTGTCGGCCTCATAGTCCTTGACAGCAAGTACCCGTTTACCCCCTCTTCTTGCGGTTGGAAACTGCTCCTCATTCTTAGCCAGATGTTTCAAAACTTGCAGGGCCTCGTCCGGATCTTTATCCAATAATAGTCCATTTGCTGCAGAATCAATTCGAATGCGAGTTTGTAAGTTAGCAGCATTATAAAACTTAGTTACCTGATTCCAGACGGGAAATCCATGCATTGGGCAGTTTCGAAGAAGAGTTGTAAATCTGTCCCAGGCCTCGTGCATCGGCTCGTCATCTTCCTGTTGAAAAGTAGCAATTTCATTACGTAATCGCTCAGCTAAATGTGAAGGATTAAAACGAGATAAAAATTCACGAGTTAAATCTGCCCAAGTCATAATAGAACCCGGTGTAAGTTTATTCCACCAAGTTTTAGCTCTGTCCCTCAATGAATGGGGAAATAACCGAAGCCTCAATATCTCCGGACTAACTCCTGGCAGTCTAAACGAACCACAGATCTCCTGGAACGTTTTAAGATGCTCCCTAGCATCTTCTGTCGCAGAACCACTAAACTGCCCGGCGTTGTTGATCATACTAAACATGACAGGTTTAAGTTCGAAGTTGTCAACATCAATATCTGGCAGCGTGGTCTCCAGTTCTACATGATCGTTCAGCATGTAGTCACGACATGACCGTCTTCCACCTGCCGCGGGCGGGTCACCGACAGGCGGGATTTCTCCACCGGCAGGCTGATTACGGGCCATCTGCTCTAGCTGTTCCTCAAGGTACTCGTTCCGGTCTAAGTGGTGGCGAATCTGTTTCTTAAGATTAAAGGAACGTTCGATCTCCGGATCTAATTTATACTCAGGATCTTCACCTCTTTTCGATCTGCGCATAAACAGGAAAACCTTGTGAAAAGCAAGAGTTTAAAACACTAAAGAAAAATTAAAGAAAAATAAAAAATAAAAACAAAAACAAAAACGAAAATAAAAACAAAAAGTGCAAGGAAAGAAAGGTGTAGTTATGTTGCCAATCCCCGGCAACGGCGCCAAAAACTTGTTGCGTGTAAAATAGTCTATCGCAATTATAGTGCAAGTATACACGACGCAAGTAGTAAAGTGATACGAAGTATCGGATATCGTCTCCACAGGGATTGGGCTAATAGCTTCACCTAAATTCACTGCACGAAAGTAAAGGAAATAATTAAGAGTTGTCACGAGAATAATAAAGTAAAAACGTAATTAAAAGGATTTGAAATATCAAGATAGAGAGAATGGGCTGGTATTGAATTGCTCAGTAGTGTAGGTATTGAATTGCTTAGGATCTCCAGTTCTGTCGTCGCACCCGTCGCCGACAGCACCTGTCGCGGCGTCTGTCCGTTAGCTGTCGCGACAGCGAACACTAACTCAGTACTTCAAGCTTGGCAAGAATCCCAGATCTGCCTTGCCCTATCCCTAGGCACAAGTCTGTCGATGATCACGTCTTTGATGATACCTCCCGGCGTGAATCGAAGGATGAACACCGATGTGTATGAATTCTTCCTTAGCCACTTAACCTCGCCCTATCCCTAGGCACGAGATGGTTCAACTATAAACTAGAGAACGCGCTATTATCTCTTTCGTATACTTAACTCTCCCGATGCTAAGTAAATGGATAACCTCACAATGCTCTCCCGATGCTCTTGCAAGATATTAAAACCAAGATAAAAGAACTTGAAGTTTATTTTATTGAACTTGAAAAATCCTAAAACAAAGCAACCCTTGCAACTACTTTACAAAACAACCCGTAGCCCTAGGAGGTTTTTAGAACATATCGGTGACAGGTAAACGGCAGGGTTTAGGTTTTGGTTGTGGCGTTATCGCTTATGCCCTAGGTTAAATCTATGCCCTTATATAAGCTTTGGGCTCAAGTTATCTAAGGTAACAAGGATTACAACTTTAATTAAAAGTAAGATTCTAATAAAGACTAAATCTCTAAAGTCTCCTACTTTCCAGCCGCATCCTTATTTTGTGGGAATTCCTTTCCTTGAGCTTTGGCTTGACATATCTTTGGATCCGGGGCTTGGAAAAATATTTAGCTTTCACACGACAGACGAGCAGATTTTTCTCTATCTATCGAGGTCCACTTTACTTTTCCTTTTCATAAGTCTGCTGTCACCATGCTGTCACGACAGGTCCATGACAGGTTCATCTTCTTCAGCTGCTTGTCCAGTTCAGCTCTCCTGCTTATCTGCCCTGCGCCTGCCTTCAACGTCTACTGTGACAGATACCTGCAAAAATAGCCATCTTTTAGTAGAATCCGTGCCTTTTATATAATTGTGATGTTTTATTGAAAACTAACCTAAATGCAATGCAATGATGCTTGAATGCAGCAGAAATATGGGTTAAAAGGGTGTAAATAATAGAACTTTTACACACTCAACACCTCCTGCTAAGTGTCCCTACCGCATGTCTCCGCCCGAGTTAGCTGAGCCAAGGAAGCAGTTGGATGAGCTACTTCAAGCTGGGTTCATTCGGCCGTCCAAAGCGTCGTTTGGGACGCCAGTGTTGTTTTAAAGGAAACACGATGGAAGCATGAGATTATGTGTTGATTACCGAGATTTGAATAAGGTGATTGTTCAGAACAAGTATCTTATTCCTTTAATTGCCGACTTGTTTGATCAGTTGAGTAATGCTAGATATTTCACCAAGTTGGATCTTAGATCAGGGTATCATCAAGTGAGAGTGGCCGAGGGGGATAAAGAGAAGACCACCTGTGTGACTCAATATGGGGCATTTGAGTTCCTTGTGATGCTATTCGGGTTGACTAATGCGTCGGCTACCTTCTGTACTCTAATGAATCAAGTGTTCCGTGATTATCTTGATAAGTTTGTGGTCGTCTACCTGGATGACATTATGGTTTATAGCTCTTCCTTGAGGAAGCAAGAAGAGCACTTACGCTTGGTACATGAAAGGCTTAGAGAAAATCAGCTCTTTGTAAAGAAAGAGAAGTGTGAATTTGCTCAGAAACAAGTTCGATCCTTGGGTCATGTCGTCGGGCAGGGTCATATTCGCATGGATGAGGAAAAGATAAAAGTTATCCAAGACTGGCCCATTCCGAAAAATGTTAGTGAGCTCAGGTCCTTTCTTGGCTTAGCTAACTACTATAGAAGATTAGTTGAGGGTTACTCAGGAAGGACAGTGGCACTTACCGATTTATCGAAAAAGGGAAAAAATAGGATTGGTCGAAGAAATGCCAAGAAGCTTTTGAAGAGTTGAAAGCTATTATGGTGAGCGACCCAGTGTTGGCTTTGTCGGATATCGAAGCACTGTTGGAAGTGGAAATTGATGCATATGATTACGCGATAGGAGGGGTAAACTAACAGAATGTGGCAGAAACGTGGTATACAACACAAGAGAAAGAACTTCTAGCCGTAATTCATTGTTTGAGAGCATGGAGGCATTATTTGTTGGGCTCAAAGTTTGTCGTGAGGACAGATAATATATTCGTCAGTCATTCTCTTACTTAGCCAAAACTAACAGCAAGACAAGCTAGATGGCAAGAGTTTTTAGCTGAATTTGACTTTGGATATCAAAGCTATTATTAGTAGCCTTTGAAAGCCGTAAACTGAATGGGGAAGATATGCGGTATACAACACAAGAGAGAGAACTTTTAGCCGTAATTCATTGTTTGAGAGTATGGAGGCATTATTTGTTGGGCTCAAAGTTTGTCGTGAGGACATATAATATATATGTCAGTCATTTTCTTACTCATCCAAAACTAACATCAAGACAAGCTAGATGGCAAGAGTGTTTAGCTGAATTCGACTTTGGGTTTGAACACAAAGCCGAAAAGAAGAATCAGGTTGTAGATGCGTTAAGCCGGAGGGTATATTTGGCTGCTCTTAGAAGAATAGCTCCCATGTCGGCTAGTAGGGTGACCAACAATGTCCAAGAGCTGATAGCCGAGAATATCTAGAAAGATCCGAAGGCTGTCGCAATAATGGCAATGGTAAGGAATAGTCGGTCTAAGACATTCTAGGTGGAGAATGGAATGTTGATGAAAAAAGGGTTGCAGATGTTCTTCTCACGAGCGGTACACCTCAAGTAGAAGCTAATACATGAATGTCATGATACGCCTTGGGCAGGTCACCAAGGTTGGCGACGTACCTTGGCTTTGTTAGAACAATGGTATTACTGGTCGTATATGCGTCAGGATGTTATGGACTACACTAAAACATGTGTTATTTTTCAACAAGATAAGGTAGATCGATAAAAGACCGCAGGGCTTCTGGAGCCCTTAACGGTGCCAGAGAGACCGTGGGAAAGCATTTCTCTTGATTTTATAATGACTTTGCCTCGTGTGGGTGATCTCAGCGCCATCATTGTGGTTGTGGACCGAATCGCAAAATATGCCACCTTTATTCCAACACCCAAATATTGTTCTATGGAAGAGACAACTCGATTGATTTTCAAACATGTGGTGAAGTATTGGGATGTTCCGCATAACATAGTCAGTGGTAGAGATGGGCGGTTCACATGTAACTTTTGTAGAGAGTTGTTCAAGTTGTTGGGTTCTCAACTAAATTTATCTTCGAGTTACCATCCTCAGACAGAGAGATTTAATGGGTGGTTGGAAGAGTATTTACGAAATTTTAGTCAGGCTAATCAGAAAAATTGGTCGTCGTTGCTGGATATTGCACAACTTTGTTTTAATGCTCAAAAGAGTTCGGCTACTAGTAAAAGTTCGTTTGAAATTGTAACAGGTCAGCAGCCGCAACTTCCCCACATTGCCCTTGAGTCATTGAGGGAAGTGTCCTAGGGCCTTTGATTTCACACAGGAATGGAACCGAAATACTGATACTGCAAGGGTTTACCTAGAGAAAGCTGCAAAACACATGAAGAAATGGGCAAATCGTGGTCGGAGGGATCAATAATTCAAAGTGGGTGACTTGGTATTAGTGAAGCTGATGGCTGAGCAACTCATATTCCTACGGAATAGGGATCATAGATTGGTGAAGAAATGTGAAGGTCTGTTGTCGATCATAGCAAAGGTGGGGAACAACTCTTACAGGATTAAGCCTCCTGCATGGATGAAAGTGCACCTTGTGTTCCACGTAAGCAATTTTAAATCGTTCTATGCGGACCCCATTGATGCAAGTCGGGGGCAAGCCAACAAAGAGCCGATTTGCACCAAACCCTCGTCGCAAAGAAGAGTGGAGGAGATCCTTGTTGATCGAATCATTATTATGTTAAAGAAGAAGCCGATTCGTGAATACTTGGTCAAATGGGAAGGCCTTGAACCCGAAGAGACAAGCTGGAAGAGAGAACATGATTTGAAGGCTTTCAGACAGAAGATCAAGGAGTTTCATGCGATACAGTCGACGAGGACGTCGACAAATTAGGTGGGGGAAGATGCTGTGGCCATCCAATGTCTAAGGCCACAACCGAGTAGTCAGGAAGATGTCCTCTTTTCAGTCATTCCAATGTTTTAAGGAAAAATGTTTTCTTTATTAAGTATTTTCCTAGGATAGGGAAAAATGTCCTAGTTTCAAGCATTTTAACGTTTACTCGTGGCATTTCCATAAATTTGTTTTCGCGTATATGTAGGGGGTGGACAGTCGGTAAAGTTTGGACTGATCTATTGTTAAAGGTACATATCCTACACACCATCGAGGCGCCCCTACCGCCATATGTCGATGGTGTGGGTGAGTTTTCTTTGTAACCCAATACTTTTTCTCCGTCTTAATAAAATAAACTATTTTCTTTTTATACGGAGAAGTAGGGGGTCGACCGTGTGCATCCGCTATGCCCCACAGTCTCGACCCCTTGCCTGAAGGATCTTGTTGTAGCTTGAGACTAATGTGTTGTTTGCTTATTTTGAGCAGATCCATCAAGGGGAAAAGGCTGACTTGATCAATAAGAGTCATTTTCAAGTGTTGCACGGCTTAGTAACCGAGTGAACCAAAGGCTAAGTCCGTGACATGAAGCATGTCGTCATTGTTCATCTTAAGTTAGGATCAAACTCTTTATAAGATTCATATTTCTTATAGCTTCTTTGTTCATTGACAAAATCAATTCGATTTTTTATAAGAGTATATGTTTTTTTAGATACATACATGGGGAGAGTCAAAAAATTTAAATTACAATGTCATAATTTTGGATATAAACCTAAATACTAAATACGAAAGTGCTCAAGGAAAGTCATGCTCGTTATTTTTTATAATTCTTGAGACTATAATAACGAAAAACAAATAATCACAAAAACAAAACAAAAAATAAACACCAAATTTTACGTGAAAAAAAACTCAAGAAGAGAAAAACCACATGCAGATGAGAAGAAAAATTCACTATACTAAAAGAGATTACAACCGGTAATGTTAACCCTAATCCTAATATCTATTTATAGGAGTATATTGATTGGTTATAAAAGAAACTTGCATATATAATAATAATAATAATAAAAATAATAATAATAATAATAATAATAATAATAATACTCGTATTAAGTTTCTTACTCTTCAACGTATATCCAACGCGTGAAATAAAAATCTACACAAATTGATTGGTCATAACTCTATTATTTTTGGCGTTTTCAAACGTGAATTTGCATGTGGAGTAGAAAATTGCAACCAAATTATTACTATATGAGAAAGAAGAAGTATTGGGTTGGGAAGTCTATTATTTTTGGCGTTTTCAATGATTGAAAAAATCTTTGAAAAGTTAGTCTTCACCAAGTGGGAATTGGGAAACAAAGACGAATGAAGTCTTGTACGTACTTTAAAAGCACAAAAGGACTGCAATAGTTTCAAAAAAGATGGTACAAGTTGAATTCAAATGTACGTGAATGTTTAATTTTAGGAAAAACTACAAGGGTTGTCACTAAACTATCATATTTTTTCTAGTTTGGTCACCCAACTAATTTTTTCACCAAAATCGTCCCTCCTGTTATATACATTTCCTATTTTGGTCACATCCGTTAAAACCCTAACATAATCGCTAACTTGGCGTTTTATTTTAATTTTTTGGTCACCTAACTGTCACTCTTTTCCTATTTTGGCCCCTCCTAGTTGGTCGAATAAAAAATACTATATTATATCATTAGGTTTGACGAGAGGGACCAAAAAATACTATAAAAATAAAAAAGTCAATTTAGTAATGCCATTAGATTTTTAACGGAGGAGGGTAAAAATAGGAAAAGTAACTCAAGGGAGGGATAAATTTGACGAAATAATTAGTTGGGTGACCAAAATAGGAAAATGGTGATAGTTGGGTGACTACCCATGTAATTTTACCTTAATTTCATGAGAGAAAAAAATTTAAAAATATAATGTGAGTTTTACAATTCAGGTAAACAAACTTGATCAAGACACATTCTTATTAACATGAAAATTAACGTCTCAGGACCCAACCTAAAAAAGATAAAAACATAACTCAAAGGCTCGAAATAAAATAGATACAAACATCACAAAAGCTCCACGATGAAAGGTAAAAATCAACGAGAAACAATATTAAAAATAGATATTACAATAATAAGACATGTTGACAACACAATCGTTACCACAACTCAATCGCGAACAAAAGCGGTTACTGTAAGCTTGTATCTAAATCCAGTTCGATGGTTCAAAATAAGGAGATGAACATGATAATCAAAAGAGCACTATCTTGATTAGTCGTGGCGACGTCAAATCTAACCATGATAGAAAATTAAATGAAAAAAGAAGCAGCAAAATGATCGATTAAGAGAAGAAAAACATGCCAAAAGACAGAAGATGCGTACTAAAATGTAGAAAAAATTGTGTCACAAGGACATAATTATAAAACTTAAAAACTAAAAAATAAAAAATAAAACTAACAAAAAAACAAAAAAAATACAGACGATCAACAACTAGCACTAAAAATAGTGCCGTCGCCGGCCATCTAAAATTTAAGAAAAAAAATGAAAACTTGAGCCGACATAGAGGAAAAGGGGATGTGGCTAGGGTTAGGAAAACACTAACATTAAAAAAATTCATATAATATTATTAAACATATTTGAGTGGTGTATATATTAATTTTTTAATTATAATTTTTTAATACAAATTAATTAATTATTAAATTTAATTGATATTTAAATCATATGTGTTAGACTCATCTATTTAAAGAAAAATTAATTTATCTAAATTATATATGAGAATATGTTTTATTATAAAAACGGATAAAAATTATATACTTCTTTTTGGTACCCTACTTATGCTCCTACACTAAAAAAACACTACAAAATTAAATTTCAAGCCCTAACCATAAATTCTAAATCTTAAACCCTACACCATATACCCTAAAAATACACCATATCATATACCCTATTTTTGAGTGTGAAGACATAAATAAGAGCACCGAAAAGAAACAAAGAATTTTCATCCTACAAAAATATAATTATTTAAATAAAATATAAATTTATGAGAATAAAAAATATATTAGTTTACAAATGTCAAAAGATAAAACGGTGATTACAAATTTTATATCTAAGATCCAAACATAAAGTGTGGCTCCTTGTAGCTTATTTAATTTTAGAAGATTCACCCCACCGAATGTTAGAAGATTCATCCCAACTAACAAAGTGTGGCTCCTTGTGGTTTATTTAATTTTAGAAGATTCATCCTAACCAATTGAATTTTATAATTATCTTTTTACCAAATAATTAAATTATTAATCGAAGTTTACCAAACAAGATTAGTTACAAACTCATTCTCTCCCTCAGGATCGGCTCTGAGCATAGGCAGGAGGGGCGTCGTCGATGGCCTAATTTTTCTAATATTTGGTATTATAGTCTAATTTTTTCAATACTTATTAGGAGTTTATTCTTAATTTTTTTTCAATATTTATTATTAAGGGTTTATTTTTTTCAGTATTTGTTATTAAGGGTCTAATTTTTTTCCTAATATTTGTTACTAGGGATCCAGTTCTTTCAATACTTGTTATTAGGGATTCAATTCTTCAATACTTGTTATTAGGGTTTTTCAAAATTTATTATTGGGAGCCTACTCCTAAAATTCAACTTTTTTCAATATTAGTTATTAAGGTCCAAATATTTTTTTCCAATACTTGTTATTAGAGTCCTAATTTTTTTTATAATATTTATTATTAGGGACATACCCTTCAAACTTATTTTTTTCAATACTTGTTATTATAGATCCATTTTTTCTAATACTTGTTATCAAGGGCCCATTTTTTTCCTAATATTTGTTACTAGGGGTTCAATTCTTTCAATACTTGTTATTAGAGATTCAATTCTTCAATACTTGTTATTAGGGTTTTTTTTTCAAAATTTGTTATTGGGAGCCTACTCCTAAAATTCAACTTTTTCCAATATCAGTTATTAAGGTCCAAATATTTTTTTCCAATATTAGTTATTAAGGTCCAAATATTTTTTTTCCAATACTTGTTATTAAAGTCCTAATTTTTTATAACATTTATTATTAGGGACATACCCTTCAAACTTAATTTTTTTCAATACTTGTTATTATAGATCCATTTTTTCTAATACTTGTTATCAGGAGTCCATTTTTTCCTAATATTTGTTACTAGGGGTTCAATTCTTTCAATACTTGTTATTAGAGATTCAATTCTTCAATACTTGTTATTGGGTAAAAATCTTCTGCCTCCTAATCATGCCCCTTCTATGCCCCACACTAAAATTTACTTAAAAATTAAATTCTAAACCCTAACCCTAATTTTCACATCATAAACCTTAAACCCTACATTCTAAAAATTACACCCTACCTCTAATTCCCTAAACCCCAACCACAAACCCTAACCTTAAATCCTAAATTCTAAAGCCTAAACCCACTATTTTAAAGTGGGACATAAAAAGGGGCATGATAAAGAGACAGCCAATTTCCATCCCTTGTTATTAGGGTTTTTTTTTTCAAAATTTGTTATTGGGAGCCTACTCCTAAAATTCAACTTTTTCAATATTAGTTATTAAGGTCCAAATTTTTTTCCCAATACTTGTTATTAGAGTCCTAATTTTTTTATAACATTTATTATTAGGGACATACTCTTCAAACTTAATTTTTTTTCCAATACTTGTTATTATAGATCCATTTTTTTAATACTTGTTATCAAGAGCCTATTTTTTCAATACTTGTTTATAGGAACTCTTTTTTTCTCTCTTCAATATTTGTTATTAGAGAATTCTTAAAATCTAATTTTTTTTTTCATACTTATTATTAGAGATTTAATTTTTTTAATACTTATTATTAACGACCTACTTTTTAAAATTTAATTTATTTTTTAATGCTTATTATTAAGGGTTTAATTTTTTAAGTTCTTCTACAACCATCAAAATCTGGGGAACGTCATGCTTTCCCCCACCCCCAAAGTTATATATATACCAAGGAGAAGATCCATAATGAAATATCCAAAAACCCAACCACTTAAAACACATATTGTTGAGGTGTTGAATAGAGATGAATGCAGCAGAAAAGGTGGTGTGCGTGACCGGAGCCTCTGGTTACGTAGCTTCATGGCTCGTTAAGCTCTTGCTAAAACGTGGCTACACTGTTAGAGCCACCGTTCGTGACCCAAGTTTGTATCTTTCTCCTCCCATTTGTTTCCATTTCAGACATCAAAATCTAACGTGTTTGAACATGCAAACAGGTGATCCGAAGAAGACAGAACACTTGGTTTCGCTTGATGGAGCTAAGGAAAGGCTTCATTTGTTCAGAGCAGAGCTGTTGGAAGAAGGAAGCTTTGACTCCATAGTGGATGGATGCCATGGTGTTTTCCACACAGCCTCCCCTGTCTTCTTCTCATCCACCGATCCACAGGTCCATCCTTCCCTTTTGTAATTCAAATCTATGATGCACTGGTACTTCAATCAATCTATTACCGTTCCACGTATCTGATATGTCCCCTTATTTTTTTGACATACCCTTACGGTACTCATACCTTCTAATTTTATCGTTTTTCTTACTCATATCTGTATCCATATCAGTGCAACATAGATTCAAGTAGTGGGATGAATTCAATGAAAATACTCGGAGTGTCTGTGTAGACATTGTGCTCTAATGATACGAATAGATTCATGTATTGTAATTTGTAAGCTATGTTGTTGCACTATATGTTATTTGATCCGCAGCCCACTTTGTTTCACCTTTCTCCCATTTCCAGACAGAAATAATTGATCCAGCAATCAGGGGTACGCTTAATGTACTTAAGTCATGTGCCAAGGTTCCTTCCATCAAGAGAGTTGTCCTAACAGCTTCCATCGCCTCGGTTCTGTACAACCAACAACCTTTGACTCCTGATGTGGTGGTCGACGAGACTTGGTTTTCATATTCACGTTTTTGTCAGAAAAACAAGGTATCTCCAGATTCTGCCAACTTTTTATACATGATGTTGAAGTATTTACTTCTTCTGAAATCTGGTTTTCCAGCATTGGTATATGGCCTCAAAAACTTTAGCAGAGGAAGCAGCCTGGAAGTTTGCAAAGGAAAATGGGATCGACTTGGTTGTACTTAATCCAGGATTTATGTTTGGTCCTCTTCTACAACCGGCCCTGAATAGCACTTCCGAGGTGGTTCTAGGCTTCACGAAAGGTACCGTCGTGGACCCTTCCGGGAGTTCTTCATCCGTGCCATCTTTGTTTGTATGAACGTTTAAAATGTTTTGGATACAGGAGAAAACACTTTTCCTAGTTCAACTTACTGGCTTGTTGATGTTCGAGATGTTGCGTACGCACATGTTCAAGCATTCGAGATCCCTTCGGCTACCGGAAGATATTGCCTAGTCGAAAAAGTTGTGCAGTTTCCTGAGATTCTGAAGACTTTGAATGAACTGTATCCTACCTTGGGCCTTCAAGCAAAGTAAGCAATTGTGTTCTGTTGCCATTTAGTAATACTCGTCCCTCGGTTGCCGAATGCTAATGAAAAATGTCTTTTTTTTTTGTTTGTTTAATACATGACAGATGTGAAGATGATGACATCGACAAGCCTCTCGAGCCTAGTTTCAAGGTATCCCAGGAGAAGGCAAAAAGTTTGGGTGTCAGCTTCATTCCTTGGGATGTTGGTCTGAGGGAAATTATTGAAACCTTGAAGGAGAAAGGCTTCTTGAACATCTGAATTGTTACTTCATTTTAATGTTTCGTTTTGTTCGGAACATGTTGTTTCTAATATGTACTTATGAACGTCTGCGGGTGCCGGTCGTATAATTCGCGCCTCGTGGACTAAGTTTCAAGCATTTGGGACTGGATTTAGTACCATATATGGTTAATAATGTTTGGTTTGCTTTCTAAAAGTGAATGTTAATCCATCTTGTTTTCATCCATAGGAAAAATCTTGGATCATTCTGATATCTCAAACACTACCTTTGGTTATCTATATTACGAAGGAATTCAACTCGTTTTTCGAATTACCTAACAGTTCAACTATGACTATCTATCTGCATTTAGGCTAAAGCAGAAACTTTGGCAGCAGCTAGCAGGACAACTATGCTACAAATAGTTTACATGCATGTATGAATGTATGTATGTATATATATCTGTATGTATATTTTAAACCAAATATATATATATATATATATATATATATATATATATGTATGTATTTTAAACAAACATCTGAATATATATATATATATGTATATATAATTTGAGTTTTTTTCACTATTCTGCCTTTTTGTTAAAACACAACGTCTCGAACTCGATTCAAATATATTTTTAAAAATACAAAAATTAATGTCTTTAGGAAGACATGCCATAAATAAAACTACTAGTCGAGACGGTGATGTGTAGTCCCACCGTGTGTGTATGTTGGTTGTGCTTGTGCAAACCATGTGTAGTTGTTGAGAAAGTCATTCGTGCATCCATTGTTTTATTTCCATTTATGAAAAGTGTTTTGAAAACTGCATGTTTGTTGAATTGTAGAGCTTCTCTCACTAAGCTAGTTAGCTTACACTCTCTTCGTTTTCAACATGTAGACCGTTAGAGTTCGGGAGGCAAGTGGGCAAGGGAGGAGCTTTGGAGTTCTCAAGTTAGCTCAAGTATGATTTACATGTTCGTAATAATGCCTAGACAATGGGAAATAGACTAGTAGGAGTTGGTGTCAAACTCCTTAGATGATTTGTGTTAGTTGAGCATGTTAAACTATTGATGTGTTATGTTTCGTCTCGTGGATTGTGGATCATGCCTATTTTGTTGCATAATTGTATGTGTCTAAGAGTATATGAACTTGGCCTATGAATGCTTTATGTATGGTTGCCACATGCATGATGCCTTATGAATGCTATGTATGCCTTATTTGATGAATGGTTCTTGTTAGTTTCTTTGGACTCTTATGCTAGGTCTTGGTTGTAGAATGTTGTATGAATGCTTGTATGAGGCTAGGGAAGTTCGAAAATGCAATTAATGTTGAGTCTTGTGTTGTTTTGCAGCCATTTGGTGTCTTGCAGTGCAGGGCGTATCGATACGCCTAAGGGCCGTATCGATATGGTCCTACACTTTGAGACACATATTTGGCTAGGGGTACTGATACTCGGGGGTGTATCAATACGCCCAAAGCTCACTGAAATTCTGAGATTTTCATGAGTCTTTGGCGTATCGGTACAGGTCCTAGGCGTATCGGTACGGTTTTATCTCATTGACCACGAGATGTTGACCGAGAAGGGCGTATCGATACGCTCAAGGGCTGTATCGATACGATCTTCCTGTGTTGACTGGTGGTAGTTGACTTGGTTAAGGCGTATCGATACTCTTGACAGGTGTATCGATACGACCTGCTTTGTAAGTGTAAAATGGGTTGTTTAACATGTTGTTTTTGGTTTGAATGCTTTTACCTCGTGATGTTTTCCGCTGCTGTGATCACTTAGGAAATATATGAGCCTTTAGACAAGATATAACAAAAAAAAAGATAGGGTTGCTAACCGAAGGGGAGCCTTAGCCGGTTTCACTTCGGTTTTCCCCGTGTAGCCTACTCGGACTGGTCAGCCATCCAGACCGGGACGAGGGGGTTACAGGGCTAGTTCAATTGTGTAGAACTAATGTTTTGATATAATAATTGAAAAATGTTTTGGACTGATTTAAAAAGTATTTAAAACATTTCCAAAGTCCAAACAACTTGAAATAATATTTAAGGAATTTTTCATAAAGGTTTTTCATGTTTTTAAAGGCCAAATTTCACAAAACTGACCAAGTGTTTCGAAACACCCTAGGGCGTTTCGAAACAGGTGCCTCCAGTGGCCAAAACGTTTCGATACTCGTATCGAAACGGGGCCAGCGTTTCGAAACAGGCTAGGCCGTTTCGATACGCCTACGTGGCACTGACCCCAACGGTCATAAACCCCAACGGCTCTTTCCCAACTAACTTTTAAATGCAGGTCGTTTCGATACGGGCTTATAGCGTTCCGATACGCGTTCCGAAACGGCAAGGGGGTGTTCCGAAACGGGTACCCTGACAGACTGCAACGGCTCTTTCTATATTGAGGGTGTTTCGAAACGGCTTCGAGCGTTTCGAAACGGGGAGCTGCAGAACTGCATTTATGGAGGGAAATAAAGGCTCCAACGACTCTATTTCAATCCCAACGGTCCTAAACGGCTAAAAACTCAATTGGGAGTATAAAAGGGACCTCCAAGCATCAAGAGAAGACTAATGCTTCAATTGTCAATCAACAAATGATCAAGAAATTGTCTTAGTGCTTAAAGTGTCATTTCTTGTATAGACAAACACTAGTGAGCCAAAATTGTCAAATTTGCTCAAGTGTTTTAGGTTTTGGGTGAGTGCTTAATTGTGCAAACAAACACCTATTAGAGGGTTTAAGTTTGCTTTCATTTGTCTCTTTGTAAAAGAGGGTTTTGATCAAGGCTTGGGTAGAAGCTTGATCGGTTGTAAGGGTTTCCTCTTAATCCTAGAAAAGGGGACGAATCAATTAGTGGATTGATTGTGAAATCCTTAGTGGGAAGCTAAGGTAGTGGATGTAGGTGCTTGTTAGAAGGCCGAACCACTATAAATCATTGTGTCTTTAATCCTTCTAGCTTCCTAAACCCTTCCACCCAATTATCCACCTCTCCACCACTTGGTGAGCAAAATTGGTTGATCGAATCGAGCTCCACACAACCCAACAAATTGGCTCGGTGAGTCAGACAGGTTCAACCAGTTCGACTGTTGGGTAACAAGGCGGTGGCCGGAAATCGCCACTGGGCGGCGCGTGTATCACACGCCCAACCTAAACTGGTCGGGAAACACCTCAGGCGACGGTGAACAATCGGAAATACCCATCAACAACAAAAATAACCAGACAAAGCGTCAAAATTTAACCCAGACAACTTCCTTATCAAAACTTACCCCAATCGGACAAACTCCGACGACCTCAAATCGGTGACTGAAACGACGAATGATATTAAGGGTCTAGCTCGCCTTGAAACGGGGAGTGCAACGGTGGCCTTGGCGTGACAAACGAACGACAGTCGCAGCTAAAATCGCTGAAAAACTGAGCAGAATAGGTTTTGAGTTTTTTTTACGAACGTTCAAATCAATCTACACAGCAACCGGTGGCTCAGCCTCGCGCGTGACGGACAGGGTGTGATCGCGATGGGGAAACAGTCGAGTTGTCGGTGGCTGTGCACAACATCGACGAGCGGTAGAGGAGGTCGAGAAGACGACCGGTGGTGGGATGTGAACGGTTATGAGAGAATGAAGATTATAGATACTTAGATTCAAGTGGGGCATTAATTTCACAATAAAGGGGTGGTTGGAAATATATCAGACTTGGATTATTATTTTATTTAATTACCCAAAAAGATTTAGTTCAAAAGAATTTCTTAACCAATTTTAACAAGGGAAAACTACAACGGTGGTCCCTAAACTATTACCGTCTTCCTATTTTGGTCCCAAAACTATTTTTTTGGCAAAATTGTCCCTTATGTTACATAGTTCTCCTGTTTTGGTCCTCCGTCGTTAAAAACTAACGGAATTGCTGACGTGGAATTTTTTTCTTATTTTTAAAATATTTTTTTATTATTTTCTCTCTCCTGTATATATATTATTTAAATTATATATTCAGACTAATGTGGTGGTGACACGTGTCACCACCATAACAAAGAAAATAATTAAATGTGAATGGGGTGTGGTGGTGACACGTGTCACCACCATAACAAAGAAAATAATTAAATGTGAAAGGGGGAAGCTAGGATTTGAACCTACATCCCATGTCCACAAGACAATAGGTTAACCATTGGACTAAACTCCAATTACTAATATATTTTAGCACAAATTAAATTTAAAACAATTAAATGAACCCAAAACCTAAAGAAATAGTTGAAGCATCTTGAGACTATGTCAAAGCTTGAGCCCTAATCTGCAATAACCCCAAGGCAAGGAAATACATCAAATCACTCCCATATTCCCTTGGAATCCCTTTTCCCATCTTTATCCGAATGCCCATTCTTTGGCAATTGATTTACCGCAAAAGATGCTTGTTTTTGACCCTTCAAAAAGAATTAGTGTAACTGAAGCACTTCTACACCCTTATATGGCACCATTGTACGATCCAAACTCTAATCCTCCAGCACAGGTGCCACTCGATCTTGACATAGATGAGGATTTAAGGGAAGAGATGATCAGAGAGATGATGTGGAAGGAAATGCTTCATTACCATCCCCAAGCTGCAACAGCCAATGGCAGGGTGTGCGTCTAATTTTTTTCCTCTTCTCGGTTCAGCAGTCAAACCAATGACAACGTCGAGCCTAGTTTTTCTTTGTGATATTAGATGCTATATTTATGTCTTCGCAACTTCAACAAATTGACTAGTTGTTATTGCAGATTAGGGCTCAAGCTTTGACATAGTCTCAAGATGTTTCAACTATTTCTTTGGTTGGGGTTCATTGCATTGTTTTAAATATAATTTGTGCTAAAACATACCAATAATTGTAGTTTAGCCCAATGGTTAACCTATTGGCTTGTGGACTTGGGGATGCGGGTTTAAATCCTAGCTCCCTCTTCATATTTAATTATTTTCTTTTGTTATGGTGGTGACACGTGTCACCACCACATTAATTTGAATATATAATTTAAATAAAATATATATAGGAGAGAGAAAATAAGAAAAAAATTCCACGTCAGCAATTCCGTTAGTTTTTAACGATGGGAGACCAAAACAGGAGAACTATGTAACAGAAGGGACAATTTTGCCAAAAAAAATAATTTTGGGACCAAAATAGGAAGACAGTAATAATTTGGGGACCACCGGTGTAATTTTCCCTTTTAACAAAGAAATGAATTAACCCAACTGGTTAAGATATAGGCCTATACAACTAAGGGTTATGGGTTCAATCCCCCTTGTTACATTTCCTTTTAATCACCATTTTTTTACACATTTTCTTCTATATTTATAGCTTTAATTATTTAATTAATTTGGGTGTTACAAAAAACCTAAACTCTAACCATCTAATTAAGAAATGATCTAAAGGATAATTAACCCCTAAATAAAAAAAATTCCGCCTCCCCACCTAATTTTATTTGAAATCGGGCGGCAACCCCCACATAATCCCCTATCAATAAAAAAAACTTTCCCACGTTAATTCAAAAAAAAACTTCCCCCTAAACTAAAAAATATTTTTAATGCTTATTATTAAGGGTTTAATTTTTTAAGTTCTTCTACAACCATCAAAATCTGGGGAACGTCATGCTTTCCCCCACCCCCAAAGTTATATATATACCAAGGAGAAGATCCATAATGAAATATCCAAAAACCCAACCACTTAAAACACATATTGTTGAGGTGTTGAATAGAGATGAATGCAGCAGAAAAGGTGGTGTGCGTGACCGGAGCCTCTGGTTACGTAGCTTCATGGCTCGTTAAGCTCTTGCTAAAACGTGGCTACACTGTTAGAGCCACCGTTCGTGACCCAAGTTTGTATCTTTCTCCTCCCATTTGTTTCCATTTCAGACATCAAAATCTAACGTGTTTGAACATGCAAACAGGTGATCCGAAGAAGACAGAACACTTGGTTTCGCTTGATGGAGCTAAGGAAAGGCTTCATTTGTTCAGAGCAGAACTGTTGGAAGAAGGAAGCTTTGACTCCATAGTGGATGGATGCCATGGTGTTTTCCACACAGCCTCCCCTGTCCTCTTCTCATCCACCGATCCACAGGTCCATCCTTCCTTTTTCTAACCCTAAAAAATTAAATTTCAAGTTCTAACCTTAAATTTTAAATTTTAAACTCAACGCCTTATATCCTGGAAAATATACCTTAGCCTAAATTACTTAAATCCTAACTACAGCTCCTAACCTTAAACCTTAAACTTAATTTTTAGTGTGAGGGCATGAATAGCGCCACGGAAAAAGACAAAAAATTTTTTTATTCCTTTTTATAATTCTATTAAATTTGTAATTTTATTCCTTTTTTTATTAAAAAAATCTCCTTGAATAAAAAACAAAAGCGTTAAATCTATGCAAAACCATTTAAAACTGTATGCATAAAAGATATATTTTTATGATGATTTAATAATTTGTGTTAGCGAGATAAGATGTTCAATTTCTTAAATAAAATATGAAGTTTAAATATTGATGTTGTGTTTGAAACAAATTAAGATATAAAAAGATCTTTAGCATAATAAATCTTTGTAATATTTGATTCAAATTAATTTACCAATATATTAGATATTAATATTTATAAAAAAATATTATTTTACATTTAATTTCATACTCGAAAAATTTTATGTCTTTAAAATCTACCATGGCTGCATTATTGAAGTTTTACCGTGTTTTGCATTCCCTAGGTGACTCATCTTCGATAATTTCGGCTTGTGGTTCGGTTTTTGTTGGCCTTCATCTTTGTTTTCTTTTGCCTTCGATAATCTTTTCATTCCCTTCCCATTTTAGATTGTCTTTTGAGGTTTCCTTTGGTTGTTCGTGGGAGGTTCCTCCTCCCGATATCTTAGAATATTATTAATTATTTTCATTTATCATCTGTTCAAAAAATAGAGGGAAGATCAAATTTTGGTTTCTTCAAATATTTTTTTAAATTTTTATCTTTATTTAATAATACTAGAGAAAAATGAAAAAAGTCGTGATTTGAGAAATAAAAATAAAAAATAATATTGAAATAAAACTCAAGAAAAATGACCAAGAAAAAGAAGTGTGTATATCGAGTATATCTTATCAATAAATTTTTAGTTTGAAGCTTTTACCCTATGTTATTTGACCCTCCCTGTCCAGTTTTAAGGGGTGACAAATGGGTCGTTCGGGATGGTTTATGTTCGGATCATTTGAGATTTAACTACATTTGTTTTAGGTTCGGTTTAGTTTTAATTTGGGTCAATGATGATTCGGGTCGAATACTGGATCGATTCTATTCATCTCAGGTAGGGTCAATAGGAGACCGGTCAAGTTTTCAGGTCGTGTCAATTTTTCACGCCCTTATATATGACTTTATAAAGCCGGTATATTTGATTTTTTTGTGAGTTTTGTGGTAATTCATATCTCATCTTTCTTTATTTTTTTAATATCTTTTCTTTATTTTGAGTTGTCTTTGGTTCGGTTGAAAATCAATTTGAGTCTATTTTAGTTCAACTAAAATTCGTGTTGCTTTTGATTCGAATTATCATGTTCGGATAGATATCGAATCTCGAGTCAAGTTTGCCTGGTCTAATGGCCAATTGGTTTCCTCCTTTTTCCTATTTTCAGGCAGAATTAATTGATCCAGCACTGAAGGGTACAGTGAATGTTCTTAAATCATGTGCCAAAGTTGCTTCCATCAAGAGAGTCGTCCTAACATCCTCCATCGCCTCGGTTGTGTTCAATGGAAAACTTTTGACTCCCGATGTGGTGGTCGACGAGACTTGGTTTTCAGATTTGCGTTTTTGCCAGGAAAACAACGTATGTCCGTTGTCTGCTAACTTTCTATAATATGTCTTGTAAATAAGTATATTATGAAACTTTGCTGGTGCGTCGCTCTTCAACTAAAGAAACTACACAGTTTAATTTGAAGTATTTACTCATTCTCAGTCTTTGGTTTTTCCAGCTTTGGTATATGGCCTCAAAGATTTTAGCAGAGGAAGCAGCCTTGAGGTTTGCAAAAGAAAATGGGATGGACTTGGTTGTGCTTAACCCAGGGTTTGTGTTTGGCCCTCTTTTACAGCCAACCCTAAACAGCACTTCAGAGGTGGTTCGAGCCTTCACAACAGGAGAAAACACTTTTCCTAGCTCAACTTATTGTCTTGTTGATGTTCGAGATGTTGCACATGCACATGTTCAAGCATTCGAGATTCCATCGGCTACCGGCAGATATTGCCTGGTCGAAAAAATTGTGGAGTTCCCCGAAATTTTAAAGACCTTGAATCAACTTTATCCTACTCTGGGCCTCCAAGCAAAGTAAGCAATGCTTTTTTTTTTACTCGGTAAATAAAATTTTATTAAGAAATTATAGCGCCTTTACTTTGAATTGTGTGGCTAAAAGTTCCCTAATACTAAGTGGAGGAAAAGAGTACAATACAACCAGAGTTTAGAACAATGCTTGCACTAGTGTATAGTTGCCAAATGCTAATAAAAGTAAGCAATGCTTGTTTTTTTTTTCTCGGCAAATAAAATTTTATTAGAAAATTATAATTTCTCTCACTCTATATTGTGTGCCTCATTAAAAATCTCTATAATCTTAAATGGAGAAAAATAATACAACACAATCAAAGTTTAGAACAATGCTTGTTATCTTACTGGAGTATATAGTTGCCAAATGCTAATAAAAGTTGTGTTTTATTTATTTTATGATAGATGTGAGGATCAAGACAAGCCAGTTGAGCGAACAATGATTTCTCATGAGAAAGCTAAAAGTTTGGGTCTCAGCTTCCTTCCTTGGGAGGTGAGTCTGGGGGAAACTATTGAAAGCTTGAAGGAGAAAGGCTTCTTAAGCATCTAAATTGTTACTTCCTCGTGTTGTTGGATTTGAAACATGTTATTTCTATCTATTATGTACTTGAAATTGAAATTGATATATATATATATATTAGAATCTATTTATATTGTGTAAAATTTAAGTCACTGATATTATAATATCAAATGAGCTTGACATTTGGTTTAGTATGAATGCTTCGCGACATGCATGAGCTTATTCTAGAAAATAGTTTATGGTTTGGAAATTTTTAATTAATTACTTCGTTGTTATTAAATGAAATAGTTAACCATGGTTGTAATTTTAATTATTCTAGAAATAAGAAAGGAAAAAATGTGACAAGCTAGTAAATATATAAATCTAGACTATATGAAATTTATTTATTTATCTATGAGATTATTAATTTTTTCTATGTAGAAATGTATTGAACATTTACTCCTATATAATTTTAAAAAATTGACATATATTATATATTTTGATACCAAGTGAAGTAAAAAAAACATGTGATAAAAGTTAAGTTCAAATACTATTATATAGACTAAAAATATAAATACAAATTAGAACTTTGAAACTAAATTCATATAAAAATATTGCTATTTATTAATAGTATTCGAGGCAAGCATATATACATATGAACAATATTTATTTTTATATAAAATATATTATTTTTTAATCTCAGATAAATATTTAATACCTTTCTTCACAAAAAATAATAATAATCTTACTGATAAAAAGAATATTCTCCTTAAAACTCTCATTATCGTGTTTTTTAAAAAATAGGATGATGTTATTATATTGCGATAATTGATGTGGTGGTGTCCTAACTCACTTGACATCATTTTATTTCTGAAAATCCTCACATTTCTCTCATTAATTATTCTTGGTAGAAGGACAATTTTCAGAAAATATACATTCATTCAAGGGGTCACGTTTCAAAGGATAGTTCTTCTACGTTCGACGAGTAACGACGAACACCACTATTGATGAACACCAATGAGCATTGATAGGTTATTTTATAAAATTTTTAAATTCAAAGTACTTTATGCGTGATTATATTTTTTTTAAATTAAAAGTATAATTTAATTAAAATATTTTTTTAGTTTTAAATTTATCTTAAATATTATTAAACAAAATAAACTATCAGTAAAAAAAATCCTAGATTTTTTTTGCTTTGAAATTAACCCAATTGCCGTCGCACCCATCGCCAACCGCCGCCGTCGCCGACAACCTTTGCCGTCGCCGTCGCCAACAGCCACCGTCATCGTCGTCAACAGTCGTCGCCAGTCCTAATCCATTGTCGGTACACATAGCGTATCGGTACGGTATTCCCACTCGTACCGATACGCGAAGAATACTGTACCGATATACGCGAAGAACAACAAAAATTGAGGTTTCGGATCGGCCATTAATTTTACGAATCAATCAAAATAATTGACTTGTTGTAACTGATTTTGGGGTCTTAGCAAAGACGTTGGGGTTCTCAATTTTAAATTACATAAGTGAATTAACATAATTTTGGTTAGGGTGATGATTAGGGTTTCAAAAATTGGGGATAAATTATCTAATTGCAACAAAGAATTAGGACTGGCGGCGGCTGTCGGTGGCGGCAAAGGTTGTCGACGACGGTGGCGGTTGGCGGTGTATGCGGCGACAATTGGGTTAATTTCAAAGCAAAAAAAATTTAGAATTTTTTTATTTTGGATAGTTTATTTTGATTAATAATATTTAAAATAAATTTAAAACTAAAAAAGTACTTTAATTAAATTATACTTTTTTAAAATTATAATTACGCATTAAGTATTTTAGATTAAAAAAAAATTTATAAAATAATTTATCAGTGCTCATCGGTGCTCGTCAATAGTAGTGTTTATCGTTGCCTGACAAGCACTATAAAATTTTCCTGTTTTAAATCTAAGTTCAAGTTCGAAACTTCACAAAAACGAGATAACATGTTTCGGAAAATGTAGACAACCGTGGGGACTTTTACTAGGAAAAAAATATAAGAGAATGTAAAGGAATAAGAAAAATCATCAGGACAACCAACACAAAGGTTGGTGTTCCTCTCGTCAACGTGAAAGAAGAAAAGGAAAAATTACGAAAAAGGAAGATGGAGAATAAAAAAAAGAGCGATTAATTATAATTTTTTATTTTAGAGTTCAAATAGGAAGTAGTGTATCAAAAAGCAACTTTAATATAATGCAATATAAAAATAAAATATATTATAATTTATATAAGGGTAAACTACGCTAGTAATCCCTAAATTTTTAGGGTGCTTTCATTGTATTATAGTCATTTGAAAATGATACATCTAGTCATTTGATTTTTGAAATATTTTTAGTTAACAAATTTATAATATATTGCTTTTTATTTGTTTTAAATATGACTACATTACAATACTTCTAAAGTTTGAGGACTTTTCCATCAATCACCCGAAAAATAACATTCTAGAATAGCAATTAAAAGTGATGATCTAATTAGATAAATGAAGTAATTAAGTCATGACTATGTCAAGTTAAAAAGAATTTTGTACACCTATTAAGTAGATGATCCAGCTGATATGACATTATAAGTGGTTAAACTCATTAAATTTAGTATAAAAATCAATAAATTAATGGCCACCTTTAAAATCAACATTAAATTTTTCACGTTAAATTTTATGCGATAATTACAATTGCATCATCCATTTGAAATTCTAAATGATAATTTTATAAATTTATTTTTGACCTTAAATGATAATTTCTCAATTTCAACCCTATAAGTTTTTATAATTTATATTTTATTCATGTATTATGTATGTAAAAATTTATATAAATTAAAAATATTTAACTATTTATTGGGTGTAAAAAAATTAAATATAAGTATATGCAACGTACAAAAAGTCGCGTTATACTAAATTAGATATTTTTTTGGATTCTCAAATATTTTTCGGATTGATATTGACTCGATATCGATTATATTGATATTGAATTTTCTTCTGGATTCTCAAATGTCTTACACTAAATGAAAATGACAGTCGTTGTCGATTGAGTCTTGGTACAATTGTTATAAGAGATGTAGCTACTCATGAGGTGGGAGGGGTTATTGACTTGTTGTTCCTCCCAAACTTTTTAGTATGACATTTTAGGTCATTTTTAGTTTAAACTAATTAAGATATTTTCTTCTCCTATTTTTTTTTTAAATTTAAATACTTAATTCGAGAAGCGGTTCTTGTAACACCCGTGTCTAGGGCCTAGGAGGTAGCCGGGTTGTTGTTCGAGTCAAATAAAGTCTAATTAAAATAAATCAATCTTGAATAATGACCTATTTGAATTTAAATAAAGAGGGAGGGACCAAAGTTGTGATTTACCCCATTTAAAATAAAGGAAGACAACTTTTCCATAAAAGTTGTCATCTTCCTCCTCATTTCCTCTTTACCAATTTCAAAACCCCCTCCCCATTTTCAAACTCTCCTAAAACCCTAGTCACTATTCCATTGGGTTGGCTAATCAATTTCATCATCAAATCAAGAGGTAAACATATTTTCTTAACCTCCTCTCTATTCTCTACTCACCTATTGTTTTAGATTTCAAAAATAATGAGTTTTGGGAATTAGGGTTCTTATGGAAAATTGGGGTTTTGATGGGGCTTTTCAATTTATTTTGAGAAATTGTTTTGGGGTTATGTTTAATCATAATGAAATATGCAACATACATTAATTACGTTAATTTTAGATGAATTTTCGTAGTGGGTCCTTAGGGCAAACTTTAAGGTGTGAAAATTTGGGTTTTTGAGAGGTTTAATGTTGGAATTGAAGGGCTGATGATTTACCCATGTTATGAGGGTGTTTTGGGATGTTTTGGAAGCCATTTGGGTGCTTGGAATTGGGTATTTCAGTCCTTGGTTGTGGGAGTCCGAAAATTGGGTTTTTGGAGATGTTATGTGGTTTGGAAAATTGTGGAAATGGGTTGTGAGTTGCAAAGTAGATTGATGATTGAATTAGCATTGGGTTGAGAAGTAATGTATGTGCTTTGTTTGATTAGAATCAAGTTTGGGCATCGGTGAAGCATCGGAAGTGAACTCGGAAAGTTGAAGGTTGTTGCTTGCTTGGTCTTGTGCTTGGAAGCTTAGGTGAGTGGTTAATTGTTTTAAACGGTTTTAATTTGGTTGGTTCGAGTATACGGACTAGGTTGGGCTTGGTAGACCCACCTAGAGTTAGGATTAGGGTGGTAGCCTAATCCTAAACTTGATCTAGAGCCTTTGGTTGAACTCATTTTATGGTTGTGTATGTCTTGCATAAATTGCGATATGAATGTCTATGTATATTGCTTTATACATGTGAAATGAGATTGGACTTATGATGCTTGAGAAATGCATAATGATGGTTGTTGGTGAGTATGTGCTAAGCACAAGGTTTATGAAATGAGTATTGTGATGTGGGTAAATATTGGCACTAGTAAACTTGGATACAAATGATCGATCATTAGGATGTTAGTGTGTACACATGAGTCTAAAGTCGCGCGTGGCCTTGGTGGCGTTGAGTCACCAAGGAGGAGTACGGGTTCGCCCGGAATTGTAATTGAATATAGTCGGTGATGAGTGGAATCCCATCGACGGGGCGAGAGGATGAGTGGAATCCTCTCCGCGAGACCGGTGATGAGTGGAATCCCACCGAGGTAATGTGGTTGTTGGATATGAGTCTCCAACATGTCTATCCGCGTATTCGGGTCTTAACTAGGTGCCAATGTTGTTTGATGTGCATATCAATGTGTTGAGGTTCATGATTCTTATTGGACTACTTGGTTGTGATTACATGTATCATGGAAATTGAGTTTATGATCATGACTTTATTATTGCCCTTTGCTCATGTATATATATCTTGTGGACCTTTGGTATGTTTGTGACTTTCCTTGGCTAGATCATGCTCGGACCCTGCAATGTTAAGGTTTGTTTTTAGAGCTTACCCTCACTAAGCATCATTGCTTACGCTCTCTTTGTTCAACATTACAGATCCTTAGTTCGTGGGTTGCTCGAGCATGTGGAGGGCCTCCAAGTGTGGTTTTGGACTTGAGTTCATCAAGTATGGTTTAATGCTAAGACATGTAATAGTTTAAGCAATGGGATGTGTAAGGTTTTGTTGTTTGTTGTTGGTTACTAGGAGCATGTTTAGACTCCATGTTATGTCGCTTTTGTGTGGCTTGTGATGCCATGTCTAAGTTGTAATCCATGCCTAATTGCTTACTTTGAATGTTAGCCTATGCCTTAAGAGTTTTTACATGTGTTTGATTTGTTGCTTGAATGAATGCATGTTGTGGATTGTTGCCTTAGTATTAGACATGTTTAAGTCTTGTTAAAGCATGATGTTATTGTTGGTATAGCTTGGGTTCAATTGATTTGTTGTTGTATGGTGTTTTGGTGGTGTTTTGGGGCACCCTTGTGCCTCAAAACAGCCCAGGCGAGTCTGCAGACAGGGGGCGTTTCGGAACGGGTCCCCCTGTTCCGGAACGGTCCCTGCGTAAATGGCCTGCCATTTCGAAACGGATGAGAGTCGTTCTGGAACGTTTTCGCTACTAGAATTTTGAGAATTTGGCGAGATGAAGCCGTTCCGAAACGGGCCTCTGAAGTTCCGAAACGGTCAAATCTCGTTGACCACGAGATATTGACCGTCAAGGTCGTTCCGATACGGGTCTCCCCTGTTTCGGAACGGTCACCTTATGGTTGACCCTGGCCTTTGACTAAGTCAAGGCGTTTCGGAACACCCTATGGGCGTTTCGAAACGGCCTGCTGTAATGAAGTAAAATGGACTGTTTATGTTTTGTTTGGTCGGTGAACGTTTCGTTGTTGTATCTTCCGCTGTTGTGCTTCACGTAGGAATTAAATATGCATATAGATAAGATTAAAGTTAAAAGAAATTTTTCTGGGTCGTTAACCGAAGGGAAGCCTTAACGGGTTTCGCTTCGGTTTTCCCCGTGTGGCCCACTCGGACCGGTCATCCGACCAGACCGGGACGAGGGGGTTACAGTTCTCCTATATTATCATAAGAATTTGAGAAACGTGAAAGGGTAGCAAAAATTTAAAAAAATAATTAAATATTTCCTTTCATTTGTAGCCGATAGTAGATGAACAAAATCAATAAGTTTAAGGGGTTGCATTTTCATATGAATTGAGGTGAGATAAAGCTTAGACTCACAAGTTTTCATGATTCATATATTATATTTTGTTTTTAATTTGATTGAAAAATAGTAACTTACTTCGATTTTGGAAGAATTGCATCAGGATAGTATGACATACTAAAATGTACTTGAGTTAACTTAATTTCTCTTCTTATTATATTAAAAAATATTAATTATATTACATTCATACATATATAATTTTAAAAATAATTTATTGTGTAAGGATGTATTAATTGTATTGTATTTATAGTCTTGAAATTTGTTTATTGATAAAAAGATGCATTTATTGTATTACATTTATTGTTTTGAAAATTAAATATTAAAAAATATATTATATTATTGATTGTCTCATGTGCCACCTCATCTAAGTATATGATTTGGTGGATAGATGTAACATTACACAGTTAAAAGTAATTAATTGCACTGTCATAAAATTAAAAGTAATTAATATCAATTAAAAGTTGTAATATAATTGAGATCAATTAATTGATCGAATGGTTAAAGATGCTTATTTTACCCTTGACTTGTATGAATTTAAATATTGACATTAAGAGGCTTGAGAATGTAATATCTCCCAACCTAATAAAAAAATATAATTCGGAAATTAAAATGCAATTAATTGCACGGCAACATTGTCCAAATAAACGAAATTAAACTGTAATTCATTGTATTGAACCCTTTTATTCAGAAGGCCTGAAAAGAAACAAAACGTTTTAATGGGGGTTCTGGAACATGTATATTAAGTGTGACCAAAGAAGGTTCCAAATAAATTCTCTAATATATGCATAGGATGAGTCTACCACGTGCGACGAATATTGATAAACACTATTAAAGATGAACACTGATGAACACCATTATTTTTTTTAATTTTAAAAATCTAAAAGATTAAAATTATAATTAAAATTATCTGTTAAAAATAAAAATCAAATTTAATAATTATTTTATAATATTTTTTAATAGGTTAGAATCAAATATACCTAATTCTCTTAAACCCTAACAAAATCAATCTCTTTAAAAAATAGAAATCAGATTATAATTTTTAATAGATTAGAATTAAATATACCCAATTCTCATATTATTGATTCTAATCTATTAAAAAATTATAAACTAATTTCTATTTTTTTAGAGATTGATTTTGTTAGGGTTTAGGAGAATTGATAATATTTGATTCTAACTTATTAAAAAATATTATAAAGTAACTATTAAATTTGATTTGTATTTTTTAAGAGATAATTTTAATTATAATTTTAGTCCTTTAGATTTTTAAATTTTAAAAAAAATTAATGGTGTTCATCGGTGTTCATTGTTAGTGGTGTCTATCAATGTTCGCCGCCCGTTGTAGAATTTTTCTATATGCATATAAAGATCTGAAAATATTAGAATATATAATAATATTCTCAAAAAAAAATAAGAGTTATCTTTTAAAAAAAATTAATATTAGTTATTAAATCCGTTGCACCTGATTTTATTTCAAAACATGTAAGAAAAATAATATTTTTAAATGAAATGTTAGTTTCTAAATATTTGAAAATTATTTTTATGTTGTTCAATAAAATAATCTCTCGAACAAAGAGAGCCATTAGTAATACGTACTCAAACCAGCGTATGGACCCGTAATTGAAACGTGATTCATGGACAATTGGACATTGCTATTTTCTGGATAGCAACTCAATCATTTAAACGGTGAATAGAAAAGGCTTAAACCAAAAATAGGTGCACAAAGTATATTCTTTTCAAATTTTAATTGTCTAAAGTATTATTTTGAAAAATAGGTGCCTGAAGTTTTAAAAGTTATAAATTTAGGTGTTTGATCGTTAATGGGTGATAAAAAAAAATTATTAATCAACTAATGCTTGACACATGACATGTTATTATATTTTTTTCAAAATTAAAACATTTTTTCAAATTTTATAAATTCCCGAAAGTTTACAATTTTTACAAAACAGTCCTTAAATCCCTAAAATCTCCCAAACTCAAACCCCAAATTACCGTTGCTTCTATCGTCGATCATCGCCCCTAAGCCTACCACTTTAGTCGCCGAACCTAGCCGGTCGTTTCCCCCATAACATCGCTACCGGAAACGACGAACGACGTGGCAGCCGAACGTCAAACAACGAAAGCAAAATCAACGTTCGGCTGCCACGATGTTCGTCGTTTCCGGCGACGATGTTATGGGAGAAACAACCGAATAGGCCTGGCGACCAAAGTGGTAGGCTTAGGGGCGGCGATCGGCGGCGGAAGCAACGGCACTTGGGGGTTTGGGTTTGGGAATTTTAGGGATCAAGAAACTGCTTTGTAAAAATGGCAAACTTTTAAGAATTTATAAAAATTTAAAAATTATGGGTGTTTTTCTTTAAAAACAAATTAAATTAGTGTCACGTGTCAAGCATTTATTGGTTAAGATTTTTTTTAACACCCAATAACAATCAGGCACCTAAAATTGTAATTTTTGAAACTTCGAGAACCTATTTTTACAAAATAATACTTCAGGCACCTAAAGTTTGAAAAGAGTATACTTTGGGCACCTATTTTTAGTTTAAGCCAAAAAAATAAGGGTAGATTTTATCCGTAAATTTGAACAATTTTTATACCAAAGTTGATATTTTATTTAAGGTTGTATCTTCCTTACGATTGCTTAAGTCTATATTATTTCATTATGTACTTTTTTATTATGTTTTTTCAGTATTTTAATTTATTTCAAATATAAATCGTGTTACTAACCCATCCGCCATTGAAAACATCACTTCTCGTCTAACTTGTATGTGCTAAGTGTTGTGGCCATCCCATGTCTAAGGCCACAACCGAGTAGTCAAGAAGATGTCATTTTTTCAGTCATTCTAATGTTTTATGGAAAAGTGTTTTCTTTTTTAAGTATTTTCTTAGGTTGGGGAAAAGTATCCTAGTTTTAAGCATTTTAACGTTTACTCGGGGCATTTTCATAAATTTGTTTTCGCATATATGTAGTGGATGGACAGTCGACAGAGTTTGGACTGATCCATTGGTAAAGGTTTGTATCCTACACACCATCGAGGCGGCCCTACCACCACAGGTCGATGGTGTGGGTGAGTTTTCTTTGTAACCCGATACTTTTTTCTATGTCTTAATAAAATAAACTATTTTCTTTTTGTACGAAGAAGTAGGTGATCGACCATGTGTATTCGTTATGCCCCAAGGTCTCGACCCCTTGCTTGGAGGATCTTGTTGTGGCTTGAGACTAATGTGTTGTTTGCTTATTTTGAGCAGATCCATCGAGGGGAAAAGGCTGACTTGATCAAGAAGAGTCTTGTTCAAGTGTCGCACGGCTTAGTGACCGAGTGAACTAAAGGCTAAGTCCGTGACACGTGGTATCAGAGCGAGTTGTGTGTTCAATCATGGCTACGTTGTCGCTTGATCCAACCCTAAGCACATAGGTGCGTGTTAATTAGCACAGTGGTGCGTGCGAGTTTGTCATAGTGGAATCAATACACACGAGGTGTCTGTCGTTAACCACTATGGCTATTTGGTGCAGAGGCACTTGTTTATTGGATAGCTATAGGGTCATCAGCGCACCAAGGTTCCTGTCGTTAAGCCCTATAGTGATTGAAGCACAGAGGTGCTTACTTTATATAGGGTTAACATCGTACCAAGGTGTCTATCGTTAAGCCCTATAGTGATTGAAGCACAGGGGTGCTTAGTTTATATAAGGTCATCAGCGCACCAAGGTTCCTGTCGTTAAGCCCTATAGAGATCGAAGCATACGCGGAGCTCGATCTTGATAGCGCGATGGTACTTATTGGTTAATTGTCGTGGAATCAGTGTACAACTGGTGCATGTCGTTAACCTCGAAAATTAACCTAGCGCAATGGCGCGTTGTAGCACGAGGGTGCTTAATTGGGTAATTGTCGAGGAATCAGCGCACAAGTGGTGCCTGTCGTTAACCTCGATAAGTAACCTAGCGCAGTGGCGCGTGATAGCACGAGGGTGCTTACTAGATAATTGGAGTGGAATCAGTGCACAAGAGGCGTCTTTCGTTAACCACGACAATTATTCTAGCACAATGAAGCATGTGGCGGGAAGGGACAACACGTTAGTGCTCGTCTCCTTGTGTGGTAACACTTTTAGGCGTTGGACGTGATAGTGCTAATGGGATGTACTGATTAAAGTGTGTGGTGTTGCTTGTTCTGTGTAGACATAACAGTGCAACGTGTGTCGACAGAAATGGTGACAACACGAAAGTGAGGAGCGAGTACAGCTCCCACACCTAGAACAAACCCGGACGCACGGACGTCGGCCCAGGGTGGTGGTTCGATTGATTGGGGTCGGTTTGAAGAACTTAAGGCTGTAGTGGCAGCCATGAGAGTTGTGGTGTCGAAAGATCGGCTCCGAGCAATTGAGGAAACTCAGCAAGAGTTGGTTCAAGCTATCAAAGAGTTTGGTAGTGAAGCCAAAGACGCACTAAGTCATATGAAGTTTGAGATAGAAGAGATAAAGACTCAGGTGAACTTGATGCAGATAGCTATGGCCAATTCTATGATAGCTGATAAGGGTTTGAGGACTAGAATTCCCGAACCTCAGCGTTATGAAGGGAACAAAGATGCGAAGGAGCTCGAGAATTTCTTGTTCGACATCGAGCAATACTTCCGAGCCACGCATACTGAAACAGATGAGGTCAAGGTCTCGGTAGCTTCGATGTATTTGACAGGGAACTCCAAGTTGTGGTGGCGGTCCAAGTTCGTTGGTGGTGATCATTCTGTCAAGACATGGGAAGAGCTAAAGAAAAAGTTAATAAGCTCTTTCTTCCCAGAAAATATAGAGTACAATGCTCGGAAGAAGCTAAGGGATCTGGCGCATACAGGGTCTGCCTATGATTATGTAAGGGAATTTGCTACTCTAATGTTAGATATCAAGGATATGTCTGAGAAAGATAAGATGTTCTATTTTCTCGAAGGACTAACCCTAGGCTAGAGCAGAGGTACAGAGACAGAGAGCCGAAGACATAGTAACCGCGATGGCGGTTGTCGAACGTCTCACTGATTATAATGAAAATTCGACTAAGCATAAGGTCGTGGCTCCTGGTGGGAGTAACAATTCAGTGGGTAACGGTAATAAAATGGTTAAGACAGACAAGCCAGCGAATTAGGAGGCTGGAAAAAGGCCCTTCAACAGAGATCAATCTCAGAGTAGAGGAAATGGGGGCTCTGGGCAAGGTAATGGGCAAAGTCGGTTTCCCTCAGGCTATTTCCTTTATAAAGGCTCGCATTGAGTGGTCGAGTGTCCCCGCAGGGGTGCGTTGAATGATGTGTAAGTTTCACCTTCAGGGGGATCTCAAACAAGTCCCTTTACAGAAAATAGTGCTATCGAACCTTCTCAAATGGGATCTATTCGTTTCTTGACGACGTTGCAATCTCAGTTGAGTAGCCTAAAGAAAGAACCAGAGCGAGGCTTAATGTATGTAAACATAGTAATAAATGGGAAGGCATCGTGGGCTCTTGTTGACACTGGAGTCATGGATACCTTTATTTCACCGACAGAGGCAAGGAAATGTGGGTTGATAGTGGGCAAAGGTGTTGGACAGATGAAGGCAATCAATTCAGCGGCTACAATTGTCCAACGAGGTGGTAAAAAGATGTTGCCGGCTATTCAATTCAAGAAAGGGATAAAGAAATGAGAGCCCTCGTTCTTTGTGTTGCTAGTTTGTAAAGAGGACTGGTCTGTAGGGCCTTTATCGAGGGGAATTCGGAAGGTATTGGAAGATTATAAAGATGTCATGCCTGACTGGTTGCCCCAAGGTCTACCACCTCAAAGGAATGTGGATCATAAGATTGAACTAATTCCGGGTGTGAAACCTCCTGTTGCGTGTAAAATAGTCTATCGCAATTATAGTGCAAGTATACACGACGCAAGTAGTAAAGTGATACGAAGTATCGGATATCGTCTCTACAGGGATTGGGCTAATAGCTTCACCTAAATTCACTGCACGAAAGTAAAGGAAATAATTAAGAGTTGTCACGAGAATAATAAAGTAAAAACGTAATTAAAAGGATTTGAAATATCAAGATAGAGAGAATGGGCTGGTATTGAATTGCTCAGTAGTGTAGGTATTGAATTGCTTAGGATCTCCAGTTCTGTCGTCGCACCCGTCGCCGACAGCACCTGTCGCGGCGTCTGTCTGTTAGCTGTCGCGACAGCGAACACTAACTCAGTACTTCAAGCTTGGCAAGAATCCCAGATCTGCCTTGCCCTATCCCTAGGCACAAGTCTGTCGATGATCACGTCTTTGATGATACCTCCCGGCGTGAATCGAAGGATGAACACCGATGTGTATGAATTCTTCCTTAGCCACTTAACCTCGCCCTATCCCTAGGCACGAGATGGTTCAACTATAAACTAGAGAACGCGCTATTATCTCTTTCGTATACTTAACTCTCCCGATGCTAAGTAAATGGATAACCTCACAATGCTCTCCCGATGCTCTTGCAAGATATTAAAACCAAGATAAAAGAACTTGAAGTTTATTTTATTGAACTTGAAAAATCCTAAAACAAAGCAACCCTTGCAACTACTTTACAAAACAACCCGTAGCCCTAGGAGGTTTTTAGAACATATCGGTGACAGGTAAACGACAGGGTTTAGGTTTTGGTTGTGGCGTTATCGCTTATGCCCTAGGTTAAATCTATGCCCTTATATAAGCTTTGGGCTCAAGTTATCTAAGGTAACAAGGATTACAACTTTAATTAAAAGTAAGATTCTAATAAAGACTAAATCTCTAAAGTCTCCTACTTTCCAGCCGCATCCTTATTTTGTGGGAATTCCTTTCCTTGAGCTTTGGCTTGACATATCTTTGGATCCGGGGCTTGGAAAAATATTTAGCTTTCACACGACAGACGAGCAGATTTTTCTCTATCTATCGAGGTCCACTTTACTTTTCCTCTTCATAAGTCTGCTGTCACCATGCTGTCACGACAGGTCCATGACAGGTTCGTCTTCTTCAGCTGCTTGTCCAGTTCAGCTCTCCTGCTTATCTGCCCTGCGCCTGCCTTCAACGTCTACTGTGACAGATACCTGCAAAAATAGCCATCTTTTAGTAGAATCCGTGCCTTTTATATAATTGTGATGTTTTATTGAAAACTAACCTAAATGCAATGCAATGATGCTTGAATGCAGCAGAAATATGGGTTAAAAAGGGTGTAAATAATAGAACTTTTACACACTCAACACACCCCCAAACTCAAGTTTTTGCTTGCCCTCAAGCAATGAAGACTTAAAAGAAAACTGAAAATTTTTGTGTTGGCCTTCAAACAGTGAACTGTCCCTTACCTGTCGCTCATTCTCTATGGCGGCAGCAACCTGTCGGAAAGGTTAGGATCTGTCCGGAATCTTCCTATAGCTCTCGTGCAGTGTGTGCATGCTTGTGAACAGTTATATGCTAAGACTCTCTTAGTTTCACTAGAATATTCAACTCCTTAACTCGAATTTTTATGCCAAAGTTTACTTTCTTTTAGAAGGCACATTTTCATGCTTCTTTTTCTTCTATTTTCAAGCTAAGTTTTTCTAGAGCCAGTTTCGGGCACCTCTAGTTAGCTTCCTAGAGCCGGTTTCGGGCACCTCTAGGTTTTTAATTTTCATTTGCTAAACTTCTTTCCTAGAGCCAGTGTTAGGCACCTCTAGGGGCTATCCAAGTTCTAAGCTTCCTATTCTAGTTTGGCTAAAAGAAATCTAAGCAATATAACAGTCACAAAAGTGTTTAAGTTTTCAGAACTATAGAAAGGCTCTAAACTTTTCCTTAACCTGTCCTAAAGATGCTGCCACGACAGAGCCGTCATGACAGGTAAGTTAACTTCACAGTTTTAAGCCAACAGTTTAAATTTTCTGATTTTTTTTAAAAGAACTTAAAAAAAAACACAACAATTAATAAAAAGACATAAAACTCCATTGATGATGGAGGGTTGCCACCCCCAAACCCGAGGGTTGCATTTCCCCCAATGCAAAATGACATGAAAAATAAAAGAAAGAAAAACAAAGTACATCACAAAATATAACGGCAGGCAGCAATAAGAGGAAAATAAAGACTTAAATTTTTAAGCGCTGCTCTCGCTGCTGCTGCTGACGCAGATCTGATGGCGGCGTCTGCGCTGTGGAGGGGGCTGGGCAGGTTCAGGAGCAGGTGCATCGGCAGATTCATCGGCCGGTGGAGGGGCAGGGTGCTCAGTAGGTTCATCAGCAGGTGGAGGGGCAGGGTGCTCCACTAGCCGGACGTTGGAACTGCTACCGCTGTCCCATGAGTTGCTGGTTGTGATGGCTTTGGACAGCCTTCTCTTGTTTGCCACGTGCTTAATTCTTTTCACCCTCGTAAAATCACTCTCCAAATTCCTCCGGATGAGAGGGTTGTCATCAGTGGCAGGTCTCTTGGTTCCTCGAGGGGAGGTGTCTGCCTGTGGGCTGCCTTCCGCCATTGGGGCAGGGGATGGTGTGGAAGTGGCAGATTGTGTATGGGGAGAGACAGGTGGCGTGGGAGTAGGGGAGGGGATATTGAAATAATGGGCGGGGAAGGTGGGGAAGATGACATCCGAAAAATTCAAAGTATTAGTAATGAAATTTACCGTTGCAGTTGAGAAGTCACGGATAAAGGTCATCAAACCCATTTGGCGCTCCTCTACCCTCAGGATGGCAGCAAGGATGTGGGCGTTCTGATCTGCCGGAGCGGTGTTGGTGGCAGCTTCTGGGCAGGTTCAGTGGCAGGTTCATCATCGGAATCAGCAGGAGGGGCGTTTGGGTCGAAGGCGTTGAGGGGCTATACGACTATGACCTCCATGAGGCTGGAGATGTTGTTGTCTGTCCATCCGCTGCCCGTCTTGATTTTGTCTGATGGCTCCTCCGGTACGGCAGCGCAGCGGCAGAGGGCGGTGATGGTGAACGGGAGGCAGAGTCGTGAGTCTGAACGGAAGGCACAATCGAGGATGCTGTCCCTCATATATTTGCCCACATTGATGGGCCTGTCGTGCATAATGGAGTGGATAAGGGCCAGCCGCTGTCGGTTGACTGTCGTATGGTGGGACGAGGGCAGGATACGCTTTTTGATGAAAACGTTCCATAGTTTTGCCTCAGGGAGTAGCTGCGCCCTATTGACGGAGTTGGGGTTCTTCTTACTGGTGCTCCATGTCGTTCCCACCTCTGTCAACTCCCTCATGACAGCATCATGTCCAGCAGCGTCGAGGGTGTCCCAAAATTGTTGGTGAGCATCATCATTGGGGCCAAAGAAGAGGCCGAACGTGTGGTTGATGCTGTTGGCGGTGAAGGGAACTGCCACTCCTCGGACGGTGACAGATGTCGCCGTTTTGCTGTCGATGGCCTCATAAAATTCTCGGACCAAAGTATCATTAAGCTCTGCCGGCTGCTCGGCAAAATCCTCCCAAAGTTGTGTTGTTATGGCCTGCATGATGAACGGCCGGAGTCCCATATGGGGGGCATCTCTGTTGTATATAAAGCCACGCTCTTCCCATAGCTCCTTTTTAGCGAACGGTGATGCTGCTGCTGAAGAAGAAGCGGCAGCAGCGTTTTGACGGGTTTGTCTCCATGACATTTTCTTTGCAAGGGCTGAAAAAAAGAGAAAATAGATAAAACTAGAGGAGAAAACAAGAGAGAAAAAATCAGAAGTGATGAAAATGAAAGGGAGAACGAGGTTATATAGCTGTTGGGGGTCTGCCCATTTAATGCCGCAACGGCAGGCGGGAATAACGGGGCGGCAGATTGAATGTAGCGTGTCTGACGCGTCTGACACGCATTTATGCGTCTGCTGTGCGTCTGCCGCACGCTTCTGCGTCTGCAGTGTCAGCCTATTGACAGCCTGTCAAGTTCGTCTGCGCCGGCAGCTGAAACGACAGGTTATCATAAATGGGCTTTATTGGGCTGGTGGATGGGCGGTGGTCTTGGGCCACTTCTTCTTTCTCACTTGACTCCTTTATTTCCTAAAAACTGAAATTAGAAAAATAAAACATTATTCGAATAAAATTAACCTAATTTCCTAATAAATAATAATAAATAATAAAATAAATAAAAATTAGGTTAAATTAGGGATGCCTTGTGGGGCATCACCTAAACTAACCACTTCCTGTATTCCTGGGGCTTCAGTCCCCTGATAATGCTTGAGGCGTTGTCCATTGACTTTGAATTGGTGCCCGTCCTTTAATGATTGAATTGTAATGGCACCATGGGGAAAAACTTGAACCACTTGGAACGGGCCAGACCATCTAGATTTAAGCTTCCCTGGGAAGAGTTTCAACCGAGAATTAAACAACAACACAAGCTGCCCTGGGCAGAACTGACGTGGCAGCAACTTCTTGTCATGCCACTTCTTTGTTTTCTCCTTGTATATTCTTGCGTTGTCGTAGGCCATCGTCCGTATTTCATCGATCTCATTCAAATCTAACAACCTTTTCTGGCCTGCCTTGTCCAAGTCCATGTTTACTGCCTTGATTGCCCAATATGCCTTGTGCTCTATCTCGACAGGCAGGTGACAGGTTTTCCCATAAATCAAACGGTACGGAGACATGCCCAATGGAGTTTTGAAAGCTGTCCTGTATGCCCATAATGCATCATTCAGAAGTAGAGACCAATCTTTCCTAGTTGGTTTAACCATCTTTTCAAGAATGTTCTTCACTTCCCTATTGGAAATCTCAGCCTGTCCATTGGTCTGTGGGTGGTATGCTGTCGCGATCCTGTGCTTGACACCATATTTCTTCAAGGCGGCAGCAATTACCCTATTATCGAAATGTCTCCCTTCATCACTGATAATCGCCCCAGGGATGCCAAATCTAGAAAAGATGTTTTTGTGCAAAAACTTTTGGACCGTTTTGGCATCATTCTTTTGAGTTGCGATTGCTTCTACCCACTTGGAGACATAATCCACTGCTAGGAGGATGTAAAGATTTCCACATAAAGATGGAAAAGGTCCCATAAAATCAATCCCCCAAACATCGAAGATCTCGACTTCTAGGATATTCTGCAGTGGCATCTCGTTTCTCCTCGAGATGTTACCTGTCCGTTGGCACCTGTCACAGTTCTTGTAAAAGTCTTGTGCATCTTTATATAGTGTCGGCCAGTAGAACCCTGACTGCAGCACCTTGGCAGCAGTTTTGTTTCCTCCTAAGTGTCCTCCATATTGTGAAGCATGACAGTGATGGAGAATGTCTTCTTGCTCTTCTTGTGGTACACACCTCCTTATAACCTGATCTGCGCACATTTTGAAAAGAAGAGGTTCGTCCCAATAATAATGTTTAACATCATTTTGGAACCTCTTCCTGGCTTGATAATTAAGATCAGAAGGAAATATTCCGCTAACTATAAAATTAACGAAATCAACATACCAGGGAAGGTCAGAAGACTTACCTGCCGCCATGGCTGTCGCGACAGCGATTGCAGCAGCAAAGAGCTGCTCATCTGGGAAGGTCTCCAGTATGTGTGTCTCATCGAATGGTAGACTCTGTCCCTTCTCCAACCTCGACAAGTGATCTGCCACCTGATTTTCTGTCCCCTTTTTGTCTTTGATTTCAAGGTCGAACTCTTGTAATAGCAAGATCCATCGTATCAACCTAGGCTTTGCATCCTTCTTTGCGAACAAGTACTTAAGGGCAGAATGGTCGGTGTGCACTATTACTTTCGTCCCAAGTATGTAAGAACGAAACTTGTCGATGGAGAACACCACAGCTAACAGCTCCTTTTCTGTGGTGGTATAGTTCACTTGGGCATCATTCAATGTTTTGCTGGCGTAGTATATGACATGAAACAGCCTGTCCTTGCGCTGCCCAAGTGCTGCCCCGACAGCATAGTCACTGGCATCACACATGATCTCAAATGGTTGTGTCCAGTCTGGTGGCTGTACTATGGGGGCTGTCACTAGCTTTTCCTTCAGAACCTTGAATGCTTCAGTACATTCTTCATTAAAGTCAAAGGGTCGGTTCTGTTCTAAGAGATGACATAGGGGCTTCGTGATTTTTGAGAAATTCGCAATAAATCTCCTATAAAAACCAGCATGCCCTAGAAAACTCCTAATGCCCTTGACTGTGGTTGGCGGCGGCAGCTTCTCAATTACCTCTATTTTGGCCCTGTCGACTTCTATCCCACGGCAGCTAATCTTATGGCCAAGAACTATCCCCTCATCCACCATAAAGTGGCATTTTTCCCAATTTAAAACAAGATTAGCTTTTTCACATCTTTCAAGTACCTTTTGTAAGTTGCCGAGGCAGCTCTCAAAATCGTCTCCAAAGACAGAAAAATTATCCATGAAAATCTCAAGGAAATCCTCAACCATGTCGGAGAATATAGCCATCATGCACCTTTGGAAGGTGGCAGGTGCGTTACAGAGTCCAAACGGCATCCTCCTAAATGCGTATGTTCCATAGGGGCAGGTGAAAGTCGTTTTCTCTTGATCCTCTGGTGCAATAGCAATTTGATTGTAACCTGAGTAACCATCAAGAAAACAATAGTAAGGTTTACCTGCTAATCTATCAAGCATTTGATCAATAAAGGGTAAAGGAAAGTGGTCTTTTCGGGTAGCTTTGTTAAGCTTCCGATAGTCCATACAAACCCTCCAACCGGTCACAGTCCTGTTTGGGATTAACTCATTGTTTTCATTGGTTATCACGGTCATGCCTCCTTTCTTTGGAACGCATTGCACCGGGCTTACCCATTTGCTATCGGAGATGGCGTATATAATGCCAGCATCTAACCATTTAATGATTTCCTTACGCACTACCTCCTTCATCGCATGGTTTAGCCGCATTTGGGCATCTATAGTCGGCTTATGATCTTCCTCAAGGAGGATTTTGTGCATGCATAATGCCGGACTAATGCCTTGAATGTCTGCTATCGTCCATCCAATCGCCTTCTTGTGCTGCCTTAACATGTCGATCAGCTGTCGTTCCTGTTCCTGCGGCAGCTTAGCAGAGATGATTACGGGCAGTGTGTTATCACAACCAAGATAAGCATATTTAAGCTGCCCTGGCAGGGGCTTAAGTTCTAAGACAGGTGGTTCAACAGTAGATGGCTTTTGGATTAAATGGTTATCCGAAGTGTAATTCAAGGGTTCGAATAACTTACCTGGACGATGGTCTAACCAGTCTACCTCCTCATGACCTTCAGTATCAGATGTATCGGATTCAGAGGAGTCGCTGTCGTCGGTGCTGTCGTCGTCGCTGTCGTGACAGGCCTGTAGGTGGCTGTCGCAGCAGTGACCAAATTTTATATCACGGCAGCCCGACCTGATGCAGGGTTGATCAAAGGTCACCTCAATGATGGCCTTACATTCTTCATCCACATCAGCATGTTTCATTGCTTGGAGAACATTCAACTTAATTTCTTGATCGTTCACGCGCATGGTGAGTTCTCCTTTCTCCACATCAATCAATGATCTTCCCGTGGCTAAGAAGGGTCGCCCAAGGATGACTGGTGCGTTTTCATCTGCCTCACAATCTAGGATAAGAAAGTCAGCAGGAAAAATAAGCTTATCCACCCTTACCAAAATATCTTCAATTTTTCCCTCGGGGTGAACGTAAGAGCGGTCGGCTAGCTGTAGGGTAACTGTCGTGGGCCCCGTCTTGCCAATACCTAGTTTCTGAAAAACAGATTTGGGCATTAGATTAACACTAGCACCAAGATCACATAATGCCTTACCCACAAATCTGTCGCCGATTACACAAGGTATGATGAAGCTCCCCGGATCCTTCTTTTTCTGGGGTGGCTGTCGATGAAGAATACTCATGCAACCTTCTGTCATCTTTACCGTTTCAAATTCCCCAAGTTTTGATTTTTTCGACATAACATCCTTGAGAAATTTAGCATAACCGGGCATCTCTCTAACAGCATCTAACAACGGAATATTAATATGAACCTGTTTAAAAATATCATAAATCTTTTTAAGTTGAGATTCATGCTTAGCTTGCTGTATCCGTTGCGGAAAAGGTGGTAGAGGACGGTAATCAGCAATGCGTCCTTCCCACTGCATGCGAATCTGAGGACGATATTCATCTTTTTTCTCCTCTGTCGCTTCTGCTATCGTGGCAGGCTCATCGGCAGCAGTCTGTTTATCACCTGTCGGGGCAGCTTCCTCGGCAGGTTTATCCAAGGCAAGTTCCTTTACTGTTTCAGCTTCTTTTTCCGGCCCTGGTAGTTTCTTCCCACTCCTAGTAGTAATTTCCTTACATTGCTCATGTGTGGGTGGTCTAGCATTTTCAGTATTGCTAGGGAATCCTCCATTCTGCCGTGGCTTAATATGCTGCGACACCTGACCCATTTGTGTCTCTAGAGATTTCAAGGTAGCCTCATGATTTGTCATTCTCATCTTGGTTTCATCCATAAAGTTTTCCGTCTTCTTGACAAACTGATTAATATTCTCCATATACGTACCAGTCTGAGACATAAAGGTGGCCAGAGTCTGCTCCAATATACTACTCGTGGCAGGTGGTGGCTGCTGTTGCTGCTGAGGCGGCAGGTTCTGCGGCAGGTTCTGCGGCAGATGCTGTCGCGTCAACAATCTAGGACCCCCCTGATTCTGATTATGCGCTTGCGGATTCAGGGCATTGTTGGGGTTACTCCAGGAGAATTTGGGATCCTTCCTCCAATTGGGATTATAGTTGTTGGAATTGTAGTTTGGCTTGTAATTTCCAACATATTTTCCCTCTTCTATATTTATTGGGCAATCATCCCTACTATGATTTCCCTCACAAGTAGCACAAACTTCCTCAACAGCAAATCCTTGTAATTCATCATCATTCAATAACTTTTTCATTGCTTTAGTAAGGAATGCTACCTGCGATTTCATAGTGCTGTCGGCCTCATAGTCCTTGACAGCAAGTACCCGTTTACCCCCTCTTCTTGCGGTTGGAAACTGCTCCTCATTCTTAGCCAGATGTTTCAAAACTTGCAGGGCCTCGTCCGGATCTTTATCCAATAATAGTCCATTTGCTGCAGAATCAATTCGAATGCGAGTTTGTAAGTTAGCAGCATTATAAAACTTAGTTACCTGATTCCAGACGGGAAATCCATGCATTGGGCAGTTTCGAAGAAGAGTTGTAAATCTGTCCCAGGCCTCGTGCATCGGCTCGTCATCTTCCTGTTGAAAAGTAGCAATTTCATTACGTAATCGCTCAGCTAAATGTGAAGGATTAAAACGAGATAAAAATTCACGAGTTAAATCTGCCCAAGTCATAATAGAACCCGGTGTAAGTTTATTCCACCAAGTTTTAGCTCTGTCCCTCAATGAATGGGGAAATAACCGAAGCCTCAATATCTCCGGACTAACTCCTGGCAGTCTAAACGAACCACAGATCTCCTGGAACGTTTTAAGATGCTCCCTAGCATCTTCTGTCGCAGAACCACTAAACTGCCCGGCGTTGTTGATCATACTAAACATGACAGGTTTAAGTTCGAAGTTGTCAACATCAATATCTGGCAGCGTGGTCTCCAGTTCTACATGATCGTTCAGCATGTAGTCACGACATGACCGTCTTCCACCTGCCGCGGGCGGGTCACCGACAGGCGGGATTTCTCCACCGGCAGGCTGATTACGGGCCATCTGCTCTAGCTGTTCCTCAAGGTACTCGTTCCGGTCTAAGTGGTGGCGAATCTGTTTCTTAAGATTAAAGGAACGTTCGATCTCCGGATCTAATTTATACTCAGGATCTTCACCTCTTTTCGATCTGCGCATAAACAGGAAAACCTTGTGAAAAGCAAGAGTTTAAAACACTAAAGAAAAATTAAAGAAAAATAAAAAATAAAAACAAAAACAAAAACGAAAATAAAAACAAAAAGTGCAAGGAAAGAAAGGTGTAGTTATGTTGCCAATCCCCGGCAACGGCGCCAAAAACTTGTTGCGTGTAAAATAGTCTATCGCAATTATAGTGCAAGTATACACGACGCAAGTAGTAAAGTGATACGAAGTATCGGATATCGTCTCCACAGGGATTGGGCTAATAGCTTCACCTAAATTCACTGCACGAAAGTAAAGGAAATAATTAAGAGTTGTCACGAGAATAATAAAGTAAAAACGTAATTAAAAGGATTTGAAATATCAAGATAGAGAGAATGGGCTGGTATTGAATTGCTCAGTAGTGTAGGTATTGAATTGCTTAGGATCTCCAGTTCTGTCGTCGCACCCGTCGCTGACAGCACCTGTCGCGGCGTCTGTCCGTTAGCTGTCGCGACAGCGAACACTAACTCAGTACTTCAAGCTTGGCAAGAATCCCAGATCTGCCTTGCCCTATCCCTAGGCACAAGTCTGTCGATGATCACGTCTTTGATGATACCTCCCGGCGTGAATCGAAGGATGAACACCGATGTGTATGAATTCTTCCTTAGCCACTTAACCTCGCCCTATCCCTAGGCACGAGATGGTTCAACTATAAACTAGAGAACGCGCTATTATCTCTTTCGTATACTTAACTCTCCCGATGCTAAGTAAATGGATAACCTCACAATGCTCTCCCGATGCTCTTGCAAGATATTAAAACCAAGATAAAAGAACTTGAAGTTTATTTTATTGAACTTGAAAAATCCTAAAACAAAGCAACCCTTGCAACTACTTTACAAAACAACCCGTAGCCCTAGGAGGTTTTTAGAACATATCGGTGACAGGTAAACGGCAGGGTTTAGGTTTTGGTTGTGGCGTTATCGCTTATGCCCTAGGTTAAATCTATGCCCTTATATAAGCTTTGGGCTCAAGTTATCTAAGGTAACAAGGATTACAACTTTAATTAAAAGTAAGATTCTAATAAAGACTAAATCTCTAAAGTCTCCTACTTTCCAGCCGCATCCTTATTTTGTGGGAATTCCTTTCCTTGAGCTTTGGCTTGACATATCTTTGGATCCGGGGCTTGGAAAAATATTTAGCTTTCACACGACAGACGAGCAGATTTTTCTCTATCTATCGAGGTCCACTTTACTTTTCCTTTTCATAAGTCTGCTGTCACCATGCTGTCACGACAGGTCCATGACAGGTTCATCTTCTTCAGCTGCTTGTCCAGTTCAGCTCTCCTGCTTATCTGCCCTGCGCCTGCCTTCAACGTCTACTGTGACAGATACCTGCAAAAATAGCCATCTTTTAGTAGAATCCGTGCCTTTTATATAATTGTGATGTTTTATTGAAAACTAACCTAAATGCAATGCAATGATGCTTGAATGCAGCAGAAATATGGGTTAAAAGGGTGTAAATAATAGAACTTTTACACACTCAACACCTCCTGCTAAGTGTCCCTACCGCATGTCTCCGCCCGAGTTAGCTGAGCCAAGGAAGCAGTTGGATGAGCTACTTCAAGCTGGGTTCATTCGGCCGTCCAAAGCGTCGTTTGGGACGCCAGTGTTGTTTTAAAGGAAACACGATGGAAGCATGAGATTATGTGTTGATTACCGAGATTTGAATAAGGTGATTGTTCAGAACAAGTATCTTATTCCTTTAATTGCCGACTTGTTTGATCAGTTGAGTAATGCTAGATATTTCACCAAGTTGGATCTTAGATCAGGGTATCATCAAGTGAGAGTGGCCGAGGGGGATAAAGAGAAGACCACCTGTGTGACTCAATATGGGGCATTTGAGTTCCTTGTGATGCTATTCGGGTTGACTAATGCGTCGGCTACCTTCTGTACTCTAATGAATCAAGTGTTCCGTGATTATCTTGATAAGTTTGTGGTCGTCTACCTGGATGACATTATGGTTTATAGCTCTTCCTTGAGGAAGCAAGAAGAGCACTTACGCTTGGTACATGAAAGGCTTAGAGAAAATCAGCTCTTTGTAAAGAAAGAGAAGTGTGAATTTGCTCAGAAACAAGTTCGATCCTTGGGTCATGTCGTCGGGCAGGGTCATATTCGCATGGATGAGGAAAAGATAAAAGTTATCCAAGACTGGCCCATTCCGAAAAATGTTAGTGAGCTCAGGTCCTTTCTTGGCTTAGCTAACTACTATAGAAGATTAGTTGAGGGTTACTCAGGAAGGACAGTGGCACTTACCGATTTATCGAAAAAGGGAAAAAATAGGATTGGTCGAAGAAATGCCAAGAAGCTTTTGAAGAGTTGAAAGCTATTATGGTGAGCGACCCAGTGTTGGCTTTGTCGGATATCGAAGCACTGTTGGAAGTGGAAATTGATGCATATGATTACGCGATAGGAGGGGTAAACTAACAGAATGTGGCAGAAACGTGGTATACAACACAAGAGAAAGAACTTCTAGCCGTAATTCATTGTTTGAGAGCATGGAGGCATTATTTGTTGGGCTCAAAGTTTGTCGTGAGGACAGATAATATATTCGTCAGTCATTCTCTTACTTAGCCAAAACTAACAGCAAGACAAGCTAGATGGCAAGAGTTTTTAGCTGAATTTGACTTTGGATATCAAAGCTATTATTAGTAGCCTTTGAAAGCCGTAAACTGAATGGGGAAGATATGCGGTATACAACACAAGAGAGAGAACTTTTAGCCGTAATTCATTGTTTGAGAGTATGGAGGCATTATTTGTTGGGCTCAAAGTTTGTCGTGAGGACATATAATATATATGTCAGTCATTTTCTTACTCATCCAAAACTAACATCAAGACAAGCTAGATGGCAAGAGTGTTTAGCTGAATTCGACTTTGGGTTTGAACACAAAGCCGAAAAGAAGAATCAGGTTGTAGATGCGTTAAGCCGGAGGGTATATTTGGCTGCTCTTAGAAGAATAGCTCCCATGTCGGCTAGTAGGGTGACCAACAATGTCCAAGAGCTGATAGCCGAGAATATCTAGAAAGATCCGAAGGCTGTCGCAATAATGGCAATGGTAAGGAATAGTCGGTCTAAGACATTCTAGGTGGAGAATGGAATGTTGATGAAAAAAGGGTTGCAGATGTTCTTCTCACGAGCGGTACACCTCAAGTAGAAGCTAATACATGAATGTCATGATACGCCTTGGGCAGGTCACCAAGGTTGGCGACGTACCTTGGCTTTGTTAGAACAATGGTATTACTGGTCGTATATGCGTCAGGATGTTATGGACTACACTAAAACATGTGTTATTTTTCAACAAGATAAGGTAGATCGATAAAAGACCGCAGGGCTTCTGGAGCCCTTAACGGTGCCAGAGAGACCGTGGGAAAGCATTTCTCTTGATTTTATAATGACTTTGCCTCGTGTGGGTGATCTCAGCGCCATCATTGTGGTTGTGGACCGAATCGCAAAATATGCCACCTTTATTCCAACACCCAAATATTGTTCTATGGAAGAGACAACTCGATTGATTTTCAAACATGTGGTGAAGTATTGGGATGTTCCGCATAACATAGTCAGTGGTAGAGATGGGCGGTTCACATGTAACTTTTGTAGAGAGTTGTTCAAGTTGTTGGGTTCTCAACTAAATTTATCTTCGAGTTACCATCCTCAGACAGAGAGATTTAATGGGTGGTTGGAAGAGTATTTACGAAATTTTAGTCAGGCTAATCAGAAAAATTGGTCGTCGTTGCTGGATATTGCACAACTTTGTTTTAATGCTCAAAAGAGTTCGGCTACTAGTAAAAGTTCGTTTGAAATTGTAACAGGTCAGCAGCCGCAACTTCCCCACATTGCCCTTGAGTCATTGAGGGAAGTGTCCTAGGGCCTTTGATTTCACACAGGAATGGAACCGAAATACTGATACTGCAAGGGTTTACCTAGAGAAAGCTGCAAAACACATGAAGAAATGGGCAAATCGTGGTCGGAGGGATCAATAATTCAAAGTGGGTGACTTGGTATTAGTGAAGCTGATGGCTGAGCAACTCATATTCCTACGAAATAGGGATCATAGATTGGTGAAGAAATGTGAAGGTCTGTTGTCGATCATAGCAAAGGTGGGGAACAACTCTTACAGGATTAAGCCTCCTGCATGGATGAAAGTGCACCTTGTGTTCCACGTAAGCAATTTTAAATCGTTCTATGCGGACCCCATTGATGCAAGTCGGGGGCAAGCCAACAAAGAGCCGATTTGCACCAAACCCTCGTCGCAAAGAAGAGTGGAGGAGATCCTTGTTGATCGAATCATTATTATGTTAAAGAAGAAGCCGATTCGTGAATACTTGGTCAAATGGGAAGGCCTTGAACCCGAAGAGACAAGCTGGAAGAGAGAACATGATTTGAAGGCTTTCAGACAGAAGATCAAGGAGTTTCATGCGATACAGTCGACGAGGACGTCGACAAATTAGGTGGGGGAAGATGCTGTGGCCATCCAATGTCTAAGGCCACAACCGAGTAGTCAGGAAGATGTCCTCTTTTCAGTCATTCCAATGTTTTAAGGAAAAATGTTTTCTTTATTAAGTATTTTCCTAGGATAGGGAAAAATGTCCTAGTTTCAAGCATTTTAACGTTTACTCGTGGCATTTCCATAAATTTGTTTTCGCGTATATGTAGGGGGTGGACAGTCGGTAAAGTTTGGACTGATCTATTGTTAAAGGTACATATCCTACACACCATCGAGGCGCCCCTACCGCCATATGTCGATGGTGTGGGTGAGTTTTCTTTGTAACCCAATACTTTTTCTCCGTCTTAATAAAATAAACTATTTTCTTTTTATACGGAGAAGTAGGGGGTCGACCGTGTGCATCCGCTATGCCCCACAGTCTCGACCCCTTGCCTGAAGGATCTTGTTGTAGCTTGAGACTAATGTGTTGTTTGCTTATTTTGAGCAGATCCATCAAGGGGAAAAGGCTGACTTGATCAATAAGAGTCATTTTCAAGTGTTGCACGGCTTAGTAACCGAGTGAACCAAAGGCTAAGTCCGTGACATGAAGCATGTCGTCATTGTTCATCTTAAGTTAGGATCAAACTCTTTATAAGATTCATATTTCTTATAGCTTCTTTGTTCATTGACAAAATCAATTCGATTTTTTATAAGAGTATATGTTTTTTTAGATACATACATGGGGAGAGTCAAAAAATTTAAATTACAATGTCATAATTTTGGATATAAACCTAAATACTAAATACGAAAGTGCTCAAGGAAAGTCATGCTCGTTATTTTTTATAATTCTTGAGACTATAATAACGAAAAACAAATAATCACAAAAACAAAACAAAAAATAAACACCAAATTTTACGTGAAAAAAAACTCAAGAAGAGAAAAACCACATGCAGATGAGAAGAAAAATTCACTATACTAAAAGAGATTACAACCGGTAATGTTAACCCTAATCCTAATATCTATTTATAGGAGTATATTGATTGGTTATAAAAGAAACTTGCATATATAATAATAATAATAATAAAAATAATAATAATAATAATAATAATAATAATACTCGTATTAAGTTTCTTACTCTTCAACGTATATCCAACGCGTGAAATAAAAATCTACACAAATTGATTGGTCATAACTCTATTATTTTTGGCGTTTTCAAACGTGAATTTGCATGTGGAGTAGAAAATTGCAACCAAATTATTACTATATGAGAAAGAAGAAGTATTGGGTTGGGAAGTCTATTATTTTTGGCGTTTTCAATGATTGAAAAAATCTTTGAAAAGTTAGTCTTCACCAAGTGGGAATTGGGAAACAAAGACGAATGAAGTCTTGTACGTACTTTAAAAGCACAAAAGGACTGCAATAGTTTCAAAAAAGATGGTACAAGTTGAATTCAAATGTACGTGAATGTTTAATTTTAGGAAAAACTACAAGGGTTGTCACTAAACTATCATATTTTTTCTAGTTTGGTCACCCAACTAATTTTTTCACCAAAATCGTCCCTCCTGTTATATACATTTCCTATTTTGGTCACATCCGTTAAAACCCTAACATAATCGCTAACTTGGCGTTTTATTTTAATTTTTTGGTCACCTAACTGTCACTCTTTTCCTATTTTGGCCCCTCCTAGTTGGTCGAATAAAAAATACTATATTATATCATTAGGTTTGACGAGAGGGACCAAAAAATACTATAAAAATAAAAAAGTCAATTTAGTAATGCCATTAGATTTTTAACGGAGGAGGGTAAAAATAGGAAAAGTAACTCAAGGGAGGGATAAATTTGACGAAATAATTAGTTGGGTGACCAAAATAGGAAAATGGTGATAGTTGGGTGACTACCCATGTAATTTTACCTTAATTTCATGAGAGAAAAAAATTTAAAAATATAATGTGAGTTTTACAATTCAGGTAAACAAACTTGATCAAGACACATTCTTATTAACATGAAAATTAACGTCTCAGGACCCAACCTAAAAAAGATAAAAACATAACTCAAAGGCTCGAAATAAAATAGATACAAACATCACAAAAGCTCCACGATGAAAGGTAAAAATCAACGAGAAACAATATTAAAAATAGATATTACAATAATAAGACATGTTGACAACACAATCGTTACCACAACTCAATCGCGAACAAAAGCGGTTACTGTAAGCTTGTATCTAAATCCAGTTCGATGGTTCAAAATAAGGAGATGAACATGATAATCAAAAGAGCACTATCTTGATTAGTCGTGGCGACGTCAAATCTAACCATGATAGAAAATTAAATGAAAAAAGAAGCAGCAAAATGATCGATTAAGAGAAGAAAAACATGCCAAAAGACAGAAGATGCGTACTAAAATGTAGAAAAAATTGTGTCACAAGGACATAATTATAAAACTTAAAAACTAAAAAATAAAAAATAAAACTAACAAAAAAACAAAAAAATACAGACGATCAACAACTAGCACTAAAAATAGTGCCGTCGCCGGCCATCTAAAATTTAAGAAAAAAAATGAAAACTTGAGCCGACATAGAGGAAAAGGGGATGTGGCTAGGGTTAGGAAAACACTAACATTAAAAAAATTCATATAATATTATTAAACATATTTGAGTGGTGTATATATTAATTTTTTAATTATAATTTTTTAATACAAATTAATTAATTATTAAATTTAATTGATATTTAAATCATATGTGTTAGACTCATCTATTTAAAGAAAAATTAATTTATCTAAATTATATATGAGAATATGTTTTATTATAAAAACGGATAAAAATTATATACTTCTTTTTGGTACCCTACTTATGCTCCTACACTAAAAAAACACTACAAAATTAAATTTCAAGCCCTAACCATAAATTCTAAATCTTAAACCCTACACCATATACCCTAAAAATACACCATATCATATACCCTATTTTTGAGTGTGAAGACATAAATAAGAGCACCGAAAAGAAACAAAGAATTTTCATCCTACAAAAATATAATTATTTAAATAAAATATAAATTTATGAGAATAAAAAATATATTAGTTTACAAATGTCAAAAGATAAAACGGTGATTACAAATTTTATATCTAAGATCCAAACATAAAGTGTGGCTCCTTGTAGCTTATTTAATTTTAGAAGATTCACCCCACCGAATGTTAGAAGATTCATCCCAACTAACAAAGTGTGGCTCCTTGTGGTTTATTTAATTTTAGAAGATTCATCCTAACCAATTGAATTTTATAATTATCTTTTTACCAAATAATTAAATTATTAATCGAAGTTTACCAAACAAGATTAGTTACAAACTCATTCTCTCCCTCAGGATCGGCTCTGAGCATAGGCAGGAGGGGCGTCGTCGATGGCCTAATTTTTCTAATATTTGGTATTATAGTCTAATTTTTTCAATACTTATTAGGAGTTTATTCTTAATTTTTTTTTCAATATTTATTATTAAGGGTTTATTTTTTTCAGTATTTGTTATTAAGGGTCTAATTTTTTTCCTAATATTTGTTACTAGGGATCCAGTTCTTTCAATACTTGTTATTAGGGATTCAATTCTTCAATACTTGTTATTAGGGTTTTTCAAAATTTATTATTGGGAGCCTACTCCTAAAATTCAACTTTTTTCAATATTAGTTATTAAGGTCCAAATATTTTTTTCCAATACTTGTTATTAGAGTCCTAATTTTTTTTATAATATTTATTATTAGGGACATACCCTTCAAACTTATTTTTTTCAATACTTGTTATTATAGATCCATTTTTTCTAATACTTGTTATCAAGGGCCCATTTTTTTCCTAATATTTGTTACTAGGGGTTCAATTCTTTCAATACTTGTTATTAGAGATTCAATTCTTCAATACTTGTTATTAGGGTTTTTTTTTCAAAATTTGTTATTGGGAGCCTACTCCTAAAATTCAACTTTTTCCAATATCAGTTATTAAGGTCCAAATATTTTTTTCCAATATTAGTTATTAAGGTCCAAATATTTTTTTTCCAATACTTGTTATTAAAGTCCTAATTTTTTATAACATTTATTATTAGGGACATACCCTTCAAACTTAATTTTTTTCAATACTTGTTATTATAGATCTATTTTTTCTAATACTTGTTATCAGGAGTCCATTTTTTCCTAATATTTGTTACTAGGGGTTCAATTCTTTCAATACTTGTTATTAGAGATTCAATTCTTCAATACTTGTTATTGGGTAAAAATCTTCTGCCTCCTAATCATGCCCCTTCTATGCCCCACACTAAAATTTACTTAAAAATTAAATTCTAAACCCTAACCCTAATTTTCACATCATAAACCTTAAACCCTACATTCTAAAAATTACACCCTACCTCTAATTCCCTAAACCCCAACCACAAACCCTAACCTTAAATCCTAAATTCTAAAGCCTAAACCCACTATTTTAAAGTGGGACATAAAAAGGGGCATGATAAAGAGACAGCCGATTTCCATCCCTTGTTATTAGGGTTTTTTTTTTCAAAATTTGTTATTGGGAGCCTACTCCTAAAATTCAACTTTTTCAATATTAGTTATTAAGGTCCAAATTTTTTTCCCAATACTTGTTATTAGAGTCCTAATTTTTTTATAACATTTATTATTAGGGACATACTCTTCAAACTTAATTTTTTTTTCCAATACTTGTTATTATAGATCCATTTTTTTAATACTTGTTATCAAGAGCCTATTTTTTCAATACTTGTTTATAGGAACTCTTTTTTTCTCTCTTCAATATTTGTTATTAGAGAATTCTTAAAATCTAATTTTTTTTTTCATACTTATTATTAGAGATTTAATTTTTTTAATACTTATTATTAACGACCTACTTTTTAAAATTTAATTTATTTTTTAATGCTTATTATTAAGGGTTTAATTTTTTAAGTTCTTCTACAACCATCAAAATCTGGGGAACGTCATGCTTTCCCCCACCCCCAAAGTTATATATATACCAAGGAGAAGATCCATAATGAAATATCCAAAAACCCAACCACTTAAAACACATATTGTTGAGGTGTTGAATAGAGATGAATGCAGCAGAAAAGGTGGTGTGCGTGACCGGAGCCTCTGGTTACGTAGCTTCATGGCTCGTTAAGCTCTTGCTAAAACGTGGCTACACTGTTAGAGCCACCGTTCGTGACCCAAGTTTGTATCTTTCTCCTCCCATTTGTTTCCATTTCAGACATCAAAATCTAACGTGTTTGAACATGCAAACAGGTGATCCGAAGAAGACAGAACACTTGGTTTCGCTTGATGGAGCTAAGGAAAGGCTTCATTTGTTCAGAGCAGAGCTGTTGGAAGAAGGAAGCTTTGACTCCATAGTGGATGGATGCCATGGTGTTTTCCACACAGCCTCCCCTGTCTTCTTCTCATCCACCGATCCACAGGTCCATCCTTCCCTTTTGTAATTCAAATCTATGATGCACTGGTACTTCAATCAATCTATTACCGTTCCACGTATCTGATATGTCCCCTTATTTTTTTGACATACCCTTACGGTACTCATACCTTCTAATTTTATCGTTTTTCTTACTCATATCTGTATCCATATCAGTGCAACATAGATTCAAGTAGTGGGATGAATTCAATGAAAATACTCGGAGTGTCTGTGTAGACATTGTGCTCTAATGATACGAATAGATTCATGTATTGTAATTTGTAAGCTATGTTGTTGCACTATATGTTATTTGATCCGCAGCCCACTTTGTTTCACCTTTCTCCCATTTCCAGACAGAAATAATTGATCCAGCAATCAGGGGTACGCTTAATGTACTTAAGTCATGTGCCAAGGTTCCTTCCATCAAGAGAGTTGTCCTAACAGCTTCCATCGCCTCGGTTCTGTACAACCAACAACCTTTGACTCCTGATGTGGTGGTCGACGAGACTTGGTTTTCATATTCACGTTTTTGTCAGAAAAACAAGGTATCTCCAGATTCTGCCAACTTTTTATACATGATGTTGAAGTATTTACTTCTTCTGAAATCTGGTTTTCCAGCATTGGTATATGGCCTCAAAAACTTTAGCAGAGGAAGCAGCCTGGAAGTTTGCAAAGGAAAATGGGATCGACTTGGTTGTACTTAATCCAGGATTTATGTTTGGTCCTCTTCTACAACCGGCCCTGAATAGCACTTCCGAGGTGGTTCTAGGCTTCACGAAAGGTACCGTCGTGGACCCTTCCGGGAGTTCTTCATCCGTGCCATCTTTGTTTGTATGAACGTTTAAAATGTTTTGGATACAGGAGAAAACACTTTTCCTAGTTCAACTTACTGGCTTGTTGATGTTCGAGATGTTGCGTACGCACATGTTCAAGCATTCGAGATCCCTTCGGCTACCGGAAGATATTGCCTAGTCGAAAAAGTTGTGCAGTTTCCTGAGATTCTGAAGACTTTGAATGAACTGTATCCTACCTTGGGCCTTCAAGCAAAGTAAGCAATTGTGTTCTGTTGCCATTTAGTAATACTCGTCCCTCGGTTGCCGAATGCTAATGAAAAATGTCTTTTTTTTTTGTTTGTTTAATACATGACAGATGTCAAGATGATGACATCGACAAGCCTCTCGAGCCTAGTTTCAAGGTATCCCAGGAGAAGGCAAAAAGTTTGGGTGTCAGCTTCATTCCTTGGGATGTTGGTCTGAGGGAAATTATTGAAACCTTGAAGGAGAAAGGCTTCTTGAACATCTGAATTGTTACTTCATTTTAATGTTTCGTTTTGTTCGGAACATGTTGTTTCTAATATGTACTTATGAACGTCTGCGGGTGCCGGTCGTATAATTCGCGCCTCGTGGACTAAGTTTCAAGCATTTGGGACTGGATTTAGTACCATATATGGTTAATAATGTTTGGTTTGCTTTCTAAAAGTGAATGTTAATCCATCTTGTTTTCATCCATAGGAAAAATCTTGGATCATTCTGATATCTCAAACACTACCTTTGGTTATCTATATTACGAAGGAATTCAACTCGTTTTTCGAATTACCTAACAGTTCAACTATGACTATCTATCTGCATTTAGGCTAAAGCAGAAACTTTGGCAGCAGCTAGCAGGACAACTATGCTACAAATAGTTTACATGCATGTATGAATGTATGTATGTATATATATCTGTATGTATATTTTAAACCAAATATATATATATATATATATATATATATATATATATATGTATGTATTTTAAACAAACATCTGAATATATATATATATATGTATATATAATTTGAGTTTTTTTCACTATTCTGCCTTTTTGTTAAAACACAACGTCTCGAACTCGATTCAAATATATTTTTAAAAATACAAAAATTAATGTCTTTAGGAAGACATGCCATAAATAAAACTACTAGTCGAGACGGTGATGTGTAGTCCCACCGTGTGTGTATGTTGGTTGTGCTTGTGCAAACCATGTGTAGTTGTTGAGAAAGTCATTCGTGCATCCATTGTTTTATTTCCATTTATGAAAAGTGTTTTGAAAACTGCATGTTTGTTGAATTGTAGAGCTTCTCTCACTAAGCTAGTTAGCTTACACTCTCTTCGTTTTCAACATGTAGACCGTTAGAGTTCGGGAGGCAAGTGGGCAAGGGAGGAGCTTTGGAGTTCTCAAGTTAGCTCAAGTATGATTTACATGTTCGTAATAATGCCTAGACAATGGGAAATAGACTAGTAGGAGTTGGTGTCAAACTCCTTAGATGATTTGTGTTAGTTGAGCATGTTAAACTATTGATGTGTTATGTTTCGTCTCGTGGATTGTGGATCATGCCTATTTTGTTGCATAATTGTATGTGTCTAAGAGTATATGAACTTGGCCTATGAATGCTTTATGTATGGTTGCCACATGCATGATGCCTTATGAATGCTATGTATGCCTTATTTGATGAATGGTTCTTGTTAGTTTCTTTGGACTCTTATGCTAGGTCTTGGTTGTAGAATGTTGTATGAATGCTTGTATGAGGCTAGGGAAGTTCGAAAATGCAATTAATGTTGAGTCTTGTGTTGTTTTGCAGCCATTTGGTGTCTTGCAGTGCAGGGCGTATCGATACGCCTAAGGGCCGTATCGATACGGTCCTACACTTTGAGACACATATTTGGCTAGGGGTACTGATACTCGGGGGTGTATCAATACGCCCAAAGCTCACTGAAATTCTGAGATTTTCATGAGTCTTTGGCGTATCGGTACAGGTCCTAGGCGTATCGGTACGGTTTTATCTCATTGACCACGAGATGTTGACCGAGAAGGGCGTATCGATACGCTCAAGGGCTGTATCGATACGATCTTCCTGTGTTGACTGGTGGTAGTTGACTTGGTTAAGGCGTATCGATACTCTTGACAGGTGTATCGATACGACCTGCTTTGTAAGTGTAAAATGGGTTGTTTAACATGTTGTTTTTGGTTTGAATGCTTTTACCTCGTGATGTTTTCCGCTGCTGTGATCACTTAGGAAATATATGAGCCTTTAGACAAGATATAACAAAAAAAAAGATAGGGTTGCTAACCGAAGGGGAGCCTTAGCCGGTTTCACTTCGGTTTTCCCCGTGTAGCCTACTCGGACTGGTCAGCCATCCAGACCGGGACGAGGGGGTTACAGGGCTAGTTCAATTGTGTAGAACTAATGTTTTGATATAATAATTGAAAAATGTTTTGGACTGATTTAAAAAGTATTTAAAACATTTCCAAAGTCCAAACAACTTGAAATAATATTTAAGGAATTTTTCATAAAGGTTTTTCATGTTTTTAAAGGCCAAATTTCACAAAACTGACCAAGTGTTTCGAAACACCCTAGGGCGTTTCGAAACAGGTGCCTCCAGTGGCCAAAACGTTTCGATACTCGTATCGAAACGGGGCCAGCGTTTCGAAACAGGCTAGGCCGTTTCGATACGCCTACGTGGCACTGACCCCAACGGTCATAAACCCCAACGGCTCTTTCCCAACTAACTTTTAAATGCAGGTCGTTTCGATACGGGCTTATAGCGTTCCGATACGCGTTCCGAAACGGCAAGGGGGTGTTCCGAAACGGGTACCCTGACAGACTGCAACGGCTCTTTCTATATTGAGGGTGTTTCGAAACGGCTTCGAGCGTTTCGAAACGGGGAGCTGCAGAACTGCATTTATGGAGGGAAATAAAGGCTCCAACGACTCTATTTCAATCCCAACGGTCCTAAACGGCTAAAAACTCAATTGGGAGTATAAAAGGGACCTCCAAGCATCAAGAGAAGACTAATGCTTCAATTGTCAATCAACAAATGATCAAGAAATTGTCTTAGTGCTTAAAGTGTCATTTCTTGTATAGACAAACACTAGTGAGCCAAAATTGTCAAATTTGCTCAAGTGTTTTAGGTTTTGGGTGAGTGCTTAATTGTGCAAACAAACACCTATTAGAGGGTTTAAGTTTGCTTTCATTTGTCTCTTTGTAAAAGAGGGTTTTGATCAAGGCTTGGGTAGAAGCTTGATCGGTTGTAAGGGTTTCCTCTTAATCCTAGAAAAGGGGACGAATCAATTAGTGGATTGATTGTGAAATCCTTAGTGGGAAGCTAAGGTAGTGGATGTAGGTGCTTGTTAGAAGGCCGAACCACTATAAATCATTGTGTCTTTAATCCTTCTAGCTTCCTAAACCCTTCCACCCAATTATCCACCTCTCCACCACTTGGTGAGCAAAATTGGTTGATCGAATCGAGCTCCACACAACCCAACAAATTGGCTCGGTGAGTCAGACAGGTTCAACCAGTTCGACTGTTGGGTAACAAGGCGGTGGCCGGAAATCGCCACTGGGCGGCGCGTGTATCACACGCCCAACCTAAACTGGTCGGGAAACACCTCAGGCGACGGTGAACAATCGGAAATACCCATCAACAACAAAAATAACCAGACAAAGCGTCAAAATTTAACCCAGACAACTTCCTTATCAAAACTTACCCCAATCGGACAAACTCCGACGACCTCAAATCGGTGACTGAAACGACGAATGATATTAAGGGTCTAGCTCGCCTTGAAACGGGGAGTGCAACGGTGGCCTTGGCGTGACAAACGAACGACAGTCGCAGCTAAAATCGCTGAAAAACTGAGCAGAATAGGTTTTGAGTTTTTTTTACGAACGTTCAAATCAATCTACACAGCAACCGGTGGCTCAGCCTCGCGCGTGACGGACAGGGTGTGATCGCGATGGGGAAACAGTCGAGTTGTCGGTGGCTGTGCACAACATCGACGAGCGGTAGAGGAGGTCGAGAAGACGACCGGTGGTGGGATGTGAACGGTTATGAGAGAATGAAGATTATAGATACTTAGATTCAAGTGGGGCATTAATTTCACAATAAAGGGGTGGTTGGAAATATATCAGACTTGGATTATTATTTTATTTAATTACCCAAAAAGATTTAGTTCAAAAGAATTTCTTAACCAATTTTAACAAGGGAAAACTACAACGGTGGTCCCTAAACTATTACCGTCTTCCTATTTTGGTCCCAAAACTATTTTTTTGGCAAAATTGTCCCTTATGTTACATAGTTCTCCTGTTTTGGTCCTCCGTCGTTAAAAACTAACGGAATTGCTGACGTGGAATTTTTTTCTTATTTTTAAAATATTTTTTTATTATTTTCTCTCTCCTGTATATATATTATTTAAATTATATATTCAGACTAATGTGGTGGTGACACGTGTCACCACCATAACAAAGAAAATAATTAAATGTGAATGGGGTGTGGTGGTGACACGTGTCACCACCATAACAAAGAAAATAATTAAATGTGAAAGGGGGAAGCTAGGATTTGAACCTACATCCCATGTCCACAAGACAATAGGTTAACCATTGGACTAAACTCCAATTACTAATATATTTTAGCACAAATTAAATTTAAAACAATTAAATGAACCCAAAACCTAAAGAAATAGTTGAAGCATCTTGAGACTATGTCAAAGCTTGAGCCCTAATCTGCAATAACCCCAAGGCAAGGAAATACATCAAATCACTCCCATATTCCCTTGGAATCCCTTTTCCCATCTTTATCCGAATGCCCATTCTTTGGCAATTGATTTACCGCAAAAGATGCTTGTTTTTGACCCTTCAAAAAGAATTAGTGTAACTGAAGCACTTCTACACCCTTATATGGCACCATTGTACGATCCAAACTCTAATCCTCCAGCACAGGTGCCACTCGATCTTGACATAGATGAGGATTTAAGGGAAGAGATGATCAGAGAGATGATGTGGAAGGAAATGCTTCATTACCATCCCCAAGCTGCAACAGCCAATGGCAGGGTGTGCGTCTAATTTTTTTCCTCTTCTCGGTTCAGCAGTCAAACCAATGACAACGTCGAGCCTAGTTTTTCTTTGTGATATTAGATGCTATATTTATGTCTTCGCAACTTCAACAAATTGACTAGTTGTTATTGCAGATTAGGGCTCAAGCTTTGACATAGTCTCAAGATGTTTCAACTATTTCTTTGGTTGGGGTTCATTGCATTGTTTTAAATATAATTTGTGCTAAAACATACCAATAATTGTAGTTTAGCCCAATGGTTAACCTATTGGCTTGTGGACTTGGGGATGCGGGTTTAAATCCTAGCTCCCTCTTCATATTTAATTATTTTCTTTTGTTATGGTGGTGACACGTGTCACCACCACATTAATTTGAATATATAATTTAAATAAAATATATATAGGAGAGAGAAAATAAGAAAAAAATTCCACGTCAGCAATTCCGTTAGTTTTTAACGATGGGAGACCAAAACAGGAGAACTATGTAACAGAAGGGACAATTTTGCCAAAAAAAATAATTTTGGGACCAAAATAGGAAGACAGTAATAATTTGGGGACCACCGGTGTAATTTTCCCTTTTAACAAAGAAATGAATTAACCCAACTGGTTAAGATATAGGCCTATACAACTAAGGGTTATGGGTTCAATCCCCCTTGTTACATTTCCTTTTAATCACCATTTTTTTACACATTTTCTTCTATATTTATAGCTTTAATTATTTAATTAATTTGGGTGTTACAAAAAACCTAAACTCTAACCATCTAATTAAGAAATGATCTAAAGGATAATTAACCCCTAAATAAAAAAAATTCCGCCTCCCCACCTAATTTTATTTGAAATCGGGCGGCAACCCCCACATAATCCCCTATCAATAAAAAAAACTTTCCCACGTTAATTCAAAAAAAAACTTCCCCCTAAACTAAAAAATATTTTTAATGCTTATTATTAAGGGTTTAATTTTTTAAGTTCTTCTACAACCATCAAAATCTGGGGAACGTCATGCTTTCCCCCACCCCCAAAGTTATATATATACCAAGGAGAAGATCCATAATGAAATATCCAAAAACCCAACCACTTAAAACACATATTGTTGAGGTGTTGAATAGAGATGAATGCAGCAGAAAAGGTGGTGTGCGTGACCGGAGCCTCTGGTTACGTAGCTTCATGGCTCGTTAAGCTCTTGCTAAAACGTGGCTACACTGTTAGAGCCACCGTTCGTGACCCAAGTTTGTATCTTTCTCCTCCCATTTGTTTCCATTTCAGACATCAAAATCTAACGTGTTTGAACATGCAAACAGGTGATCCGAAGAAGACAGAACACTTGGTTTCGCTTGATGGAGCTAAGGAAAGGCTTCATTTGTTCAGAGCAGAACTGTTGGAAGAAGGAAGCTTTGACTCCATAGTGGATGGATGCCATGGTGTTTTCCACACAGCCTCCCCTGTCCTCTTCTCATCCACCGATCCACAGGTCCATCCTTCCTTTTTCTAACCCTAAAAAATTAAATTTCAAGTTCTAACCTTAAATTTTAAATTTTAAACTCAACGCCTTATATCCTGGAAAATATACCTTAGCCTAAATTACTTAAATCCTAACTACAGCTCCTAACCTTAAACCTTAAACTTAATTTTTAGTGTGAGGGCATGAATAGCGCCACGGAAAAAGACAAAAAAAATTTTTATTCCTTTTTATAATTCTATTAAATTTGTAATTTTATTCCTTTTTTTATTAAAAAAATCTCCTTGAATAAAAAACAAAAGCGTTAAATCTATGCAAAACCATTTAAAACTGTATGCATAAAAGATATATTTTTATGATGATTTAATAATTTGTGTTAGCGAGATAAGATGTTCAATTTCTTAAATAAAATATGAAGTTTAAATATTGATGTTGTGTTTGAAACAAATTAAGATATAAAAAGATCTTTAGCATAATAAATCTTTGTAATATTTGATTCAAATTAATTTACCAATATATTAGATATTAATATTTATAAAAAAATATTATTTTACATTTAATTTCATACTCGAAAAATTTTATGTCTTTAAAATCTACCATGGCTGCATTATTGAAGTTTTACCGTGTTTTGCATTCCCTAGGTGACTCATCTTCGATAATTTCGGCTTGTGGTTCGGTTTTTGTTGGCCTTCATCTTTGTTTTCTTTTGCCTTCGATAATCTTTTCATTCCCTTCCCATTTTAGATTGTCTTTTGAGGTTTCCTTTGGTTGTTCGTGGGAGGTTCCTCCTCCCGATATCTTAGAATATTATTAATTATTTTCATTTATCATCTGTTCAAAAAATAGAGGGAAGATCAAATTTTGGTTTCTTCAAATATTTTTTTAAATTTTTATCTTTATTTAATAATACTAGAGAAAAATGAAAAAAGTCGTGATTTGAGAAATAAAAATAAAAAATAATATTGAAATAAAACTCAAGAAAAATGACCAAGAAAAAGAAGTGTGTATATCGAGTATATCTTATCAATAAATTTTTAGTTTGAAGCTTTTACCCTATGTTATTTGACCCTCCCTGTCCAGTTTTAAGGGGTGACAAATGGGTCGTTCGGGATGGTTTATGTTCGGATCATTTGAGATTTAACTACATTTGTTTTAGGTTCGGTTTAGTTTTAATTTGGGTCAATGATGATTCGGGTCGAATACTGGATCGATTCTATTCATCTCAGGTAGGGTCAATAGGAGACCGGTCAAGTTTTCAGGTCGTGTCAATTTTTCACGCCCTTATATATGACTTTATAAAGCCGGTATATTTGATTTTTTTGTGAGTTTTGTGGTAATTCATATCTCATCTTTCTTTATTTTTTTAATATCTTTTCTTTATTTTGAGTTGTCTTTGGTTCGGTTGAAAATCAATTTGAGTCTATTTTAGTTCAACTAAAATTCGTGTTGCTTTTGATTCGAATTATCATGTTCGGATAGATATCGAATCTCGAGTCAAGTTTGCCTGGTCTAATGGCCAATTGGTTTCCTCCTTTTTCCTATTTTCAGGCAGAATTAATTGATCCAGCACTGAAGGGTACAGTGAATGTTCTTAAATCATGTGCCAAAGTTGCTTCCATCAAGAGAGTCGTCCTAACATCCTCCATCGCCTCGGTTGTGTTCAATGGAAAACTTTTGACTCCCGATGTGGTGGTCGACGAGACTTGGTTTTCAGATTTGCGTTTTTGCCAGGAAAACAACGTATGTCCGTTGTCTGCTAACTTTCTATAATATGTCTTGTAAATAAGTATATTATGAAACTTTGCTGGTGCGTCGCTCTTCAACTAAAGAAACTACACAGTTTAATTTGAAGTATTTACTCATTCTCAGTCTTTGGTTTTTCCAGCTTTGGTATATGGCCTCAAAGATTTTAGCAGAGGAAGCAGCCTTGAGGTTTGCAAAAGAAAATGGGATGGACTTGGTTGTGCTTAACCCAGGGTTTGTGTTTGGCCCTCTTTTACAGCCAACCCTAAACAGCACTTCAGAGGTGGTTCGAGCCTTCACAACAGGAGAAAACACTTTTCCTAGCTCAACTTATTGTCTTGTTGATGTTCGAGATGTTGCACATGCACATGTTCAAGCATTCGAGATTCCATCGGCTACCGGCAGATATTGCCTGGTCGAAAAAATTGTGGAGTTCCCCGAAATTTTAAAGACCTTGAATCAACTTTATCCTACTCTGGGCCTCCAAGCAAAGTAAGCAATGCTTTTTTTTTTACTCGGTAAATAAAATTTTATTAAGAAATTATAGCGCCTTTACTTTGAATTGTGTGGCTAAAAGTTCCCTAATACTAAGTGGAGGAAAAGAGTACAATACAACCAGAGTTTAGAACAATGCTTGCACTAGTGTATAGTTGCCAAATGCTAATAAAAGTAAGCAATGCTTGTTTTTTTTTTCTCGGCAAATAAAATTTTATTAGAAAATTATAATTTCTCTCACTCTATATTGTGTGCCTCATTAAAAATCTCTATAATCTTAAATGGAGAAAAATAATACAACACAATCAAAGTTTAGAACAATGCTTGTTATCTTACTGGAGTATATAGTTGCCAAATGCTAATAAAAGTTGTGTTTTATTTATTTTATGATAGATGTGAGGATCAAGACAAGCCAGTTGAGCGAACAATGATTTCTCATGAGAAAGCTAAAAGTTTGGGTCTCAGCTTCCTTCCTTGGGAGGTGAGTCTGGGGGAAACTATTGAAAGCTTGAAGGAGAAAGGCTTCTTAAGCATCTAAATTGTTACTTCCTCGTGTTGTTGGATTTGAAACATGTTATTTCTATCTATTATGTACTTGAAATTGAAATTGATATATATATATATATATTAGAATCTATTTATATTGTGTAAAATTTAAGTCACTGATATTATAATATCAAATGAGCTTGACATTTGGTTTAGTATGAATGCTTCGCGACATGCATGAGCTTATTCTAGAAAATAGTTTATGGTTTGGAAATTTTTAATTAATTACTTCGTTGTTATTAAATGAAATAGTTAACCATGGTTGTAATTTTAATTATTCTAGAAATAAGAAAGGAAAAAATGTGACAAGCTAGTAAATATATAAATCTAGACTATATGAAATTTATTTATTTATCTATGAGATTATTAATTTTTTCTATGTAGAAATGTATTGAACATTTACTCCTATATAATTTTAAAAAATTGACATATATTATATATTTTGATACCAAGTGAAGTAAAAAAAACATGTGATAAAAGTTAAGTTCAAATACTATTATATAGACTAAAAATATAAATACAAATTAGAACTTTGAAACTAAATTCATATAAAAATATTGCTATTTATTAATAGTATTCGAGGCAAGCATATATACATATGAACAATATTTATTTTTATATAAAATATATTATTTTTTAATCTCAGATAAATATTTAATACCTTTCTTCACAAAAAATAATAATAATCTTACTGATAAAAAGAATATTCTCCTTAAAACTCTCATTATCGTGTTTTTTAAAAAATAGGATGATGTTATTATATTGCGATAATTGATGTGGTGGTGTCCTAACTCACTTGACATCATTTTATTTCTGAAAATCCTCACATTTCTCTCATTAATTATTCTTGGTAGAAGGACAATTTTCAGAAAATATACATTCATTCAAGGGGTCACGTTTCAAAGGATAGTTCTTCTACGTTCGACGAGTAACGACGAACACCACTATTGATGAACACCAATGAGCATTGATAGGTTATTTTATAAAATTTTTAAATTCAAAGTACTTTATGCGTGATTATATTTTTTTTAAATTAAAAGTATAATTTAATTAAAATATTTTTTTAGTTTTAAATTTATCTTAAATATTATTAAACAAAATAAACTATCAGTAAAAAAAATCCTAGATTTTTTTTGCTTTGAAATTAACCCAATTGCCGTCGCACCCATCGCCAACCGCCGCCGTCGCCGACAACCTTTGCCGTCGCCGTCGCCAACAGCCACCGTCATCGTCGTCAACAGTCGTCGCCAGTCCTAATCCATTGTCGGTACACATAGCGTATCGGTACGGTATTCCCACTCGTACCGATACGCGAAGAATACTGTACCGATATACGCGAAGAACAACAAAAATTGAGGTTTCGGATCGGCCATTAATTTTACGAATCAATCAAAATAATTGACTTGTTGTAACTGATTTTGGGGTCTTAGCAAAGACGTTGGGGTTCTCAATTTTAAATTACATAAGTGAATTAACATAATTTTGGTTAGGGTGATGATTAGGGTTTCAAAAATTGGGGATAAATTATCTAATTGCAACAAAGAATTAGGACTGGCGGCGGCTGTCGGTGGCGGCAAAGGTTGTCGACGACGGTGGCGGTTGGCGGTGTATGCGGCGACAATTGGGTTAATTTCAAAGCAAAAAAAATTTAGAATTTTTTTATTTTGGATAGTTTATTTTGATTAATAATATTTAAAATAAATTTAAAACTAAAAAAGTACTTTAATTAAATTATACTTTTTTAAAATTATAATTACGCATTAAGTACTTTAGATTAAAAAAAAATTTATAAAATAATTTATCAGTGCTCATCGGTGCTCGTCAATAGTAGTGTTTATCGTTGCCTGACAAGCACTATAAAATTTTCCTGTTTTAAATCTAAGTTCAAGTTCGAAACTTCACAAAAACGAGATAACATGTTTCGGAAAATGTAGACAACCGTGGGGACTTTTACTAGGAAAAAAATATAAGAGAATGTAAAGGAATAAGAAAAATCATCAGGACAACCAACACAAAGGTTGGTGTTCCTCTCGTCAACGTGAAAGAAGAAAAGGAAAAATTACGAAAAAGGAAGATGGAGAATAAAAAAAAGAGCGATTAATTATAATTTTTTATTTTAGAGTTCAAATAGGAAGTAGTGTATCAAAAAGCAACTTTAATATAATGCAATATAAAAATAAAATATATTATAATTTATATAAGGGTAAACTACGCTAGTAATCCCTAAATTTTTAGGGTGCTTTCATTGTATTATAGTCATTTGAAAATGATACATCTAGTCATTTGATTTTTGAAATATTTTTAGTTAACAAATTTATAATATATTGCTTTTTATTTGTTTTAAATATGACTACATTACAATACTTCTAAAGTTTGAGGACTTTTCCATCAATCACCCGAAAAATAACATTCTAGAATAGCAATTAAAAGTGATGATCTAATTAGATAAATGAAGTAATTAAGTCATGACTATGTCAAGTTAAAAAGAATTTTGTACACCTATTAAGTAGATGATCCAGCTGATATGACATTATAAGTGGTTAAACTCATTAAATTTAGTATAAAAATCAATAAATTAATGGCCACCTTTAAAATCAACATTAAATTTTTCACGTTAAATTTTATGCGATAATTACAATTGCATCATCCATTTGAAATTCTAAATGATAATTTTATAAATTTATTTTTGACCTTAAATGATAATTTCTCAATTTCAACCCTATAAGTTTTTATAATTTATATTTTATTCATGTATTATGTATGTAAAAATTTATATAAATTAAAAATATTTAACTATTTATTGGGTGTAAAAAAATTAAATATAAGTATATGCAACGTACAAAAAGTCGCGTTATACTAAATTAGATATTTTTTTGGATTCTCAAATATTTTTCGGATTGATATTGACTCGATATCGATTATATTGATATTGAATTTTCTTCTGGATTCTCAAATGTCTTACACTAAATGAAAATGACAGTCGTTGTCGATTGAGTCTTGGTACAATTGTTATAAGAGATGTAGCTACTCATGAGGTGGGAGGGGTTATTGACTTGTTGTTCCTCCCAAACTTTTTAGTATGACATTTTAGGTCATTTTTAGTTTAAACTAATTAAGATATTTTCTTCTCCTATTTTTTTTTTAAATTTAAATACTTAATTCGAGAAGCGGTTCTTGTAACACCCGTGTCTAGGGCCTAGGAGGTAGCCGGGTTGTTGTTCGAGTCAAATAAAGTCTAATTAAAATAAATCAATCTTGAATAATGACCTATTTGAATTTAAATAAAGAGGGAGGGACCAAAGTTGTGATTTACCCCATTTAAAATAAAGGAAGACAACTTTTCCATAAAAGTTGTCATCTTCCTCCTCATTTCCTCTTTACCAATTTCAAAACCCCCTCCCCATTTTCAAACTCTCCTAAAACCCTAGTCACTATTCCATTGGGTTGGCTAATCAATTTCATCATCAAATCAAGAGGTAAACATATTTTCTTAACCTCCTCTCTATTCTCTACTCACCTATTGTTTTAGATTTCAAAAATAATGAGTTTTGGGAATTAGGGTTCTTATGGAAAATTGGGGTTTTGATGGGGCTTTTCAATTTATTTTGAGAAATTGTTTTGGGGTTATGTTTAATCATAATGAAATATGCAACATACATTAATTACGTTAATTTTAGATGAATTTTCGTAGTGGGTCCTTAGGGCAAACTTTAAGGTGTGAAAATTTGGGTTTTTGAGAGGTTTAATGTTGGAATTGAAGGGCTGATGATTTACCCATGTTATGAGGGTGTTTTGGGATGTTTTGGAAGCCATTTGGGTGCTTGGAATTGGGTATTTCAGTCCTTGGTTGTGGGAGTCCGAAAATTGGGTTTTTGGAGATGTTATGTGGTTTGGAAAATTGTGGAAATGGGTTGTGAGTTGCAAAGTAGATTGATGATTGAATTAGCATTGGGTTGAGAAGTAATGTATGTGCTTTGTTTGATTAGAATCAAGTTTGGGCATCGGTGAAGCATCGGAAGTGAACTCGGAAAGTTGAAGGTTGTTGCTTGCTTGGTCTTGTGCTTGGAAGCTTAGGTGAGTGGTTAATTGTTTTAAACGGTTTTAATTTGGTTGGTTCGAGTATACGGACTAGGTTGGGCTTGGTAGACCCACCTAGAGTTAGGATTAGGGTGGTAGCCTAATCCTAAACTTGATCTAGAGCCTTTGGTTGAACTCATTTTATGGTTGTGTATGTCTTGCATAAATTGCGATATGAATGTCTATGTATATTGCTTTATACATGTGAAATGAGATTGGACTTATGATGCTTGAGAAATGCATAATGATGGTTGTTGGTGAGTATGTGCTAAGCACAAGGTTTATGAAATGAGTATTGTGATGTGGGTAAATATTGGCACTAGTAAACTTGGATACAAATGATCGATCATTAGGATGTTAGTGTGTACACATGAGTCTAAAGTCGCGCGTGGCCTTGGTGGCGTTGAGTCACCAAGGAGGAGTACGGGTTCGCCCGGAATTGTAATTGAATATAGTCGGTGATGAGTGGAATCCCATCGACGGGGCGAGAGGATGAGTGGAATCCTCTCCGCGAGACCGGTGATGAGTGGAATCCCACCGAGGTAATGTGGTTGTTGGATATGAGTCTCCAACATGTCTATCCGCGTATTCGGGTCTTAACTAGGTGCCAATGTTGTTTGATGTGCATATCAATGTGTTGAGGTTCATGATTCTTATTGGACTACTTGGTTGTGATTACATGTATCATGGAAATTGAGTTTATGATCATGACTTTATTATTGCCCTTTGCTCATGTATATATATCTTGTGGACCTTTGGTATGTTTGTGACTTTCCTTGGCTAGATCATGCTCGGACCCTGCAATGTTAAGGTTTGTTTTTAGAGCTTACCCTCACTAAGCATCATTGCTTACGCTCTCTTTGTTCAACATTACAGATCCTTAGTTCGTGGGTTGCTCGAGCATGTGGAGGGCCTCCAAGTGTGGTTTTGGACTTGAGTTCATCAAGTATGGTTTAATGCTAAGACATGTAATAGTTTAAGCAATGGGATGTGTAAGGTTTTGTTGTTTGTTGTTGGTTACTAGGAGCATGTTTAGACTCCATGTTATGTCGCTTTTGTGTGGCTTGTGATGCCATGTCTAAGTTGTAATCCATGCCTAATTGCTTACTTTGAATGTTAGCCTATGCCTTAAGAGTTTTTACATGTGTTTGATTTGTTGCTTGAATGAATGCATGTTGTGGATTGTTGCCTTAGTATTAGACATGTTTAAGTCTTGTTAAAGCATGATGTTATTGTTGGTATAGCTTGGGTTCAATTGATTTGTTGTTGTATGGTGTTTTGGTGGTGTTTTGGGGCACCCTTGTGCCTCAAAACAGCCCAGGCGAGTCTGCAGACAGGGGGCGTTTCGGAACGGGTCCCCCTGTTCCGGAACGGTCCCTGCGTAAATGGCCTGCCATTTCGAAACGGATGAGAGTCGTTCTGGAACGTTTTCGCTACTAGAATTTTGAGAATTTGGCGAGATGAAGCCGTTCCGAAACGGGCCTCTGAAGTTCCGAAACGGTCAAATCTCGTTGACCACGAGATATTGACCGTCAAGGTCGTTCCGATACGGGTCTCCCCTGTTTCGGAACGGTCACCTTATGGTTGACCCTGGCCTTTGACTAAGTCAAGGCGTTTCGGAACACCCTATGGGCGTTTCGAAACGGCCTGCTGTAATGAAGTAAAATGGACTGTTTATGTTTTGTTTGGTCGGTGAACGTTTCGTTGTTGTATCTTCCGCTGTTGTGCTTCACGTAGGAATTAAATATGCATATAGATAAGATTAAAGTTAAAAGAAATTTTTCTGGGTCGTTAACCGAAGGGAAGCCTTAACGGGTTTCGCTTCGGTTTTCCCCGTGTGGCCCACTCGGACCGGTCATCCGACCAGACCGGGACGAGGGGGTTACAGTTCTCCTATATTATCATAAGAATTTGAGAAACGTGAAAGGGTAGCAAAAATTTAAAAAAATAATTAAATATTTCCTTTCATTTGTAGCCGATAGTAGATGAACAAAATCAATAAGTTTAAGGGGTTGCATTTTCATATGAATTGAGGTGAGATAAAGCTTAGACTCACAAGTTTTCATGATTCATATATTATATTTTGTTTTTAATTTGATTGAAAAATAGTAACTTACTTCGATTTTGGAAGAATTGCATCAGGATAGTATGACATACTAAAATGTACTTGAGTTAACTTAATTTCTCTTCTTATTATATTAAAAAATATTAATTATATTACATTCATACATATATAATTTTAAAAATAATTTATTGTGTAAGGATGTATTAATTGTATTGTATTTATAGTCTTGAAATTTGTTTATTGATAAAAAGATGCATTTATTGTATTACATTTATTGTTTTGAAAATTAAATATTAAAAAATATATTATATTATTGATTGTCTCATGTGCCACCTCATCTAAGTATATGATTTGGTGGATAGATGTAACATTACACAGTTAAAAGTAATTAATTGCACTGTCATAAAATTAAAAGTAATTAATATCAATTAAAAGTTGTAATATAATTGAGATCAATTAATTGATCGAATGGTTAAAGATGCTTATTTTACCCTTGACTTGTATGAATTTAAATATTGACATTAAGAGGCTTGAGAATGTAATATCTCCCAACCTAATAAAAAAATATAATTCGGAAATTAAAATGCAATTAATTGCACGGCAACATTGTCCAAATAAACGAAATTAAACTGTAATTCATTGTATTGAACCCTTTTATTCAGAAGGCCTGAAAAGAAACAAAACGTTTTAATGGGGGTTCTGGAACATGTATATTAAGTGTGACCAAAGAAGGTTCCAAATAAATTCTCTAATATATGCATAGGATGAGTCTACCACGTGCGACGAATATTGATAAACACTATTAAGGATGAACACTGATGAACACCATTATTTTTTTTAATTTTAAAAATCTAAAAGATTAAAATTATAATTAAAATTATCTGTTAAAAATAAAAATCAAATTTAATAATTATTTTATAATATTTTTTAATAGGTTAGAATCAAATATACCTAATTCTCTTAAACCCTAACAAAATCAATCTCTTTAAAAAATAGAAATCAGATTATAATTTTTAATAGATTAGAATTAAATATACCCAATTCTCATATTATTGATTCTAATCTATTAAAAAATTATAAACTAATTTCTATTTTTTTAGAGATTGATTTTGTTAGGGTTTAGGAGAATTGATAATATTTGATTCTAACTTATTAAAAAATATTATAAAGTAACTATTAAATTTGATTTGTATTTTTTAAGAGATAATTTTAATTATAATTTTAGTCCTTTAGATTTTTAAATTTTAAAAAAAATTAATGGTGTTCATCGGTGTTCATTGTTAGTGGTGTCTATCAATGTTCGCCGCCCGTTGTAGAATTTTTCTATATGCATATAAAGATCTGAAAATATTAGAATATATAATAATATTCTCAAAAAAAAATAAGAGTTATCTTTTAAAAAAAATTAATATTAGTTATTAAATCCGTTGCACCTGATTTTATTTCAAAACATGTAAGAAAAATAATATTTTTAAATGAAATGTTAGTTTCTAAATATTTGAAAATTATTTTTATGTTGTTCAATAAAATAATCTCTCGAACAAAGAGAGCCATTAGTAATACGTACTCAAACCAGCGTATGGACCCGTAATTGAAACGTGATTCATGGACAATTGGACATTGCTATTTTCTGGATAGCAACTCAATCATTTAAACGGTGAATAGAAAAGGCTTAAACCAAAAATAGGTGCACAAAGTATATTCTTTTCAAATTTTAATTGTCTAAAGTATTATTTTGAAAAATAGGTGCCTGAAGTTTTAAAAGTTATAAATTTAGGTGTTTGATCGTTAATGGGTGATAAAAAAAAATTATTAATCAACTAATGCTTGACACATGACATGTTATTATATTTTTTTCAAAATTAAAACATTTTTTCAAATTTTATAAATTCCCGAAAGTTTACAATTTTTACAAAACAGTCCTTAAATCCCTAAAATCTCCCAAACTCAAACCCCAAATTACCGTTGCTTCTATCGTCGATCATCGCCCCTAAGCCTACCACTTTAGTCGCCGAACCTAGCCGGTCGTTTCCCCCATAACATCGCTACCGGAAACGACGAACGACGTGGCAGCCGAACGTCAAACAACGAAAGCAAAATCAACGTTCGGCTGCCACGATGTTCGTCGTTTCCGGCGACGATGTTATGGGAGAAACAACCGAATAGGCCTGGCGACCAAAGTGGTAGGCTTAGGGGCGGCGATCGGCGGCGGAAGCAACGGCACTTGGGGGTTTGGGTTTGGGAATTTTAGGGATCAAGAAACTGCTTTGTAAAAATGGCAAACTTTTAAGAATTTATAAAAATTTAAAAATTATGGGTGTTTTTCTTTAAAAACAAATTAAATTAGTGTCACGTGTCAAGCATTTATTGGTTAAGATTTTTTTTAACACCCAATAACAATCAGGCACCTAAAATTGTAATTTTTGAAACTTCGAGAACCTATTTTTACAAAATAATACTTCAGGCACCTAAAGTTTGAAAAGAGTATACTTTGGGCACCTATTTTTAGTTTAAGCCAAAAAAATAAGGGTAGATTTTATCCGTAAATTTGAACAATTTTTATACCAAAGTTGATATTTTATTTAAGGTTGTATCTTCCTTACGATTGCTTAAGTCTATATTATTTCATTATGTACTTTTTTATTATGTTTTTTCAGTATTTTAATTTATTTCAAATATAAATCGTGTTACTAACCCATCCGCCATTGAAAACATCACTTCTCGTCTAACTTGTATGTGCTAAGTGTTGTGGCCATCCCATGTCTAAGGCCACAACCGAGTAGTCAAGAAGATGTCATTTTTTCAGTCATTCTAATGTTTTATGGAAAAGTGTTTTCTTTTTTAAGTATTTTCTTAGGTTGGGGAAAAGTATCCTAGTTTTAAGCATTTTAACGTTTACTCGGGGCATTTTCATAAATTTGTTTTCGCATATATGTAGTGGATGAACAGTCGACAGAGTTTGGACTGATCCATTGGTAAAGGTTTGTATCCTACACACCATCGAGGCGGCCCTACCACCACAGGTCGATGGTGTGGGTGAGTTTTCTTTGTAACCCGATACTTTTTTCTATGTCTTAATAAAATAAACTATTTTCTTTTTGTACGAAGAAGTAGGGGATCGACCATGTGTATTCGTTATGCCCCAAGGTCTCGACCCCTTGCTTGGAGGATCTTGTTGTGGCTTGAGACTAATGTGTTGTTTGCTTATTTTGAGCAGATCCATCGAGGGGAAAAGGCTGACTTGATCAAGAAGAGTCTTGTTCAAGTGTCGCACGGCTTAGTGACCGAGTGAACTAAAGGCTAAGTCCGTGACACGTGGTATCAGAGCGAGTTGTGTGTTCAATCATGGCTACGTTGTCGCTTGATCCAACCCTAAGCACATAGGTGCGTGTTAATTAGCACAGTGGTGCGTGCGAGTTTGTCATAGTGGAATCAATACACACGAGGTGTCTGTCGTTAACCACTATGGCTATTTGGTGCAGAGGCACTTGTTTATTGGATAGCTATAGGGTCATCAGCGCACCAAGGTTCCTGTCGTTAAGCCCTATAGTGATTGAAGCACAGAGGTGCTTACTTTATATAGGGTTAACATCGTACCAAGGTGTCTATCGTTAAGCCCTATAGTGATTGAAGCACAGGGGTGCTTAGTTTATATAAGGTCATCAGCGCACCAAGGTTCCTGTCGTTAAGCCCTATAGAGATCGAAGCATACGCGGAGCTCGATCTTGATAGCGCGATGGTACTTATTGGTTAATTGTCGTGGAATCAGTGTACAACTGGTGCATGTCGTTAACCTCGAAAATTAACCTAGCGCAATGGCGCGTTGTAGCACGAGGGTGCTTAATTGGGTAATTGTCGAGGAATCAGCGCACAAGTGGTGCCTGTCGTTAACCTCGATAAGTAACCTAGCGCAGTGGCGCGTGATAGCACGAGGGTGCTTACTAGATAATTGGAGTGGAATCAGTGCACAAGAGGCGTCCTTCGTTAACCACGACAATTATTCTAGCACAATGAAGCATGTGGCGGGAAGGGACAACACGTTAGTGCTCGTCTCCTTGTGTGGTAACACTTTTAGGCGTTGGACGTGATAGTGCTAATGGGATGTACTGATTAAAGTGTGTGGTGTTGCTTGTTCTGTGTAGACATAACAGTGCAACGTGTGTCGACAGAAATGGTGACAACACGAAAGTGAGGAGCGAGTACAGCTCCCACACCTAGAACAAACCCGGACGCACGGACGTCGGCCCAGGGTGGTGGTTCGATTGATTGGGGTCGGTTTGAAGAACTTAAGGCTGTAGTGGCAGCCATGAGAGTTGTGGTGTCGAAAGATCGGCTCCGAGCAATTGAGGAAACTCAGCAAGAGTTGGTTCAAGCTATCAAAGAGTTTGGTAGTGAAGCCAAAGACGCACTAAGTCATATGAAGTTTGAGATAGAAGAGATAAAGACTCAGGTGAACTTGATGCAGATAGCTATGGCCAATTCTATGATAGCTGATAAGGGTTTGAGGACTAGAATTCCCGAACCTCAGCGTTATGAAGGGAACAAAGATGCGAAGGAGCTCGAGAATTTCTTGTTCGACATCGAGCAATACTTCCGAGCCACGCATACTGAAACAGATGAGGTCAAGGTCTCGGTAGCTTCGATGTATTTGACAGGGAACTCCAAGTTGTGGTGGCGGTCCAAGTTCGTTGGTGGTGATCATTCTGTCAAGACATGGGAAGAGCTAAAGAAAAAGTTAATAAGCTCTTTCTTCCCAGAAAATATAGAGTACAATGCTCGGAAGAAGCTAAGGGATCTGGCGCATACAGGGTCTGCCTATGATTATGTAAGGGAATTTGCTACTCTAATGTTAGATATCAAGGATATGTCTGAGAAAGATAAGATGTTCTATTTTCTCGAAGGACTAAAACCCTAGGCTAGAGCAGAGGTACAGAGACAGAGAGCCGAAGACATAGTAACCGCGATGGCGGTTGTCGAACGTCTCACTGATTATAATGAAAATTCGACTAAGCATAAGGTCGTGGCTCCTGGTGGGAGTAACAATTCAGTGGGTAACGGTAATAAAATGGTTAAGACAGACAAGCCAGCGAATTAGGAGGCTGGAAAAAGGCCCTTCAACAGAGATCAATCTCAGAGTAGAGGAAATGGGGGCTCTGGGCAAGGTAATGGGCAAAGTCGGTTTCCCTCAGGCTATTTCCTTTATAAAGGCTCGCATTGAGTGGTCGAGTGTCCCCGCAGGGGTGCGTTGAATGATGTGTAAGTTTCACCTTCAGGGGGATCTCAAACAAGTCCCTTTACAGAAAATAGTGCTATCGAACCTTCTCAAATGGGATCTATTCGTTTCTTGACGACGTTGCAATCTCAGTTGAGTAGCCTAAAGAAAGAACCAGAGCGAGGCTTAATGTATGTAAACATAGTAATAAATGGGAAGGCATCGTGGGCTCTTGTTGACACTGGAGTCATGGATACCTTTATTTCACCGACAGAGGCAAGGAAATGTGGGTTGATAGTGGGCAAAGGTGTTGGACAGATGAAGGCAATCAATTCAGCGGCTACAATTGTCCAACGAGGTGGTAAAAAGATGTTGCCGGCTATTCAATTCAAGAAAGGGATAAAGAAATGAGAGCCCTCGTTCTTTGTGTTGCTAGTTTGTAAAGAGGACTGGTCTGTAGGGCCTTTATCGAGGGGAATTCGGAAGGTATTGGAAGATTATAAAGATGTCATGCCTGACTGGTTGCCCCAAGGTCTACCACCTCAAAGGAATGTGGATCATAAGATTGAACTAATTCCGGGTGTGAAACCTCCTGTTGCGTGTAAAATAGTCTATCGCAATTATAGTGCAAGTATACACGACGCAAGTAGTAAAGTGATACGAAGTATCGGATATCGTCTCTACAGGGATTGGGCTAATAGCTTCACCTAAATTCACTGCACGAAAGTAAAGGAAATAATTAAGAGTTGTCACGAGAATAATAAAGTAAAAACGTAATTAAAAGGATTTGAAATATCAAGATAGAGAGAATGGGCTGGTATTGAATTGCTCAGTAGTGTAGGTATTGAATTGCTTAGGATCTCCAGTTCTGTCGTCGCACCCGTCGCCGACAGCACCTGTCGCGGCGTCTGTCTGTTAGCTGTCGCGACAGCGAACACTAACTCAGTACTTCAAGCTTGGCAAGAATCCCAGATCTGCCTTGCCCTATCCCTAGGCACAAGTCTGTCGATGATCACGTCTTTGATGATACCTCCCGGCGTGAATCGAAGGATGAACACCGATGTGTATGAATTCTTCCTTAGCCACTTAACCTCGCCCTATCCCTAGGCACGAGATGGTTCAACTATAAACTAGAGAACGCGCTATTATCTCTTTCGTATACTTAACTCTCCCGATGCTAAGTAAATGGATAACCTCACAATGCTCTCCCGATGCTCTTGCAAGATATTAAAACCAAGATAAAAGAACTTGAAGTTTATTTTATTGAACTTGAAAAATCCTAAAACAAAGCAACCCTTGCAACTACTTTACAAAACAACCCGTAGCCCTAGGAGGTTTTTAGAACATATCGGTGACAGGTAAACGACAGGGTTTAGGTTTTGGTTGTGGCGTTATCGCTTATGCCCTAGGTTAAATCTATGCCCTTATATAAGCTTTGGGCTCAAGTTATCTAAGGTAACAAGGATTACAACTTTAATTAAAAGTAAGATTCTAATAAAGACTAAATCTCTAAAGTCTCCTACTTTCCAGCCGCATCCTTATTTTGTGGGAATTCCTTTCCTTGAGCTTTGGCTTGACATATCTTTGGATCCGGGGCTTGGAAAAATATTTAGCTTTCACACGACAGACGAGCAGATTTTTCTCTATCTATCGAGGTCCACTTTACTTTTCCTCTTCATAAGTCTGCTGTCACCATGCTGTCACGACAGGTCCATGACAGGTTCGTCTTCTTCAGCTGCTTGTCCAGTTCAGCTCTCCTGCTTATCTGCCCTGCGCCTGCCTTCAACGTCTACTGTGACAGATACCTGCAAAAATAGCCATCTTTTAGTAGAATCCGTGCCTTTTATATAATTGTGATGTTTTATTGAAAACTAACCTAAATGCAATGCAATGATGCTTGAATGCAGCAGAAATATGGGTTAAAAAGGGTGTAAATAATAGAACTTTTACACACTCAACACACCCCCAAACTCAAGTTTTTGCTTGCCCTCAAGCAATGAAGACTTAAAAGAAAACTGAAAATTTTTGTGTTGGCCTTCAAACAGTGAACTGTCCCTTACCTGTCGCTCATTCTCTATGGCGGCAGCAACCTGTCGGAAAGGTTAGGATCTGTCCGGAATCTTCCTATAGCTCTCGTGCAGTGTGTGCATGCTTGTGAACAGTTATATGCTAAGACTCTCTTAGTTTCACTAGAATATTCAACTCCTTAACTCGAATTTTTATGCCAAAGTTTACTTTCTTTTAGAAGGCACATTTTCATGCTTCTTTTTCTTCTATTTTCAAGCTAAGTTTTTCTAGAGCCAGTTTCGGGCACCTCTAGTTAGCTTCCTAGAGCCGGTTTCGGGCACCTCTAGGTTTTTAATTTTCATTTGCTAAACTTCTTTCCTAGAGCCAGTGTTAGGCACCTCTAGGGGCTATCCAAGTTCTAAGCTTCCTATTCTAGTTTGGCTAAAAGAAATCTAAGCAATATAACAGTCACAAAAGTGTTTAAGTTTTCAGAACTATAGAAAGGCTCTAAACTTTTCCTTAACCTGTCCTAAAGATGCTGCCACGACAGAGCCGTCATGACAGGTAAGTTAACTTCACAGTTTTAAGCCAACAGTTTAAATTTTCTGATTTTTTTTAAAAGAACTTAAAAAAAACACAACAATTAATAAAAAGACATAAAACTCCATTGATGATGGAGGGTTGCCACCCCCAAACCCGAGGGTTGCATTTCCCCCAATGCAAAATGACATGAAAAATAAAAGAAAGAAAAACAAAGTACATCACAAAATATAACGGCAGGCAGCAATAAGAGGAAAATAAAGACTTAAATTTTTAAGCGCTGCTCTCGCTGCTGCTGCTGACGCAGATCTGATGGCGGCGTCTGCGCTGTGGAGGGGGCTGGGCAGGTTCAGGAGCAGGTGCATCGGCAGATTCATCGGCCGGTGGAGGGGCAGGGTGCTCAGTAGGTTCATCAGCAGGTGGAGGGGCAGGGTGCTCCACTAGCCGGACGTTGGAACTGCTACCGCTGTCCCATGAGTTGCTGGTTGTGATGGCTTTGGACAGCCTTCTCTTGTTTGCCACGTGCTTAATTCTTTTCACCCTCGTAAAATCACTCTCCAAATTCCTCCGGATGAGAGGGTTGTCATCAGTGGCAGGTCTCTTGGTTCCTCGAGGGGAGGTGTCTGCCTGTGGGCTGCCTTCCGCCATTGGGGCAGGGGATGGTGTGGAAGTGGCAGATTGTGTATGGGGAGAGACAGGTGGCGTGGGAGTAGGGGAGGGGATATTGAAATAATGGGCGGGGAAGGTGGGGAAGATGACATCCGAAAAATTCAAAGTATTAGTAATGAAATTTACCGTTGCAGTTGAGAAGTCACGGATAAAGGTCATCAAACCCATTTGGCGCTCCTCTACCCTCAGGATGGCAGCAAGGATGTGGGCGTTCTGATCTGCCGGAGCGGTGTTGGTGGCAGCTTCTGGGCAGGTTCAGTGGCAGGTTCATCATCGGAATCAGCAGGAGGGGCGTTTGGGTCGAAGGCGTTGAGGGGCTATACGACTATGACCTCCATGAGGCTGGAGATGTTGTTGTCTGTCCATCCGCTGCCCGTCTTGATTTTGTCTGATGGCTCCTCCGGTACGGCAGCGCAGCGGCAGAGGGCGGTGATGGTGAACGGGAGGCAGAGTCGTGAGTCTGAACGGAAGGCACAATCGAGGATGCTGTCCCTCATATATTTGCCCACATTGATGGGCCTGTCGTGCATAATGGAGTGGATAAGGGCCAGCCGCTGTCGGTTGACTGTCGTATGGTGGGACGAGGGCAGGATACGCTTTTTGATGAAAACGTTCCATAGTTTTGCCTCAGGGAGTAGCTGCGCCCTATTGACGGAGTTGGGGTTCTTCTTACTGGTGCTCCATGTCGTTCCCACCTCTGTCAACTCCCTCATGACAGCATCATGTCCAGCAGCGTCGAGGGTGTCCCAAAATTGTTGGTGAGCATCATCATTGGGGCCAAAGAAGAGGCCGAACGTGTGGTTGATGCTGTTGGCGGTGAAGGGAACTGCCACTCCTCGGACGGTGACAGATGTCGCCGTTTTGCTGTCGATGGCCTCATAAAATTCTCGGACCAAAGTATCATTAAGCTCTGCCGGCTGCTCGGCAAAATCCTCCCAAAGTTGTGTTGTTATGGCCTGCATGATGAACGGCCGGAGTCCCATATGGGGGGCATCTCTGTTGTATATAAAGCCACGCTCTTCCCATAGCTCCTTTTTAGCGAACGGTGATGCTGCTGCTGAAGAAGAAGCGGCAGCAGCGTTTTGACGGGTTTGTCTCCATGACATTTTCTTTGCAAGGGCTGAAAAAAAGAGAAAATAGATAAAACTAGAGGAGAAAACAAGAGAGAAAAAATCAGAAGTGATGAAAATGAAAGGGAGAACGAGGTTATATAGCTGTTGGGGGTCTGCCCATTTAATGCCGCAACGGCAGGCGGGAATAACGGGGCGGCAGATTGAATGTAGCGTGTCTGACGCGTCTGACACGCATTTATGCGTCTGCTGTGCGTCTGCCGCACGCTTCTGCGTCTGCAGTGTCAGCCTATTGACAGCCTGTCAAGTTCGTCTGCGCCGGCAGCTGAAACGACAGGTTATCATAAATGGGCTTTATTGGGCTGGTGGATGGGCGGTGGTCTTGGGCCACTTCTTCTTTCTCACTTGACTCCTTTATTTCCTAAAAACTGAAATTAGAAAAATAAAACATTATTCGAATAAAATTAACCTAATTTCCTAATAAATAATAATAAATAATAAAATAAATAAAAATTAGGTTAAATTAGGGATGCCTTGTGGGGCATCACCTAAACTAACCACTTCCTGTATTCCTGGGGCTTCAGTCCCCTGATAATGCTTGAGGCGTTGTCCATTGACTTTGAATTGGTGCCCGTCCTTTAATGATTGAATTGTAATGGCACCATGGGGAAAAACTTGAACCACTTGGAACGGGCCAGACCATCTAGATTTAAGCTTCCCTGGGAAGAGTTTCAACCGAGAATTAAACAACAACACAAGCTGCCCTGGGCAGAACTGACGTGGCAGCAACTTCTTGTCATGCCACTTCTTTGTTTTCTCCTTGTATATTCTTGCGTTGTCGTAGGCCATCGTCCGTATTTCATCGATCTCATTCAAATCTAACAACCTTTTCTGGCCTGCCTTGTCCAAGTCCATGTTTACTGCCTTGATTGCCCAATATGCCTTGTGCTCTATCTCGACAGGCAGGTGACAGGTTTTCCCATAAATCAAACGGTACGGAGACATGCCCAATGGAGTTTTGAAAGCTGTCCTGTATGCCCATAATGCATCATTCAGAAGTAGAGACCAATCTTTCCTAGTTGGTTTAACCATCTTTTCAAGAATGTTCTTCACTTCCCTATTGGAAATCTCAGCCTGTCCATTGGTCTGTGGGTGGTATGCTGTCGCGATCCTGTGCTTGACACCATATTTCTTCAAGGCGGCAGCAATTACCCTATTATCGAAATGTCTCCCTTCATCACTGATAATCGCCCCAGGGATGCCAAATCTAGAAAAGATGTTTTTGTGCAAAAACTTTTGGACCGTTTTGGCATCATTCTTTTGAGTTGCGATTGCTTCTACCCACTTGGAGACATAATCCACTGCTAGGAGGATGTAAAGATTTCCACATAAAGATGGAAAAGGTCCCATAAAATCAATCCCCCAAACATCGAAGATCTCGACTTCTAGGATATTCTGCAGTGGCATCTCGTTTCTCCTCGAGATGTTACCTGTCCGTTGGCACCTGTCACAGTTCTTGTAAAAGTCTTGTGCATCTTTATATAGTGTCGGCCAGTAGAACCCTGACTGCAGCACCTTGGCAGCAGTTTTGTTTCCTCCTAAGTGTCCTCCATATTGTGAAGCATGACAGTGATGGAGAATGTCTTCTTGCTCTTCTTGTGGTACACACCTCCTTATAACCTGATCTGCGCACATTTTGAAAAGAAGAGGTTCGTCCCAATAATAATGTTTAACATCATTTTGGAACCTCTTCCTGGCTTGATAATTAAGATCAGAAGGAAATATTCCGCTAACTATAAAATTAACGAAATCAACATACCAGGGAAGGTCAGAAGACTTACCTGCCGCCATGGCTGTCGCGACAGCGATTGCAGCAGCAAAGAGCTGCTCATCTGGGAAGGTCTCCAGTATGTGTGTCTCATCGAATGGTAGACTCTGTCCCTTCTCCAACCTCGACAAGTGATCTGCCACCTGATTTTCTGTCCCCTTTTTGTCTTTGATTTCAAGGTCGAACTCTTGTAATAGCAAGATCCATCGTATCAACCTAGGCTTTGCATCCTTCTTTGCGAACAAGTACTTAAGGGCAGAATGGTCGGTGTGCACTATTACTTTCGTCCCAAGTATGTAAGAACGAAACTTGTCGATGGAGAACACCACAGCTAACAGCTCCTTTTCTGTGGTGGTATAGTTCACTTGGGCATCATTCAATGTTTTGCTGGCGTAGTATATGACATGAAACAGCCTGTCCTTGCGCTGCCCAAGTGCTGCCCCGACAGCATAGTCACTGGCATCACACATGATCTCAAATGGTTGTGTCCAGTCTGGTGGCTGTACTATGGGGGCTGTCACTAGCTTTTCCTTCAGAACCTTGAATGCTTCAGTACATTCTTCATTAAAGTCAAAGGGTCGGTTCTGTTCTAAGAGATGACATAGGGGCTTCGTGATTTTTGAGAAATTCGCAATAAATCTCCTATAAAAACCAGCATGCCCTAGAAAACTCCTAATGCCCTTGACTGTGGTTGGCGGCGGCAGCTTCTCAATTACCTCTATTTTGGCCCTGTCGACTTCTATCCCACGGCAGCTAATCTTATGGCCAAGAACTATCCCCTCATCCACCATAAAGTGGCATTTTTCCCAATTTAAAACAAGATTAGCTTTTTCACATCTTTCAAGTACCTTTTGTAAGTTGCCGAGGCAGCTCTCAAAATCGTCTCCAAAGACAGAAAAATTATCCATGAAAATCTCAAGGAAATCCTCAACCATGTCGGAGAATATAGCCATCATGCACCTTTGGAAGGTGGCAGGTGCGTTACAGAGTCCAAACGGCATCCTCCTAAATGCGTATGTTCCATAGGGGCAGGTGAAAGTCGTTTTCTCTTGATCTTCTGGTGCAATAGCAATTTGATTGTAACCTGAGTAACCATCAAGAAAACAATAGTAAGGTTTACATGCTAATCTATCAAGCATTTGATCAATAAAGGGTAAAGGAAAGTGGTCTTTTCGGGTAGCTTTGTTAAGCTTCCGATAGTCCATACAAACCCTCCAACCGGTCACAGTCCTGTTTGGGATTAACTCATTGTTTTCATTGGTTATCACGGTCATGCCTCCTTTCTTTGGAACGCATTGCACCGGGCTTACCCATTTGCTATCGGAGATGGCGTATATAATGCCAGCATCTAACCATTTAATGATTTCCTTACGCACTACCTCCTTCATCGCATGGTTTAGCCGCATTTGGGCATCTATAGTCGGCTTATGATCTTCCTCAAGGAGGATTTTGTGCATGCATAATGCCGGACTAATGCCTTGAATGTCTGCTATCGTCCATCCAATCGCCTTCTTGTGCTGCCTTAACATGTCGATCAGCTGTCGTTCCTGTTCCTGCGGCAGCTTAGCAGAGATGATTACGGGCAGTGTGTTATCACAACCAAGATAAGCATATTTAAGCTGCCCTGGCAGGGGCTTAAGTTCTAAGACAGGTGGTTCAACAGTAGATGGCTTTTGGATTAAATGGTTATCCGAAGTGTAATTCAAGGGTTCGAATAACTTACCTGGACGATGGTCTAACCAGTCTACCTCCTCATGACCTTCAGTATCAGATGTATCGGATTCAGAGGAGTCGCTGTCGTCGGTGCTGTCGTCGTCGCTGTCGTGACAGGCCTGTAGGTGGCTGTCGCAGCAGTGACCAAATTTTATATCACGGCAGCCCGACCTGATGCAGGGTTGATCAAAGGTCACCTCAATGATGGCCTTACATTCTTCATCCACATCAGCATGTTTCATTGCTTGGAGAACATTCAACTTAATTTCTTGATCGTTCACGCGCATGGTGAGTTCTCCTTTCTCCACATCAATCAATGATCTTCCCGTGGCTAAGAAGGGTCGCCCAAGGATGACTGGTGCGTTTTCATCTGCCTCACAATCTAGGATAAGAAAGTCAGCAGGAAAAATAAGCTTATCCACCCTTACCAAAATATCTTCAATTTTTCCCTCGGGGTGAACGTAAGAGCGGTCGGCTAGCTGTAGGGTAACTGTCGTGGGCCCCGTCTTGCCAATACCTAGTTTCTGAAAAACAGATTTGGGCATTAGATTAACACTAGCACCAAGATCACATAATGCCTTACCCACAAATCTGTCGCCGATTACACAAGGTATGATGAAGCTCCCCGGATCCTTCTTTTTCTGGGGTGGCTGTCGATGAAGAATACTCATGCAACCTTCTGTCATCTTTACCGTTTCAAATTCCCCAAGTTTTGATTTTTTCGACATAACATCCTTGAGAAATTTAGCATAACCGGGCATCTCCCTAACAGCATCTAACAACGGAATATTAATATGAACCTGTTTAAAAATATCATAAATCTTTTTAAGTTGAGATTCATGCTTAGCTTGCTGTATCCGTTGCGGAAAAGGTGGTAGAGGACGGTAATCAGCAATGCGTCCTTCCCACTGCATGCGAATCTGAGGACGATATTCATCTTTTTTCTCCTCTGTCGCTTCTGCTATCGTGGCAGGCTCATCGGCAGCAGTCTGTTTATCACCTGTCGGGGCAGCTTCCTCGGCAGGTTTATCCAAGGCAGGTTCCTTTACTGTTTCAGCTTCTTTTTCCGGCCCTGGTAGTTTCTTCCCACTCCTAGTAGTAATTTCCTTACATTGCTCATGTGTGGGTGGTCTAGCATTTTCAGTATTGCTAGGGAATCCTCCATTCTGCCGTGGCTTAATATGCTGCGACACCTGACCCATTTGTGTCTCTAGAGATTTCAAGGTAGCCTCATGATTTGTCATTCTCATCTTGGTTTCATCCATAAAGTTTTCCGTCTTCTTGACAAACTGATTAATATTCTCCATATACGTACCAGTCTGAGACATAAAGGTGGCCAGAGTCTGCTCCAATATACTACTCGTGGCAGGTGGTGGCTGCTGTTGCTGCTGAGGCGGCAGGTTCTGCGGCAGGTTCTGCCGCAGATGCTGTCGCGTCAACAATCTAGGACCCCCCTGATTCTGATTATGCGCTTGCGGATTCAGGGCATTGTTGGGGTTACTCCAGGAGAATTTGGGATCCTTCCTCCAATTGGGATTATAGTTGTTGGAATTGTAGTTTGGCTTGTAATTTCCAACATATTTTCCCTCTTCTATATTTATTGGGCAATCATCCCTACTATGATTTCCCTCACAAGTAGCACAAACTTCCTCAACAGCAAATCCTTGTAATTCATCATCATTCAATAACTTTTTCATTGCTTTAGTAAGGAATGCTACCTGCGATTTCATAGTGCTGTCAGCCTCATAGTCCTTGACAGCAAGTACCCGTTTACCCCCTCTTCTTGCGGTTGGAAACTGCTCCTCATTCTTAGCCAGATGTTTCAAAACTTGCAGGGCCTCGTCCGGATCTTTATCCAATAATAGTCCATTTGCTGCAGAATCAATTCGAATGCGAGTTTGTAAGTTAGCAGCATTATAAAACTTAGTTACCTGATTCCAGACGGGAAATCCATGCATTGGGCAGTTTCGAAGAAGAGTTGTAAATCTGTCCCAGGCCTCGTGCATCGGCTCGTCATCTTCCTGTTGAAAAGTAGCAATTTCATTACGTAATCGCTCAGCTAAATGTGAAGGATTAAAACGAGATAAAAATTCACGAGTTAAATCTGCCCAAGTCATAATAGAACCCGGTGTAAGTTTATTCCACCAAGTTTTAGCTCTGTCCCTCAATGAATGGGGAAATAACCGAAGCCTCAATATCTCCGGACTAACTCCTGGCAGTCTAAACGAACCACAGATCTCCTGGAACGTTTTAAGATGCTCCCTAGCATCTTCTGTCGCAGAACCACTAAACTGCCCGGCGTTGTTGATCATACTAAACATGACAGGTTTAAGTTCGAAGTTGTCAACATCAATATCTGGCAGCGTGGTCTCCAGTTCTACATGATCGTTCAGCATGTAGTCACGACATGACCGTCTTCCACCTGCCGCGGGCGGGTCACCGACAGGCGGGATTTCTCCACCGGCAGGCTGATTACGGGCCATCTGCTCTAGCTGTTCCTCAAGGTACTCGTTCCGGTCTAAGTGGTGGCGAATCTGTTTCTTAAGATTAAAGGAACGTTCGATCTCCGGATCTAATTTATACTCAGGATCTTCACCTCTTTTCGATCTGCGCATAAACAGGAAAACCTTGTGAAAAGCAAGAGTTTAAAACACTAAAGAAAAATTAAAGAAAAATAAAAAATAAAAACAAAAAGTGCAAGGAAAGAAAGGTGTAGTTATGTTGCCAATCCCCGGCAACGGCGCCAAAAACTTGTTGCGTGTAAAATAGTCTATCGCAATTATAGTGCAAGTATACACGACGCAAGTAGTAAAGTGATACGAAGTATCGGATATCGTCTCCACAGGGATTGGGCTAATAGCTTCACCTAAATTCACTGCACGAAAGTAAAGGAAATAATTAAGAGTTGTCACGAGAATAATAAAGTAAAAACGTAATTAAAAGGATTTGAAATATCAAGATAGAGAGAATGGGCTGGTATTGAATTGCTCAGTAGTGTAGGTATTGAATTGCTTAGGATCTCCAGTTCTGTCGTCGCACCCGTCGCTGACAGCACCTGTCGCGGCGTCTGTCCGTTAGCTGTCGCGACAGCGAACACTAACTCAGTACTTCAAGCTTGGCAAGAATCCCAGATCTGCCTTGCCCTATCCCTAGGCACAAGTCTGTCGATGATCACGTCTTTGATGATACCTCCCGGCGTGAATCGAAGGATGAACACCGATGTGTATGAATTCTTCCTTAGCCACTTAACCTCGCCCTATCCCTAGGCACGAGATGGTTCAACTATAAACTAGAGAACGCGCTATTATCTCTTTCGTATACTTAACTCTCCCGATGCTAAGTAAATGGATAACCTCACAATGCTCTCCCGATGCTCTTGCAAGATATTAAAACCAAGATAAAAGAACTTGAAGTTTATTTTATTGAACTTGAAAAATCCTAAAACAAAGCAACCCTTGCAACTACTTTACAAAACAACCCGTAGCCCTAGGAGGTTTTTAGAACATATCGGTGACAGGTAAACGGCAGGGTTTAGGTTTTGGTTGTGGCGTTATCGCTTATGCCCTAGGTTAAATCTATGCCCTTATATAAGCTTTGGGCTCAAGTTATCTAAGGTAACAAGGATTACAACTTTAATTAAAAGTAAGATTCTAATAAAGACTAAATCTCTAAAGTCTCCTACTTTCCAGCCGCATCCTTATTTTGTGGGAATTCCTTTCCTTGAGCTTTGGCTTGACATATCTTTGGATCCGGGGCTTGGAAAAATATTTAGCTTTCACACGACAGACGAGCAGATTTTTCTCTATCTATCGAGGTCCACTTTACTTTTCCTTTTCATAAGTCTGCTGTCACCATGCTGTCACGACAGGTCCATGACAGGTTCATCTTCTTCAGCTGCTTGTCCAGTTCAGCTCTCCTGCTTATCTGCCCTGCGCCTGCCTTCAACGTCTACTGTGACAGATACCTGCAAAAATAGCCATCTTTTAGTAGAATCCGTGCCTTTTATATAATTGTGATGTTTTATTGAAAACTAACCTAAATGCAATGCAATGATGCTTGAATGCAGCAGAAATATGGGTTAAAAGGGTGTAAATAATAGAACTTTTACACACTCAACACCTCCTGCTAAGTGTCCCTACCGCATGTCTCCGCCCGAGTTAGCTGAGCCAAGGAAGCAGTTGGATGAGCTACTTCAAGCTGGGTTCATTCGGCCGTCCAAAGCGTCGTTTGGGACGCCAGTGTTGTTTTAAAGGAAACACGATGGAAGCATGAGATTATGTGTTGATTACCGAGATTTGAATAAGGTGATTGTTCAGAACAAGTATCTTATTCCTTTAATTGCCGACTTGTTTGATCAGTTGAGTAATGCTAGATATTTCACCAAGTTGGATCTTAGATCAGGGTATCATCAAGTGAGAGTGGCCGAGGGGGATAAAGAGAAGACCACCTGTGTGACTCAATATGGGGCATTTGAGTTCCTTGTGATGCTATTCGGGTTGACTAATGCGTCGGCTACCTTCTGTACTCTAATGAATCAAGTGTTCCGTGATTATCTTGATAAGTTTGTGGTCGTCTACCTGGATGACATTATGGTTTATAGCTCTTCCTTGAGGAAGCAAGAAGAGCACTTACGCTTGGTACATGAAAGGCTTAGAGAAAATCAGCTCTTTGTAAAGAAAGAGAAGTGTGAATTTGCTCAGAAACAAGTTCGATCCTTGGGTCATGTCGTCGGGCAGGGTCATATTCGCATGGATGAGGAAAAGATAAAAGTTATCCAAGACTGGCCCATTCCGAAAAATGTTAGTGAGCTCAGGTCCTTTCTTGGCTTAGCTAACTACTATAGAAGATTAGTTGAGGGTTACTCAGGAAGGACAGTGGCACTTACCGATTTATCGAAAAAGGGAAAAAATAGGATTGGTCGAAGAAATGCCAAGAAGCTTTTGAAGAGTTGAAAGCTATTATGGTGAGCGACCCAGTGTTGGCTTTGTCGGATATCGAAGCACTGTTGGAAGTGGAAATTGATGCATATGATTACGCGATAGGAGGGGTAAACTAACAGAATGTGGCAGAAACGTGGTATACAACACAAGAGAAAGAACTTCTAGCCGTAATTCATTGTTTGAGAGCATGGAGGCATTATTTGTTGGGCTCAAAGTTTGTCGTGAGGACAGATAATATATTCGTCAGTCATTCTCTTACTTAGCCAAAACTAACAGCAAGACAAGCTAGATGGCAAGAGTTTTTAGCTGAATTTGACTTTGGATATCAAAGCTATTATTAGTAGCCTTTGAAAGCCGTAAACTGAATGGGGAAGATATGCGGTATACAACACAAGAGAGAGAACTTTTAGCCGTAATTCATTGTTTGAGAGTATGGAGGCATTATTTGTTGGGCTCAAAGTTTGTCGTGAGGACATATAATATATATGTCAGTCATTTTCTTACTCATCCAAAACTAACATCAAGACAAGCTAGATGGCAAGAGTGTTTAGCTGAATTCGACTTTGGGTTTGAACACAAAGCCGAAAAGAAGAATCAGGTTGTAGATGCGTTAAGCCGGAGGGTATATTTGGCTGCTCTTAGAAGAATAGCTCCCATGTCGGCTAGTAGGGTGACCAACAATGTCCAAGAGCTGATAGCCGAGAATATCTAGAAAGATCCGAAGGCTGTCGCAATAATGGCAATGGTAAGGAATAGTCGGTCTAAGACATTCTAGGTGGAGAATGGAATGTTGATGAAAAAAGGGTTGCAGATGTTCTTCTCACGAGCGGTACACCTCAAGTAGAAGCTAATACATGAATGTCATGATACGCCTTGGGCAGGTCACCAAGGTTGGCGACGTACCTTGGCTTTGTTAGAACAATGGTATTACTGGTCGTATATGCGTCAGGATGTTATGGACTACACTAAAACATGTGTTATTTTTCAACAAGATAAGGTAGATCGATAAAAGACCGCAGGGCTTCTGGAGCCCTTAACGGTGCCAGAGAGACCGTGGGAAAGCATTTCTCTTGATTTTATAATGACTTTGCCTCGTGTGGGTGATCTCAGCGCCATCATTGTGGTTGTGGACCGAATCTCAAAATATGCCACCTTTATTCCAACACCCAAATATTGTTCTATGGAAGAGACAACTCGATTGATTTTCAAACATGTGGTGAAGTATTGGGATGTTCCGCATAACATAGTCAGTGGTAGAGATGGGCGGTTCACATGTAACTTTTGTAGAGAGTTGTTCAAGTTGTTGGGTTCTCAACTAAATTTATCTTCGAGTTACCATCCTCAGACAGAGAGATTTAATGGGTGGTTGGAAGAGTATTTACGAAATTTTAGTCAGGCTAATCAGAAAAATTGGTCGTCGTTGCTGGATATTGCACAACTTTGTTTTAATGCTCAAAAGAGTTCGGCTACTAGTAAAAGTTCGTTTGAAATTGTAACAGGTCAGCAGCCGCAACTTCCCCACATTGCCCTTGAGTCATTGAGGGAAGTGTCCTAGGGCCTTTGATTTCACACAGGAATGGAACCGAAATACTGATACTGCAAGGGTTTACCTAGAGAAAGCTGCAAAACACATGAAGAAATGGGCAGATCGTGGTCGGAGGGATCAATAATTCAAAGTGGGTGACTTGGTATTAGTGAAGCTGATGGCTGAGCAACTCATATTCCTACGGAATAGGGATCATAGATTGGTGAAGAAATGTGAAGGTCTGTTGTCGATCATAGCAAAGGTGGGGAACAACTCTTACAGGATTAAGCCTCCTGCATGGATGAAAGTGCACCTTGTGTTCCACGTAAGCAATTTTAAATCGTTCTATGCGGACCCCATTGATGCAAGTCGGGGGCAAGCCAACAAAGAGCCGATTTGCACCAAACCCTCGTCGCAAAGAAGAGTGGAGGAGATCCTTGTTGATCGAATCATTATTATGTTAAAGAAGAAGCCGATTCGTGAATACTTGGTCAAATGGGAAGGCCTTGAACCCGAAGAGACAAGCTGGAAGAGAGAACATGATTTGAAGGCTTTCAGACAGAAGATCAAGGAGTTTCATGCGATACAGTCGACGAGGACGTCGACAAATTAGGTGGGGGAAGATGCTGTGGCCATCCAATGTCTAAGGCCACAACCGAGTAGTCAGGAAGATGTCCTCTTTTCAGTCATTCCAATGTTTTAAGGAAAAATGTTTTCTTTATTAAGTATTTTCCTAGGATAGGGAAAAATGTCCTAGTTTCAAGCATTTTAACGTTTACTCGTGGCATTTCCATAAATTTGTTTTCGCGTATATGTAGGGGGTGGACAGTCGGTAAAGTTTGGACTGATCTATTGTTAAAGGTACATATCCTACACACCATCGAGGCGCCCCTACCGCCATATGTCGATGGTGTGGGTGAGTTTTCTTTGTAACCCAATACTTTTTCTCCGTCTTAATAAAATAAACTATTTTCTTTTTATACGGAGAAGTAGGGGGTCGACCGTGTGCATCCGCTATGCCCCACAGTCTCGACCCCTTGCCTGAAGGATCTTGTTGTAGCTTGAGACTAATGTGTTGTTTGCTTATTTTGAGCAGATCCATCAAGGGGAAAAGGCTGACTTGATCAATAAGAGTCATTTTCAAGTGTTGCACGGCTTAGTAACCGAGTGAACCAAAGGCTAAGTCCGTGACATGAAGCATGTCGTCATTGTTCATCTTAAGTTAGGATCAAACTCTTTATAAGATTCATATTTCTTATAGCTTCTTTGTTCATTGACAAAATCAATTCGATTTTTTATAAGAGTATATGTTTTTTTAGATACATACATGGGGAGAGTCAAAAAATTTAAATTACAATGTCATAATTTTGGATATAAACCTAAATACTAAATACGAAAGTGCTCAAGGAAAGTCATGCTCGTTATTTTTTATAATTCTTGAGACTATAATAACGAAAAACAAATAATCACAAAAACAAAACAAAAAATAAACACCAAATTTTACGTGAAAAAAAACTCAAGAAGAGAAAAACCACATGCAGATGAGAAGAAAAATTCACTATACTAAAAGAGATTACAACCGGTAATGTTAACCCTAATCCTAATATCTATTTATAGGAGTATATTGATTGGTTATAAAAGAAACTTGCATATATAATAATAATAATAATAAAAATAATAATAATAATAATAATAATAATAATAATCGTATTAAGTTTCTTACTCTTCAACGTATATCCAACGCGTGAAATAAAAATCTACACAAATTGATTGGTCATAACTCTATTATTTTTGGCGTTTTCAAACGTGAATTTGCATGTGGAGTAGAAAATTGCAACCAAATTATTACTATATGAGAAAGAAGAAGTATTGGGTTGGGAAGTCTATTATTTTTGGCGTTTTCAATGATTGAAAAAATCTTTGAAAAGTTAGTCTTCACCAAGTGGGAATTGGGAAACAAAGACGAATGAAGTCTTGTACGTACTTTAAAAGCACAAAAGGACTGCAATAGTTTCAAAAAAGATGGTACAAGTTGAATTCAAATGTACGTGAATGTTTAATTTTAGGAAAAACTACAAGGGTTGTCACTAAACTATCATATTTTTTCTAGTTTGGTCACCCAACTAATTTTTTCACCAAAATCGTCCCTCCTGTTATATACATTTCCTATTTTGGTCACATCCGTTAAAACCCTAACATAATCGCTAACTTGGCGTTTTATTTTAATTTTTTGGTCACCTAACTGTCACTCTTTTCCTATTTTGGCCCCTCCTAGTTGGTCGAATAAAAAATACTATATTATATCATTAGGTTTGACGAGAGGGACCAAAAAATACTATAAAAATAAAAAAGTCAATTTAGTAATGCCATTAGATTTTTAACGGAGGAGGGTAAAAATAGGAAAAGTAACTCAAGGGAGGGATAAATTTGACGAAATAATTAGTTGGGTGACCAAAATAGGAAAATGGTGATAGTTGGGTGACTACCCATGTAATTTTACCTTAATTTCATGAGAGAAAAAAATTTAAAAATATAATGTGAGTTTTACAATTCAGGTAAACAAACTTGATCAAGACACATTCTTATTAACATGAAAATTAACGTCTCAGGACCCAACCTAAAAAAGATAAAAACATAACTCAAAGGCTCGAAATAAAATAGATACAAACATCACAAAAGCTCCACGATGAAAGGTAAAAATCAACGAGAAACAATATTAAAAATAGATATTACAATAATAAGACATGTTGACAACACAATCGTTACCACAACTCAATCGCGAACAAAAGCGGTTACTGTAAGCTTGTATCTAAATCCAGTTCGATGGTTCAAAATAAGGAGATGAACATGATAATCAAAAGAGCACTATCTTGATTAGTCGTGGCGACGTCAAATCTAACCATGATAGAAAATTAAATGAAAAAAGAAGCAGCAAAATGATCGATTAAGAGAAGAAAAACATGCCAAAAGACAGAAGATGCGTACTAAAATGTAGAAAAAATTGTGTCACAAGGACATAATTATAAAACTTAAAAACTAAAAAATAAAAAATAAAACTAACAAAAAAACAAAAAAAATACAGACGATCAACAACTAGCACTAAAAATAGTGCCGTCGCCGGCCATCTAAAATTTAAGAAAAAAAATGAAAACTTGAGCCGACATAGAGGAAAAGGGGATGTGGCTAGGGTTAGGAAAACACTAACATTAAAAAAATTCATATAATATTATTAAACATATTTGAGTGGTGTATATATTAATTTTTTAATTATAATTTTTTAATACAAATTAATTAATTATTAAATTTAATTGATATTTAAATCATATGTGTTAGACTCATCTATTTAAAGAAAAATTAATTTATCTAAATTATATATGAGAATATGTTTTATTATAAAAACGGATAAAAATTATATACTTCTTTTTGGTACCCTACTTATGCTCCTACACTAAAAAAACACTACAAAATTAAATTTCAAGCCCTAACCATAAATTCTAAATCTTAAACCCTACACCATATACCCTAAAAATACACCATATCATATACCCTATTTTTGAGTGTGAAGACATAAATAAGAGCACCGAAAAGAAACAAAGAATTTTCATCCTACAAAAATATAATTATTTAAATAAAATATAAATTTATGAGAATAAAAAATATATTAGTTTACAAATGTCAAAAGATAAAACGGTGATTACAAATTTTATATCTAAGATCCAAACATAAAGTGTGGCTCCTTGTAGCTTATTTAATTTTAGAAGATTCACCCCACCGAATGTTAGAAGATTCATCCCAACTAACAAAGTGTGGCTCCTTGTGGTTTATTTAATTTTAGAAGATTCATCCTAACCAATTGAATTTTATAATTATCTTTTTACCAAATAATTAAATTATTAATCGAAGTTTACCAAACAAGATTAGTTACAAACTCATTCTCTCCCTCAGGATCGGCTCTGAGCATAGGCAGGAGGGGCGTCGTCGATGGCCTAATTTTTCTAATATTTGGTATTATAGTCTAATTTTTTCAATACTTATTAGGAGTTTATTTTTAATTTTTTTTTCAATATTTATTATTAAGGGTTTATTTTTTTCAGTATTTGTTATTAAGGGTCTAATTTTTTTCCTAATATTTGTTACTAGGGATCCAGTTCTTTCAATACTTGTTATTAGGGATTCAATTCTTCAATACTTGTTATTAGGGTTTTTCAAAATTTATTATTGGGAGCCTACTCCTAAAATTCAACTTTTTTCAATATTAGTTATTAAGGTCCAAATATTTTTTTCCAATACTTGTTATTAGAGTCCTAATTTTTTTTATAATATTTATTATTAGGGACATACCCTTCAAACTTATTTTTTTCAATACTTGTTATTATAGATCCATTTTTTCTAATACTTGTTATCAAGGGCCCATTTTTTTCCTAATATTTGTTACTAGGGGTTCAATTCTTTCAATACTTGTTATTAGGGATTCAATTCTTCAATACTTGTTATTAGGTTTTTTTTTTCAAAATTTGTTATTGGGAGCCTACTCCTAAAATTCAACTTTTTCCAATATCAGTTATTAAGGTCCAAATATTTTTTTCCAATATTAGTTATTAAGGTCCAAATATTTTTTTTCCAATACTTGTTATTAAAGTCCTAATTTTTTATAACATTTATTATTAGGGACATACCCTTCAAACTTAATTTTTTTCAATACTTGTTATTATAGATCCATTTTTTCTAATACTTGTTATCAGGAGTCCATTTTTTCCTAATATTTGTTACTAGGGGTTCAATTCTTTCAATACTTGTTATTAGAGATTCAATTCTTCAATACTTGTTATTGGGTAAAAATCTTCTGCCTCCTAATCATGCCCCTTCTATGCCCCACACTAAAATTTACTTAAAAATTAAATTCTAAACCCTAACCCTAATTTTCACATCATAAACCTTAAACCCTACATTCTAAAAATTACACCCTACCTCTAATTCCCTAAACCCCAACCACAAACCCTAACCTTAAATCCTAAATTCTAAAGCCTAAACCCACTATTTTAAAGTGGGACATAAAAAGGGGCATGATAAAGAGACAGCCGATTTCCATCCCTTGTTATTAGGGGTTTTTTTTTCAAAATTTGTTATTGGGAGCCTACTCCTAAAATTCAACTTTTTCAATATTAGTTATTAAGGTCCAAATTTTTTTCCCAATACTTGTTATTAGAGTCCTAATTTTTTTATAACATTTATTATTAGGGACATACTCTTCAAACTTAATTTTTTTTTCCAATACTTGTTATTATAGATCCATTTTTTTAATACTTGTTATCAAGAGCCCATTTTTTCAATACTTGTTTATAGGAACTCTTTTTTTCTCTCTTCAATATTTGTTATTAGAGAATTCTTAAAATCTAATTTTTTTTTCATACTTATTATTAGAGATTTAATTTTTTTAATACTTATTATTAACGACCTACTTTTTAAAATTTAATTTATTTTTTAATGCTTATTATTAAGGGTTTAATTTTTTAAGTTCTTCTACAACCATCAAAATCTGGGGAACGTCATGCTTTCCCCCACCCCCAAAGTTATATATATACCAAGGAGAAGATCCATAATGAAATATCCAAAAACCCAACCACTTAAAACACATATTGTTGAGGTGTTGAATAGAGATGAATGCAGCAGAAAAGGTGGTGTGCGTGACCGGAGCCTCTGGTTACGTAGCTTCATGGCTCGTTAAGCTCTTGCTAAAACGTGGCTACACTGTTAGAGCCACCGTTCGTGACCCAAGTTTGTATCTTTCTCCTCCCATTTGTTTCCATTTCAGACATCAAAATCTAACGTAGATGATTGCACACTTCTTGGATCTTCTCAAGAGGTTGTAAGACCTTCCAATGAGCCAAGCTCTGATACCAATTGTTGAGAGTGGCAATCGATCGAACAAAACCAAGAGGGGGGGTGAATTGGATTTTTGAAAGAACGGTGGACACTAATTGCAAAGGTAGAAATTGCAAGGTGATTTAGAGTGGTTCAACTCCCTTAATTGGAGTCTACATCCACTACCTTAGTGACCACACTAAGGATTTTCCACAAATTCACTAATTTGTCTTTCCTTTAAGGATAAGGAGTAACCTTACACAATTCAATAGACTTATACCCCAAAGTATATTGAATCCTTTCCCCAAGAACAAATACAAATAAGCAAACTAGGAAATCCTCACTAGGAATGTGTTTGCAAAGTTTAAGCTCTCTCACACACCCAAAGAAACACTAGCAAAAGAATTACAATAAAGAACACTCTAGTGTATACAAGAAAGATCGAAAATTAAGCACAAAGTGGACTCTTGAAAGGTTGAATGTTTGTGTAGGCTTTCTTGTTGTTGCTGAGTTGATTTTTCTTTGTTTTTGTATCCTCTCAATCAATATTAGCCGTTTGGAGCCGTTGGGGGTGTCATAAAGCCGTTACCTACCTGAAAATATAGCATTTAAAGCACGAGGGATCGATCCGTTTACAAAGGGATCGATCATTTCTTATGAAAAATATGACCGTTGGAAAAAGGGATCGATCCCATGTACCAGGGGATCGATCCTTTTGCACTGAGACAAAAAAGGAGTGAAACTGTCAATCAAGGGATCGATCCCTTGTATCAGGGGATCGATCCTTTTTGCCTTGAAGACTGGAAAACAGTTTTCTTAGTGCAAAAATGGATCATATTTGTTTTGAAAAAGATCGGTAAAGTTGGAAAACATTTGAAACGAATTTTTCAAGTTTGTTTGGACTTTGAATTATTTTTGCAAGAATTTATATATTCGATTAAGTCCAAAAACATTTTTCTTTTAATTTGTTATATCAAAATATTAGTTCATCAATGTTGTTCATGCATTAATTACCAACATGTTCCATAAAGCATACAGTAGGTAGTAAAGTATTACCTTGAATCCTTGCTATATCGGTCAATCACTCGAAACGAAATTTCGATACTCTCGAACCCGAATTCGACGTCCTCAACCATTCGTATTCAAGGAATAATGAGTACCTTCAATCGCACAAATTCCAGTTTCAGTCCTTATTCACATTGCTCACAATTGATTAATAAAATGCATAAGCAAACTCGAGTTCAAGGTCCGATTCGAAGGCTTTCGGGTTAAAATTTCACGAAATGGGCTTCAAAATTGGACTCAGGACATCAAAAAACATAAAATAGGGTTGTTCGGGAAAAGATGACTTTTTGGTCAAAGTCAATGCTAACGTCAACGTTCAAAGTCAACTGAGTTGACTCGGACGAGTTGACTCGGTCGGGTTGGCTTGGTTGAGTTAACTCAGTTGACTCAGTCGAGTTGACTCAGGTCAAACGGGTCAGGCAAGTTCAATTCGGTTCGGTCAGACGGGTCAGGTCAAACGATTGGGGTCGAATTGGTTAGACGGGTTGGTCAGGTCGGGTTGGACTAGTTCGGAACGGGTCGGGTATCCAGACTTTTGGGCTCAACTATTGGGCTATAGCAGACCAGCCTACACTCGTTTTAACCAAACAAGCCCAATCTATATGGGTCGGTTTGGGCTGGTTCAGTTGGCTCGGTGAGTCAGACCTGTTCAACCAGTTCGATTGTTGGGTAACAAGGCGATGGTCAGAAATCGCCACTGGGCGGCGTGTATACCACACGCCCAGCCTAAACTGGTCGGGAAACACCTCAGGCGATGGTGAACAATCGGAAATACCCATCAACAAAAAAAATAACCAGACAAAGCGTCAAAACTTAACCCAGACAACTTCCTTATTAAAACATACCCCCAATCGGACAAACTCCGACGACCTCAAATCGGTGACTGAAACGATGAATGATGTTAAGGGTCTAGCTCGCCTTGAAACGGGTAGTGCAACGGTGGCCTTTGCGTGACAAACGGGCGACAGTCGCGGCTGAAATCGCTAATAAACCGAGCGGAATAGGTTTTGAGTTTTTTTTACGAACGTTCAAATCAATCTACACGGCAAATGGTGGCTCAGCCTCGCGCGTGACGGAAATGGATGTGATCGCGATGGGGAGACGGCTGAGTTGTCGGTGGCGGTGCACAACACCGACAAGCGATGGAGGAGGTCGAGAAGACGACCGGTGGTGGGATGTGAACGGTTATGAGAGAATGAAGATTCTAGATACTTAGATTCAAGTGGGGCATTAATTTCACAATAAAGGGGTGGTTGGAAATATATCAGACTTAATTTATTATTTTATTTAATTACTCAAAAAAGTTTAGTTCAAAAGAATTTCTTTACCAACTTTAACAAAGAAATGAACTAACCTAACTGGTTAAGATGTAAGCCTATACAACTAAGGGTCATGGGTTCAATCCCCCTTAGCTGCATATTTTTTAATCACCATTTTTTATACATTTTCCCATATTTATAGCTTTAATTATTTAATTAATTTGGGGGTGTTACAAAAAATCTAAACTCTAACCATCTAATTAAGGAATGATTTAAAGGATAATTAACCCCTAAATAAAAAAAATCCTTCCTCCCCACCTAATTTTACTTGAAATCTGGCGGCAACCCCCACATAATCCCCTATCAATAAAAAACTTTCCCCCGTTAATTCAAAAAAAACTTCCCCCTAAACTAAAAAAATATTTTAATTATTTTAATTATTATAATTAATTTTTTAATAAAATATTTTTAAATTTAATGATCACAATTAACAAATTAATTTGAATTTTAAATAATTTGTTTTAAATTCATCCATCACAACTTATTAATTTAATAAAACTTTTAAATTTTAAATATTTTTAACAAAATAAATTTAAGTATGTTAATTCTTATTAAACTTTACAAATAATTTATATTGAACGAGTTAGTACTAAATTAATTTAATAAATTAATAGTTTACATTTATCAACACTTAATACTTTACATTTATTAACACTTTAAATTTATCAAATTGTAGACTTCCTCAACTATATGCCAGGTAAATATCAAGTCAGTTCAATATCAGTTCAGGTTAAAGACAGATCGGGTTCAAAGCAGGCCGAGTCAATTAACATGTCGGGTTCAAAACAGGTCGAGTCCAAAACAGGTCGGGTTCAAAACAGATCGATTAATATCAGATCTCGGGTCAATTCAATCGGGTAAAATCGGTTATCTGCCAGGTCGGATTCGGGTTCGGGTTCGTTTCAGTCGGGCGCAGGTCGGGTTTCAGGTCCACAGTAACAGGTCCAATTCGGGTTCGGATTGTTTTCAGCCGGACGCAGGTCGGGTTCGGTCACTACAGTAATAGGTCGAATTCAGGTTCAGGTCAACAACAATCAGTTACAAATCGAGTTCGGATCATTAAATTTTTAGATCAAATCAAGTTTTAACTCGAGCAAATTTCAATCGAATTTTTAAGCCGGGTCATCTTTTTACATCCCTACACACAGCTCACAAGCCAGCATCCGGAGCTTGCTCTCCGGATTAAGTATTTCCAGGGTAGTATGGTAATGAGCAAAACACACGTCTCTGTTCAACAAAGTGTGGATCCTTGTGGTTTATTTAATTTTAGAAGATTCACCCCAACCAACCGAATGTGTTGTAATTATCTATTTACCGAACAATTAAATTATTATTTATTGTTTATCAAACAAGATTGGTTACAAACTCATTCTCTCCCTCAGGACTGGCCTTGGCATAGGCAGGAGGGGAGCCGTCTATGGCCTAATTTTTTTAATATTTAGTATGATCCAATTTTTTCAAAACTTATTAGGAGTCTATTTTTAACCTTTAAATTTTTCAATTTTTGTTTTTAAGGTTTTATTTTTTTAATATTTATTATTAGGAGTCTAATTTTTTTAACACTTGGTATTAGATGCTCAATTTTCGCTTAAAATTTGTTATTAGGGGTACAATTCTTTCAGTACTTGTTATTAGGGCTCTAGTTCTTCAATACTTGTTATTAGGAGTTTATTTTTTTCTTTCAATATTTGTTATTGGGAGCCTACTCCTAAAATTCAACTTTTTTAATACTATTTATTATGGTGCAATTTTTTTCAACACTTGTTATTAGAGGCCTATTTTTTTTCTAATATTTGTTATTATGGACATATTGTACAAATTTAATTTTTTTCAATACTTGTTATTATGGACTCAATTTTTTCTAATACTTGTTATTAAGAGCCCAACTTTTTCAATACTTGTTATTAGGAACTCATTTTTTTTCAATTTTTGTTATTAGAGACATACTTAAAATGCAATTTTTTAATATTTGTTATTAGAGACCTAATTTGTTTTTCAATATTTGTTATTAAAGAATACTCTTAATATTTAGGTCATGTTTGGCAATTAGCAGATAACTGATAGTGGATTACATTAGCTAATAGCATTAGCTGATTTGACTAGCGGATTGTATAAAAGTGTTTGGTAAAATTAATTGATATATGATAGTTGTTTGTTTATTTAAACAAGTAAAATGACATATAAGGACATGATTATATTCGCTACTTGTTTGAATAGTTTATTAGTTATCAATATTTTGTATCTATTAGATTATAAAAAATAAATTTTAATATAACATTACTAAGCATATCTGAAGGGTCTATATTAATTTATTATTTATATAATTATTTTTTAATATAATTTAATTAATTATTAAATTTAAATACAAATATAAATGTGTGAGAATAAAAAACCAAAAAGTATTAGTTTACAAATATTACAATGTAAATACGTGAGGTGGAGAATTAAAATAAAAAAATGTTAAATTTAGTTTATTTGTAGATTTTTATAATTGTTAAAGGTAAGAGAGTCTTTGAAACTCTTATGTCAAAATCTCTAATTTCAAAAGGCTCTTATTAACAGTTTATTTCAAAATTAGACGTTTTACCCCAAAACGCTATTTACCAAACATCCAAATGAACAGATTTGACCGATCAAACCTCCAATTTTGGCTCAACTCACTTTTTATCAAACACATCCTTAATTTTTTTTTCGTACTTGTTATTAGAGACTCGATTCTATGTTAATATTTATTATTAACGACGTACTTTTAAAATTTAATTTATTTTTTAATACTAATTATTAAGAGTTTAATTTTTAAGTTCTTCTAGACCATCAAAATCTAGGAAACGTGATGCTTTCCCCCACCCCCGAAGTTATATATATACCAAGGAGAAGATCCATAATGAAATATCCAAAAACCCAACCACTTAAAACACATATTGTTGAGGTGTTGAATAGAGATGAATGCAGCAGAAAAGGTGGTGTGCGTGACCGGAGCCTCTGGTTACGTAGCTTCATGGCTCGTTAAGCTCTTGCTAAAACGTGGCTACACTGTTAGAGCCACTGTTCGTGACCCAAGTTTGTATCTTTCTCCTCCCATTTGTTTCCATTTCAGACATCAAAATCTAACGTGTTTGAACATGCAAACAGGTGATCCGAAGAAGACAGAACACTTGGTTTCGCTTGATGGAGCTAAGGAAAGGCTTCATTTGTTCAGAGCAGAACTGTTGGAAGAAGGAAGCTTTGACTCCATAGTGGATGGATGCCATGGTGTTTTCCACACAGCCTCCCCTGTCCTCTTCTCATACACCGATCCACAGGTCCATTCTTCCTTTTCTAACCCTAAAAAAATTAAATTTCAAGTTCTAACCCTAAATTCTAAATTTTAAACTCAACACATTATATCCTGAAAAATATACATTACTCTAAATTACTTAAATCCTAACTACAGCTCCTAACCTTAAACCTTAAACTTAATTTTTAGTGTGAGGGCATAAATAGGGCCACCGAAAAAGACAAAAAAAAATTTATTCCTTTTTATAATTCTATTAAATTTGCAATTCAAGAAATAAATTATATGTGATTTAATAAAGCAAATGTGGATTTATAATGTGTTTTTTTATTAAAAAAATCTCCTTGAATAAAAAACAAAAGCGTTAAATCTATGCAAAACCATTTAAAACTGTATGCATAAAAGATATATGTTTATGATGATTTTATAATTTGTGTTAGCGAGATAAGATGTTTAATTTTTTAAATAAAATATGAAGTTTAAATATTGATGTTGTGTTTGAAACAAATTGAGATATAAAAAGATCTTTAGCATAATAAATCTTTGTAATATTTGATTCAAATTAATTTACCAATATATTAGATATTAATATTTATAAAAAATATTATTTTACATTTAATTTCATACTCGAAAAATTTTATGTCTTTAAAATCTACCATGGCTGCATTATTGAAGTTTTACCGTGTTTTGCATTCCCTAGGTGACTCATCTTCGATAATTTCGGCTTGTGGTTCGGTTTTTGTTGGCCTTCATCTTTGTTTTCTTTTGCCTTCGATAATCTTTTCATTCCCTTCCCATTTTAGATTGTCTTTTGAGGTTTCCTTTGGTTGTTCGTGGGAGGTTCCTCCTCCCGATATCTTAGAATATTATTAATTATTTTCATTTATCATCTGTTCAAAAAATAGAGGGAAGATCAAATTTTGGTTTCTTCAAATATTTTTTTAAATTTTTATCTTTATTTAATAATACTAGAGAAAAATGAAAAAAGTCGTGATTTGAGAAATAAAAATAAAAAATAATATTGAAATAAAACTCAAGAAAAATGACCAAGAAAAAGAAGTGTGTATATCGAGTATATCTTATCAATAAATTTTTAGTTTGAAGCTTTTACCCTATGTTATTTGACCCTCCCTGTCCAGTTTTAAGGGGTGACAAATGGGTCGTTCGGGATGGTTTATGTTCGGATCATTTGAGATTTAACTACATTTGTTTTAGGTTCGGTTTAGTTTTAATTTGGGTCAATGATGATTCGGGTCGAATACTGGATCGATTCTATTCATCTCAGGTAGGGTCAATAGGAGACCGGTCAAGTTTTCAGGTCGTGTCAATTTTTCACGCCCTTATATATGACTTTATAAAGCCGGTATATTTGATTTTTTTGTGAGTTTTGTGGTAATTCATATCTCATCTTTCTTTATTTTTTTAATATCTTTTCTTTATTTTGAGTTGTCTTTGGTTCGGTTGAAAATCAATTTGAGTCTATTTTAGTTCAACTAAAATTCGTGTTGCTTTTGATTCGAATTATCATGTTCGGATAGATATCGAATCTCGAGTCAAGTTTGCCTGGTCTAATGGCCAATTGGTTTCCTCCTTTTTCCTATTTTCAGGCAGAATTAATTGATCCAGCACTGAAGGGTACAGTGAATGTTCTTAAATCATGTGCCAAAGTTGCTTCCATCAAGAGAGTCGTCCTAACATCCTCCATCGCCTCGGTTGTGTTCAATGGAAAACTTTTGACTCCCGATGTGGTGGTCGACGAGACTTGGTTTTCAGATTTGCGTTTTTGCCAGGAAAACAACGTATGTCCGTTGTCTGCTAACTTTCTATAATATGTCTTGTAAATAAGTATATTATGAAACTTTGCTGGTGCGTCGCTCTTCAACTAAAGAAACTACACAGTTTAATTTGAAGTATTTACTCATTCTCAGTCTTTGGTTTTTCCAGCTTTGGTATATGGCCTCAAAGATTTTAGCAGAGGAAGCAGCCTTGAGGTTTGCAAAAGAAAATGGGATGGACTTGGTTGTGCTTAACCCAGGGTTTGTGTTTGGCCCTCTTTTACAGCCAACCCTAAACAGCACTTCAGAGGTGGTTCGAGCCTTCACAACAGGAGAAAACACTTTTCCTAGCTCAACTTATTGTCTTGTTGATGTTCGAGATGTTGCACATGCACATGTTCAAGCATTCGAGATTCCATCGGCTACCGGCAGATATTGCCTGGTCGAAAAAATTGTGGAGTTCCCCGAAATTTTAAAGACCTTGAATCAACTTTATCCTACTCTGGGCCTCCAAGCAAAGTAAGCAATGCTTTTTTTTTTACTCGGTAAATAAAATTTTATTAAGAAATTATAGCGCCTTTACTTTGAATTGTGTGGCTAAAAGTTCCCTAATACTAAGTGGAGGAAAAGAGTACAATACAACCAGAGTTTAGAACAATGCTTGCACTAGTGTATAGTTGCCAAATGCTAATAAAAGTAAGCAATGCTTGTTTTTTTTTTCTCGGCAAATAAAATTTTATTAGAAAATTATAATTTCTCTCACTCTATATTGTGTGCCTCATTAAAAATCTCTATAATCTTAAATGGAGAAAAATAATACAACACAATCAAAGTTTAGAACAATGCTTGTTATCTTACTGGAGTATATAGTTGCCAAATGCTAATAAAAGTTGTGTTTTATTTATTTTATGATAGATGTGAGGATCAAGACAAGCCAGTTGAGCGAACAATGATTTCTCATGAGAAAGCTAAAAGTTTGGGTCTCAGCTTCCTTCCTTGGGAGGTGAGTCTGGGGGAAACTATTGAAAGCTTGAAGGAGAAAGGCTTCTTAAGCATCTAAATTGTTACTTCCTCGTGTTGTTGGATTTGAAACATGTTATTTCTATCTATTATGTACTTGAAATTGAAATTGATATATATATATATATTAGAATCTATTTATATTGTGTAAAATTTAAGTCACTGATATTATAATATCAAATGAGCTTGACATTTGGTTTAGTATGAATGCTTCGCGACATGCATGAGCTTATTCTAGAAAATAGTTTATGGTTTGGAAATTTTTAATTAATTACTTCGTTGTTATTAAATGAAATAGTTAACCATGGTTGTAATTTTAATTATTCTAGAAATAAGAAAGGAAAAAATGTGACAAGCTAGTAAATATATAAATCTAGACTATATGAAATTTATTTATTTATCTATGAGATTATTAATTTTTTCTATGTAGAAATGTATTGAACATTTACTCCTATATAATTTTAAAAAATTGACATATATTATATATTTTGATACCAAGTGAAGTAAAAAAAACATGTGATAAAAGTTAAGTTCAAATACTATTATATAGACTAAAAATATAAATACAAATTAGAACTTTGAAACTAAATTCATATAAAAATATTGCTATTTATTAATAGTATTCGAGGCAAGCATATATACATATGAACAATATTTATTTTTATAATGAAATATATTATTTTTTAATCTCAGATAAATATTTAATACTTTCTTCACATAAAAATAATAATAATCTTACTGATAAAAAGAATATTCTCCTTAAAACTCTCATCTTCGTGTTTTTTAAAAAATAAGATGATGTTATTATATTGCGATAATTGATGCGGTGGTGTACTTACTCTTTTTTTTTGACCAAATATACTTCCAGCTTAAAATAAAAACAAGAACGGGCCCTACAACCATGCAAGGGCCATGCATAAAAACAGACAACAACGACGCGTGAAGGCGCCCAACATCAAACTTACAAACACAGCCGCCACCGAAGTGGCCATAAAGACCCACAAAAAGGCCATGCAAGGCCATGCACGAAGATTGGAAAAACACCGTCCAATATCGGCACAAAAAAACATAAAAAAACAAGGGTAAAAACAGACGAATTTCACCGACAGCAACAAAGCGTCCCACAAAAGGTGACGCATCACCTTCTTCTTCCTCTGGGGAAAGATAGAAGAACCAACATAAAGACCCCAATTACATATCGGCAAATGACCAAAACGAAATCTCGCCGATCTCAACCATTGGGCCTTCGCCGTCATTGCGCCTGAGAGCTCAAAACAGAGACAGGCTTTCGATAAAAAATCGATCCTTATCAAGGCGGCGGCAGCAAAGAACCTATGAAACAAATATTTTAATTTTGATATAACTAAAAACCTAAGGACTAAATTAAAAAAAAGTCAAAACGAATTTTAAGTCCTAAAAATATCCCCATATAATTTTTATATTATGCCTAAGTTAAAAACATACTTTTCCAATTATTTTTCTAAGTGTTTCAAGCCAAAACAGTGGTTTTCACGTACCCGTTCCGAAACGGCCTCAAGGCGTTTCGAAACAGTTTCACCACTGTCGACCACCGTTCCGATACGTGTATCGAAACACTTGAAAGCGTTTCGAAACGGATAAACTCGTTTCGAAACTGTTCTTCATGAAGGATTTAAAATGGGTTATTTTATTTCAAATATTTCATATTTTCAAACATATAAGGGGTGTTTCGAAACGGATCAAGCCCGTTCCGAAACGACCCTTTGACAGTAGCCATTCCGTTTCGAAACGGATCACTCCCGTTCCGAAACAAGGGCTAGGTTTTATTTTGAATAAAATGACCGTTGTATGTTTTAACTGAATTTCAATAAACCGTTAAGGCGTTTCGAAACGGGCTAGGACCGTTCCGAAACGACCCTTTTCCAGTGGCAAAGCCGTTCCGAAACGGCCCTAAGGCGTTTCGAAACGGGCTCTTAAATGCACCCCAACGGCTCTTTCTATTTTAGTCCGTTCCGAAACAGGTTTCCCGTGTTCCGAAACGGGTTGGTGCAGACAGCATTAATGGTGGTAAGAGAGGGTTCCAACGGCTCCATTTATGTTCCCAACCACCCAAACGGCTAGAAATCAATGAGAAGGTATAAAAGAGACATCCAAAAGCATCAGCAACAACTATTGAACTTCAAGCAAACATCCAAACATCAAATTCAAGCATTTGAGCAAAAATCCCAAATTTGTGTAAAATCCCAATTTGTGTTCTTCATTCATATTTTGTAAAATTGGGTTGAGTGCTTGTATCGGGGCTATAATTTGTATTGAGAGATACCTAATTAGCCTACAAATTCCTTTGTTCTCTTGTGTGAGGGTTGGGTTGATTTTTGGGTAGAAAAATCAACCGATATTGTAAAGGGTTGCCTCCTTGTCCTAGAAAAGGGGAAGATCAATTTAGTGAAATTGTTGCAAATCCTTAGTGAGACTAAGGTAGTGGATGTAGAGTTCATTTGGAACTTGAACCACTCTAAATTCCTTGTTCTTCAATTTTAATTTGCCAATTTCCACTACAATCCTTCAAATTTCCAATTCACCCCCCCTCTTGGTAAATATCGATCTTTCGATCCACTCAACAATTGGTATCAGAGCTTAACTCTTTGAGGATTAACAACCACAAGAGGAGATCCTTGGAAGAGTGTGATCATCAAATTATCAAGAAATGGCTTCAACCTCCGGTTCCGGCATGTATGAGTCACAATCAACCACCAAGCCTCCTTTCTTCAATGGTGACAACTACTCCTTTTGGAAGAACAAAATGAGGCTATTCATCAAGTCAAGTGACTACCTTGTATGGGATGTCATTGAGGATGGGCCATACATTCCATTGAAGCAAGATGATGAAGGCAAAATGGTTTTGAAGAAGAAAGTCGAAATGAGTGAAGAGGAGAGGAAGAAAATTCAAGTCAACGATAAAGCTCTCCACATGTTATTTTGTGCTTTCGGTCCGGACATCTACTCAAAGGTCTTATCCATTGAAAGTGCCAAGGAAGTGTGGGACACTCTTGAGACCACTTATGAAGGCACCAACGATGTCAAAGAAACTAAGATTGGACTTCTCAATCTTAGTTATGAAAACTTCAAGATGGAGCCCGATGAGATGGTGTCAAAGATGTTTGATCGATTCTCCACAATCGTCAACGGTCTAAAGGGATATGGAGAAATCATACCGGAAGACAAGCTTGTCCGAAAGCTACTCTATTCACTTCCCGAAGCTTGGGATGGGAAGAGAACCGCTATCATCGAAGCGAAGAACTTGAAGACATTAAAGCTTGATGAGCTTGTGGGTTCTCTCCTTACTCATGAGATCATGAAGCAAGGAAGGGAAGATGAGAAAAAGAAGGAAGAGAAAAGAGTAGAGAAGCTCGAGGTTGAAAAGAAGAAGAAGATGGGAATAGCTCTCAAGGCTAAAGCTTCACAACTTGATGAGAGCTCATCTAGTGATGAGGACGAACTTGAAGAATTGGCTATGATAGCCAAACGGTTCTCACGATTCATGAGGTCCAACCGGGGTAGAAAAATCCAAAGAAAAATGGACTTCAAGAGCAAGAGCAAAGAAGAAGGAAAGGATCCCATCATTTGCTATGAGTGCAAACAACCCGGCCACATCCGCTCGGAGTGCCCTCAACTCAAGAAGAAGAGCTTTGAGAAGAAGAAGAAACTCAAAGCCAAACTTGCTACTTGGAGTGATGAGGAGTCATCGGAGGATGACGAACAAGAAGTGGCTAACCTTTGTCTCATGGCACTTGAGGAAGATTCCTCCTTGGTAACCTCTAACTCATCTACTTTAGATTTTTCATATGAAGAGTTAAATGATGCATATGATGAGTTACAAGAGGTATATAATGAATTAGTTGAGAAGTTTAAAGAGTCGGTCATTAAAAACAAGAAAATCATTTTAGAGCTAAATGAGAAAAATGACTCACTCACTCAAGCTAATTCTAAATTTGAGAAAAAGATTTTAGGATTAAAAGATGAACTTAAATTCTTTCAAGATGAAAATGTTGATCTTAATAATCTTTTGTCTCAATGCAATAGTGAACACCAAAAGGTGTTAGGTGAGCTAAATGAGCTCAAAAAGTCCTTAAAAAATGTTGGTAGTGTCAAACATGAAGTAGGAGAACCCTCTAGAACACACCAACCTAAGAAAAGGACTAATTACTACAAACAAGGTAGCTACCCTAGACATAGTAGAGCTAAAAGAATTAGAAGTGTATGGGTTCCTAAGGAACTTGTAAAATCTAATAATATTATTGCTATGTCATCTTGGATTCCTAAGGGAACCAAGGTTTTGGGAGCTAACACTCATGGACCCAAAATGATTTGGGTACCAAAAACCAAGGTTTAATATCTTTGTTTGTAGGGGGAGCATTGCTACAAGGCCAAAGCACAAAGTCAAAACTCGTGGTACCTTGATAGTGAATGCTCGAGACACATGACCGGAGACAAGAGTCGATTCATGGATTTAAAGCCAAAAAGTGGAGGAGTAGTAACATTTGGTGACAACTCCAAAGGCCACATTAAAGGTATTGGCTCCATAGGTAATCACTCTACCATTCTCATTGAAAATGTCTTGTATGTCGATGGTCTTAAACATAATTTATTGAGCATAAGTCAATTGTGTGATAAAGGATTTAATGTTCTTTTTGATAAAAATGGATGTAAAATTGTAGACATTAAATCAAATAGTATTATGCTCATAGGTCATCGCATAGGAAATATATACATGGTGCATTTAGATGACATTCATACATCCCATGCATGTTTAGTTGCTCAAAATGAAAATGATGCATGGTTGTGGCATAGGAAGTTAGGACATGCTAGCATTAGTGTTTTGGAAAAACTAGTCTCTCTAAATCTAGTTAGAGGTTTGCCCAAAATAAAATTTTCAAATGATAAAATTTGTGATGCATGCTCAAAGGGTAAACAACATAAGTCTTCCTTTAAATCCATTAATGATGTTTCTACTAGTAGATGCTTACAATTAATTCACATGGATTTATTTGGGCCAATTAGGACTATGAGCTTGGGTGGTAAACCTTATGCATTTGTGTTAGTTGATGATTTTTCTAGATTTACTTGGGTTCTCTTTTTAAGTACTAAAGATGAGGCTTTGAAAAAATTCATCATATTTTCAAAATTAACCCAAAATGATCTTGAACTTAGAATTTCACACATTAGAAGTGATCATGGAACCGAGTTTCAAAATTTAGGGTTTGAAGAATTTTTAAATGAAAATGGTATTAGCCATAATTTTTCGGCTCCTCGAACTCCTCAACAAAATGGGGTAGTTGAGAGGAAAAATAGAACTTTACAAGAAATGGCTAGAACTATGCTTTGTGAAAATAATTTACCTAAATATTTTTGGGCGGAAGCCACAAACACCGCTTGTTATATTGTAAATCGAGTTATGATTAGGCCAATTTTAAAGAAAACACCTTATGAGATTTTAAAATCTAAAAAGCCTAACATTAGCTATTTTCACCCTTTTGGGTGCAAGTGTTTTGTTTTAAATAATGGAAAAGACAACTTAGGTAAATTTGATGCAAAAAGTGATGAAGCTATTTTTATAGGTTACTCTTTAACCTCTAAAGCCTATCGAGTATTTAACAAAAGAACTTTAGTAGTAGAAGAATCCATTCATGTTGTATTCGATGATAACCTCCTTCCTAGGAAGGATTCTTGTGATGATGATGATGTAGGAATCATAAATGCCTTTGATGGAGGTCAAACTTCAAAGGAGGATGAGATTCAACCAAAGGAAGAAGACACACAAGATCCACCTCTTGAAGCCTTGAAGGACTTGGCTATTGAGGAAAAGGAAGTGAGCTACCCAAGGGAGTTGAACTATGTCAAAGATGGTGAAATCTTGGGTGATCCATCCAAGGGGGTAACCACTCGTTCTTCTCTTAAATTAATGAACCATGTTGCATTTATCTCATGCATAGAGCCTAAAAACATAAAAGAAGCATTGAAAGATGACTTTTGGATTATGGCTATACAAGAAGAGTTAAATCAATTTGAGAGAAGTAATGTATGGACATTAGTTGATAGGCCTAGTAATCAATCTACAATAGGAACTAAATGGGTCTTTAGGAACAAACTAGATGAGAGTGGTAACATTGTGAGAAATAAAGCTAGACTTGTAGCACAAGGTTACACTCAAGAAGAGGGAATAGATTTTGATGAAACCTATGCACCCGTAGCTAGAATGGAAGCCATTAGGATGTTACTTGCATATGCATGTTATCATAATTTCAAGCTTTTTCAAATGGATGTTAAAAGCGCATTTTTAAATGGGTTTATAAATGAAGAAGTGTATGTGGAACAACCACCGGGTTTTGAAGATACAAAATTTCCAAATCATGTTTTTAAACTTACCAAAGCCCTTTATGGTTTAAAACAAGCTCCTAGAGCTTGGTATGAAAGGCTTTCAAACTTTTTGATTGAAAAAGGTTTTGAAAAAGGTAAGGTGGACACTACACTCTTCATAAAAATGTATAAAAATGACATTTTAGTAGTTCAAATTTATGTTGATGATATAATTTTTTGTTCTACTAATGAATGTCATTGTCAAGAGTTTGCTAAGCTAATGCAAGGTGAATTTGAGATGAGCATGATGGGGGAGCTCTCATTCTTTTTGGGACTCCAAATCAAGCAAAAGAAGGATGGCACCTTCATCAACCAAGCAAAATACATAAAGGATATGCTCAAGAAATTTGGCTTGGAGAATGCAAAACCTCAAGCCACTCCTATGAGCTCATCTACAAAGCTTGACAAAGATGAAGGAGGTAAGTGTGTTGACTCTAAGCTTTATCGTTCTATGATTGGATCTTTGCTTTACCTTACCGCAAGTAGACCGGATATCTTGTTTAGTGTTTGCTTGTGTGCTAGGTTTCAAGCTAGTCCTAGAGAGTCTCACCTTATAGCCGTTAAGAGAATCTTTAGGTACCTTAGAGACACTCCTTGTTTAGGCCTTTGGTATCCTAGAGTCTCTACCTTCAACCTACATGCTTACTCGGATGCAGATTACGGGGGTTGCAAAATTGATAGGAAAAGTACTTCGGGAACTTGCCAATTCTTAGGTAGTATGCTCATATCTTGGTTCTCTAAGAAACAAAATAGTGTAGCCTTATCTACCACCGAAGCCGAGTACATATCCTTAGGGAGTTGTTGTGCTCAAGTCCTTTGGATGAAACAACAACTCTTAGATTATGGAATTAAAGTTGGAACCATACCCCTAAAATGTGACAACACTAGTGCAATATGCCTAACTAAAAATCCCATCCAACACTCTAGAACCAAACATATAGAAATAAGGCATCATTTCATTAGAGATCATGTCCTTAAGGAAGATGTGGTTATAGAGTATGTAGACACCTTGAATCAATTAGCAGACATTTTTACAAAACCCTTAGACAAAGAGCGTTTTTGGTCCCTTAGGAGAGAGTTAGGTCTAGCTAGCCTATCTTGACCTTTTAGGACCTCTTTTGTGCTTAAATATGCTTGATTTTGTGAAATGCCATGTTGATGTGTTTAAACTCCTAATTTCATCCATGCTTATAGTTAGGGGGAGTATGTTTATGCCTAAATATGTTTTGCCTGCTCATTCATGACATTTATACATGTTAGGCCTCTTATAAGATCATTTTTCTGCATTTTTAGAGCCTCATCTGCACTTCCAGGCCCAAATGTATCGAAACGGGTGAACCTGTTTCGATACGGATACCTTAAATCAAGTTCTGAGAAGAGGGCGTTTCGAAACGCCTAATAGCGTTCCGAAACGTTTTTGATTCTGCCAAGGGGGTGTATCGGAACGCGTTCCGATACGGGTCAAAGGGAGTTTCGATACGGTCAACAGCGTATCGAAACGTTCTGTTTATGGTTTTAAAATGGTCAAAACCCTAGCCGCCCGTTCCGAAACGGTCTTGACCGTTCCGAAACGGCATCGCGGATTGCTTTATCTAGGGCTTTTAATGATACAAATTCACTTTTTTATCTAACTCTAAAACCCTAAACCGCCTCCCTCTCTATAAATACCCTCTCAAACTCCTTGATTTTCACAAAATTGTGAGGGGTTTTAATCTTCAACTCAAGTCTAAGCAAGTTTCATCAATCTTGTGCAAGGATTTCTTCAAAATCATCCAAAATCCCAAACTAAGGTAATTTTTCAATTTTTTCTCTTTTCTTTCAATTCATGTTCGAATCTTAGGTTAGAAAATTTTATTTTTGTATAAATTATACGTTTTTGTTGTGGGTTTTCAAAATCTTGTGAAAATTTTTTCAAATCCCAAAATTTTTGATTCGAATATAAAATTTTTCAATCGTATTTTTTTTAAACTGTTTTTATTTTAATTTTGTTTTCCAAAACCTAAGTGGGATTTCTTATTGGATTGATTTTAATTATCAATGCATACACTTAATTTTAAAACACTTGCTTAATGTTTTTAGATGGCGGATCAATCGAACAAAAAGCGCAAGGCCGTTCAATCCGGTGAATCGAGCATTCGTCCGAATCTCACTCTGCTTTTTCAGAAATCCTTCAAAACTTCGGAGGCACGTGCTCGCTTTGCTTATGTCAAGGATTTCGCGGTTCGTAAGGAACGTGTTATCGATCTTGAATTCCTCAATTCCGAGCGATTCCTTTTTCGTTATCTTCCTCGTTTGGATGAGTGGAATCTCATGGATTTCTTGAGTCTTCCGGATGTTTGCTACAAAAATATGGTACTCATCTTTTACTCTAATGCTCACTTTCTTTATGATGAGTCCAAGACCGAGATCATAGGGATTGAGTCATCCTTGCTAGGCAAAAAGGTTGTCATAAATGTTAAACTTTTGGAGTCTGCTCTTAAACTTTAAAATGAGGGTCTTGAAGATGAACGCCACTTTGGCACTTTCACCGGCAAAGCACTTCATTTGGATGTGCATGATCGTGTTCTTCATTTGATGGTCTCTTGGTTTATTCGCCCTTCCGGCGGTAAATATTCTCATATCCGTCAAAGAGATCATTTTTGGTTAGAGTGTTTCCGTAGGGGTGAGCGCCCAAATGTGCCTAAGATCATCTTTGCCGAGATTGTCAATAATATCAAGCTTATTGACACAAATGAGTTGACCTCCTTCACTTATGGCATTGTCTTGAGCGCTCTATTTCATCATCTTGGAATTGACTGTACCTACGACTCTCCGATCCCTCGCAAGACCAAGATTGGTGAGTCCTCCCTTCGAAAGTCCGGGTTCCAATATGTGAATGGTATTTGGGAAAGAGTTGATAGAGAAGCGGATCCTGCTCCCGTTGCTCCTCCACCGCAAGCTCCAGTTGCAAACAATGAAGCCCTCACGGCTTTCCTCACCGAGCGGTTCAATGCATTGGACACTCGCATGAATGCTTTGGACTCTAGCATTGCTTCGGGCTTTGAAACAATGGGCAATCGTTTGAAGAATGTCGAGGATCGCCTTAGTTCTCTTGAAACTTCTCATTCCAACTTGGACCTATCATTCTCCACTCTCTATGGGCAATGGACGAAGTTTCAACGTTCTCAAGCCAAGGACGATGACGATGAGGATGACGAGGATGATGATGACGAGGCTTAGGATCTTCATATCATATCATATCATATTATTTATGCTTTTTAGGATTTAGATTGCATCTTATGTTTTATCATGTTTTAGGACCTATGCTTATGGCTATTTTATTTTGGGATTTTGTTGTTTGAATTATATTAAACTTAATGTTTTGAATTTTGTTTTGGATATTTTGATTATGAATTTATGGTTGCTTTTTATTGCTTCTTGGTACTAATCTTTTATCTTCTCTATGAGCTTATGTTATTCTTTTTGATCTAACAAAAAGGGGGAGAAGAAATTTAAGAGCCACAACACTAAAATTTCGTTTTTAATTTTTAAAAGGTTTAAACTTCAAATCAAAATTGTTTTAAAAACCTATCTTAAATTAAGGGGGAGTTAGAATATTTTCAAAACTTTCAAAATTCTCAAAAATTCTAACTTTGGTTTTGTTATATCAAAAAGGGGGAGATTGTGAAACAAATATTTTAATTTTGATATAACTAAAAACCTAAGGACTAAATTAAAAAAAAAGTCAAAACGAATTTTAAGTCCTAAAAATATCCCCATATAATTTTTATATTATGCCTAAGTTAAAAACATATTTTTCCAATTATTTTTCTAAGTGTTTCAAGCCAAAACAGTGGTTTTCACGTACCCGTTCCGAAACGGCCTCAAGGCGTTTCGAAACAGTTTCACCACTGTCGACCACCGTTCCGATACGTGTATCGAAACACTTGAAAGCGTTTCGAAACGGATAAACTCGTTTCGAAACTGTTCTTCATGAAGGATTTAAAATGGGTTATTTTATTTCAAATATTTCATATTTTCAAACATATAAGGGGTGTTTCGAAACGGATCAAGCCCGTTCCGAAACGACCCTTTGACAGTAGCCATTCCGTTTCGAAACGGATCACTCCCGTTCCGAAACAAGGGCTAGGTTTTATTTTGAATAAAATGACCGTTGTATGTTTTAACTGAATTTCAATAAACCGTTAAGGCGTTTCGAAACGGGCTAGGACCGTTCCGAAACGACCCTTTTCCAGTGGCAAAGCCGTTCCGAAACGGCCCTAAGGCGTTTCGAAACGGGCTCTTAAATGCACCCCAACGGCTCTTTCTATTTTAGTCCGTTCCGAAACAGGTTTCCCGTGTTCCGAAACGGGTTGGTGCAGACAACATTAATGGTGGCAAGAGAGGGTTCCAACGGCTCCATTTATGTTCCCAACCACCCAAACGGCTAGAAATCAATGAGAAGGTATAAAAGGGACATCCAAAAGCATCAGCAACAACTATTGAACTTCAAGCAAACATCCAAACATCAAATTCAAGCATTTGAGCAAAAATCCCAAATTTGTGTAAAATCCCAATTTGTGTTCTTCATTCATATTTTGTAAAATTGGGTTGAGTGCTTGTATCGGGGCTATAATTTGTATTGAGAGATACCTAATTAGCCTACAAATTCCTTTGTTCTCTTGTGTGAGGGTTGGGTTGATTTTTGGGTAGAAAAATCAACCGATATTGTAAAGGGTTGCCTCCTTGTCCTAGAAAAGGGGAAGATCAATTTAGTGAAATTGTTGCAAATCCTTAGTGAGACTAAGGTAGTGGATGTAGAGTTCATTTGGAACTTGAACCACTCTAAATTCCTTGTTCTTCAATTTTAATTTGCCAATTTCCACTACAATCCTTCAAATTTCCAATTCACCCCCCCTCTTGGTAAATATCGATCTTTCGATCCACTCAACAGAACCGATGGAGAGTGGACTGTGAGAAAACAGGGTCATCCTCCTGTAACCAGGGTTCATCCAACATCCGATAAGTAAAAAAAATAAACTCCTTGACCAAAAGGAGTGAAGAGCCGTGTCCACCATTGTCTATGGGGATCCCTCGGCAGCACATGCCATTTCTGGAGATTTCTGCAGGAAGCAAAAATTGTTATCCTTCTTGACAAACAAAATAGCGTCACCGAGCCTTCGTCTGAGAGCTCTATCCAGAGGCAGGCTTCCGTTACACTGATAACGGTCCTTTTCAAGACAATCGACACAGTGATCTTCGTTCGGACAAAACCAGATAACCATACTCCCCGCCCTCTCCAAGCTAACGAACCGAAAAAGAAAACAAGACCATAAACGAAAGGAATAAAAAACTGCATAACAGAACCAAGAAGAACGGACATCAACCAAGCCACAAACACCTTCCCAGGAGGGTCAAAAACAAGCAGACACCTACCAACCTCCCTTTCGTAGGTGCCTTTGCCACGCAGGATCATTTTGATCTCGGATAACTCACACCGGAGTTATCCGAAAAAGGTCGCGCCTTTTTTATGATTTTCGTAGAAAGGCCAGATCCTTTACCGTGGATAAGCTGGATTTTTTCAATCAGGACGAATCTTTTCTCTGGACTGAGCTCAAGATTTGCAATCGTACTCAAAAACCAAAGAAATCCACCTTTAAGCTGAAGCAAGGGAAGCCAAACCCCGCCAAAACCGGATCTGGTCAGATTAAGCATGAAGAGGTTAGGTGGGACCCAGAAAGAAAAGTCAAGACTTTCCATAAATGGAAAAGGGCTAAACCGCTTGCAAAAGGACCCTTCTGTCCCTAAAAGCAAGCCGGTCTCCCCAGGTGAGCCGATAATCGCCGCCGGTGCAGCTGCTGACTCTATTCCGGCGAGGTCCCACAGTCCATCACTGTCATCCTCATGAAACGCACCCGGCAGCATATATTCTTTCAGCTGTCGTCCCCACCAGTTTGGTTCACCGGTTGAACTTGCAATGAAACACACTCCCTCATCCTTGACCCAGCCGTCAACCCAAGCCTCCTCAAGATCCGGTGCGCCAGAAAGATTAAAACCGCTATGCTGGGAAAGAGGACTAGGAGCTGACTGTCCTTGTGCCGTCGACAACCGGCGTTTCCAACGCTCAAAGGCCGCGTGAGGTTGGAAGGGAGCACCGATCGACAAAGAGGTAAGCCGTGGAGAGAGTTGGACGGCGGGGTCCGAGCTAAAAATATCTCCATAAGCGTTCTTCTTCCTCCCCTCGGTTGCTTCCGGCGAGCCCTCGAGCCGTTTGCCCCCCTCTCGCGTCCCACCGGGACTGGAAAATCTTCGAACCACCGTCCAAGCCTGCTCAACGATCCACTACAAGGCCAACGGTGGAGCTGAGGAGTGAGAAGCCCACTCCCGAGACTGCCACCCGAAAAACGCTTGCACCGGTTGATGCACGAACTTGAAAGAGGAAGACCCGGTGTTCCGGTGATCGCTGTCGGAAAGAAGAACGACACAGAACATTCTTTCTTTTCCCCCCTTTGGGCTGTCTTTTCTCTGTGATTTTTCTGGTGGTGTACTTACTCACTTGACGTCATTTTATTTCTGAAAATCCTCACATTTCTCTCATTAATTATTATTGGTAGAAGGACAATTTTCAGAAAATATACATTCATTCATGTAGAGGTGAGCAAAACTCGACTCGACTCGAAAAAATCGATATATTTTTTCAATTTCGAGTTATTCGAGTTGAGTTGTTCGAGTTATTCGAGTCAACTCGATTAACTCGAAAAAATTTTGATTTCGAGTCGGTTTAGAATTTGCCCAACTCGAAAAATCGAAAAACCGAATTTTACAGTTTTGCAATTTAGTCACTGATTTCATTTTTCTTCAATTCCTCGTTCATTTTAAGTCCATTTTTGACCAAATTTGAACCGTGTATTCCTAAACCATCGTAGAATACGTATTTATCTTCAATTTATATTTTTGAAAATAAATTTCATATTTTTTCAATTCAACCCCTTAACTTTGTATGATTTCTTCATTTCTACAATATCTCCTTCGTTTTAAGTGAATTTTGACCAAAATTGAACCACATGCTCCTAAACCAATGTAGAAACTAGAATACCTATTTAGCTTCAATTCATATTTTTAAATTAAATTTCCTACTTTTGTAATTTAGCCCCTCAACTTTGAATGTTTCTCATTTCTTTAATTTCTCTTTCGTTTTAAGTCTATTTTTTTTACCAAAATTAAACCACGTGATTCACTAACACTATATAATATCTATATAACTTCAATTCATATTTTTAACAAATTTCTTTTTTTTAATTTAGCCCTTTAACTTTATATTTTATTCAATTTGATCATTCAACTGAATTTTTTGTAATTTTTTTCTTTACATCAATTCATTGACTCATTTATACCCCCATCAGTATTTTATCCTCAAAAGTTCCTTATTTAAAAATAATATTATAAATATATTTTAGAAGTTTATATGATATTTTTTATTAAATAACATTACAAATCTTACTTATGCATGTCAAAAATAATATGAAGAAATATATATATATATATATATATATATATATATATATATGCATATCTTATATGAATAGAGAAAGTCGTTTAAATTGGAATCAAATCGTACTATAACATGGTAAATAATTACAATTAATTTGTATAGAAACTCGAAAACTCGACTCGAACTCGACTGGAATTTCATAAACTCGACTTGAATCGAAAAAATTTCAAATTAAGTTCAAGTCGTAAAATATGACGCGTCAACTCGAATAACTCCAAATTTTTTGACTCGACTCGCTCGAACGCTCACCCCTACATTCATGGGTCATGTTTTAAAGGATAAATCTTCTACGTTAGACGAGCAACGACGAGCACTACTATTGATGAACACCGATGAGCATTGATAGATTATTTTATAAAAAATTTAAATTCAAAGTATTTTATACGTAATTATAATTTTTTTAAAATTTAAAAGTGTAATTTAATTAAAGTATTTTTTTAGTTTTAAATTTATTTTAAATATTATTAATCAAAATAAACTATCAGTAAATAAAAAAATCCTAGGTTTTTTTTGCTTTGAGATTAACCCAATTGCCGTTGCACCCATCGTCGACCGCCGCCGTCGCTGACAACCTTTGTCGTCGCCGTCACCGACATCTACCGTCATCGTCGTCAACAGCCGCTGCCAGTTCTAATCCACCGTCGGTACACATAGCGTACCGGTACGGTATTCCCACGTGTACCGATACGCACGACGAATAACAAAAATTAGGGTTTCGGATCGGCCATTAATTTTACGAATCAATCAAAAAAATTGACTTGATGTAACTGATTTTGTGGTCTTAGCAAAGACGTTGGAGTTCTCAATTTTGAATTACATAAGCGAATTAACATAATTTTGATTAGGGTGATGATTAGGGTTTCAAAAATTGGGGATAAATTACCTAATTGCAACAAAGAATTAGGACTGGCGGTAGCGGCAAAGGTTGTCGGCGACGATGGCGGTTGGCGGTGGGTGCGGCGGCAATTGGGTTAATTTCAAAGAAAAAAATCCTTTTTTATTTTGGATAGTGTATTTTGATTAATAATATTTAAAATAAATTTTAAACTAAAAAATACTTTAATTAAATTACACTTTTAATTTTTAAAAAAATTATAATTACGCATTAAGTACTTTAGATTTAAAAATTTTATAAAATAATCTATCAGTGCTCATCGGTGCTCGTCAATAATAGTGCTTGTCGTTGCTCGACAAGCGCTATAAAATTTTCATGTTTTAAATCTAAGTTCAAGTTCGAAACTTCACAAAAACGAGATAACATGTTTCGTAAAATGTAGACAACCGTGGGGACTTTTACAAGGAAAAAAATATAAGAGAATGTAAAGGAAATAAGAAAAATCATCAGGACAACCAACACAAGGTTGGTGTTCCTCTCGTCAACGTGAAAGAAGAAAAGGAAAAATTACGAAAAGGAAGATGGAGAATAAAAAAAAGAACGATTAATTATAATTTTTGATTTTAGAGTTCAAATAGGAAGTAGTGTATCAAAAAGTAACTTTAATATAATGCAATATAAAAATAAAATATATTATAATTTATATAAGGGTAAACTACGCTAGTAGTCCCTAAATTTTTAGGGTGCTTTCATTGTATTATAGTCATTTGAAAATGATACATCTAGTCATTTGATTTTTGAAATATTTTTAGTTAACAAATTTATAATATATTACTTTTTATTTGTTTTAAATATGACTACATTACAATACTTCTAAAGTTTGAGGACTTTTCCATCAATCACCCGAAAAATAACATTCTAGAATAGCATTATAAGTGGTTAAACTCATTAAATTTAGTATAAAAATTAATAAATTAATAGTCACCTTTAAAATCAACATTAAATTTTTCACGCTAAATTTTATGCGATAATTACAACTGCATCATCTATTTGAAATTCTAAATGATAATTTTATAAATTCATTTTTGACCTTAAATGATAATTTCTCAATTTCAACCCTTTAAATTTTTTAATTTACATTTTATTCACGTATTATGTATGTAAAAATTTATATAAATTAAAAATATTTAACTATTTATTGGGTGTAAAAAAATTAACTATAAGTATATGTTAATAGAAATAATGTTCTAAATCGATAATTAACTTGATTCAAACATCATGTGTATAAAAGATAAATCATTTTTTAAATACACCCGTTAAATTATTAACATATACAACATACAAAAAGTCGCGTTATATTAAATTAGATATTCTTTTAGATTCTCAAATATTTTTCGGATTGATATTGACTCGATATCAATTATATTAATATTGAATTTTCTTCTGAATTCTCAAATGTCTTACACTAAATGAAAAAGACAGTCGTTGTCAATTGAGTTTTGGTACAATTGTTACAAGAGATGTAACTACTCATGAGGTGGGAGGGGTTATTGACTTGTTGTTCCTCCCAAACTTTTTTGTATGACATTTTAGGTCATTTTTAGTTTAAACTAATTAAGATATTTTCTCCTCCTATTTTTTAAATTTAAATACTTAATTCGAAAAACAGTTCTCCTATATTATCATGAGAATTTGAGAAACGTGAAAGGGTAATAAAAATTAAAAAAAATTTAAATATTTTCTTTCATTCGTAGCCGATATTAGATAAAACTTAGACTCACAAGTTTTTATATGAATTAAGGTGAGATAAAACTTAGACTCACAAGTTTTCATGATTCATATATTATATTTTGTTTTTAATTTGATTGAAAAAATAGTAACTTACTGTGATTTTGGAAGAATTGCATCATGATAGTATGACATACTAAAATGTACTTGAGTTAACTTAATTTCTCTTCTTATTATATTAAAAAAATATTAATTATAATACATTCATACATATATAGTTTTAAAAATTATTTATTGTGTAAGGATGTATTAATTGTATTGTATTTATAGTCTTGAAATTTGTTTATTGATAAAAAGATGCATTTATTGTATTACATTTATTGTTTTGAAAATTAAATATTAAAAAATATATTGTATTATTAATTGTCTCATGTGCCACCTCAGCTAAGTATATGATTCGGTGGATAGATGTAACATTACACAGTTAAAAGTAATTAATTGCACCGTCATAAAATTAAAAGTAATTAATATCAATTAAAAGTTGTAATATAATTGAGATCAATTAATTGATCGAGTGGCTAAAGATGCTTATTTTGCCTTTGACTTGTATGAATTCGAATATTAATATTAAGAGTCTTGAGAATGTAATATCTCCCAACCTAATAAAAAAAATATAATTCGGAAATTAAATGCAATTAATTGCACGGCAACATTGTCCAAATAAACGAAATTACACTGTAATTCATTGTATTGAACCCTTTTATTCAAAAGGCCTAAAAACAAACAAAACGTTTTAATAGGGGTTCTGGAACATGTATAATAAGTGTGACCAAAGAAGGTTCCAAATAAATTCTCTAATATATGCATATAAATATTCTGAAAATATTATAATATATATAATAATATTCTCAAAAAATACGAGTTATCTTTTAGAAAAATTAATATTAATTATTAAATCCTTGCACCTGATTTTATTTCAAAAAATGTAAGAAAAATAATATTTTTAAATGAAATGTTAGTTTCTAAATATTTGAAAATTATTTTTATGTTGTTCAATAAAATAATCTCTCGAACAAAGAGAGCCATTAGTAATACGTACTCAAACCAGCGTCTGGACCCGTAATTGAAACGTGATTCATGGACAATTGGACATTGCTATTTTCTGGATAGCAACTCAATCATTTAAACGGTGAATAGAAAAATGTTTAAACCAAAAATAGGTGCCTAATATATATTATTTTTAAATTTTAGTTGCCTAAAATATTATTTTATAAAATAGGTGCCCGGAGTTTTAAAAGTTAAAAATTTAGGTGTCTTGTCGTTAATGGGTGTTAAAAAATTGTTAACCAACTAATGCTTGACACATGTCATGTTATTCTTTTTTCAAAATTAAAAAATTAAAACATTTTTTCAATTTTTATAAATTCCCAAAAGTTTGCAATTTTTACAAAACAGTCCTTAAATTCCTAAAATCTCCCAAATCCCAAATTGTCGTTGCTTCCGCTGCCGATCACCGCCCCTAAGCCTACCACTTTAGTCGTCGAACCTAGCCTGTCGTTTCCCCCATAACGTCGCCACTGGAAACGACGAACGACGTGGCAGCTGAACGTCAAACATCGAACTCGAAATCGACGTTATGAGAGAAACGACCGGATAGGCCTGACGACCAAAGTGGTAGGCTTAGGGGCGGCGATCGGCGGTGGAGGCGACGATAATTAGGGGGTTTGGGTTTGGGAGATTTTAGGGATTTAGGGACTGCTTTGTAAAAATTGCAAACTTTTAAGAATTTATAAAAAAATGAAAATTGTGGGTGTTTTTCTTTAGAAAAAATTAAAACAAATTAAATTAGTGTCACGTGTCAAGCATTGATTGGTTAAGATTTTTTTTAACACCCATTAACAATCAGACACCTAAAATTGTAACTTTTAAAACTTCGAGAACTTATTTTTATAAAATAATACTTTAGGCACCTAAAGTTTGAAAAATATATACTTTAGGCACCTATTTTTAGTTTAAGCTAAAAGAAAATAAGGGTAGTTTTTATCCGTAAATTTGAACAATTCTTATACCAAAGTTGATATTTTATTTGAGGTTAGATCTTCCTTACGATTGCTTAAGTCTACTTTATTTCATTATGTACTTTTGGTTATGTTTTTTCAGTATTTTAATTTATTTCAAATATAAATCGTGTTACTAACCCATCCGCCATTGAAAACATCACTTCTCGTCTGACTTGTATGTACTAAGTGTTGTGGCCATCCCATGTCTAAGGCCACAACCGAGTAGTCATGAAGATGTTATTTTTCAGTCATTCTAATGTTTTAGGAAAAATTGTTTTCTTTTTTAAGTATTTTCTTAGGTTGGGGAAAAGTGTCATAGTTTCAAGCATTTTTAATGTTTACTCGGGATATTTCCAAAAATTTGTTTTCGCATGTATGTAGGCGATGGACAGTCGACAAAGTTTGGACTGATCCATTGGTAAAGGTATGTATCCTACACACCATCGAGGCGGTCCTACCACCACAAGTTGATGGTGTGGGTAAGTTTTCTTTGTAACCCAATTCTTTTTCTTCGTCTTAATAAAATAAACTATTTTTTTGTACGAAGAAGTAGGGGATCGACCGTGTGCATTCGTTATGCCCCAAGGTCTCGACCCCTTGCCTGAAGGATCTTGTTGTGGCTTGAGACTAATGTGTTGTTTGCTTATTTTGAGCAGATCCATCGAGGGGAAAAAAGGCTGACTTGATCAAGAAGAATCTTGTTCAAGTGTCGCACGGCTTAGTGACCGAGTAAACTAAAGGCTAAGTCCGTGACACGTGGTATCAAAGCATGTTGTTTGTTCGATCAAGGCTACGTTGTCGCTTGATCCGACCCTAAGCACAGAGGTGCGTGTTAATTAGCACAGTGGTGTGTGCGAGTTTGTCATAATGGAATCAGTACACACGAGGTGTCTGTCGTTAACCACTATGGCTATTTGGTGCAGATGCACTTGTTTATTCGATAGCTATAGGGTCACCAGCGCACCAAGGTGCATGTCGTTAAGCCCTATAGTGATTGAAGCACAGAGGTGCTTAGTTTATATAGGGTCAACATCGTACCAAGGTGCCTGTCGTTAAGCCCTATAGTGATTGAAGCACATGGGTGCTTAGTTTATATAAGGTCATCAGTGCACCAAGGTGTCTGTCGTTAAGCCCTATAACGATCGAAGCATACGCGGTGCTCGATCTTGATAGCATGGTGGTGCTTATTGGTTAATTGTTATGGAATTAGTGTACAAGTGGTGCATGTTGTTAACCTTGATAATTAACCTAGCGCAGTGGCGCGTGGTAGCACGAGGGTGCTTAATTGGGTAATTGTCGTGGAATCAGCACACAAGTGGTGCCTGTCGTTAACCTTGATAATTAACCTAGCGCAGTGGCGCGTGATAGCACAAGGGTGCTTACTAGATAATTGGAGTGGAATCAGTGCACAAGAGGTGTCTTTCGTTAACCATGACAATTATTCTAGCATAATGAAGCATGTGGGGGGAAGGGACAACACGTTAGTGCTCGTCTCCTTGTGTGGTAACACTTTTATGCATTGGATGTGATAGTGATAATGGGTTGTACTGATTAAAGTGTGTGGTGTTGCTTGTTCTGTGCAGACATAACAGTGCAACGTGTGTCGACGGAAATGGTGAAAACATGAAAGCGAGGACCGAGTACAGCTCCCACACCTAGAAAAAAAACCCAGACGCAGGGACGTCGACCAAGGTGGTGGTTCAATTGATCGGGGTCAGTTTGAAGAACTTGAGGCCGCAGTGGCAACCATGAGAGCTGTGGTGTCGAATGATCGGCTCCAAGCAATTGAGGAAACTCAGCAAGAGTTGATTCAAGCTATCAAAGAGTTTGGTAGTGAAGCCAAAGACGTAATAAGTCATATGAAGTTTGAGATATAGGAGATCAAGGCTCAGGTGAACTTGATGCAGATAGCTATGGGCAATTCTATGATAGCTGATAAGGGTCCGAGGACTGGGGTTCCTGAACTTTAGTGTTATGAAGGGAACAGAGATGCGAAGGAGCTCGAGAACTTCTTGTTCGACATCGAGCAATACTTCCGAGCCACGCATAATGAAACAGATGAGGACAAGGTCTCGATAGCTTCGATGTATTTGACAGGGAACGCCAATTTGTGGTGGCGGTCCAAGTTCGTTGGTGGGGTTTGTTCTGTCAAGACATGGGAAGAGCTAAAGAAAAAGTTATTGAGCTCTTTTTTCCCAGAAAATGTAGAGTACAATGCTCGGAAGAAGCTAAGGGATCTAGCGCATACATGGTCTGTCCATGATTATGTGAGGGAATTTGCTACTCTAATGTTAGATATCAAGGATATGTCTGAGAAAGATAAGATGTTCTATTTTCTCGAAGAACTAAAACTCTAGGCTAAAGCAGAGGTACAGAGACATAGAGCCGAAGACATAGTAACCGCGATAGCGATTGCCGAACGTCTCACTGATTATAATGACAATTCGACTAAGTGTAAGGTCGTGGCTCTTGGTGGAAGTAACAACTCAGTGGGTAATGAGAATAAAATGGCTAAGGCAGACAAGCCATCGAATTAGGGGGCTGAGAAAAGGCCCTTCAACAGAGATCAGTCTCAGAGTAGAGGAAATAGGGGCTCTGGGCAAGGTAATGGGAAGGCATTGTGGGGCTTAATGTATGTAAACATAGTAATAAATGGGAAGGCATCGTGGGCTCTTGTTGACACTGGAGCCACGAATACCTTCATTTCACCGACAGAGGCAAGGATATATGGGTTGATAGTGGCCAAAGGTGTTGGACAGATGAAGGCAGTCAATTCATTGGCTTCATCTATTTGTGGGAGCTCCAAGAAAGTGATGATCAAATTGGTTTCTTGGGAGGGTAGTGTTGATTTTATTGTTACACCTATTGATGATTTCGATGTTGTGTTGGGGCTTGATTTTATGATATCGGCTCAGGCCATTTCTGTCCCTGCCGCAAGTTGTTTGATGTTCTTGGGAGATTTCCCGTGTATAGCGCATGCTATGATTGTTTCACGATGTGGTAAAAAGATGTTGTCGGCTATTCAATTCAAGAAAGAGATAAAGAAAGGAGATCCCTTGTTCTTGGTGATACTAGTTTGCAAAGAGGACTCGTCTGTAGGGGCTTTATCGAGGGGAATTCGGAAGGTATTGGAAGATTATAAAGATGTCATGCCGGACTGGTTGCCCCAAGGTCTACCACCTCGAAGGTCTGCGGATCATGAGATTGAACTAATTCCATGTGTGAAACCTCTTGCTAAGTGTCCCTACCGCATGCCTCCGCCCGAGTTAGCTGAGCTGAGGAAACATTTGGACGAGCTACTCCAAGCTGGGTTCATTCGGCCGTCCAAAGCGTCGTTTAGGGCGCCAGTGTTGTTTCAAAGGAAACACGATGGAAGCTTGAGATTATGTGTTGATTACCGAGCTTTGAATAAGGTGATTGTCCGGAACAAATATCCCATTCCTTTAATTGTCGACTTGTTTGATCAGTTGAGTAATGCTAGATATTTCACCAAGTTGGATCTTAGATCGGGGTATCATCAAGTGAGAATGGGCGAGGGGGATGAAGCGAAGACCACCTGTGTGACTCGATATGGGTAATTTTAGTTCCTTGTGATGCTATTCGGGTTGACTAATGCGCCGGCTACCTTCTGTACTCTAATGAATCAGGTGTTCCGTGATTATCTTGATAAATTTGTGGTCGTTTACCTGGATGACATTATCGTTTATAGCTCTTCCTTGAGGGAGCACGAAGAGCACTTGCGCTTGGTACTGGAAAGGCTTAGAGAAAATCAACTCTTTGTGAAGAAAGAGAAGTGTGAATTTTCTCAGAAACAAGTTCGATTCTTGGGTCATGTCGTCGGGCAGGGTCATATTCGCATAGATGAGGAAAAGATAAAAGTTATCCAAGACTGGCCCATTTCGAAAAATGTTAGTGAGCTCAGGTCCTTTCTTGGCTTAGCTAACTACTATAGAAGATTTGTGGAGGGTTACTCGGGAAGGACAGTGGCACTTACCGATTTATTGAAAAGGGGAGAAAAATAGGACTAGTGAAGAAATGCCAAGAAGCTTTTGAAGAGTTGAAAGCTACTATGGTGAGCGACCAAGTGTTGGCTTTGTCGGATATCGAAGCACCGTTGGAAGTGGAAACTGATGCGTCTGATTACGCGATAGGAGGGGTACTCGTACAACACGACCACCCTGTCGCCTTTGAAAGCCGTAAACTGAATAGGGCAGAAACGCGGTATACAACACAAGAGAAAGAACTTCTAGCCGTAATTCATTGTTTGAGAGCATGAAGGCATTATTTGTTGGGCTCAAAGTTTGTCATGAGGACAGATAATATAGTCGTCAATCATTTTCTTACTCAACCAAAACTAACAGTAAGACAAGCTAGATGGCAAGAGTTTTTAGCTGAATTCGACTTTAGGTTTGAACACAAAGCCGGAAAGAAGAATCATGTTGCAGATGTGTTAAGCCAGAGGGCATATTTTTCTGCTCTTAGAAGAATAGCTCTCATGTCGGCTAGTAGAGTGACCAACAATGTCCAAGAGTTGATAGCCGATAATATCTAGAAAGATCTGCAGGCTGTCGCAATAATGGAAAAGGTAAGGAATAGTCGGTCTAAGATATTCTGGGTGGAGAATGGAATGTTAATGACAAAAGGGCCGCGGATGTTCGTCCCACGAGCGGGAGACCTCAGGTAGAAGCTAATGCATGAATGTCATGATACGCCTTGGGAAGGTCACCAAGGTTGGTGGCGTACCTTGGCTTTGTTGGAACTGGGTATTATTGGTCGCATATGCGTCAGGATGTTATGGACTACACTAAAACATGTGTTATTTGTCAACAAGATAAGGTGGATCGACAAAAGACCGCAAGGCTTCTGGAGCCCTTATCGGTGCCAGAAAGACCGTAGGAAAGCATTTCTCTTGATTTTATAATGAGTTTGCCTCGCGTGGGTGATCTCGGCGCCATTATTGTGGTTGTGGACCGATTCTCAAAATATACCACCTTTATTCCGGCACCCAAATATTGTTTTATGGAAGAGACAACTCAACTGGTTTTCAAACATGTGGTGAAGTATTGGGATGTTCCACATAACATAGTCAATGAGGGAAGTGTCCCACCGATTTTCAAACGTTGCTGGATATTGCACAACTTTGTTTTAATGCTCAAAAGAGTTCGGCTACTAATAAAAGTTCGTTTGAAATTGTAACAGGTCAGCAACCACGACTTCCTCACACTGCTCTTGAGTCATTGAGGGAAGTGTCCCAGGGCCTTTGATTTCACACAGGAATGGCACCGAAATACTGATATTGCAAGGGCTTACCTAGAGAAAGCTGCAAAACATATGAAGAAATGGACAGATCGTGGTCGAAGAGATCAACAATTCAAAGTGGGTGACTTGGTATTAGTGAAGCTGATGGCTAAGAAACTCATATTCCTACGGAATAGATATCACAGATTGGTGAAGAAGTATGAAGGTTTGTTGTCAAATTGTAGCGAAGGTGGGGAACAATTCTTACAAGATTAAGCCTCCTACATGGATGAAAGTGCACCTTGTGTTCCACGTAAGCAATTTGGAATCATTCCATATAGACCCCGTTGATGCAAGTCGGGGGTGAGCCAACAGAGAGCCTATTTGCACCAAACCCCCGTCGCAAAGAAGGGTGGAGGAGATCCTTGTTGATCGAATCATTATTGTGTCAAAGAAGAAGTTGATTCGTGAATACTTGGTCAAATGAGAAGGCCTTGAACCCGAAGAGACAAGCTGGGAGAGAGAACATGATTTGAAGGCTTTCATACGGAAGATCGAGGAGTTCCAGGCGATGCAATCGACGAGGACGTCGACAAATTAGGTGGGGGGAGGATGTTGTGGCCATCCCATGTCTAAGGCCACAACCGAGTAGTCAGGAAGATGTTCTCTTTTAAGTCATTCCAATGTTTTAGGGAAAAATGTTTTCTTTTTTAAGTATTTTCCTAGGATGGGGAAAAGTGTCATAGTTTCAAGCATTTTAACGTTTACTCGGGGCATTTCCATAAATTTGTTTTCGCATATATGTAGGGGATAGACAGTCAACAGAGTTTGGACTGATCCATTGGTAAAGGTACATATCCTACACACCATCGAGGCGCCCCTATCGCCACAGGTCGATGGTGTGAGTGAGTTTTCTTTGTAACCCGATACTTTTTCTCCGTCTTAATAAAATAAACTATTTTCTTTTTGTACGAAGAAGTAGGGGGTGGACCGTGTGCATCCGCTATGCCCCACGATCTCGACCCCTTGCCTGAAGGATCTTGTTGTAGCTTGAGACTAATGTGTTGTTTGCTTATTTTGAGCAGATCCATCGAGGGAAAAAATGATGACTTGATCAAGAAGAGTCTTGTTCAAGTGCCGCACGACTTAGTGACCGAGTGAACTAAAGGCTAAGTCCGTGACACGGAGCATGCTGTCATTGTTCATCTTGAGTTAGGATCAAACTCTTCATAGGATTCATATTGCTTATAGCTTCTTTGTTCATTAACAATACCAATTCGATTTTTTACAAGAGTATATGTTTTTTAAGATACATACAAGGGTAGAGTCAAAAAATTTAAATTACAATGTCATAATTTTGAATATAAACTTAAATACTAAATACGAAAGTGCACAAGGAAAGTCATGCTCGTTATTTTTTATAATTCTTGAGACTATAATGACGAAAAACAAACTCACAAAAATAAAAAAATAAACACCAAAATTTACGTGAAAAAAAAACTCAAGAAGGAAACAATCACATGCAGATGAGAAGAAAATTTCACTATATTAAAAGAGATTACAACTAATAATGTTAACCCTAATCCTAATATCTATTTATAGGAGTATATTGATTGGTTATAAAGGAAATTTACATATAAAATAATAATATTAATACTCATATTAAGTTTCCTACTCTTCAATCCAACGCGTGAAATAAAAATCTACACAAATTGATCAGTTCGGTTATCACTTTTGTCAATACTTCTTTATTAATATTTTTAGCCGATCTTAAAAAAAAGTTTAAATCATAACTCTATTGTTTTTGGTGTTTTCAAACGTGAATTTGCATATGTGGGAATTGGGTTGGGAAGTATGTTCAATGATTGAAAAAATCTGTGAAAAGTTAGTTTCACCACGTGGGAATTGGGAAACAAAGACGAATGAAGTCTTGTACGTACTTTAAAAGCACAAAAGGACTGCAATAGTTTCAAAAAAGATGGCACAAGTTGAATTCAAATGTACCTGAATGTTTAATTTTAGGAAAAACTACAAGGGTTGTCACTAAACTATCATATTTTTCTTATTTTGGTCACCCAACTAATTTTCCATCAAAATCGCCCCTCCCCGTTAGATTCCTTTCCTATTTTGGTCCCCTTCGTTAAGAACCTAACATAATCGCTGACTTGGCTTTTTATTTTTATTTTTTTGGTCACCTAACTGTCACTCTTTTCCTATTTTGCCCCCCTCCTGGTTGGTCGAATAAAAAAAATACTATAGTATATCATTAGGTTTGACGAGAGGGACCAAAAAGTACTATAAAAATAAAAAATGTCAATTTAGTAATGTCGTTAGATTTTTAACGGAGGGGGATAAAAATAAGAAAAGTAACTAACGGAAGAGATAATTTTGACGAAATAATTAGTTGGGTGACCAAAATAAGAAAATGGTGATAGTTCATATAATTTTACCTTAATTTTATTCCCATTTTATAGCTTTATTAAAAGAGAAAAAATCTAAAAAATATAATGTGAGTTTTACAATTCAGGTAAACAAACTTGATCAATACATATTCTTAATAACATGAAAATTAACGTCTAAGGACCCAACCTAGAAAAGATAAAAACCTAACTCAAAGGCTCGAAACAAAATAGATACAAACATCACCAAAACTCCACGATGAAAGGTAAAAATCAACAAGAAACAATATTAAAAATAGATATTACAATAATAAGACATGTTGACAACACAGTCATTACCACAACTCAATCGCGAACAAAACGGTTACTGTAAGCTTGTATCTAAATCCAGTTCGAGGGTTCAAAATAAGGAGATGAACATGATAATCAAAAGAACACTATCTTGATTAGTCGTGGCGACGTCAAATCTAACCCTGATAGAAAATCAAATGAAAAAAGAAGTAGCCAAATGATTGATTAAGAGAAGAAAAGCGTGTCAAAAGATAAAAAAAATATGTACCAAAAATGTAGAAAAAACCGTATCATAAGGACAGAGTTATAAAACTTAAAAACTGAAAAATAAAAAATAAAACTAATAAAAAACAAAAAAATACCGACAGTCAACAACCAACACTAAAACTAGTGCCGTCGCCGACCATCTAAAATTTAAGAAAAAAAATGAAAACTTGAGCCGACATAGAGGAAAAGGGGATGCGGCTAGGGTTAGGAAAACACTAACATTAAAAAAAATCATATAATATTATTACACATATTTGAGTGGTGTATATATTAATTTTTTAATTATAATTTTTTAACAAGTTAATTAATTATTAAATTTAATTGGTATTTAAATCATATGTATTAGACTCATCTATTTAAAGAAAAAATAATTTATCTAAATTATATATAAGAATATGTTTTATTACAAAAACGGATAAAAATCATCTACCTCTTTTCGGTACTTTACTTATGTCCCAACACTAAAAAATACTATAAAATTAAATTTCAAACCCTAACCATAAATTCTAAATCTTAAACCCTACACCTTATACCCTAAAAAATACACCTTACCCTATACCCTATTTTTGAGAGTAAAGGCATAAGTAAGAGCAACGAAAATGGACAAAGAATTTTCATCCTACAAAAATATAGTTATTTAAATAAAATATAAATTTATGAGAATAAAAAATATATTAGTATACAAATGTAAAGAATAAAACGGTCATGGCAAATTTTATATCCAAAATTCCGAACATAAAGTGTGGCTCCTTGTAGCTTATTTAATTTTAGAAGATTCACCCTACCGAATGTTAGAAGATTCATCCCAACCAACAAAGTGTGGCTCCTTGTAGCTTATTTAATTTTAGAAGATTCACCCTACCGAATGTTAGAAGATTCATCCCAACCAACCTAATATTGTAATTATCTATTTACTAAACAATTAAATTATTATTTGAAGTTTACCAAACAAGATTAGTTACAAACTCATTCTCTTCCTCGGGATCGGCTCTGAGCATAGACAGGAGGGCACTGTCGATGGCCTAATTTTTCTAATATTTGATATTATAGTCTAATTTTTTAATACTTATTAGGAGTATATTTTTAATTTTTTTCTTTTCAATATTTGTTATTAAGGGTCTATTTTTTTAGTATTTGTTATTAAGAGTCTAGTTTCATACACTTGGTATTAGAGGCTCAATTCTTTTTCCTAATATTTGTTACTAGGGATTCAATTCTTTCAACACTTGTTATTAGGAATTCAATTCTTCAATACTTGTTATTAAGGTTTTTCAAAATTTGTTGTTGGGAGCCTACTCTTAAAATTCAACTTTTTTCAATATTAGTTATTAAGGTCCAAATATTTTTTTCCAATACTTGTTATTAGAGTCCTAATTTTTTATAACATTTATTATTAGGGACATACTCTTCAAACTTAAATTTTTTTCATACTTGTTATTATAGATTCATTTTTTCTAATACTTGTTATCAATGGCCCATTTTTTCCTAATATTTGTTACTAGGGGTTCCATTCTTTCAATAATTGTTATTAGGGATTCAATTTTTCAATACTTGTTATTAGGGTTTTTTCTCAAAATTTATTATTGGGAGCCTACTCCTAAAATTCAACTTTTTCCAATATTAGTTATTAAGGTCCAAATTTTTTTTAATACTTGTTATTAGAGTCCTAATTTTTTTATAACATTTATTATTAGGGACATACTCTTCAAACTTAATTTTTTTTTCCAATACTTGTTATTATAGATCCATTTTTTTAATACTTGTTATCAAGAGCCCATTTTTTCAATACTTGTTTATAGGAACTCTTTTTTTCTCTCTTCAATATTTGTTATTAGAGAATTCTTAAAATCTAATTTTTTTTTCATACTTATTATTAGAGATTTAATTTTTTTAATACTTATTATTAACGACCTACTTTTTAAAATTTAATTTATTTTTTAATGCTTATTATTAAGGGTTTAATTTTTTAAGTTCTTCTACAACCATCAAAATCTGGGGAACGTCATGCTTTCCCCCACCCCCAAAGTTATATATATACCAAGGAGAAGATCCATAATGAAATATCCAAAAACCCAACCACTTAAAACACATATTGTTGAGGTGTTGAATAGAGATGAATGCAGCAGAAAAGGTGGTGTGCGTGACCGGAGCCTCTGGTTACGTAGCTTCATGGCTCGTTAAGCTCTTGCTAAAACGTGGCTACACTGTTAGAGCCACCGTTCGTGACCCAAGTTTGTATCTTTCTCCTCCCATTTGTTTCCATTTCAGACATCAAAATCTAACGTGTTTGAACATGCAAACAGGTGATCCGAAGAAGACAGAACACTTGGTTTCGCTTGATGGAGCTAAGGAAAGGCTTCATTTGTTCAGAGCAGAGCTGTTGGAAGAAGGAAGCTTTGACTCCATAGTGGATGGATGCCATGGTGTTTTCCACACAGCCTCCCCTGTCTTCTTCTCATCCACCGATCCACAGGTCCATCCTTCCCTTTTGTAATTCAAATCTATGATGCACTGGTACTTCAATCAATCTATTACCGTTCCACGTATCTGATATGTCCCCTTATTTTTTTGACATACCCTTACGGTACTCATACCTTCTAATTTTATCGTTTTTCTTACTCATATCTGTATCCATATCAGTGCAACATAGATTCAAGTAGTGGGATGAATTCAATGAAAATACTCGGAGTGTCTGTGTAGACATTGTGCTCTAATGATACGAATAGATTCATGTATTGTAATTTGTAAGCTATGTTGTTGCACTATATGTTATTTGATCCGCAGCCCACTTTGTTTCACCTTTCTCCCATTTCCAGACAGAAATAATTGATCCAGCAATCAGGGGTACGCTTAATGTACTTAAGTCATGTGCCAAGGTTCCTTCCATCAAGAGAGTTGTCCTAACAGCTTCCATCGCCTCGGTTCTGTACAACCAACAACCTTTGACTCCTGATGTGGTGGTCGACGAGACTTGGTTTTCATATTCACGTTTTTGTCAGAAAAACAAGGTATCTCCAGATTCTGCCAACTTTTTATACATGATGTTGAAGTATTTACTTCTTCTGAAATCTGGTTTTCCAGCATTGGTATATGGCCTCAAAAACTTTAGCAGAGGAAGCAGCCTGGAAGTTTGCAAAGGAAAATGGGATCGACTTGGTTGTACTTAATCCAGGATTTATGTTTGGTCCTCTTCTACAACCGGCCCTGAATAGCACTTCCGAGGTGGTTCTAGGCTTCACGAAAGGTACCGTCGTGGACCCTTCCGGGAGTTCTTCATCCGTGCCATCTTTGTTTGTATGAACGTTTAAAATGTTTTGGATACAGGAGAAAACACTTTTCCTAGTTCAACTTACTGGCTTGTTGATGTTCGAGATGTTGCGTACGCACATGTTCAAGCATTCGAGATCCCTTCGGCTACCGGAAGATATTGCCTAGTCGAAAAAGTTGTGCAGTTTCCTGAGATTCTGAAGACTTTGAATGAACTGTATCCTACCTTGGGCCTTCAAGCAAAGTAAGCAATTGTGTTCTGTTGCCATTTAGTAATACTCGTCCCTCGGTTGCCGAATGCTAATGAAAAATGTCTTTTTTTTTTGTTTGTTTAATACATGACAGATGTGAAGATGATGACATCGACAAGCCTCTCGAGCCTAGTTTCAAGGTATCCCAGGAGAAGGCAAAAAGTTTGGGTGTCAGCTTCATTCCTTGGGATGTTGGTCTGAGGGAAATTATTGAAACCTTGAAGGAGAAAGGCTTCTTGAACATCTGAATTGTTACTTCATTTTAATGTTTCGTTTTGTTCGGAACATGTTGTTTCTAATATGTACTTATGAACGTCTGCGGGTGCCGGTCGTATAATTCGCGCCTCGTGGACTAAGTTTCAAGCATTTGGGACTGGATTTAGTACCATATATGGTTAATAATGTTTGGTTTGCTTTCTAAAAGTGAATGTTAATCCATCTTGTTTTCATCCATAGGAAAAATCTTGGATCATTCTGATATCTCAAACACTACCTTTGGTTATCTATATTACGAAGGAATTCAACTCGTTTTTCGAATTACCTAACAGTTCAACTATGACTATCTATCTGCATTTAGGCTAAAGCAGAAACTTTGGCAGCAGCTAGCAGGACAACTATGCTACAAATAGTTTACATGCATGTATGAATGTATGTATGTATATATATCTGAATTGCCAGTAGCAGCAGCAGCATTTTTAGTAGGAACATTAACTATTGACTACGGAGCGATGAAGTCCTCGTCTGCCTCGGAATGCCGATGCCGTTGGATGACCAAGAGGGAACCATTGAAATTCAATTCTGGAGATGCCAAGAGATCCCCAACCGACCCGAGCTCTGGACACTCCTCCCAATCACTCAAACCAGTTGTCAAGGGGCAATTCCGCCTCCCTCCCTTCCCTACTATCACCAATGAATACATTTCCTCCAATATCTCTCTTATAGCCGCTACCGTCTCCGCTCCATTGCTCACATGCTTCTCGACCAAACTGGCTTGACCCTGAGCGACATACCTGTTATAAAAGGTGTCCACAAAGGCATTGTCTATCTCGTTCTCTGCCCCGGCAGTTGATATTGCCATGATCACCTCCTCATCCTTGTGGGAAGCGTTGTTGATCCATGAGTTGTGCATACTCGAACTGGTTTGTATGAAGCGGAACACCGTCAAATTAACTTGACTGTGCATCAACATTCTCTTGCTACATGCTAAAGCCTCACGATCATCAGGGCCACCGAAGAAGAACGTCGCTATGTTTTGCACAGACAGAGAGCCGTGCGGTTGTTGGAACCCGGTATGTCCACGGTCTACAAAGATACCTACTGAACACGGGGCATCCCGGATAACCTTGTGGTTTATAGTCCTTATCTCCTCCATGGTGTTCTCCATTTTCCCATCAATTCTTTGGTGCCTATGAAACGGAAGGAATACAATAGCCACACGCAGGTCTTTAGCACATTCACATACATCTTGGTCTATGGTTTGTAAGGATGATACAATCTTAGATTGGTGGACCAAGATTTTGGTTTCTGAAATGAACGAGTCGAGCGCGTCGCTGATCTCGATGAGATCGTTTCCACCGTACTCTTCTTCGTCGCTATATTGATCCCCATCTTCCAGTTGATGATACATCAATTTGCTTTTCCTCTTCTTGGGAAGCTCCACCAGATGCACCAGGTAAGGCTTGATAGGTGCATTTTGACAGCCACCTAACGCTGAGACGAGGCTAACATGACCCGAAACTTGGCGTGGGATGTACACACAAGCCAGAATCCGGAGCTCGCTCTCCGGATTAAGTATTTCCAGTGTGGTAGGGTAATGTGCAAAACACACGTCTCTGTTCAACAAAATGGCAACCACTGGCGCTATGATCAATGTATTGAGAATCACTACGCTCACGAACAGATCGTGAATGTCTTCTTCCCACAGCTTCTGCAGCAATCAAACAACAGAAAATCAGCTATCAGATGCATACAATGAGCAGTTGTATTAATGATTATAAGGTGGCAAATTGGCAATAGAGAATTAGTAACGTTACACCGGGTACGGGAGGAGTATTGATGATTATAAGGTCGTAATTGCCTTTCATGTTCAGTAATAAAGCAAGGATTAGAGACTCGCTCCTCGGGATCTTGAGGTAATAACAAGCGGCGAGCGTACCAACAATTCTTGTGCCGGCACTGAGGAGGATGATGATGACGGTGAGAACAATTGTGAGCTTGTTAAAGATATTGGTTATATCGAATTGGAACCCTGCGTAGCCGAAGTAAACAGGAAGTATGAAGGTGTTTACGGCGTATGTAAGTTTATGCAGCAATGTCCTACAGGTTTTGCATTCCCTGGGGAACATGAGGCCTACCAGGAAACAACATGTTATAGATGTGTAGCCAGTGTTTTCCAAAATCACAGACACACTTGTAAGAAGAAACATGATGATGAAAATTTCACTGTTGGTGACAAATCTATTGTTCCGGTTCCTTCTGCTGAAAAACAACGATAGATACTTGTTGAGAATGATGACTGTCCCCGTGACCGCGACGACGAGGAGTGCTCTCTGGAATCTTTGGGAAGATGTGAAGGACGTTAGCATAGAGACAATCACGACGCAGGACATTTCGTTGAAAAGGGAAGTATACATCGCCAGCCGGCCTAAATCGGCGGTGTCGGACTTGGTTTCGGCAATCATCCGAAGGACTACGGGCGAGGCCGAATTCGCCAAGACCGTGAAGATGAGAAGGTAGAACGTGAGTTGATGCTCGTTCACATTGAACACCTTGATAAGCAGCCACAAGAGAGGTCCGGAGAAGATGCAGGCCAAGATCGAACCCCCTCCGGCAACGATACTCACGACACGAATGTTGCGCTTCAAATAAGGAATATCGGTCTCCAACCCGATGGAGAACATGAACAGCATCCGACATAGGAAGGAGAAGAACATATAGTATTCTGCAGAGGAAGCCTGTATGAAGAAATCCTTGACGTTGCTTATACGGGACAACAATGTCGGACCGACCACAACACCGGCCTGCTCGTACACAAGAACAACATCATTCACGTATGCAAATATATGTCTGAAAACCAAAATGTATGCATAATGAAGATGAAAGGCTGACCAGAAGTTGTGCAAAAGGACCGGGTTGTCCCAAGGGTTTCAAGAGAATGTGAAAGATATGAGAGGTGACGAGAATGCAGGAGACCTGAAAGCTGCTGGTGACCCAGGGATTGAATGAGTCGCCTGATCGGCACATTAGATTTTCTGTTCCCTCCATCTTTTTTGTTTACAGGGACAACAATGGCTGCTGCACTAACAAGTCGAAAACAGGAAGGAAAGAAAGAGAGAAAGAAAGGTCAGGCTCCTTCCCTTCCCCAGCCGGATCCTGTCTTTGTCTCCTTTGTTTTCTGATGGACGACCTTTGTTCCGGAAGATTTGGTCATATAAAACCGGAGGGCTGTTTGCCTAGCTCATTTTGTACCTGCTACGCTAAACAAATTAGTAATATCAAGGCAATTAGGCAATGCCAACTCCTCGTTATTTTTATAAATAGATGCCATAATGTTAAAATATCTTACCAACCTTTTATTAAATCTAATATCAGTTGATTAACGGTTAACGCGTGAAAGAATGTTCGAACACCTAACCATTAGAGTAAGTTATCAATATAGTTATTTTTTTAGAATGAATACCTAATATTTCACATATGATCCCAAACATTCGAATCCGAATTCGGTTTACAATGCTTGCATTGATGTGGTTTTTTTTTTGTTAAAACAATAACAGTTATATGAAAATATTATTTATTTTTAAAAATAATTAAATTGGTCGTTTAATCCGGTGATTACAGTAATCATTTTGTGATAAACCAACAAAAATGTAATTTTCAAAGATTGAGTGATTGAAATTATAAAAAAATGAAACATGAGTGAACACCGGTGTAGTTTACTCCAATATGTAAATATAAATGATAAAACAACATAACCCTTCCATGCACCTTTCTAAAATCTAGCCCATCCCATTTTCTATGACATAAACAAAAGAATCATCAAGTTCTTTCTTTAAATGCCAAGCTTAGTGCAGTAAAAGAAACATCGAAATGAAGTTTAACAAAGTTTTGATTGACATCGAATTTTGAGATCGAATCGAATTCGATCGAAGACAACCCTTTCCCCTGCTTTCATTAAGAAAAAATGCAACAAAAGAAAGAAAAAAAAAAACTTAGATAGGAAGGCTTAGAGATTTTGACAAGAACTGAATCTAAGATTGGAAGGCTAACAATTTTTTTTTGAACAATTTCTCTATCTAGAGGGAGGGGATGGGGAAATTTGCTCATAATAAGTCTAGAACCCACAACCTAGGAGAGGGGAAGGTGTCAACTGAGAGCTTTTAACCGCTTGCTCTAGAGATTTTGAGCAGGCTAACAATTTTAAAACTACACAAACTCGAATCATAATGTATACACATTAAACACAAATTTTCTACACTACCTACCTTTAAGTTAACCAACAGTAATAGTTCCATCTGAAAGCCAAGAACCGGTCGATTTTAAAAAAACTACAGAAACTCGAATCATAGAGTATATACATTATAGAACACAGATTTCTATTCTACCTCGAAGTTAACGAGCAGTTCCAAGTGAAAGCCAATTAGCAAATCACATACCAAGATTTCGTCTTGTGGCTTCCATCTTCAACAAAAGATCTTTAATATCTGCTTCCATTCTTGTCTTCATACTGTAGTATTCCCTGTAAGCTTTTTCTAGAGCTTGGCACTCTTCAATCTTTTGTTTATGCGTTTCTTCAGCCTCAGCCAAGCGGAGTTTCGAGACTCTACTCCTGTACTCTTCTTCAATCTTTTCATCCTTTGCTACTGCAATTCGTTTCAGGCCTTCTGCTTCTCTTCTTGCATCATCAGCACGTGTTTGGTACATTTTGGCTTCCTCCTGTTTGATTCTTACAAAGCTCTCCAATTCCGGTAAAAATAGTTGCTTCTGAGCACTCCTTTGCAACTCTGACTCGGAAGAGCATTTGTCAGGCCGGTCAGTTAGGTCAACATGGAAACTAGGAAGCAGGCTAGACGAGCTTTCCAATTGAGGAGCTTTATCAGAATACACAGATTTGAGACGTGTAGCATCCTGACTTCTCCCTGCTATCCCATTGATTCTTTTGCCTTCTGCTTTTCCAGACGAAACAGTTGCATTGCCAGGCTTGAAAGAATTACTGTCTGCAACCAGAACAAAAGATATTAGTTTCCGGTTAAATGGCATTTGATCTATGTCTGATTTCTAGATAGATGTTGCAAACAAACCGTATGGTGCTAGTTCTAGAAATTTGAAAATTAATGCATAAACATTTTATAAATTCCTCAAAAAATAAAAATAAAAGCTTACCAGTCAGGAAGTTCATTATTTGAGTATAAACCTCAGGAAGGTCCGACTTATTCACTAATCTAACCAGCAATCGGTCAGCAAGTTCATGAAGCTGTTTCCCTCTCACGTCTTTGCTGCCACAAAAGATCCTCTTGACATATTCAAGTTCCATGATAAAGGTTTCAAGCTTCCAATCCTTAGCAAAATTCTGAAAAACCTCCTTAACAAAGCCAAACATCTCAGAAGGATGATCACAGGCAACACAATGAAACTGCATCTCAGCTGCACCATGTCCATTCCTAATATAAGATTCCCTTAAACCACAGTCCACATGGCACCAATGAAGACACACATCACAACCAACCCAACTACAAGTATTGGATGCCATATCAAATCTTGAACATACAAGACACATACAAGCGCTGCAAAAACCATTCTTCTTCGAGCAAACCTTGCAATCACATTCGTCCACAGGCAGAGAACTACGGCACGTAAGATTACTGCATCTCAAGTTCAGAAAGACCTCGGCCAAATCAGAAGATGAAACACTATTGTCTACCTGAAGATACTCAGGGAGACCAGTTTTCAAGGCAGTCAAGATTTCCAATTGAGCGCGATGACATTTTAGCAGCATTTCCAGTGTTAAATCAGACCGGCTCCTTAGGGCCTCCTGAAATGCACGTAGTTCTCCACGCTTACCTGCATTTAACATAATCTCACGAATGCTCTCTTTTAGACAGGCAATTGATTGTCCTGCCATTTCATGACACTTCCTAGCCATAACATGGATGGGCTCAATAACCATCCTGCTTAATATAGTCTCAACAAAATCAGCTCCACCAATTAGAAGTTGTTCTTGCTCTTTTTGGCTACTGCTCCTATATAAACTACCACCATGCTTCTCTCTTGTGGCTTGCTTCTTGTCATAGCTGTAAAATGAACCATTTTGGCGAGTCCTAACACTCTGTGAAGTGGACCTGACATCATTCTGTCTATGAAAACTCAACTGCCTCTCAAGTCCACTGGGTGCCTTTGAGCTTCCTTCAAAACTGTGAATGTTTTGGGCTAGATCAACCTGACTGTTTGTAATGCCCTGTAATGCTGAAGATTGACTGAAAGACCCATTACCATTCCTCAAAATCCTCTGAAACATAGGAACATCTTTCTGCCGGGACTCATTCTGAGACTTCCATGATCCTTGAGAAAGTTGATCAATTCCCTGAACTATGGGGCGACTGTGAACAGATTGTTCATTGTTATCCATGGAATTTTGAGTCAAAGAACAACTTGGATTATGGTAAAATGACAGAGAACCTGAAAAGGACATGGATGCAGTGAACCCATCAGAGTTGGTGTGAAATGTGTTCGTCAAGGACTGCACACTCCTCCCGTGGCTAGGTGAGCCAGGAGCTGAATCTGTATGTTGAACACAGATAGGCAACAACACATTTGGTAAACTAAGAGAAAGATCAAGTGATTCCAACGCCAGCTTCTCCTCTTTCTGATTATCAGCACCTGATTGTTCTTCCTTTTCCACTTTCCTAACAGGAGAGCAAGAGAACAACTCAAAACCCTTCGTACTGGGCCCTTCCATGTCAAGATCTTCATCGTTAGATACTCTTTCAGTCCAAACCACATTCTCTGCAGAATCAGTTACATTAGCCGATTCAACAGCAACTCCTTTTCCTTTATCCTTGACATTCCAACCCAAACCTATCTCTATCATATCAATATTTATTTTATGTTCACCATTTTCCTTTACAACTCCCTTAGTAAAATTTTCTGCCTCACATTCCTTATCCAGTCTCTCAAGATCAATCCCTTTATCCCCCTTACACCTCTCTTCCAGACAGGAAGACTTCTGCTCAACTGCATCTTTCTTACTATCTCCCTCACATTTACCCTCGACCTTCGCACCTTCTTCCTCCATTTCAATTTCATCACCATCCACATTATCAATCTTATCGTCATTACCACTAGCACCATCATTTAAATTCTTTCCACAGTCTTGCAACTCATCATCTACCTTCTCCTCGCCTTTTTTGTCCCTCTCCTTATTAACATCTTCCACAACCTCCCCATTTGAATTCATCTCACCTCCATCATTCTCTATTTTTTTATGACAACCCTCTTTCCCATCACTTCTACCCCTTGATTCAGTAGCCAATTCATGTTGAGGATCAGCCTGAGGTTCAGTTGCTAATTCATGTTTAGGCTCAGCCTGAGGTTCAGTAGCTAATTCATGTTTAGACTTAACCTGAGGTTTAGTAGCTAATTCATGCTGAGGCTTAGCCTGAGGTTCGGTAGATAATTCATGATGAGGCTTAGCCTGTGGTTTGGTAGCTAATTCATGTTGAGGCTTAGCCTGAGGTTCAGTAGCTAATTCATGTTGAGGCTTATCCTGAGGTCCGGTAGCTAATTCATGTTGAGGCTTAGCCAGAGGTTCAGGATTAAACTCACCTTCCTCCATCTCACTACCGGTATCACTCTCCACCAGTGTTTCCTCACTCTTCTTCATCTCCCCACCACCACCATCAACACTCTTAGACTGCTCACTGCCAGAATCCCTTGACCTTGTTGGCGACCTGGACTTTGACTTGGAGCTTCTCCTCCTCCTCATTTCTTCCCTCTCCCTAGGCTCGCCAACCAATCTCCCTGCTACCAAAGAATCCCTGGACCAACTTGGCGACTTCACATCCCTAGCCTCCCTCCCTCTGTTCTCGTTAATTCCAAACCTTTGCCACGAGCTCCCACTTTCACGCCAGTTTCGATCTCTTTCTGATCGGAACCCCTTTGGAAAATCTCTCCGAGGACCACGGAAACTCTCCGATCTGCGGAGGCTACCACTACTACCACCACTCTCTCTGTAACGATTAAACTCTAATTTTCGCCTATCAAAGCTCTCAAAATCATGCTCTGCTCGCTTCCGGTCCATCCTCTCCCGGCCGCTATCCTCATCAGCCACGGATTGGCCTTGATCATACCGAGAAGAAGAAATCAAACTGCTTTTGGTGCGGCCGTTGCTATCAGAAGCTGAAGATGGCTTGTAGTAAAAGCCGCAGTTACTGCTGCTTCGAGATGAACGATTCTGATCCTGACTCCATTCTTTGCTTGCATTTTTCTCATAGGAATCGAGATCGCCGCTCGATCTCAACCGCTTCATCTTCTCTAAAATCAAAAGGGAAAAATGAAAAACAAGGTGATAACAGCAATACGATAGTTTATAGATAGAATAGAAACCCTAACTTAAAATGAGAGAGGAAAATACTGAAGCTTACCTGGAGGATTTCCAAAATTGACGTCGAATTCACCGAATCTAACAATGTTAGCACTTATCAGGGAGAGAGCCGTTGTTTCATTTTCGGAAAGAAAGTTTCATACAATAAGAAATAAATAAAAATGAAAAGGAAGCCACCATATCCAAATGCCTCAAAATTCGGGTGAAGTCAAATTGAAATTCAAGGGAGAATTGTAAGTAAGGTTTTAAATAAAAACCCTAATTTTTTTCAGATTGTGGAGCTGGAAAGAGGAGAGGGGAGGAGAGCAGGGGAAATTGAAGAAGAATGTAGTTTGTATTTTGTATTTTGATTTTGGAGGGGCATAATTGAAAATATTATGGTTTTGAGGGGTGTGTTTGAAAAAAAAAGTTGGACGACAAAGAAAAAGACATTTTTATGTCAGTCAAGTCAACTACTACGTCTACCTGAGAGAGTTTTGTCTGGGAAAAAAAAAAGGATACGCAAATTACAAGCACGGTGCTTGCCTTGCTTTATCGCTTAGAATTCAAATTCTGTTCTTTCTTCGGTCTAACTATGTTCTAAGTACTTCTATTCTTTGTTTTTTTAAAATTTAGTCCTCTTGACTTTTAATTCCATGAATTTAATCCTTCTACTCTTTTGATTGAAAATTGAAATCCAAATGATAACATTTTCACATTTGTATGAGATTTAAAAATATAAATTTAAGAACTCGTTGAGTAGTTTTGGTGATAAATAATGGTGGTACTCATTGGTTAAAAGATTTTTAACGAGTTTTTATCAGTTGTAATAAAAAATCAAAATAGTAACGAAATGAAACGTTATAAGCTTACAGCTAGTTCGACAAAAAAAAGTTTTTGACACCTAAAGTAAAAAATGTATAATTTAGACATTTATTTTTCAATTAAGTCTTTGGAATGAAATAAAAGATAGATATGAAAGGAAAATGAGAAAAAAAAGAAATAAAATAAATTTAAAGTTATTTTTCTTATAATTGATACCAAACTGAAATATATATATATATATATATATATATATATTAAAGGTCAACTTTTATAATTCTGATAAATTGGTAAAATGTGTAAACATTAAGGGTTTCAAATGTTTATATCATTCAATTAAACATTTATGACATTCTTCTGTTAGCAAGTTAACTGTGTAGTTACTGAAATAATCAAATTCAATTAGTCGACTGGCGATTGCGAACAAGTAATTTTCTTATTTCTGTGACCAAAACGTAATTTAACTAATGCTCGAGTGACTATGGTTATAGTTTACCTCTTTTAGAGGCATGGTTTGCCACTAAGCTATACTCCACTTTTTTTTATAAAAAAAAAAAAGCATTGTTCCTAAAGTTTATTTTGTGACGTTCTAACCCACTTCGTTTATTTCAATTGAAGTCCTACATATTTTTTAGTGAAAAATGTCTATGTTAATCGACCTAATTTTTTTAAATAAAATGACCAGAATATTATACCAGGTAGAACAAAAATGTTCTAAAACAAATTGTAAGGGACATTTTTGTAGAGAAAAATTATAGTATTAGAGTCAAACAATACTTTCAGCCCCTTTTAAAATATCTCCACATTTGCCGTTCAACGCAGGAAAGAGAAATCGATTTGACTCTGATATTGACTAATTGACGTCATTATAAACTTACATTGTTGGCTACTCTTAATAAATTATATGTTTTTATAGTCAATGTTCGGAATTCGTGCTTCTACTTCTTAATAATAATATTTTTTTCAATGTTTGAATTAAAGTTTTTTCTTTGTGAAGATAATGTGACCACCAACTGTTAGAAACTAACGGAGGGAGTAACATAGCAGTTAATAAAGATTGTTATAAATACACATTTGGTCCTAATTTTAATTAATAAAATAATTTGATTATTTAATTAGGCAGCAACATGTGTCGCCAAATTGGAGGAAGAAAATTAAAGCAAGAAACATTTTGTCTCTAGCAAGATTTAAACCCAAGTTGTATGGGTTGGGAGTGATGCGCACCTACCACTAAGCTAACATTATTCCTGTGATACAATATATAAAATCTAATATATATCTTAGTTTGTTGCTCATGCCAGGAAAAAAAATATGAATTAAGGGGACTCGAATATGACATTTTTGGGATGCATAAAAATATTTAAACCATTGAAATAGATCTAATAATTAAATTATTAATTATTTTATTTTATTTTTATTTTTTAATTATATTATTATATTAAAAATCAAAGTTTTAAATTATATTAAAAATTTATTTACCGAATCTAAATTCGCGAACATTATTTAAATTTTTTAATATATTTTTTATTTTTTATTTTTTAATGTAATAATTTAATTAAAAAATAATAAAAAACTAAATGATTAATAATTTAATTACTAGATCTATTTCAGTAGTTTAAATATTTTTATGCATTCGAAAAGTATTATATTTGAGTCTTCTTAATCCATATTTATTTCCTTTTTTCTGACATGAGCAACAAACTAAGATATATATTGGATTTTGTACAGTGTATCACAGGCACAATGTTGGCCTAGTGGTAGGTGTGCATCACTCTCAACTTGAACAACTTGGGTTTGAATCCTACCAAAGGTAAGATGCTTCTTGTTTTAATTTTCTTCCTCCAATCAGGCGGTGACACGTGTCGTCGCCTAATTAAATAATCAAATTATTTTATTAAATAAAATTAGGACCAAATTGATAAAATGTGCAAATAATAGGGACCAAATGTATAATTATACAAATTTTATAAACTGTCACGTCACTCCTTCCGCTAGTTTCTAACGGCTGATGATCACATTGCATCCAATTAAATAGTTTAGTGATATAATTGTTTAGAAAAAAAATAAGGTGGTCAAATCGCGACCTTACCAATAGTATGGTGGTCTTGATATAGTTTACCCTAAATATTTTAATACATCGTCAATTTTTTTATAAAATACATACATTTATAATGTACGTTCGAAATTTATATTTTTTTTCTTCTAATAATATATGATCTTTAATGATTGAATTCGGTTTCTCGAGAGTAATGTGCTTTACCATTGCACTTAACCCTTATTAGTACTATCTCATCAAATTTTAATATATTATTTAAATTTTTAATTGAGTATTTGAATTTGATTTTTTTTAAATTGATTAAAGTTTGTAAATAGCAATTAAAAAAAGTCAAGTTTTATTTTAAATTGGATAAAAAATTTAGGTACCAAACTAAACTTTGAATTCAGATTTATCTAATTAGACCCAGAAAAATTACATATCAAATATCAACATATATGCTTCACCCTTAATAGAAAGGAAAAACATCTCATGTAAACAAAAAAATTCCACAAACGCCTTAATTTTAGGGCGTAAAATCTAGTTTAAGGTTTATTGGTTTGAATGCATGGGTTTAGAATTTACAACTTAGGGTTAGAATTTAAGGTCAGATGATTAGAGATTCATGTTTTAACCTATAAACCCTAAAATTTAATATTAAACCCTAAATTCTAAACTCATACACTTAAACCACATTCACCACATTCAGAGTCCAACCAATCAGTAAGCAAAAACATGTTTGCTTGCTTTTCCCATGAAATGAAACCTGTCTACTTCATTGGTAATAACCCAAGTGGTTTGGTCAAACACAAACACTTTGATTCCACAATTTCGTTTTCACATCAAAGCCATGCACGCAGCTTTGTAGAGCTGAAAGGGGATTGAATGGCTGTTTTTTTCTTTATACGTCCATTTACAATCGGTTGTTTTTCCATGTGCCATTCATAACAAGACAACTACTTTTTATGTGTAAAAACTACACATAAACTCGAATCATAATGTATACAAATTAAACACAAATTTTCTACACTACACTTGCCTTTTAAGTTAGCCAACAGTAACAGTTCCAAGTGAAAGCCAACTAGCAAATCACACGCCAAGATTTCGTCTAGTGGCTTCCATTTTCAGCAAAAGATCTTTAATATCTGCTTCCATTCTTGTCTTCATGTTGTAGTATTCCCTGTAAACTCTTTCTAGAGATTGGAATTCTTCAAATCTTTGTTTATGCGTTGCTTCAGCCTCAGCCAAGCGTAGTTTTGCGACCCTACTCCGGTACTCTTCTTCAATCTTTTCACCCTTTGCAATTGCAATTCGTTTCAGGCCTTCAGCTTCTCTTCTTGCATCATCAGCGCGCGTTTGGTACATTTTGGCTTCCTCCTGTTTGATTCTTATGAAGCTCTCCAGTTCAGGTAAAAATAGTTGCTTTTGAGCACTCCTCTGCAGCTCTGGCTCTAAAGAGCATTTGTCACGCCGGTCGGTTAGTTCAACATGGAAACTAGGAAGCAGGCTAGATGAACTTTCCAATTGAGGAGCTTTATCGGAATAAACAGATTTTAGACGTGTAGCATCCTGACTTGACCCAGCTATCCCATTCATTCCTTTGCCTTGTTCTTTTCCAGACAAACCGGTTGCATTGCCAGGCTTGAAAGAATGACTATCTGCAACCAGAACAAAACATGAGTTTTTGGTTTAAGGGCATTTTGTCTCATAGTAGTTCAATTCCAGTGCAGTAAACAGAATGATAACTAAATGATTTATATCTGGCTTCTAGATAGATGATGCTAACAAATGCCCCAAGGTGCTAGTTCCAGTATTTTCTACCATTGAAATTTTTTAATAATTATAATCATAACACCTCAACTGTACTCTCAATACAATCAAAATAATGTTATTGAACTCGTATAGGGGCACCCAAAAAAGCAATAAACTTAACACGTCAAGTACAGGTTTCATTTTTGTCTACTGGCATCAGTGCTGCATAAACATTTTATAAATTCCTCATAAAAAAGAAAAAAAAAACTTACCAGTAAGGAAGCTCATTATTTGACTAAAAACCTCAGGAAGGTCTGATTTATTCGTCAATCTAACGAGCATTTGGTCAGCAAGTTCATGCAGCCGTTTCCCTCTCATGTCTTTACTGCCACAAAAGATCCTCTTGACATATTCAAGTTCCTTGGAAAAGGTTTCAAGCGTCCAATCCTTTGCAAAATTCTGAAAAACCTCCTTTACAAAGCCAAACATCTCAGAAGGGTGATCACAGGCGACACAATGAAACTGCATCTCAGCCGCACCATGTCCATTCCTAATATGAGATTCCCTTAAACCACAATCCGCATGGCACCAATGAAGACACACATCACAACCAACCCAACTACAAGTATTGGATGCCATGTCAAATTTTGAACATACAAGGCACATACAAGCGCTGCAAAAACCATTCTTCTTCGAGCAAACCTTGCAATCACATTCATCCACAGGAAGAGAACTCCGGCAAGTAAGATTACTGCATCTCAAGTTCAGAAAGACCTCGGCCAAATCAGAAGATGAAACACTATTGTCTACCTGAAGATACTCAGGGAGACCAGTTTTCAAGGCAGTAAAGATTTCCAATTGAGCACGATGACATTTTAGCAGCATTTCCAGTGTTAAATCAGACCGGCTCCTTAGGGCCTCCTGAGATGCACGTAGTTCTCCATGCTTACCTGCATTTAACATAATCTCACGAATGCTCTCTTTTAGACAGGCAATTGATTGTCCTGCCATTTCATGACAGTGACACTTCCTAGCCATAACATGGATGGGCTCAAAAACCATCCTGCTTAATATAGTCTCAACAAAATCAGCTCCGCCTATCGGAAGTTGTTCTTGCTCTTTTTGGCTACTGCTCCTATATAAACTACCACCATGCTTCTCTCTTGTGGCTTGCTTCTTGTCATAGCTGTAAAATGAACCATTTTGGTGAGACCTAACACTCTGTGAAGTGGACCTGACATCATTCTGTTTATGAAAACTCAACTGCCTCTCCAGTCCACTGGGCGCCTTTGAGCTTCCTTCAAAACTGTGAATATTTTGTGCTTGGACAGCCTGACTGTTTGTAATGCCCTGTAATGCTGAAGATTGACTGAAAGACCCATTACCATTCCTCAAAATCCTCTGAAACATAGGAACATCTTTCTGCCTGGACTCGATCTGAGACTGCCATGATCCTTGAGAAAGTTGATCAGCTCCCTGCACTATGGGGCGACTATGAACAGATTGTTCATTGTTATCCATGGAATTCTGAGTCAAAGAACAACTTGGATTATGGTAAAATGACAAAGAACCTGAAAAGGACATGGATGCAGTAAATCCATCAGAGTTGGTACGAAATGTGTTCGTTAAGGACTGCACACTCCTCCCGTGGCTAGGTGAGCCAGGAACTGTATCTGTATGTCGAGCACCAATAGGCAACAATACATTTGGTAAACTAAGAGAAAGATCAAGTGATTCCAACTCCAGCTTCTCTTCTTTCTGCCTATCAACACCTGATTTTTCTTCTTTTTCCACTCTCCTAACAGGAGAGCAAGAGAACAATTCAAAACCCTTCGTACTAGGCCCTTCCATGTCAAGATCTTCATCTTTAAATTCCCTTTCAGTCCAAACCTCATTCTTCGCAGAATCAGTTACATTAACCGATTCAACAGCAACCCCTTTCCCTTTATCATTGACATTCCAACTCAAACCTATCTCTACCACATCAATATTTATTTTGTGTTCACCATTTTCCTCTGTGGTTCCCTTGATAAAATTTGCTGCCTCACATTCCTCATCCTGTCTCTCAAGATCAATCCCTTTATCCCCCTTAGACCTCTCTTCCATACAAGATGACTTCTGCACAACTGCATCTTTACTACTATCTTCCTCACATTTACCATCGACCTTCACACCTTCTTCCTGCATTTCAACTTCATCACCATCCACATCATCCATCTTATCCCCATTACCACTGGTACCATCATTTAAACTCTTTCGACAATCCTGCAACTCGTCATCTACCTTCCCCTCACCTTTTCTGTCATTCGCCCTCTCCTTATTAACATCCTTCGCAACCTCCATATTTGAATTCATCTCACCTCCTTCATTCTCTGTTTCTCTATGACAACACTCTTTCCCATCACTTCTAATCCCAGATTCAACAGCCAATTCATGTCGAAGCTCCTCCTGAGGCTCAATTGCTAGTTCATGTTGAGGCTCCTCCTGAGGTTCAATTGCCAGTTCATGTTGAGGCTTAGCCTGAGGTTCGGTAGCTAGTTCATGTTGAGGCTCAGCCCGAGGTTCTGTAGCTAATTCATTTTGAGGCTTAGCCTGAGGTTCATTAGCTAATTCATTTTGAGGCTTAGCCTGAGGTTCAGTAGCTAATTCATGTTGAGGCTCAGGCCGAGGTTCAGTAGCTAATTCATGTTGAGGCTCAGGCTGAGGTTCAGTAGCTAATTCATGTTGAGGCTTACCCTGAGGTTCAGGATCAAACTCACCTTCCTCCATCTCACTATTCGTCTCACTCTCTACAAGCGTTTCCTCACTCTTTTTCACATCTCCACCATTATCAACACTCTTAGATTGCTCACTGTCAGAATCCCTGGACTTCGACTTGGAGCTTCTCCTCCTCATTTCCTCCCTCTCCCTTGACTCGCCCACCATTCTCCCTGCTACCAATGAATCCCTGGACCAACTTGGCGACTTCACATCCCTATACTCCCTTAGTTGCACCTTACTACTACTCCCTCTGTGCTCGTTAATTCCAAACCTTTGCCACGAGCTCCCACTTTCACGTCGTGTTCGGTCTCTTTCTGATCGGAACCCCTTGGGAAAATCTCTGTGAGGCCCACGGAAGCTCTCAGATCTGCGGAGGCTACCACTACTATTACTACCACTCTCTCTGTAACGATTAAACTCTAATTTTCGCCTATCGAAGCTCTCAAAATCATGCTCTGCTCGCTTCCGGACCATCCTCTCCCTTCCGCTATCCTCATCAGCCACAGATTGGTTTCGATCATATCGAGAAGAAGAAGAAGAAATCAAATTGCTTTTGGTGCGGGCGTTGCTATCGGGAGCTGAAGATGGTTTGTAGTAAAAGCCGGAGCTACTGCTGCTTCGAGATGAACGATTCTGATCCTGACCCCATTCTTTGCTTGCATTTTTCTCATAGGAATCAAGATCTTCACTCGATCTCAACCGCTTCATTTTTTGTACATAAAAGGAATAACTTTTTCCCCGAATTAAAAGAAAAAACAAACTGTTAGCAGCGATATGATAGTTGATAAGAGGATATAAACCCTAATTTAGAATGAGAAAGGAAAATACTGAAGCTTTGAATATGAATACCTGGAGGATTGCCGAAATTGAGCCGAATCTCACAATGTTAGCATGGAGAGAACCGTTATTTCATTTTCGGGAAGAAAGCTTTATACAATAAAAGGAAAAAATAAAGAAAAACGGAAGGAAACCACCAAACCCCAAATGCCTCAAAATTTGGGAGAATTGAAAGTAAGATTTGAACTAAAAACCCTAATTTAGCTGGAAAGAGGAGTGGAGGGGAAATTGAAGAGGAAGAATTTAGTTTGTACTTTTTTTACTTTGTACTTTAATTCTGGAAGGGGTGTAACGGGAAATAGTTGGGATTGGAGGGGTATAATTGAAATGAAAATTCTGATGACAAAGAAAAAGAAAATTTGAACTCTCAGCCAAGTCAACTAGCAGAGAGTTTTTCTGGGGGGGAATCTGGGATGGATAGATACGCCTATGTCAAGTACAGTGCTTGCTTTGCTTCAGCATTTCTATTCCATTTTTAGGGTCTAACTATGCTCTGAGTCCCTATATTCTTCACTCATGTTCGTTCTCATATTTTTTTATATTATTTTTTTGGATAAATAATTATTTTATTCATCCAAAAAGAAGCGTCATAGTTAGTTACACTTACAACCAGAGTCAAGAAACAATCTGTACAACCCAAACTAATTACAGAGGCCCCATCTATCTATTAAAAAAAACAATTTTTCATTTTAAAAATTTAAAAAATATATTTTATTCAAACTTACCGTGCATGTACGACGAGTTCTCTATAAGGGTGTTATACGAAAAAATATAAAATTTCGGGTGTTATTCTGAAAAATATAGGCCAAAAGGTGCTACTTTGGATTGAGCCTATATTTGCATCAATATTGACCTAAAATGGTTAAACTGCACGAAATGACACTGAACTTTAAGTTTTTATAGAAAATACCTCTTAACTATAAAATGATATTATTATACTACTAAACTTCTTTCTTGGCTTCAACCTAAGCACTTCTCTCATTAAACTATAATGACTCGTTAAATGTAAAACGGCGTCGTTTTGGTATAATTACTTTGATGCTTAAGATAGACTAAAATGACGTCGTTTTGTTAAAGAAAAAATAAAAAAATATTGTATTTAAGAATGCTTGAACCAAAAACTTCTAAGATGAAAAATCTACATTAAACCACTAGGCCAACTTAAAACTTAATATGATTTAGCACAAATAATGTATAAATAAAGGGTAAATTACATAAATGGTCCCCGACTATGACCAATTTTTTGTTGAGTCTCTTGACTATCAGAAGTTACAAATTGGTCCCTTGACTTTAAAAAATAATAAATTGGTTTGATGTTGTTAAAATTTTAACAAATGATGACGTGACAGTTAATAAAAACTTGCATAATAACACATTTAGTCCTCAAATTTTACACTTTATTTTAACTTGCTCCTAATTCTAAAAATAACCGTTAACATTTTAATATTCTATCAATTTAGTCCCTTTCTTCTCCTCACACAATCCTAAACAAAAATCACGAAAATTCCTGATACCTTTCTCGACTAACAGAGACAAATTAATATAAAATCTAAATTCATAACTCAACTTTAGATCCTTTAAATATAAATATCAACAAGAATTCATCATAAAAAAACCCTATAGATTGCTTTCGAAGTTATAACAATAAAAAAGAACCACAAATTAAAAAATCACAAAGAAACCAATACGAAAAGAACTTCTTTTCCATGATTCAATTACAAGCAGAAACAATCAAATATAAAACATAAAAAGAAGCACGAACAAAACTAAAAAAATTGATAACCCAACAAAGAAAACATTAAAACGAAACAAACCCAAAAATACTTACCGGTAAAAACAAATATTTTCTGAGTTTTTCATTTCCTTTCAAAGTTTTTGACTTTACACCCCATCAAAAATTATAGAATAATATAAAAATTTAGAGTATTAAAAATATAAACATTTAAAGTATTTAGAAACAAAAATCAGACTTGAAACTGAAGAGTTAAGAGTTTTTCTTTAGGATTTCAAGCCATCTAAGTAATCAAAATTTGACTTTTGTTTTAGATAGAATATGGATTTTGTTTAGGATTGTGTGTGGAGTAAAAATAGATTAAATTGATAGAATTTTGAAATATTTAAAGTTACTTTTTAGAATTAGGACCAAGTTAAAATAAAGTGTAAAAATTGAGGAATAAACGTGTTATTATGCCACCTTTTGTTAACTGCCACATCATTAGCAGTTAAATTTTTAACGGCATTGAACTAATTTGTTATTTTTTTAAATTCGGGACCAATTTGTAACTTATGATAGTCAAGGACCTCGAAAAAAAAAAGAAATGAGTCATCGTCAGGGGACCATTTATGTAGTTTACTTATAAATAAAACTGCAGTTGAACTTCATTTCATTTATCTCATTATATAATTTTATAATATTTATAATATAATTTTATAAATATATTGAATTTATAAATAAATATTACTCATAATAGATCTACTAATTGGCTTAGCGACTAAGGATGCTCATCTTATCCCATCTCATATGGGTTCGAATTCCAGTACGGGAATATAATACCTCACTATTTAATCAAAAATAAATAAATATTACTTATAATTATAGGGAAAACTACATATTTAGTACATTAACTATGTCCGTGTTACTGTTTTGGTACCATAACTATGCATGTGTTACTGTTTTGGTACCCTAACTATTATTCTTGGCAAAATGGTACCCGGTGTTACGTTTTTGTTTTGTTTTGGTGCATTCGCCGTTTAAAATTAACGTGAATGATGACGTGGCTTGGGTTAATAATAGTTTTGGTCCAAAAACTTATACAATCTATCAATTTAGTCTAAAATTTTATCAATGTAAACATTATTTTAATTTCTGGACTAACATTGTAATCTTTAGTTTTCTTCTTCTTCTTCTTCCAATTGAGCACTTTTTGAGTTTAAAAACACGTTATGGACAATAAATTTTTTAGGATTTATAGGTCAATGAGGGACTAATGCGAGGTCCATTGAATGATCCAAACCTTGCGATCGAGATACCGATGAGAATATGAGGAGGTGAGAAAGGGATGGGACAAAATTCCCAAAATTAAGATGATGTTTTAAATTGATTGATTTTGGACTAAATTGATAATATATATATATGTGTGTTTTGGACTAAAACTATGATTATACCAAGCCACTTCGTCATCTCTGTTAGTTTTTAACGGTTGGGGTACCAAAACAGAAAAAAAACGTAACATTAAATATCATTTTGTCGAAAATTATAGTTAGGGTACCAAAAACAGTAACACGAGCATAGTTGAGGTACTAAGTATATAGTTTTCATAATTTATATTACAAAACTAAAATATTATTTATAATATATATAAGTGAACCCCAAACCCTAATATATATATAATTAAACATCAAACCCTAATCCTCAAACCCTAAACCACATATATAACTAAATGTTAAATCATAAACTTTAAACCCTAAATAATATATGTAACTAAACCCGAAACCCAATCTCTAAACCATAAATATATTTAACTAAATCCTAAATCATAAAACGTAAAACTGAAAATATTATTTATAACTTATATTACAAATCTTAATATACATTATAAATAGTATTTTAATTTTAAGGTTTAAGTTTATGATTTAATTATATATTTGGGGTTTGAAATTTAGTTATATATATATATATGATTTCGAGTTTGGGGTTTAGTTATATATATTATAAATAATATTTTAGTTTTGTAATATAAATTATATGTAATATTTATTTGTAAAGTTAATATATTTATGAAATTGTATTATAAATATTATAAAATTATATCACGAGATAAATTAAATGAAATTAAACTGCAGTTTTATTTATATATTATTTGTGTTAGAATTATATTAGTTTTCAAGTTGGCTTAGTGGTTTTGTGTAAACCTTATATCTTAAAGGTTTTTGGTTCGAACCTCTTTAAATGCAATATTTTCATCTAATAAAATGACATTGTTTTACATAATAATATTATTTTATAGTTCAATGCTATTTTTGATACAAAGATTAAAGTTCAGTTGTATTTCGTGTAGTTTACTCTTTCAAAAAATATTTTTGTTCATACGTTATTTCGTGTGGCCCTACCAATTTTTTCGGTCTAATAATTTTTTGGGAAAACTACCCCACTGACCATCAAACAAATTGGGGATGTCTATTTGGACCATCGAACTATAAAAATCGTCAATCAGACCACTGAACTTATAAAATCAACCTATTTTGACCACCGCCGTTAAAAACCTAACGGTGGAGTGACGGAACTACCACGTGGCAATTGATGGAAAATTTAAAAATTACACATTTGGTCCATGTTATTTACACATTCTTTCAATTTAGTCATAATTTTAAATTAATAAAATAATAAATTATTTAATTAAGTGGTGACACGTGTGAACACCTTATTGGAAGACTTTAATTATTTATATTTAATTTTTCTTCACCTACGCATAACAGGATTCAAACCTGGGACTCCCATGGGTAAAGCTAATGGCTTTGGCAATGCACCAAATACAACTTTGTGCTATAATTCTCCATATATAATATATATCTCTTACTAGTTTCTACATTTATAAGCCAAAAGCTCAAACCCTAAACACTAATTTAACATATATAAATCTTAAACCCTAAACTCTAACCCTAAATATTTCAAATTAATTTCACGCTAAATATTTCAAATTAACCCCAAACCCTAAACCCTAAAATTTTTAAATTAATTCCATATTAAATATTTTAAATTAAACCTTAAACCCCAAACCCTAAAATTTTCAAATTAATTTCACGCTAAATATTTCAAATTAAGCCTTAAACCTTAAACCCTAAATATTTCAAATTAAACCCTAAACCCTAAAAATTTCAAACACTAAATATTTTAAATTAAGCCTTAAACCCTAAACCCTAAATATTTCAGATTAATTTCCTACTAAATATTTCAAATTAAACCCCAAACCCTAACCTTAAACCCTAAAAATTTCAAATTAATTTCACACTAAATATTTCAAATTAAGCCTTGAAGCCTAAACCATAAATATTTCAAATTAATTTCACGCTAATTATTTCAAATTAAACCCCAAACCCTAACCTTAAACCTTAAAAATTTCAAATTAATTACACACTAATTAGTTTAATTTAAACAATAAACCCTAAATATTTCAAATTAATTTTACGCTAAATATTTAAAATTAAACCCTAAATATTTAATGTGAAATTAATTTGAAATTTTTAGGGTTTAAGGTTAATGTTTGATGTTTAATTTGAAATATTTAGGGTTTAGGGTTTAAAGCTTAATTTGAAATATTTAGCGTGAAATTAATTTGAAATTTTTAGGGTTTGGGGTTTAATTTAAAATATTTAATGTGGAATAATTTGAAAATTTTAGAGTTTGGGGTTTGTGGTTTAATTTGAAATATTTAGCGTGAAATTAATTTGAAATATTTAGGGTTAGAGTTTAAGTTTTATGATTTATATATGTGAAATTAATGTTTATGGTTTGAGCTTTTCGCTTATAAATGTAGAAACTTGTAAGAGATATATATTATATCTGGAGAATTATAGCACAAGATTGTGCTTGGTGCATTGGCAAAGCCATTAGCTTTACCCTTTGGAGTCCCAGGTTTAAATCTTGCTATTTGTAGGTGAAGAAAAGTTTATTTTTCTCCTCTAAATTGGTGGTGACACGTGTCACCACCTGATTAGAGCGGAAAAACAAATTAATAAAATTAAATATAAATAATTAAAGTCCTCTAATAAGGTGTTGACACGTGTAACCACTTAATTAAATAATTTATTATTTTATTAATTTAAAATTAAGACTAAATTGAAAGAATGTGTAAATAACAGGACCAAATGTGTAATTTTTAAATTTTTCCATCAATTGCCACGTGGCAGTTCCGTCACTCCACCGTTAAGTTTTTAACGGCGGTGGTCAGAATAAATTGATTTTATAAGTTCGGTTGTTTGATTGACGATTTTTATAGTTCGATAGTGCAATAGGTATTCTAATTTGTTTAGTGGTCAGTGGGTTAATTTTCCCTAATTGTTTTTGGTATTTGACGTTCCACGCAGGAAAGAGAAATTGGTTTGACTCTGGCATTGACCGTTGCCGTTACGATCTATTCCTTCTCTTTCGAATGGAAAAAACTTGCTGACGTCCCCTTAAATTAACATATTATTTGTTGATATATATTATTTGGAAAAATATATAGTGCACCCTTGTTTGAAATATTTTGTTTTTACAAGCGTCTTAACTTTAGATGCTAGAAACCTTTAATAATGTATACACATTGCAGATAAAATGGTTTAAACTCAGATATACTAGAATAAATATCATATTTTTTTCACTAAAAACAGACACCCTATATATTACAATGCTCGAACTTAAATCATCTAGAAAAACGCCATCTTTTACTATCGGAACCATGCAATGGGTTAATTAAGAATGTAATCTTATGCAAGAAAGGAATGCATGTTAAACATTGGTATTAAATGATAAAGAAATAGAATACATAAAAATGGCTGAAATCAATGCATCAGATTTATTGACTTAAACCAAACTGATAACCTGATCTCTTATTCCATGACTTATTCTGCATCACCAATCCGTAAACCACACAGAGCTGCAACAACACTTCCCAATCCTAGTTCAAGGTTGTATGATGCCATTGCCGAAGCCGGTATCGTCGCCGACGCAGACTCGGACTTGTTTCTTTCGGTTTTTGTGTACACTTGCAGTTATTCATTTAATTAATATGAGTAGAGATTGTTGGCTTGGCTTGAGATTATTGTCTTAACCAAACCTGGTAATCTGATCCTTTATCAACGAACTTTTGCCAACTACCATCCAACTGATTTTCCTTCGAAGGATTCCAATTGAAATTCCCGAGTTTCATCACCAGGGTATCGCCAACCCGAGCGACATAACCTTCGTTATTGGCATGGTATATTTTGACAGAACTTCGGCAGTGGATCCCGGCTCGTCTTCGAGCTTCTATTAATTCCGTGATGACATCGCGCATGCCAAATTCATACAAGTGGTCATAAAATAGTACAGGCTGCAAAATATTGAAAGAAGTGAAAAAGGTCACAAGAGTGCATTGAAAGTATGCATTCTATGATTAAGCCATGTCCATCCTTTGATGCTCCATTATTCGACATTTGAAGAATCTAGCTATGAAAAAAATCATATTGTGAAGTCCAGAGAGAAGGGTACAAAATATATTTCTCGAAAATTCTGTTCGTGTGTCGGTGTGTAGAATCGTATAGCAATTTTGATGAGAAGTAACTTACAGTTCCAGGATGGGTCAGGATGTAAGCATATCCTTGTGCAAGCTTATCACGGGGGAAAGGCCAGTGACCCTAAAATAAAACTCAATCAGTTAGTCATTTGCCCCTGCAGATAGCTAAACATGACTAAGTGGATTGATGCAGACATTATTGATGGATATTATAGTTAACAAATAGGAAAATCCGATACTTTCATGTGTCGAATATACAAAGTTCAGAAGTGATTATCTGCTATATGCCCTAGCTATATAGCCATCGCCGGGTACTCAGGATGACGGAGAGGAGTCAGAGAGCACAAGTTCATGAGCTGATATGACTCAGATGCATTAAGGCTCAGATTGAAGTGGATTGAAATTTGTGGGAAAATTCTTTTCCGAAAGACTACAAAGGAGACTCTAACCCTCAAAGTGATACATGAAAGCTAGAGGACCTTACAAGTTTCTTTTAGCTCCTTCAGAAGTACACCTATTGTGATACTCAGAACGACGGTACTGCTCCGAGTGTGTGAGTGTGTGTAATGTGCATTAATGTATGTATGAATGTATGCATGTCCTTGAGAGGTACGGGGTGTACCTGGGTAGATCCCGTATCATGGTTCTCTATAAACGTACAAGCGCGTGAAGGCCACCATCCCATTACTCCTGTTGGTTTTCCTTGAGGATCTATCAGTCTCCAATATTGGCCGTGTAAAGCGGAGTGGAGTATCCCCTGCAATGGCAAAATTTCAGTCTGCATTTGGAGAAAGCATACAACTACATATAATGATAATGGAATGTTAATTTTTTCAACATGCAAAAAGTATAAATAGGCAAATGGAACCTTCTGAAGGAAAAAAAGGTCTTATAAAATGGTTTGTTGCCCACATATGGCCATGGACATTATAGCTCGAAGAAAAATGCACCAAATATGTATACAGCTACAGAAATGGTGAAGCAAAAGGGCAGTAGGCAGTCAGAGGCCTCGGCCCCCCTTGTCTTGTTCAAACACTTTAGGTTTTTGAGTAGTTTCTTCCTCAAAAAAGGGGTAAAAATCTATTTAGGAATACCTTTGTCGTGACATCAAACGCCGAGGAAGTACCGCCAGTAGCATTGATCCAGTTGACTATCCTTTGCCGATGCGCATCTAGACAAGTAAACAGTCCCATATATCGCAATTCAATTCTATGACAGAAATATATATATCAAGAGAAAAAAAGGAAACACATGGGACTTCCATCTAGTCACCAGAAAGGCCAAGAGGCACAAAACATGAATGAGGGAAACTTTCTGATGAATAAAAACGGGGATCATGTTGCACATTGCACAATGTTTGAAGCGGATTAAACAGATCCGAATAATGAGTTCGATAAATAAAGCCATGTTGACTAATCAAGCAAGATATAACTTTTTTCCGCAATGAATATGACCAGAAGATTATACAAGCTTTAGGGAGATAGAGTTTACTATTATCTCGAACAAATTCAGACAAAAAAATTCATATTTCGTAGGCAATAATACTAAATGATTACCTTGATTGTAAGACAAGTTACCATGTTCATAAGCCATAGAGTCCCAATATTCTCCTATAGCAAATGCAGGATGTGAAGCTTCTATATATTCTTTCACAAATGTACCAGAGAAGCCTCTGCAAACAATAGCAAACAAGTCATCAGTGCTGTGAGCTACTGCATCATCCATGGTATCTTCAAATGTTTTGCCTTCGTTTTCCACCTTTCCGGAGTCTAGTTTATGTTTCTGATTATCCTTTTAAATTTTGGACAAATCTTGGTGTTGGTGAAGAAGATCGATGTTAGTAATCTGGAATGCGCCATCGCATTTTGAGGGTGCTTTCCTAGTTTAGGTTTTATGCACATAGAAACCTTTCTTGCACTACATCTACTAAAGTTCGGCTGAAGTGATTTCTCAGCTATATTCACCAAGTAATTAAGGTAGCTCTCATCGAAAAACTCAAACTAATCTCTGAATTTTTGTTACATTAATAATTTTTATTAACGTACATATTCTTCACATGCAATGAATGAATTAAAAATAGTAAGTATGTAAAAGAACAGCATGTAAGGAGGAAAGGGCAACTGAACACCTTCACCTCACAAAGTCAAGCCGCCAACCGTCATAACCAATATCGTTACGGAGCCAGTTCAACCATTCTTTTATATCTCTTCGCACAAAGTCCTGCGAATGATCAACGTTTGGTGCCGCATGGAAGATATCCCCTAAACATAACACTCAATCAGTTAAGTTTATAGGAAGTCCTATTTTTAATTAACTTTATGTTCGGAAATATCATGCCATCTGATTCAATCAATAACAATGGCTGATATAGTTACTTTGTCAAAATGCCATTGCCACAGTTCATAGTAGCCACTGAAATTTTGATTAAATGAATAGGGATGGCAAGAAACTCCGAACCCACCACCGTATCATATGCATACCACTTGAAGGATTTCCAATCCCCTGGAAATTTGGATCATCACAAACAATAGCTTCAGGCCCCCAAGCAAGCTTGCCGCCAAAAATATTCCAGATACCATTTGGACTCTGAAATGAGCAAAAAGTTACTTAAATACACCCCTGCAACAGACTTGTAAAAGTCCATGTCACACTTTCAGGCTTGCCAATAAGATCAGTAATGCCAATGCCATAGTTAGAAGTATACTTATTTCATATTACTGATCACAGTTTGCAGTACATGGAGAATACCTCTTTGTTGGAGTGAATTTTACCAAGTATTTTAGATATGAAAAAACAGTCATAAAAGGTAAAATTGAGACTTAAAAGAAACAGTAATTATTGATGTAAAAAGAAAACCGGGGGAGGCGGCTGGGGCAACCTGTTTATGTGCGCATCGATGGTTAAGCACGACATCTCCCAATGCCTGCATACATAGGCAACACAATTTAAGTACTCTTAAATAGCTTTCCAGGAATATAAGATCAGCTCAAAAGTCAAAATGACACTTGTAATTGCATAGAGAAAGGCGAGGTCGTGTAATAATGTCCTACAAAGTAGATAGAAAAATTCCATTCCAAGACTGTGAACCAACAAAGAAAATGAAAATGTCTGAAGCAAAAAGAAAGGAGACACAAACATTAACAACTAAAGCTTACTAATCATAAAAATTGCACCACATACCAAAAGGTCGTGAGCATGCATTTCCTCTATGCAAGATTTCAGGTCCTCAACGGATCCGTATTTGGAGTTCAAGTTGTAAAGATCAGAGGGCATATAACCTGCATGTTATTCCATATAACTATAACAGTGCGCGAAACACAAAATGGATGTCCACAATGTTGTGTACTACTGAACAAAGAAGAAGAAAATAACTGCTCGTTAGGTTGATTTCTTAGGATTGCAACATCATCATAACATGAGCATAGTATTATTCTCCATTCCAGAATGACAATTTACTCTATCAAAAGTGATAGAGTAATACTGCAGTGACAAACAAGATAATAGTAGATGCAACTATTGAAGGTTTACCTTGGGGTGCAACAGATTCTGTTGGTGGTGGGAGCCATACTGCAGTAATCCCGGTTTGAGATAAATCAGCAGCCTTCTGAGCTAAGTCCTGGTACCATTGCCTTCTCCAACTTTCCCAATTGAAGCCTTGTAACTTTAAGACCAACAAATTAAGATTTGTGAGTGATAAGCTTTAACGAATACTTTTATCCGTGTCATAGTTAGACAATCGATAACCCCACGTGAGCCTCATCAAATAAGCATACTAGCTAACTAACATCATTTTTTCCCCAAACATAGTAGATATTTGACCAGGATAATGCATATATAGATAACTCTACTTTAAGTAAAAATCATGAAGCCTCTTCTAGTCAGTGTCATGAAATATGAATCAAGAACAAGTGTATCAAACCATCAACTCACCACAATTTCTCGTCCTGTTCCTGTTCCTGGCTCTGCATTGAGTTTCAAATTCTAATGCAAATTAGATATGATCATCCTCAAAATTGACTTAAGAATGATAAAAAGTATATATGAGAAAAAAAGAGGAAAACTAACCTAATTTTGTTTCTTCTCGAGTCCTCTGCCATTGAACTGTCTTTCGTTGAAGTGCTTGTTCCAAAGTTTTCCGTTTCTCCTCTATTACTTCTTTTTCCATAACATGTTCAACAAGAATATCACCTTCTCTTAGCTTTTCTTGAGAAATAGACCAAACCTCAACAGGTTTGGGCAGTTTCAAAGATTTAAATTTGGAATTCAAGGCCTTAGAAATGTCGGCCTTTCTAGGAGGAAACTCGTGACGAATGCTCCATATCCTTCTTGCCATCCACGGAGGTATCTCCTTACGTGGACCACAAGTCAGAAGTTTCCATTTCTCTGAATTATCATCAGTTAAAAGGTCTATCCTCCCACCATTAACTACATAGATGTCATCTTCATTGTCTTCCTTTTCTGATCTTTCCTTCAACAACAATGACTGTGCCATTTCTGCTCTCTGTCTCCACATCTTTAAAGCACTTTCCGATGTCCTCAGTGACCTCTGCAGGGCTTCACACCTTTTCATGTAAGCATTCTCTCTCGAATACGTTGTGTCTTTGGCAGCATCAACAGCAGCCTTGATGCTTTCCAACTCGGCGTTAAAAGCCTTGGACAAAGCCTTCTTTCTTTGCTCCGCTTCTTTCTTTATGTTCTCCAATAAAGACCTAATATCCTCTTCCTGCTCAAGAGCCTTTTGCCTACTCAACTCTTGGAATGCAAGCAATGCCTTCTCAGCATTACCGGCTCGGAGTTCAGCTGCACTTGCTTGTTCTTGGGCCTGTTGCATCTCCAGTTTCAACCTGTCAAACCCACTTTTCGAAACCAATAATTGAGCTTCTAAATCACTGAAAGCGCCATGTAACTTAATATTCTCGGATTGAACAGAAGCAATAGCATCAATGGGATTTAGACCATCAGTGAATGCTGCAATAGCTTTCGTAGCCTGGAGACTGACGTGTTCCGCCACATCAAGTGCCTCTTTTATAGCATCTCTAGACTCCTCGATAATCGAGGATATAGTACCTTCGGTTGATTTTCTTATTTGATCTTCAATTTGAAAAGCTGACTCAGCAGACAAGGTTTCTGCAGCTGAAACCCTCAGCTTGGCATCTTCTAATACGTGAGACGTGGCCTCTTGGAAAGCAATCTCTGCTATCTTTTCAACTTGTACCGCAAGTTCAACAGCATCTTGTTTTGCATGAACCAACTTGGATTCCAAGGCAGATTTCTCTTGCACCGACTCCTGCAGCTTCTTATGGAGCTGAGATTTGGCCAATTCCAGTTCCGATACAGCCAATTCCTTGTCATGCAAAATGGCACTCACATTTTCCTCCTGATTAGACTCAGAAGAAGCAAACTCTTCAAGCAATTGATCTCTTTCTTTTTCAAGGGCCTCTTCTCTGGCCTTAGCCTCAGAAAGAGCTCTTCTCGTCTCGGTTAAATCATCTTTTTTCTTCCCCGATTTTTCGTATCTCCTTGACGTAAAACCATCCTCATCGTCTGTGAAAGCATCATTGGAATTACCCTGCCAGAGAAATTAAAAAAGTCAGGATCTTAATTCTTAAATAAAGGATAATTTCACAAACTATAACAACAAGCTACCGGAGTCATTATACTTGTTCAAAGTGACTTTCTATGATCATATCAAAGCACACTTCTATTAGTAAAATTTATGGGAATTCTTGCATTATTTAACTACATAATCACTTTATTTAAACAAGTGGTTACTCTAAAGCCAAAACTAATGACAATAATCCAATATGCACCAGAAAACATACCCTATTCGAGGCGGCAATTATTCTCGGTCCGCACTGTCGGCTGCCGGTACGTAAATTCTTCCTGCAACAACACCATCTTCCATCAATGATTTGATAATAAGTTCACATTATACATGATGGCCACGCCTTACCGATAAGTATATGTACAAAAGCCAAACCATCACAAAAATTCCAAAGCAAAAGACAAGAGGATTTGAGGAAGTTAATCCAACAAAGTATGGAGCTTGAACATATAATAAAGAACCTTTTCCTGTTTGAAGAGCCTCCCAATACTAAATGAAACTGCCCACGTGGTCTGCCTAAAGAAACAGCAGGGAACTGGGAAAGAAGCATCCCAAAGGCTGAACTTGGCATTAAAAAAGAACCCATTTTTATTTCTGTCAAGAGAAAATAAAAACTTTAGCAACTTTTTGAACTGCACAAAACCAAAAATAATTAATTAGCAAACAAGTCTCTATCATAAAAAGTAAGCCACCTTCTTAGTTACAAAATCATATATATATAATTGTTTTGCCTTTGATAATTGCTTCATAAACTAATCAACAAAGATTTCAACATTGTTGGTGTAAAATGGGAGAGACGGTGATTTTAAAGTTTTACACATTTTTCGGACTATTGTACGAGAGTAAATAGATAAATGAGTTTTACATAGTGTGAGTGAATTGTAATATATATATATATATATATATATATATATATATATATATATAATAGGTATAACAAAATCAGCATAGACAAATAACATTTTTTTATCAGAACCAGTAACAATTTCCAGAACAACAAAAAAGCAAAAAAGACAAAAGAGAAACCCAATATAGTGAACATTGTCATACATTTATACACAGAAGTCAAGGAATCATGTAAGAAAGAATGAAGATCACAGATAAAATCACCAGCTTAGCTCTATCTATCTATATATATACAGACTTAGCCTTTGTGTTGATTATTGGATTCGAAAACAAATAAATAAGAGACATTCAAAACCAGACAAAAAAACTAACCAATTCTAGCAGAAACAAAAGTATTGGAGACAAACAGAAAACCCTTTAAGAGAACATGTTAATGCATCAAAGAAAGTGTAAACCTGATATGTATTGAGCTGAAAAGAGATTTGGGAATTCAATTCATTGTGTTTGTAGGGTGGAGCTTTTTGATTGATTAAAGAGAAAATGGCATTGGTAATTTGGTTTTGGAGATGAGCATTTGCAGGGGAAACAAGAAAAAAGTCAGGTTGTTTGTATGGCAGAGAAAAGTGGAGTGACTTTTTATAGATTTGCATCATTTAATTTAAGTAATTATTATTTATTTCATGTTCATGCAGTTTGACGGTAAATGTGGAAGGGTATTTATGTAAATTTGCTGAGATCATATTAATGTATGGATTATTATCTCATACACGGGTGAAAACTTTTTGTTTCTACACGCGACTTAATTTTAGGGTTTAAAGTTTCGGTTTAGGAATTTTAGGGTAGGGGTTTAGAATTTAGGGTTCATGGTTATAATTTAGGGTTTATGGTTAGAGTTTAGGTTTTAGGGTAATATGGTGAGGGAGTTTAGTTTTAACATGTAAACCCTAAATTTTAGTCCTAAACTTGAAATTCTATCAATATCCCCTAAATTCAAAACTATTATACTTAAACCCTTAATCTTAAATAGAGTCTCTAAACCTTAAACCTAAGACGCTTATGTAAAAAAAATTACAAGCGTTTGTGCATAGAATAATTACACTTCAACGAGTTTGGGACTCCGCTTAGGATTTTGGGTATATTTAAGAATATGCCAAAAGCTCTGGGTAGGAAAATAATAAACCCATTAAATTTGTATTGTTAATCATTAAAATATAAAAAATTTAAAATTATTTGAAAAGCTTAATGAAACCGTAGTCAGTAGAGTAAGAGATCTCCGATCAACGTAATGTTGTTACTTCATTCATTATTTTCTTACAATTTCTTAGGCATTTAGTCTTGTTATAAGATTTAAGTTTTCGTTTCTCAACAATTTATTACACTATTTTCACGTTAATTAAATCCATTTATACTTCCGTTTGATATTTTAAACCACAAAATTTAGTTAAAGTTATCTTTATCATATATACGGTAATGTACTATTTTCATGTTAATTAAATTCATTATGTTTTCACTTCATAATGTATACAAGTTGAACATAATGTACCCTTAAAGCATCTTCTGCAAATCTGTGCAAATTGCTTCTCACTCTCACCAGTTACCAATTCGAGTTCCAATTCGAGCGAACTCGGCAATCGACTTCACGACGCAGCAACGCGAGGAAGATGACCGGCATCTGGTTCTTGTTGCATGCTTGCTTTCGGAAGCTCGAAAAGCAGTCTCTGCAACATGTTCATATCGACTTCATTGCAAGTATTAAACAAGTAGTGGCGGAATGCTTAAGGGACGGGTGAGGGCGACGGCCCCCCAAAATTTTAAAATATTCGAATTTTACTCTTAAAATTTTTGAAAATTTTAATTTGGCCCCCTCAAGATTTTTAAAAATTCATATTAAACTTCAAAAATTTAAATATTTTTAATTAAATTTCATCTCGAAATTTCAATTTTTTTTGGTTAAATCTTTCAAAAATATTAAGAATTTTAGTTAAATCTTCAAAAATTTTGAAAATTTTCGTTTAAACCTCCAAATTTTAAAAAAATTAAGTTGGGCCCCTCAAACTTTTACTCTAAGTTCTGCTACCGTAAACAAGCAACGAGAGAATTCCTGTTTTATCACTTTAAACTTTTTAAAGTGGTACATTTAGTTTGAGCTGCAAAATTGAGTGTAAAATGTGTGGCTTTTTTTTAGTGTTGTTTAGGTTTACCCGCACAAATTCACCCTCTTGTAATTTTTTTAACATTATAGTGAATTTCTTTCTTTTTTTTACTTGTATTTTATTTCGTTAAGATTTTCTCTACGTAAAAATTTGGTGTCTCTTTTATTATGATATCATTCAGCATAGTTTTACATTTACTCATATAATTAAGTTAAATATATCTTTAACGTTACAAGAATATAATCTATAAACAAATTTAAAATTTTAATTTATTTCGAATCAATCTATTGTATTATCACTCCAAACTAATACATCTATGTCTCTATTCGTGAGTCAACTTGCTTCAACAACCAGAACAAATCATCTCTCATCATGACTTTAAACAACAAGAGTCGAATTTATTAGTTCATGATAATTCTATAAACTAGATTTACCACTTTAAACCTTATAATATAACTTATATTCAATTAGACCACTATAGAAATGATAATCATTACTCTTTAACGACGATTACACTGTTGATTTCATTGTTAGATTAATATCACTGTGATGAGGAGCAGCTGATGGTCAATTTTAACTTTAGAAGATTAAATTAAAACAGAGGATTGGATTTTAACATTAGTGATAGTATAAGGATTAAAATTAAATTTGACCGATATATTCTAGTAGTTTAAATATGGATATAATCGTACGTAAGATATTATACACGTGACATTAACGCACCCTTAACATCAGCTCTCACGTGCCCCATCAGTTTCGATTCTGCGCGAAAGCTCCAAACTTTCTCCGCATCTGAAAGAAAAGCCGAAAGCCCCAATCTGAGGCCCCAATCGAAATCAAATCCCTAAAAACAATAAAACAATTTCGATATTTTATCTAGAAATTTGGAAGATAACAACTCCGATTTCCTTCTTTTTGTTTGAAATTCTGAAAATTTTGGATAGAGATGACAGAGGACGGTGGCGCTAGGGTTTCCTCCGATGACCCGGCTGTAAGCAACAGTGCTTCACAGACAAGACAAAGGTATTGGATTTCTTTTTGTTTTCTCTTAAATTTCAATTCTTAAACCCTAATTTCATCATGTACTTAATTTCGTTCGATGACCTGGCTGTAACAAACAGCAATTCACAGACTAGACAAAGATATCGAATTTCTTTTTCGTTTCTCGTAAATTTCAATTCTTAAACCTTAATTTCCCCATCAATAGTTCTTTTTTGGAATCAATCAAAAGAATTATTGAATTTGATAGTTCAACTGGTTTGTTGGAGGTAAATAAGTCATCTCAAAAGATGAAGAATGTTGTCAAATCCAGTTGGATGAATTGAAGTATTTAGCATTTCTGCCTAATCGAGCTATAAGTTTAATGCCATGCCTGGCAGGTACAATTTTTAATAGTTGGGTTGGGTTATTATGCAGGAAAAAGAGGAAGTGGGATCAGCCTGCAGAGGTTTTTGTTTCGGCTGGATTTGCTGTCCCATTTACCAACATGGGAAATCTTGCTGGCATGCCATTTCCTGGTGTAGTTCCAGTACCAGGCACCTTTCTGCCAAATACACTTGCTGCAAGCGGTACAGCTGTTACCCCATTCTTTCAACAGCATGCTGCTCCAGTGGTACCAAAACAAAATCAAGTACGAAAAATAGATGCTGGCTTTGCACAAAGAAAATTCATTGTCAGTTTGTCACCTGACATGTGCATGAGACTTGAGGATGATTATGTCAATAGTTTGTTCTGTCTTATAAAATGTCACTTGCAAATATTTTTCTTTAGCTGTCAGTTGTTTTCTTCTTTTTTGCTATTTCAACGCTTATCACTAACAACATTAGTACTTAAAATGATATTTTGTACACCGATAAGTTTGGGTAGTCAATATACCTGACTTGTGAGAGAATACTTGATTTCTTAACGAAAAGAGCTCTACTTTTTGGATTTAGTATTAAAGCATATGGACCAAATATGTTCAGCTGAATATGTACTGATTGTTTCTTCCCTTCCTTCTTAATTGCTGATAGTTTATTTTTTTATGGATATTTCTGCCTGGATGGTTACATATTTGGATGTTTTGATCCGATCATCTGATCACAGTGTAGTCGTAGGCTATCCCTAGAAGTCTCGTATGTCAGGGGATTTGTATTTTTGTCTTTTTGATGATTTGTTTGTATATAAAAATGCTAAACCGATTTTTACTTGTATATTTACAAATTTGTTAATTGTGTTATTTAATCATTCATTTCGTTTGTACAATTTTATAGACTAAGATCCAGGATGAATTAGTGATTGCTAGAGAAATTGTAATAAATGATGCGGAATCTTCTGTTCGGTACAAGCTCACAAAGCGCCAGACACAGGAAGAGGTAAATGTCTTTTTCTTTGCTCAACAATATGGAAAAAGGGTTTGTTGTTACAATAGGGGAGAGTTCTTTCGTTAAATTTTGATGAGTAGCTTGTCATCTTTCAGATTCAAAGGTGCACTGGTGCTGTGGTGATAACTAGGTAAGTTTCATTAAGTAGATGTGCAGATGCTTTTGAACAATTATTTTTCTTGTTTTCCTTTTATTCCTTGACATGATTGGTTTGCAGGGGCAAGTATCACCCACCAAATGCTCCGCCTGATGGAGAAAAGCCTCTCTATCTTCATATATCTGCTGCCGCTCATGTACGTGTATTCTGTTTATCTTTACAAACCGTTTGTGGGTCATATAGCGATTTTTGTTTTTGTTTTTGAAATTTCTTTGTCATCATGAAAGTTCATGTACATATGCTTTCTTCTAATGTCAGCTTGTGGTTGACATAAAAAATAACATTAAAAAACTAAATAGTTGTTTTATTGAGAGAAAAGAGATTTACAAAGCTTGTTTAATTATCATTGCAGTTAAAAGAGACAGCGGAGCGAATTTTAGCTGTAGATCGTGCGGCTGCCATGGTTGAAGAACTTTTGAAACATGGTCAGAGCTCGCAAGCAGGTACTTCCCCTTTTAAGGAAGCTGTGATGAATGGTGTGAAGGTATGCTTCAACTGCAAACCAAATTATTGAGCTGTGAGATTTAAATAATTGATTACAGGGTAATTCTCTAATCAAACCTGGTTTTTCAGGCATTTAGCACATGTGTATATTTGGGCTTTGATGCAGACCCATCACTGAATGTAGCCGCACGTATACGTGGACCAAATGTGAGATTTTCATCTACTTCTATTTTGCAGTTTCACTAATCTTATAAGGGATTATATGCTAATCTCATATGCTATCGTGATGTTTTGTTATGCCTAGTTAATAGTCTTGTTTTTTTCCCTATATAATCTTATAATTATCTGTGAACTGTAGCTGTTGTTCTATTCTATGATTAGTTTGTACAATCAGATGGCAATACAATCTTTGTATAATTAAATGAAAATCAGCTATCTGATGTTAAAGATGTGTTCTAATTCTCACCTTCCCTAAACAAAACCTTCATCGCAAATCCTCTTACTAATGTGCATGCTTCTGTTATTTGTGTCTTGTACCGGTTTACTTGTTTGAGTATTCTGTTTAATCAGTTTATTTAAATTTTTCATTTCATTTGTTAAAGATGAGAGATTCTAATGTTTGAAGCTCTCTCTGACATCTCCATGCAATTGGGGGAGCATGTTTTTGTGTTGCTGGTGGTTCGGTTTTGTACTTGCAGGACCAGTATATAAATCACATTATGAATGAAACAGGAGCAACTGTCACACTACGAGGATGTGGTTCTGGAAACTCTGAGAGCCTGCAGGGTGAAGGTACTTTTATGCTGTGCAAAATACAGATTCTTTTTCTTTTCCTATTTCTTTATAATTTTAGGCAAACCTAAGGATTTATGTTGTTACTCTATGATTTGCTTTTCAAAATATTATAGTTTTATCTGGTCTTCTTGTGGTTGCAGAAGCACAACAACCACTGCACTTATTCTTGTCCAGTAACAATCCTAAAAGTCTTGATGATGCCAAGCGTTTGGCAGAGAATCTCATGGACACTATCAGTCTAGAGTTCGGTGCATCCAGGTAATCAGGTTTCTGTTTTGCTGAGGGGTGGTGATAGTAATTTTATAGTCTCGTCACTCGTGGTTGTCATTTTGGATTGGAGTAACCTGTTTCTTTCCATCCATTTTAGGATTTCATCAAGTAAGGTTTATGGTGCAGTTCCTCCTCCACAGCAGTTGTTGACTGGAGTTCAAAGTTCTGCAACTGAACAAAACCTAAATGCTAGTTCAGCTGGCGGTTTGACATCAATGCCAGTTGCTGCTCCAGCTCCAGTTCCACCTCCACCTGTTTCAATCCCTGGGGTCACTACTAGCTATTCTCAAGGGATGGCTGTGGGGATGCCTAATTCTGGGCCAATCCAAGCAAATTCAGTTGGTTATCCACAGCCTTTGGTGACGACAGGGACAAGCTATATTGGATATGGTGGGATATACCCGCAAGCAACACCTTTGCAACAGGTAGCATTAGTTCTTAGACAATCATCTCCAATCCCCTCCACTGTTGTACCTGCAACATCTGTAGCAAGCGCGGCTGTTCCTCCAATGTCAGCTGTCAGTACAGTAACCAAATCAAGTGTTAGCTCTGCTTTACATTCAGGGAAAGAGCAACGGCCTCCACAAAAGCGGAAGTTCCAGGAGTTACCGGCTAGTTCAAAGGGCTCTTCAAGACTCAACCAGGTATCAGTGCATTTTTCTGTTAGTTTACTTTCAAGCGAAGCTATGAGGTATACAAATTTATATTATTTGAGTGCCATAATGGCCAAAAGATAAAGTCTTACTCCATTCTGGCTTTTTGGTTCAAATAGTGTACAAGTTCTGGTTCATGACAGTCTGGTGTAAGTTCTATATTCATTTAGAAATCCTTGGCCAATGGAGCATTACCATTCGTGGTTCTCACACTGATTTTTTTTGGGTAGGGGGTAGGGCTTTGGAATTTGGGTTGTCTATAATTTTTTGAAAGAGAATGTTGACTATGAATAATTTAGGACCATTTGTGATGAAACTGGTCTGGCTCATGCCAGAGGGCCTATCTCTACTTGATAAATGTTGTTAATGCAATTAGAATTTTGACAAGTAACCTTGAACTGGCTTTGACACTTTTTTTGAAGTTTGAGCAAATTTTATCTTAGAGAAAATTGTATTTTAATTAACTTTAAAATTCATTATTCGTTTAAAGGAAATTTTTTTTTATTAGCCCATGGGTTGAAGCTTTTTATTTGAAGTATATTTGTGAATGGAAGCATTTCCAAGTAGTTTAGTTTCAATGCCCATGTTATAGTCCATAATTCCATGTGGTAGAAATTTAATCTTGACTACTGCTATATCATATGGTGGGTAATGTAAAGGGGAATGGTTCTATCTTGCTACTTCTTGAATTTCACTTTTTCAATCATCTCAATCCCGGGTGACCTTTGCATGGGTAGTTCTAAGTCAATCAAGCTTGTCTGCATATGTGGCCATGCATGATATCATGATTGTAATATTTTGCCAGACTCATGTTGGTACTTGTCCCCTTATGTTTATGCATCCACCTGCTTCAGCTCCAGTTTCGCCCCTTAAATATGGGAATAAACATTATAGAGAAAGGGGGAACCTCTGCAAGTTAATGTGATTAAATGTAGTACTTTGCATTTATGCTATTGGATTTATGATTATATTTTCTGCTGACTTTCTCTGCTTATCATTCCAGGTATTTTCTCTGACATTCTAAGAAGCTAATAGGCTGATACGGGACCTCTGTTAGGGCCATTGGTTTGTATGTTTCACAGGGTTTTCAGTTTCAGAGGAGAAATTTGATGAGTTTTTCCTGCTTCAAAACCATGATCAGCGACTGCCTCAAGATTTTTTACCCTTTGATTGGGTGTATAGCTTCATGTCATGCACTTTGCGTTTATATTATGTTGTGTCTTCCATTGTTAGCGTCTTATAGAACGTGCGAGCTGAAGTCTCATTTAAAGGCTCTTTGGTGTCAATATGGTGTAGCATTTTTGTTTAGGATTTTACTTTAAAGCTGAAGCTCCTATTGAAAATGCATGAAATACATTTTAATAAGTACATAAGCGGACAACAAATTTTGTGCCACTGGAACCATTATTTGGCGACAGTGACACCGTACATGACATCTGCCATTTTTTAGTTTTGCATCTTGGCACAAACTACCCTAGTTCTTGATTTGAAAATTTCAAGTCTCAATGTTGGCGTATAGGGTCCTAACATCTGTTCAGTGAAAGACATCAAGGGTCAAATTAACTAATTCTTTTTCCAGATATTTCTCATTAACTGTTATATTACCACTATTGAGAAATTAGGCTTGGATTGTTTTTGTGTAACTCATTTCAGGTATCTGAATCATCAAATTCAAACAAGCCATTGGGAGACTTGGGAGTGAGAAATGTATCAACTATGCCTGCTCCAAAGAAGCTGATTAATCCATCCGCCGATGGAATGCCACCACCACCTCCAAAAACCTTGCTACCTCCTCCAGCTCCAAAATCCATGATGCCTCCGCCACCTCCGCCCAAGTTCACGTCATCAAAACCACCTGGGAAATTGCATGACAAGAACAAAGATAACAGTAAAGCTAAACTTGATGATGTCCCTGGTAGAGTTGATTCCTAAACTGGCTATTTTAAATATTTCTTGTTCTAAATTTGCTTTCTTGTAATGAATAGTTCTGTGATGTTTGACTAACATCTAGTAAATGATTTCTTGAATTGTGAAATTTATAATACTTATCCAAATTGTTTGGTTGTTTCAGACACCTTGATGCAGTTAATGTCATATGGGGATGAAGATGAAGATGATGATTCCGAGGAAAGCAGTGACGAATCGCAAAATAATAACTCCAATGCAAATGGACTTCGAAAACCATTCTGGGCGTTGTGAGTCGGATGGCTTCTACCAAGCGCGTACCAATAACGTGTTTTTGCTTTGATTCCTTTGTTATCGTAACTCAGCAAGTACTTATTTAGTACAAAAAGGTGAAGTAACTCCAACCTATCGCGGTGAGATTGCTTGCATTGCGGCATTTAGAAGTTGAAAATCCGATAGAATTTGTGTTGTATTATTGGTTGTAATTTGCCGTTGAAGTAGACTGTTAGTTTCCTTTAATGTTTTGGTGAAATGGGAAAATCTGTTAGGAAGGAGACTGGCTTTACATCAAAGCTTATAACTATTTTTTTTAATGAAAACTTTCATTTATTTTGATGTCCAAAATTAATAGTAATTTGATCAAAGGTCCAAGCCATGTGATCAACTGGTTTGATTTTTTTTCTTCTTCTATTCAATGTCTAAAATTTTTATAACCCTAAACTTCAAACCCAAGCTGCAATAATAAAGATCTTAACCGAGTTAAGATTCAGCTTCATATGTTTAAAAATCATTTTATTTCTTCTAAAATACTATATATTTATTTGGAATTAGATAATTTAATTATTTATTTTATCTATTCAATTTGTGTAAAAATTTAAAACAGTCTTTAGAAGAAGTGGTTAAAGTTCTTAGTTGACAATAAAGATACTCCCTTCGTCCCACAATTTTTGTCCCTTATTAACTTTTTTTGGTCAATTTTTTTCAACTTTGACTCATAATTATTTAAAATGTATCATTGATAAAAATATGAAAAAAATATATTTTAAAAATCACTAATCGAGTAGTTTTCAAATATATATTTTATAAAAATTAATTATTTAAAATATTCAATATAATAATAGTCAAAGTTTAAAATTTTTTACTTTCAAAAAGTCAATAAAGAACATTTTTTATGGGACGGAGGGAGTAGAATTATTAACTTATACACAAGCTGTGGAAACAAAACACAATCGTCTTAATTTTAATGTTTAGAGTTTAGGAGTGTTAGTGTATGAGTTTATAATTTAGGGTTTATGGTTAGAATTTAGAAGTTAGAATTAGAATTTAGAATTTAAGGTTAGAGTACTATGGTTAGAAATTTAAGTTTTAATTCATAAACCCTAAACCCAAAATTTTATCAACAATCCCTAAATTCAAAACTATTACACATCTATAAACACTAAACTTTAAAACTAAGACGTATGTATAAATAAAATTTCAAAAACATTTATGCATAGAATAATTACCCTTAAAAGATATTGTGAAATTCAGCACCGAAAAGGAAAATGAAAGATATTGCAAAAGTAATTCGGTCATTTGGGACAAAATAGCCGCAATGGAAATTCCAAACGTTATGTTAAATCTCAACGGCTAGTAGGGCACTCAAAATTAGACCGTTACAATCCCTTCCGAGTTTCCATTTTATTTATACATATAAATTCCACATATACACACCCGATTTAATTCAATCAATCCCATTTCTTCAACCCCACTTGAATTTAATCCTTTTTTTATTGATCTCATAGTTCAAAGCAGCAACATCTCTCATTTCAATGGCGGAGCAAGCTATGGAAAACCAGCCTTTTAACAACACTTCAACTCTTCCCGAAAATGGTGGACTGGAGTTTACCCCACCGCTCCAGGATCAGAAACTCGATGAGAATCCTCAAGATTCAGGCAAGGATTTTCGAAAAACATGCATGAAAATAGTTGAGCAAGCGATCGAAAAGCCTTTTAACGGTTTGACTCCGACCGAAAATGGTGGATCGGAGAATACCCCACCGCTCCAGGACCAGAAACTCGATGAGAGTCCTCGAGATTCAGGCAATGATTTGCGGAAAACATGTACCCCAGATAGGCTCAAAGTCCCCAAAGCCTTCAAGTATCCTGAAAGGTATGCAACTCTAAGCATATATATATTCTTGGTTTAAAATCATTATCTGATTAATGAATTTCGGTGTGTAAATTCTTTGTTTCGTTTACTGGTTTGTTTCAGGTACAGAAGTCCAACTGATTCTATGATGTCTCCTGTTACAAAGGGTATTCTTGCAAGAAACAGGAAAGCCGGAGGTTCACTGTTACCACCTAGTATAAATCAAACTAAGGTAATTTTATTTTTCGAAGCTTATTCGAGGTTGTAATCTGTTCTTGAGCGACCCTTTTCATCCGATTCATTCAATAATCATCAGCATGTTTAGAATTTAATCGGTGAAGTTTACATGACATAAGTTTTTTATTACTTCTGTTGCAGATTCATGAATTGCGCGCACATGATGTTGGTCTTTCTAAGAACTGAAGAACTGATGGTTGCTGCTTAAAAACCAGATAGATTCTCGAACCTGATGAATTTGTCTGAAATGGTGTGTTCATGTCAATATAGATCACAAGCAAAATGAATGCTATATATGGGATGTAATCTCCTTTTTTCATCTAGTTTTTAATGCGAAATCTTTTTCCAATAATAGCATTATTTCCCCCTTTCATTAGTTTTCTGTCAAAAACATCCACAAGAGAATACATCTAATAAAATAACTATAACCGGAATCAATCGTTATAATAACCAGAATATATTTTTAGGCCAGATCACACAAAACTTAAACAGAATGCTTGTTAGCAGCATGGTTAATAAATATGGTTTTGTAATTTGTTGAAGAAAATGGACTAACTCTTCAAAGTATCTTTTGGTTTCAACTGAAAACCGAAGACAACCGAAATCTTCACCTTGCCTTCCATTTTTAGCTATCTTTTTGTTTATGTCCCATTGATATATAGTTCCCATACAATCTTTCTCATCTTCATTATTTTCTCATCACAAATCTTCCATCTTTGAGTTTTCTGAGCAAAAACAAGAAGTGATAGATTGAAGATACCAACAAAGTGAGTTTATTTGCAGTTTTGATTCATTTAATGTGCAAAAAATACATGTTTCTGTCATAATTATGTGATGTTTTGTATGTTGTTTTTGTTTTGTAATACAGAAAATGGGAATTGAACATGGAGTTGAAGTTAAACCTCTTTTAAGGCATGGAAGCTCAGTATCTTCTTCTTCATCATCCTCTCCTCGGAACCGAAACCTTGGAAAATCCGAATTCATTGAGTTATTGACACCTTTAAATGTTCCACCGGCAAGTTCGAATGAGCAGTCTGACAAGCATGCAGAACAAGCAGCACCGGCAGGGTACGTGCCGAATCGGATACCGTCGTCCATTTTCAGTACACAACCTGCAACACCAACGGAATGGAGCATTACTTCAAACGAATCATTGTTCAGCATTCATATTGGGACTAGCAGCTACTCGAAGGATCAATTTCTTTCATTGTATAAATCCGGGGAGCTAACCAAGTTAGACGAGCAGATCATTGCCCAAGGTGGGGCTATGCCTTCCCTTAAAGAACTAGAAGAGATGGCAGCTGTGGACGAAAATGTAGGCAAGGGTTGTTCGGGAAAGGAAGAAACGCCGACGGTGGTGATCGGAATAAGTGAAGTTGCAGGGGATGATGGCCACAGCCATGAAATGAAATTACCAGCTGAGGTTCATAATTCACGTACCAGAAGCATATCTGGTCTTTCTGATGAGAGCACTTTTTCCTTTGCATTCCCTGTGTAAGAAAACACCGTTTTTCGCCACTCGAAAGCTTGCATTTTTTGCTTATAAGTTCCATGAACATATCATTGAAATCTTTTCAGGTTGAATGGCACCGACGGTGGAAGGCTGAGCTCGGTAAATAGCCGCCAATGCAACCAAGAATTAAAGATACAATCAGTAAAGCAGCAGCAAGAGCCGGAGCCGGAGCAATGTACTGAAGAAATGAAACCAAAAATTCCCAAAAATGCTAGCAATCGGAGCAGGTTTTCCTGGTTCCGTTGCTGCAGATATCCATGATTTTTCTATGAAATATTATTCTGCCTATCTGCTCATACAATGGCGGATTTTCTAGCCTTACAAACAGACTTAAACATTTCCCAGAGAAGGGAAAAATACATTGCGTTGAATAAAACAAATATATGCGTTGATATGAAGTTTGTTGGTACAGAGATATATGTAATATTAATCTTCCATGTGTCCAAATTGGATCTATCTAAATTTCAAGTTTCCATTTTGTTTCTGTTATATTATTTGCGAATCCTTTACATTTTCTTTGTTTATATATTATAATTTTCAACTTCATTTCTGCAAATAGCATAAACCAAGGCGGTTGCTCTCTCAAGAATTTTCCTGAATGGATCAAGTCATAGGACAATGATTTAGTTTATCTATAGTTTTGATTTTCTTTGCTTGTTTATCTGTTACTATAATTATTAATGTGCCTCATTAAGAAAAACCATCTTTATTCGAATTAGAACCACGATTGTGGACAATGGAAGGAGGAAAAGACCGATTATTTTAATCGATAATCGAAATCTGGTTTTAGCTCAGCTCCTTGCAACTCCAACTGCAATCCTTGCTTGGTTTATATTTTTAACCACTGAACAAAGTCTTTCAATACCTTGTCTGAATTTCCACCTTCAACAACACTTTTGGTAACCTTTCGCTTCAGTTCAGCAACTCTTGTTCTGATGTTATCATCACCAACCAATCGTTCTACCTTGCTTTTGATCTCTTCTTTTCCGATGATCCCTCTTTCGTCCTTTTCGAATCTCAGCCCGACCTTCCAGATATCGCAAATGTAGCTCTGGTTCAGGAACTGGTCTGCAAAGTAAGGCCAACACAAGAAAGGAACCCCATTGCTCACACCTTCAAGTGTGGAATTCCACCCACAGTGACTTATGAAGCAAGCAATCGAAGAATGTTGCAGCACTGCACCTTGTGGTGCCCAGCTCACCATCTTACCTCGATTTCCCACTCTTTCGATAAATCCTTGTAGGTAAACATGGTGTTTCCCCTTTGTAATATCTTCTCTGACCACCCAAAGAAATGGCCTGTTGGTGAGTTCAAGCCCCAAAGCCAACTCTTGAAACTGGATTTGGTCAAAAACAGTGAAACTACCAAATGCAATATATATGACTGAAGCAGGTGGTTGTTGATCGAGCCACTGCAAACAAGTTGGATCCTCACGCCAGAAATTCCCCGACAAGTTTCCGAGCCGATTGGCTGCTGAAAGTGGACCTATTGGTAGGGCTTTGGGAAACAAGTTGAACGCTTCAGGCTCCAATTCAAAACTTGAGTTGCAAAGTACCCAATCTGCTGTTTCAACAGCTTTGTTGTTCCCCCAAAAGAAATCGAACATGATTTTCTGTGTTGAAGGAAAGGCATCAAGGTTAAGCCATAGAAAGTTGGTTGGGTGTATAACAGGCGTCGTAGGTGACAACTGAAACACATCTTTTGTAAGTGGAGTGCCTACAAAATGTACACGTTAATAATCAATTACGATGTTTATTTTCTCCATTCACAATACTCGGTCCGTAGTACTAGTAAGCAGTTAAAATAATACAGGGTGTTTACCATTTTCATCAATCAATCCGTCGTCAATATGCTTCGGGATCTTAAGATTAAACACTAGTTGAAACACCGAAGCCGGCCAAAATGACGCCGTCGGAATCCCCAATTCAGCTGCAACATCGAGTGCCAACCCCAGACATCCATCAGCTAAAACACATGAAATCTTGTCATCATCAGATGCATTGACCTTATGAATCAAGTCCTTCAGCTGTGTAGGCATAACCTGGCATAAACTCTGAGTTAACTTCCCAATCTGATTCCTGTCTTCCCCATCTTCCAATCCATCGGGAAGCGAAACAAGATGAAACAAGCCGCTTCCATCCACATTGTTGCCGAAAGCATGGATGACTCTCTTGTGATTGAACTGTGTGTTAACAAAGCTGATTTTGATGCCTTGTTTGGCCAAGTGTCGGGAGAGCTCCATTGAAGGAATGACATGGCCTTGTGCTGGATATGGGACAACTAAAACATGTGGTTTCCCCATTTCCTGGAGTTTTTCTTTCTGTGTGTAGAATTGAGAGCTGGAAATGTGATTTATAGGAACAATTTGCGGCCACCATTCATTTCCAATGCTAATCGGAGAAAGGTGTAAGCAATGGGGTTCAGCAACCGACAGAAACTGAAGGAATTGACATATTAACACCCCATATATAAAAGAGCTTGTCGTCTTCCCTCCTCTCTCCACTATCCACATTTGTCTTGCTCGGAATCATTTAATTTTAGTCAATGCTAGCGCAGGGCCGTCCCTGGGCATGGGCAGTAGGGGCGCCCGCCTAGCGCTCCTACCCTGACCAGGTTCTATTTTTTTTGAATATTTATAGTTAGGGGTTAATATTTTTTAATATTTATTATTTAAATTTTAATTTTTTAATAATTGTTATTAGAATTTTATTCTTAAAATTTATTTTTTTGATATTTTTTATTAGGGGTATAATTTTTTCAATACTTGTTATTATAAGCTTAATTTTTCGAATACTTATAATTAGGGGCCTAGTTTTTATTATTTATTGTTATTTTTTTTTCGATTAATAAGGATTGAAAGCACCTACAACATGCCTCGTTAAAAAACCTCCCTAAACCTAATGGAGGAAAAAGAGTGCATGTTGTAGGGCTAAAACAACATAAATCGACCCAAGAACACAAGCCGAAAACAACTGCCCAAGGCAGCCAGCCAAATTACGCGTTAGAGCCCCTCCAACAAACCTGCAGCAACCGCTCACTAAGGGTGGAAACACCACTGCAGCAACTAACCATTACACTCCACAATGACCAGCCGAAACCCACAGCAGCTAGCTATTGTGCTTATCATTCTCCAGCAACAACCGCACACCAAAAGGTGGTGTTTCAAAAAACCAATCCCCCAAATCTTTGTCTCGCGCCCCTTTGGCGAACCAATCCGCTACAGCGTTCGAATCCCGCCCTACACATTTTATTGCCACTTCCCAATCCCGCTTCAAGAATTCCTCAATCACAATGACCAAGGCGTTCGCAGTCCGGACCCTTGAGCCATCTAAAACGCAGCATACCGCTTCCCTACTATCCGATTCAACTTCAACACGACGAAAACCACACCGCCATGTATGACGAAGACCTTCTAGAATCGCCCAAAGTTCAGCATTTAGAACCGAACAACAACCAAGTCTTCCATTGAAACCAAATAACCAATCGCCAATATCCGAGCGACCCCCCCCCCCCAATAGCAGCCGCTTTGGTGGTCATGTTCACGGCTCCGTCAACATTGAGCTTAACCCAAGTAACAGGAGGGCATCTCCAACCCGATACCACATTGCCACTTGCAACATTTTGCCGCCCAATCATAGCATTTGGCTTGATATTCGCAGCGACCACTTCATCCATATAGCACAAGCATGCTCTAACCACATCCTCGGTATCCACAGCATCGGGATCAAAAATCTTCATATTCCTTCGCTGTCAAATTTTCCAGCAAAGAATAGCAAAGAAGACACTCCAATTATTCATAATCCGCGCACAAGGACTATTCCCAGCAAGATTCATATGAAACCAATCTTGCAAAGAAGTCGAGTAGAAATTGTTGTGAACATTGCCGTTCACCACTTGCCGCCATAACCCCCTCGATATCGCACAGTCACGGAGTACATGGATTCCATCTTCACACGCATGACCACATAAGGAGCAACCCGGATCACTTGTCATATGACGCCGCATTCGTTCCTTGTTTGTCAGCAAACTCCCTCTAAACGCAAGCCAAACAAAAGCGCGAATACGTTGCGGAACTGGTAGACGCCAAATGATTTTCCTTACATTAGCATCCTGCATAGTCGGACTACTCACAAGGCTCTTATAAGCAGATTTCACTGTAAAATTACTTCGTTTATCATCCTTCCATCCAAGACGATCATGGCCCAAGTGTGGCGACGGCGGGTAAACCGCAATAATCTGCTGAACCCAAGCCTCCGGAAGCACCTCTCCAAGCCTCTGAATGTCCCAGTAACCATCAGTAACAAAAGATATTACTGGGCAAGGTGCTGGCCTTCCATTTTGTTGATAAAAATGAAATAGAGGACCAAGCGATTCCAACCAATCATCATACCAAAAATCCACAAGACAGCCGTCACGCACAACCCAACCCATGCCTGAAACAACTGATTCCCAAACACTACACATACCAGACCATAACCGGGAGCAGTTACTTACCCGAATATTAGTAGGGAGAATCCCTTCCACCTTATACTTGGCTCGAACAACCCGAACCCACAACTTGTTACTCTCGGTAAGAACCTGATAGCCCAATTTCATAAGGAACGCTTGATTCACACACTCCAAATTTCGAATGCCAAGGCCACCACACTCGATTGGTGATTGCACCTCATCCCATCTAACCAAATTCACACCTTTGTGGTCCGACGAGCTCCCCCAAATGAAACCTCTAATCAACTTCTCCAATTCCATGCATACGCTCTTAGGCAACCAGGTCACTTGCATGGTGTAGTAAGGAATAGATTGCAACACGGATTTGGCAAGTGTAATCCGCCCCGTAAAGGCGAGAGATTTCGCTGGCCTCGAAATGAGTTGACCTCTAACCTTTTCCACCAAATAGCTATACGTCGCTTTCGTAACCCGATTATGCAAGAGAGGTATGCCAAGGTATTTCCCTAAATTAGCAACTTCATTAAACCCAAAACCATGGACAATTTCCGCTCGAACATCCATACAAGTGGTTTTCGAAAAGAAAATGTTGGTCTTGGCATTGCTTATCTTATGGCCAGATGCTATGCAAAAGGAGTCAAGAACCTGGCGGATAACATTCATTTGATTAACCGTCACCTCAGCAAACAAAACGATATCGTCGGCAAAGAACAAATGAGAAATATCAGGGCCATAACGACTTAATTTTATCTCCTTCCATCTTCGATTATCAATCTCCACATTTATCGCTTGGGAAAGACGCTCCATACACAAGACAAAAATATACGGAGACATCGGATCCCCTTGCCTAATTCCACGGGTTGGTTTGAAACTTTCAGACAACTCCCCATTCCAAGCAACTTGAGTAGTAACCGAGGTAATGCAACCCATGATCAAACCAACGAAATCATCCGGCAAACCAACATCCATAAGCGTATCAGCTATAAAACTCCACTCCAGCCGGTCATAAGCTTTTTCGAGGTCTATCATCAAAGCCATCCAACCTTTCCGAGCTCTCCTTGCGCGCATCGAATGTATTACTTCCTGAGCTAAGATAACATTGTCCATAATACTCCTACCAGGAACAAAGCTCACTTGAGATGGCGAAATCAAATTGGGAAGCAAAGGCTTAAGTCGATTAACAATCACTTTCGTCAACGACTTGTAAATCACAGGACATAGGCTTATCGGCCTAAACTGTGAAAAATATTCCGGTGAATCAACCTTAGGAATCAGCACCAAAACGGTTCTATTGGTTTCCTCCTGAACTCCCCGCTTCTCAAAACATTCCCGAACAAAAGCGACAACACTTTCACCAACAATACCCCAATTGCGTTGGTAGAACATCGCATGAATCCCATCAATTCCGGGAGCTTTTAAAGGGGCCATATCAAAAACAGCGTTACGAACCTCTTCCTCCGTCACATGCGACACAAGACGAGCTTTCTCAATGGGCGATAACGGATCGAAACAATTCCTCGGCAAGCAGTCCGGTCGCATGGACTCTGACGAGCAGAAAAGTGCCTTATAGAAATTAACAGCTTCACGACGCATAAGCTGGAAATTATCACACCAACTACCGTCATTTAACCTTATCATCTTAATCATCCGGCGATTCTGTCGCGCTTTAGTGGCTTGGTGATAAAACCGCGTATTGCGATCGCCATCTTGGATCCAACGAGTACGAGAACGTTGAAACCAAATACTCTCCTCCTGAGCGAGCACCGTGCTTAAGTCCAACTTAAGACTCCTCTCGAGATCAAGTAAATTATCATTGCTAGAAGCTTCATTTCGCTTCTCAATGCCTTGTATCCGAGCCAACAAACGCTTCTTTCTTCTACCAATATTACCGAAGACCTCCCTATTCCATGAGACCGCTGCCTCCTTGAACCTCTCCAAATTAGAAACAATGGCAAGGTTCGGCTGCCACACATTTTGCAACATCTCAACAAAACGCTGATCCTCCTGCCAAGCAGCAAGATACTTAAACGAAGCAGGGGGCCTAGCAGCAATATCCGGGGCACCAACAAGCAAAATTGGGCGATGGTCAGAACCAATCCGAGCTAAATGATACACACTCGACAGTGGCCACAAGTTACTCCAAGCCTCATTTCCCAAGCATCTATCAAGCCTTTGATGCAGGGTACCTCTCTTCCAAGTAAAGCGCGGTCCCTGAACCTCTAAATCAGTTAAATCCGCCGAATCAATAAAGCTTCGAAGCTTCCGGCAAATGCCATCACGTCTAGAAGAACCCCCCCATCCGATCCACAGCTCTGGGAATCGCGTTAAAATCGCCTCCTAGAATCCAGGCCATCGAATCAGAAGGTTTTAAAGCAAGCAACTGATTCCACAAAGCACTACGGCAACGGCTATCAGGACTGCCATAAACAACGGTGAACAAGCAAAAACTCCCCGACTGCTTATCCTTACAGATAGAGTGAACAAACTGGTTTGAAACAACAATTACATCGAGCTTCACTTGTTATTATGGTACAAATTTTTCAATACTTGTTATTATGAGGCCTTTTATTCAATACTTGTTACTAGGTGCCTATCTTTTCTAATATTTGTTATTATGACCCTACTCTTAAATTTTATTTTTTTCGATCGAACGCTCACCCGTAATTAGGAGCCTATTTTTTAAGTTCGCCCATAAGCCACCAAAATCTCAGAAACGGGCCTGCATGAACATATAAGCAGAAGAACAAATTCGGACTTTGTCAGGTAGATGACTTGCCCCAAGAGCGTAGTACGATCCATTATACCATACGCGATTTTCCTTCCTTGAAGAAATTTCAGTACAATCTGGTAAAAATGGTGGATTGAAATTTGAAAACATGTCAGAACTTCTGATCTGAAGGAAGAGATGATCAAAATTGGGCAAATATCGAAATGGTTTTCCTCTCGAAATTTCATAGTTCTCTCTCCCTCATTAAATGGTTTAGGATGGTGTTTCTGCTGCTCTTTGATTGTGTTTATTTGTTTCAAACGCATTTCGAAAAAGGGTTCAGACTAAATTAATAAATTATGTGGGTTAATTTTTTAGAATTATGATTAAATTAAAATAAGTGTAGAACTTAAGGGCTAATTATGTAAACTGTCACGTTATCATCAGTGCCGGTCCTGAGTTTTTAGAGGCCCGGGGCGAACTTAAAAAATAGCCTTTAATTGAAGATTTAAATTGTAATTATAGTTACAGTCGTATTTTCGGTTGTGTTGTGTTTATCATGATTGTGGATATAATAGATGTTATTTTGTTTATTGTGAGTATCGCGGTTATGAAATTTTTTTAGTAACATATGCTATTGTGGATATAATGGTTCCATATATCGCGGTTTTAGATGATGTCACTACCGTCATATAATGATCGTTGTTGTGGTTGCATGTCGCTATTTAAATCTTTGTCCCTAATAGCAAGTAATGAAAGAAATTAAATTTTAGGAGTTGGTCCATCGTAACAAGTATTGAAAAAATTGGTCCCCTAATAACAAGTGTTGAAAAAAATTAAATTTTAAAACTATTAAAAAACTTTGATACACATGTCGTATAAACTTTAGTTTACACGTGCCTTTTAGTTTTAGGGGTTAGGGTTTTAGTTTAGGGTTTAAAGTGTAGGGTTTACAATTTAAGATTAATGTTGAGAATTTAGGGTATAAGGTTTAGTTTTTTAGGGTTAAGGTTAGAATTTAGGATTTGAGTTTTATAATGTAAATATGCAAGCTTGCGTAAAATTAGTTTTACTGGCATGTATATCAAAATTTTACCTTAAAACTATGCCCATAATAAGAAATATTGGAAAAAACTAGAGCCCTAGTAACAAGTACTAAAAAAATTGAATATGAAGAGTAGATCCCTAATAATAAATATCGGAAAAAATTCAACCCCTAATAACAAGTATTAAAAAATAGGCCCTTAATAACAAGTATTAGAAAAAATTGAATATTAAGAGTAGACTCCTACTAATAAATATTGAAAAATACTCGGCCTCTAATAACAAATATAAAAAAATAGGCCCCTAATAACAAGTATTAGAAAAAATAAATATTAAGAGTAGATCTTTAATAATAAATGTTGGAAAAATCTTAACCCCTATTAACAAATATTAAAAAAATAGGCTCTAATAACAAATATTAAAATGAACTAAATCTTTAAATATAATTCGAAAATATATCATAATTAATTTTTCTAAGCAATGGGCCCTGGGCGGGCGCCCTTGCTGCCCCTGCCCAGGGCCGGCCCTGGTTATCATCTGTTAAATTTTTAACGATGTTAGACTAATTTGTTTATTTTTTTAAGTCGGGAGACCAGTTTATAACTTCTGGTACTTAGGGATGCAAAAAATAATTAGAGCATAGTCGAGAGACCATTTAATAGTTTACCCTATTTTTAAAATAAAAACTAAAAATTATTTAAAAAAAAACAAGTCACATAATGTCGGATTAGGTTTTTATGGTATTAATAAAGTAATATTTGTATACCAACAAGAGTTGGGTGCATTGGTAAGGCACATTGCACTCCCAAAGAGAGGACATGAATTTAAATCTTAGAGACGGTATTATTAAAAAGAGCAACCACGCACCCTAAAAATAAATCGTAAGACAGACATGTATATTACAAAAAAATAAAGTAATATTTGTCGAGAAAAATTTTCCCCTTTCCCACCTGACTTATATTTGCGTTAAATGGTTGAGCTGCCATGCCACCTACCAGACCCCATTACTTCCGACCATATAAAATATAATTAATTTTATCACGTGTTAAATTAAATATTATTTCTGTCAATCACATCACATATTAAATGTTCATGTGATGCAGCAGTTATATAATCAGAATCTGAACTCCCAACACTATGAAGATCGAATGGAAAATCTGACCATATAAAATTAAGAACTCCAAGTCTTTTGTTATTATCCAAAAATCAACTCTATTGAATCACATACGAAATTCCTGACAAAGAGATTATCAAAATTAGCCAAAGATCAAAATGGTTTTCCTCTCAAATTTTTAGACTTCTTTCTCCTTCTCGTGTGCTCGCTCTACAATTCAATAAAAACAATTTTTAAAAAATAAGTGTTCAAACTATTTTTACTTAAGTATTTATAAATTTTTAATTTAAAATATGTGTTTAATATTTTATTCTATTGATATTTTAAAGTTTACCTCTTGAAAAAAAAGTCACCATCCAATTTTTGCTTTACATGTAGCTAGCTTTGTTTTTTAATTTCTTTTTACTTTTTAAATCAAAAACCTAAAAACTCTCCTTTTAAAAATAACCTCAAATCTCAATTCTTCTACAACGTCAAACAATTCGTCGTCACTATAATAAAATCTTCTCATCTCACTGCAAAACTAATAATTTGAGGGAAAATTCTACAACGGGCGACGAAAATTGATGAACACCACTAACGATGAATACCGATAAACACCATTATTTTTTTTTAAATCTTAAAAATCTAAAGGACTAAAATTATAATTAAAATTATCTTTTTAAAAAATAAAAATCAAATTTAAAAATTACTTTATATTATTTTTTTAATAAATTAAAATAAAATATTCTTAATTTTCCTACAGCCTAACCAAAAATAAAAATCAATTTTATAATAGATTTGAATAAAAACACCCAAATTTCCTAAACCTAAACCTAAACCTAAAAAATTCAACCCTTCATCCAATACCCAGCCGGCGCCGGCGCCGGCTCACCCCTTCGCCGCCTCCGCCCCCGCCGTCAGCACCACCGGTGTCGTTAGTGCGTCGGCCGGCCGTTTTCCGTTTGCCGTTTCCAGCAAGAAGCACGGCGGCAAACGGAAAACGGAAAACGGCCGGCCGAAGCACTAACGACACCGGTGGTGCTGACGGCGGGGGCGGAGGCGGCGAAGGGGTGAGCCGGCGCCGGCGCCGGCTGGGTATTGGATGAAGGGTTGAATTTTTTAGGTTTAGGTTTAGGTTTAGGAAATTTGGGTGTTTTTGATTCAAATCTATTATAAAATTATAAAATTGATTTTTATTTTTGGTTAGGGTGTAGGAAAATTAAGAATATTTGATTTTAATTTATTAAAAAAAATAATATAAAGTAATTTTTAAATCTATTATAAAATTATAAAATTGATTTTTATTTTAGGAAAATTGGATCTATCTAAATTTCAAGTTTCCATTTTGTTTCTGTTATATTATTTGCGAATCCTTTACATTTTCTTTGTTTATATATTATAATTTTCAACTTCATTTCTGCAAATAGCATAAACCAAGGCGGTTGCTCTCTCAAGAATTTTCCTGAATGGATCAAGTCATAGGACAATGATTTAGTTTATCTATAGTTTTGATTTTCTTTGCTTGTTTATCTGTTACTATAATTATTAATGTGCCTCATTAAGAAAAACCATCTTTATTCGAATTAGAACCACGATTGTGGACAATGGAAGGAGGAAAAGACCGATTATTTTAATCGATAATCGAAATCTGGTTTTAGCTCAGCTCCTTGCAACTCCAACTGCAATCCTTGCTTGGTTTATATTTTTAACCACTGAACAAAGTCTTTCAATACCTTGTCTGAATTTCCACCTTCAACAATACTTTTGGTAACCTTTCGCTTCAGTTCAGCAACTCTTGTTCTGATGTTATCATCACCAACCAATCGTTCTACCTTGCTTTTGATCTCTTCTTTTCCGATGATCCCTCTTTCGTCCTTTTCGAATCTCAGCCCGACCTTCCAGATATCGCAAATGTAGCTCTGGTTCAGGAACTGGTCTGCAAAGTAAGGCCAACACAAGAAAGGAACCCCATTGCTCACACCTTCAAGTGTGGAATTCCACCCACAGTGACTTATGAAGCAAGCAATCGAAGAATGTTGCAGCACTGCACCTTGTGGTGCCCAGCTCACCATCTTACCTCGATTTCCCACTCTTTCGATAAATCCTTGTAGGTAAACATGGTGTTTCCCCTTTGTAATATCTTCTCTGACCACCCAAAGAAATGGCCTGTTGGTGAGTTCAAGCCCCAAAGCCAACTCTTGAAACTGGATTTGGTCAAAAACAGTGAAACTACCAAATGCAATATATATGACTGAAGCAGGTGGTTGTTGATCGAGCCACTGCAAACAAGTTGGATCCTCACGCCAGAAATTCCCCGACAAGTTTCCGAGCCGATTGGCTGCTGAAAGTGGACCTATTGGTAGGGCTTTGGGAAACAAGTTGAACGCTTCAGGCTCCAATTCAAAACTTGAGTTGCAAAGTACCCAATCTGCTGTTTCAACAGCTTTGTTGTTCCCCCAAAAGAAATCGAACATGATTTTCTGTGTTGAAGGAAAGGCATCAAGGTTAAGCCATAGAAAGTTGGTTGGGTGTATAACAGGCGTCGTAGGTGACAACTGAAACACATCTTTTGTAAGTGGAGTGCCTACAAAATGTACACGTTAATAATCAATTACGATGTTTATTTTCTCCATTCACAATACTCGGTCCGTAGTACTAGTAAGCAGTTAAAATAATACAGGGTGTTTACCATTTTCATCAATCAATCCGTCGTCAATATGCTTCGGGATCTTAAGATTAAACACTAGTTGAAACACCGGAGCCGGCCAAAATGACGCCGTCGGAATCCCCAATTCAGCTGCAACATCGAGTGCCAACCCCAGACATCCATCAGCTAAAACACATGAAATCTTGTCATCATCAGATGCATTGACCTTATGAATCAAGTCCTTCAGCTGTGTAGGCATAACCTGGCATTGTTGAAGTTAGTTGAAAATCTGTTTAGAAATAGTTAGTTTGTTATTTTTCTGTTAGTTTGTAAATTGAGTTGTATATAAACCAAATTGTAAGGCTTGTAAAGTTATCAGAAATAATATTGAAATTTTTCCAATCTTCATTCTTTTAACATGGTATCTAGAGCCCGGGATATTTTTGGGTAATCTGGCCCATTTCTTCGTTAGGCCTGGTAACCGTTTTTCCCTTTCTCATTTCATCCTTTTCTCTGAAATTTGGGGATTTTTTCCTTTTCTCTTCCTTTCGCGATCGTAATAATGCCGCCGGCGGAGTCTTCAACCACCGTCGACTTCAACCACGCCTTATATCTCCATCCATCCGATACTCCGGGAGCTCTCTTGGTCTCCCATCAACTCACCGGTGCTGAAAATTACAACGTCTGGAGCCGCTCAATGCAAATCGCCCTACTCGCGAAGAACAAGCTAGGGCTCGTCAATGGAAGCTGTCGTCGTGTTGATTTCACTGGGCAATTGGAATCCCAGTGGGATCGTTGTAATGCAATCGTTCTCTCCTGGATACTCAACGCCGTTAGTCAAGATTTGTCCGCCGGAATAGTGTTTGCATCCAGTGCCGCACTCGTCTGGACGGATCTGAAGGAACGCTTCGACAAGGTGGATGGTTCTCGCACATTCTTCCTTCATCGAGAGATTTCAACACTCACTCAAGGTGAACTATCAATCTCTGCTTATTTCACAAAATTAAAGTTGCTGTGGAGTGAGTATCGTGCATTAGTGCCGTTTTCGACTTGTAATTGTGACGCTTCTCAAGAGAATCAGAAGCATCTTTTGCAACAAAACCTTTTCCAATTTCTGATGGGATTAAATGAAACATACTCTGCAATTCGAAGTCAAATACTCATTATGAAGCCCTTACCGACGGTCAATGAGGCATATTCAATGTTGATCCAAGAAGAGTCACAACGACTTCATCTCTCGGCTTCTACACCATTATTTGATCCCACGGTGATGTATTCTCATACTGGTTCTGGGCAACCTGCTCGTCGACGCTTCAATGGAATTTGTGACCACTGCCATATTAAAGGCCACAAGAAGGAGAATTGTTACCGTCTTGTGGGTTTTCCTTCAGATTTTCGGTTTACAAAGAAGAAAGATCCTCAAGCTGCTCTGGCTACGACTGGTGAATCTTCTCCTGTCTCTCATTCTGATTCCAGTTCACAAGTATTGGCTTCGCCTGCATCGTTGGTCCCATTTTTTTCCCAGGAGCAGTATACACAGATACTGAATTTGCTGCAGAAAAATTCTTCTGAGTCAGCTGTTAATGTGGCAGGTAACAGTTCATCTTGTTCTGTTGACCATGGTGTTTCTACCTGGATCCTCGACACTGGAGCTACTGACCATGTGTCCTCTGATTTCAATAGTTTAATAAATCCAATTTCGTGTGTTTTGAATTCCAGATCAGTCAGACTTCCAAATGGTAAAACCGTTCCTATAACCCATATTGGCTCTGTTGCTCTTGCTAAAAACCTTTACCTTAATGATGTTCTGTTTGTCCCTGATTTTCATTACAACCTGATTTCAATTTCTAAACTTACATCTGATTTGAATTGTGCCATTCTTTTTCATCCACATGTTTGTTTGCTTCAGGAACACTCCACTGGAAGGATGAGGGAGATTGGTAGGCTAATTGGCAACTTGTACCAGTTTCGGTCTACTTCAGTTGATTGTTCTCAGAAATTACCCCAGGTTTCAATTGTTTCACATTCTGAAAATTTTACTTCAGTTGATTCTGTTCTGTGTCAAACATCTGTTGATAATACAAAGTTGTGGCATGCGCGCTTAGGCCATGCATCCTTGAATAAAATGCACAAAATACCTGTTTCTGATACTTTTCGTGTTGATCATATTACTGATTGTTCTGTTTGCCCTTTAGCAAAACAAACTAGGACCCCTTTTCCTCTTAGTTCTTCTAGATCTGCCAAAGCCTTTGAATTAGTCCATATTGACTTATGGGGCCCCTATAGAATCTCAACACATTCAGGACATCGTTTCTTCCTCACTATTGTTGATGACTTCACAAGGATGACTTGGGTTCACTTGTTAAAACTGAAATCTGATGCTATACTAGCCTTAAAAAACTTCCTTATTATGGTTAAAACTCAGTTTGCTGCACAGGTTTTAACCATTCGTAGTGATAATGGTTCAGAGTTTTTTAATTCTGAATGTTCTTCTCTGTTCTCTTCTCTTGGCATCCTACATCAAACTAGTTGTGTTTATACCCCTCAGCAAAATGGGGTGGCTGAGCGTAAACATAGGCATCTCCTTGAGGTAGCTCGAGCCCTTCGTTTTCAGTCTAAATTGCCTATAAAATTCTGGGGAGAGTGTGTGTCTGCAGCTTGCTACTTAATCAATTTACTCCCTTCATCTGTTCTTTCTTGGAAAACACCCTTTGAACTCTTTTTTCATAAACCACCTCCTTTTACTCATTTAAGAGTGTTTGGTTGTTTGGCATATGCTACCAAACTGCATAATCTTGATAAGTTTGCCCCTCGTTCTGTACCCTGTGTTTTTATGGGTTACTCTCAAACTCAGAAGGGTTACCTTCTTTTTAGTCTTACTTCAAAGAAATTCTTTGTTAGTCGTGACGTTGTCTTTCACGAAAGTATTTTTCCTTTTTCATTTCCTACTTCTCCTACTACTTCTTTTTTTCCAGATTCATGCTTGATTCCTGATTCTGATTTTTTAGTTCTTGAGTCTCCTACATCTAATGATTCTTCAGTTTCAACAAGTGAACCAGCTCCTGCATCCACTGATTCTGTTTTACCTCCTGAACCAGTCTTAGATTCTGTTTCTCCACCAGTTTCTAGCCCTGCATCTATTCCTTCTTCACCCTCCATAATTCCTACTTCCATTCCTCCTGTTTCTCACCCTTCACGACGATCAACTAGAGTGATCCGGCCACCTGCTTGGTTGCAAGATTTTGTCACCTCCAATCCTTCTCATTCTTCAACAGTTTCAGGGCAGTATCCTATTTCTAACTATATTTCTTACAGTCATTTACCTTCTCATACACAAGTTTTCTTATCTTCTTCTTCATTTGTTGAACCTTCTTCCTATTCCGAGGCCATTAAAAATCCCTTATGGGTTCAGGCCATGAAAGAAGAAATATTGGCTTTGGAATCAAATGATACATGGAAAGTAGTTACTTTGCCTTCTGGAAAAACTCCCATTGGTTGTAAATGGGTTTATCGCATCAAGTATAAGGCTTCAGGGGAAGTGGAGCGTTATAAAGCTCGTCTTGTTGCGAAAGGCTACACTCAAAGGGAAGGGGTTGACTATGGTGATACCTTCTCTCCTGTAGCAAAAATGGTTACTGTCAGAACCATTCTTGCTCTTGCTGCTATGTTTCATTGGCCCCTTCATCAGATGGACGTTCACAATGCTTTTTTACAAGGCTCTCTTAATGAGGAAGTGTATATGTCATTGCCTGATGGTTTTTGCAGTCAGGGGGAGAATCTGGTTTGCAGACTGCAAAAGTCTCTCTATGGACTCAAACAAGCATCGAGGCAATGGAATTTGAAACTTTCTGAAACATTACTGACTGCTGGTTATGAACAAAGCAGACATGATTATTCTGTTTTTATTAAGAAGCAGCAAGAGAAACTTGTGATCATCCTTATATATGTAGATGATTTAGTTATCACTGGAAATGATGATGTGATGATTACTCAAGTCAAAGAACTCCTGAATCAAAGCTTCAAGATGAAAGATTTGGGGGAATTGAAATACTTCCTAGGGTTGGAAGTTTTAAGATCATCAGAAGGAATAATAGTCAACCAAAGGAAGTATGCTCTAGAACTTATTGAGAGCACAGGTTTGGGAGGAGCAAAGCCAGCTTTATCTCCTTTAGAGCAGAATCTAAAATTGACTACACCAGATTATGATGAAGGTGTACAACTTGAGTCTGCTGATGCTTTACTGCAAGACAAATCAGTCTTCCAACGGTTGATAGGCAAGTTAATTTACTTGACTCACACCAGACCAGACATTACATTTGCAGTTCACCACTTGATTCAATTCATGCAAAGTCCAAAGTCATCACATTTGGAAGCTGCACTCAGAGTGGTGAGGTATATAAAGGGAAATCCGGGTCAAGGGATTCTGTTAAGAGCTTCAAGTGAATGTAAAATTGAGGCATTTTGTGACTCAGATTGGGCCTCTTGCCCGATGTCTAGACGATCAGTAACTGGGTACTGTATCAGAATTGGAAGCTCCCTCGTTTCATGGAAATCAAAAAAACAAAACACAGTTGCAAGATCGTCGGCAGAAGCTGAATATAGAAGTTTAGCCATGACGACATCTGAAATAATCTGGCTAAAAGGATTGTTACATGAGCTTAGTGTGTCTTGTACAGAACCGGTGATTGTTTTCTGTGACAACAAGGCTGCCATACAAATTGCAGCAAATCCTGTGTTTCATGAGCGTACGAAACACATAGAAATTGATTGCCACTTTGTGAGAGACAAAATTCAAGAAGGATTGTTGAAAACAAAATACATAGCATCACAAGAACAGATTGCAGACATCATGACAAAAGCTCTAGGAATTCAGCAGCACAATTACTTATTGAGCAAGTTGGGGATTAAAAACGTTTTTAAACCAAACTTGAGGGGGAGTGTTGAAGTTAGTTGAAAATCTGTTTAGAAATAGTTAGTTTGTTATTTTTCTGTTAGTTTGTAAATTGAGTTGTATATAAACCAAATTGTAAGGCTTGTAAAGTTATCAAAAATAATATTGAAATTTTTCCAATCTTCATTCTTTTAACAGGCATAAACTCTGAGTTAACTTCCCAATCTGATTCCTGTCTTCCCCATCTTCCAATCCATCGGGAAGCGAAACAAGATGAAACAAGCCGCTTCCATCCACATTGTTGCCGAAAGCATGGATGACTCTCTTGTGATTGAACTGTGTGTTAACAAAGCTGATTTTGATGCCTTGTTTGGCCAAGTGTCGGGAGAGCTCCATTGAAGGAATGACATGGCCTTGTGCTGGATATGGGACAACTAAAACATGTGGTTTCCCCATTTCCTGGAGTTTTTCTTTCTGTGTGTAGAATTGAGAGCTGGAAATGTGATTTATAGGAACAATTTGCGGCCACCATTCATTTCCAATGCTAATCGGAGAAAGGTGTAAGCAATGGGGTTCAGCAACCGACAGAAACTGAAGGAATTGACATATTAACACCCCATATATAAAAGAGCTTGTCGTCTTCCCTCCTCTCTCCACTATCCGCATTTGTCTTGCTCGGAATCATTTAATTTTAGTCAATGCTAGCGTGCTTTGTGACCACTGACCAGTGTGAGGGGCGGACATACCATACTGCAGTGCAGGGTAGGTTACTTGACCTACCATTATTTTTTCGGGTAAACAATATTTTTTGGTCATTAATCTATTGTATTATTTTTTCTTTTGGTCACCAAGCTATTAATTTTTGGTAAAATTTCACTAAAATTATATTTTCTTATTTTGGTCACTAATGTCATTTTTTCTTACCAACCATTAATTTTGGGGTAAACTACATTTGTGGTCATCAACCTATTGCTCCTTTTTTGTTTTGATCACTGAACTATTAAATTTTTGTAAAACCTCTCTAAAATTACATTTTCTTATTTTGGTCACTGATGTTACGTTTTTCCCCAAATTTGATCATTAACCTATTACTTTTTTCTATTTTTCGTCATTGAACTATCATTTTTCTGTGTTAGTTTTTTTAATGAAGGGTGACCAAAACTGGGAAAAAATGTAACATAGTGAAAATTTTGAAAAAAAATGATAGTTCGGTGACAGAAATATGAAAAGAGAAAAAGCTTGGTGATCACAAGTGCACTTTACCCTATTTTTTGTTTAAATTAAAATTCATTCCTTAATTTTTTTATTTTAAACTTTTAAATTATTTTTTTATAAAATAAGTATCTAAATTATGAGATATGATCCTCTTTTGGACTGTTAGATGAAGGTAGATGGATGTCTGAGATTAACATTATGAAATATGAAGATTATCACATGAAAAAAATAAGGAAATAATCTTAGACATTTATTTAGCATCAACCAACGGTCTAAAAAGTATAAAAACAATTAAATTTTACATTGTGTAAGTGGATCCTAACCCCTAAATTTTATTATGTAACTATTTTAAATTTTTTTGTTAGCTCCATTAAAAAATTCTTTTAACAAATAATACATTAGATGACCATGTCAAATAATTGAGCCAAAATTTTGATTTGATTTTTTAACATAATTATATTTAAATTAATTATAAAAATAATAAAATAGTTTTTAGTTCCCAAATAAACATATTTACCTCCAAAAATACTTTTTTCCTAATTATGTAACCCTTTTTTGTTTGGAAAATCTATTTTTATTGAAATCATTTTTAAACCTAAATCCTTCTTTGATCTTTTATTATAGATAATTTGTAATTGATTTTGGGAAATTGAAACCAAAATAATTTTTAATTTCGTAATCTTTTTATCTTAAAACCCCAAATCAATTTTGAAATATAAAATTCATGCTTTCTTGCACAACACGTGTCACTTATCATTAGTTAATTTTATCAGAGCAAGTTTCTTTTATATAACCTAAAACATAGTTACACCGATGTAAAATAGTACTAATATCTTAAACATATTTACACTAATATACGTGAATATGTTTATGATTATAAACTATAATTGTTTGTACACCAATTACCTTTTATTAATATATTATTATGCATAAGTGAACTTTGGGAAATGTGCCGCCCTAAGGTGGAAAGAAGATCGGAGCAAATGTGCCGCCCCTTGTCGAAAAGAAGACCGGAGCGAAGATCGGCACCAATTTTGAGCACGGTGAGTGGACGGTTTTTGTCGACAACCTTAGCAGAAGAGTCTCAAGATCGGCTTTAAGAGAGTTAGCTGGCTTCCATGGGAAGGTTCTTCGCGTATTCATCCCTCTGACCAACAACAAGGACAAATACAAAAACAATACTTTTGCTTTCATATCCATGGCAAGCAAACAAGAAATGGATCATGCGATAGAGAAGTTGGATGGGTCTCGGATAGACGACTTCATTGTCAAAGTATGTAAAGCCAGGTTTCCGAGAACAAACAAAGTTTTTAAGGGAAACACAGTCTTGCCAAAGGAGAAACCAAGGTATGTGGTCAGAGAAAACAATGGCCCCGTTTCAGGTAAGAGCCCATCGGAAAGCAACCTGTTTAGTCCTAAAACGTATCGTGAGGTTCTGCTGAACAAACCGAAGGAGAAGAGCAATGAGCGTACCTTCTGTGAGTCTCAGGACAATGGCAACTTTGATAGTGAAAAGGTACCCAATTTAATGGATTTTAGTTTGCCAGTAGGAGAGACCAAATGGTTAGAGAAATGTATGGTGGGAATTATTAAGAAGGATTTTGACAAGGATTTCGTCCAACGTGCTCTACTGAATGACGACATCGAAGTTAAAATCTCTAGATGGGGACTGGATTTCAATTATTTTGTTATTCATTTCAATTCATTGGAGCAAATGGAGGTTATATGAAGATCGAAACATCAGGAATTGAGTTACTGGTTCGAACACATAGGGCCCTTGCTGCAGAATGGAATTCCCCATTATTTTGCGTCCATCTTGCTCTCAGGGGTGCCTCTGTTCTGCTGGCATCAAAGTTTCTTTGAAGCCTTAGGTAAACAGGTGGGGCTCTTTCTTCGCCATCGACAATCTTACGTCTTCCAGGGATCGTCTTGATGTTGCCCATTTGGTTATTCGACTGGCCAGCCCGGCTACTCTGCCTAAATCAATCAGAATAAACTCCATGGGAGTGCCGTATATTCTAAAGGTCAGTTTTGGCTCAATTGATGATGAATTTCAGGGTGTTGCCAATGACAACTCTAATGTCAGATTTGCCGATGAATGGTCCGAGTCTGAAGACACATCTGATCTTGGCCATAGAGTGTTTGTCACGACGGACATGGCTGCTCTGACAGGGAGCCGAGCCGCTCCAGTAGGCCAAGAGCCTCCGACTCATTTCCCAGATTCAGTTTTTCCCGAGGATGGGGGGTAAATGAAGGCTCGTTTTCCCGTGAAAAGAACGTTAATGGGGGAGTGTATTCCAACGTGCATGAAGCTGCACACGTGGAATCGTGGCTTGATTCCTTGGATGAACTGGACCCACCCAATCTCTCGGTGAAAGAGAGGCATGCAGTGTTGCTGAACCATGGGCCCACAGATCCCCTCCCCAAATGTAATTTCGATCCTTCAGGCAAAAGGGTCTCGGGATTGACGGCCCAATCAGCGTGTAAGTATTATCTTCTGGGTCTAGAAATTCCAGGGCGGTTGCTTTGACATGTGGGGATGTGTCAAAGTTTCACCAGCAAATTATCTCACGCGGGGAATCTGTGGATTTTGTTCCAGACAGCTTAGAAGGTGTTGTTGGAGATGCTGCTGATATATTATCCCAACCCTGCCTCAATGTTCGCGTAAATCCAATATTAATTTCTAACCCCACCATACGAACCACTTTATTCTGTGCTAATACAAGGAGAAAATTTAGAAGACTGGTAAGTGACTCCCTTGAAGACATTGCAAGGGTATCAAGTGGGAAGGATGGACATGTTTCCTCCAATTTGGAAGGTTCAGTTGTGGGTCTTGAAGCTGAGTCGGTGTGGGAGATTAGCAACTTGTTAGAATTCTCCTTTAGAGGTGGTCGAGAATCAGTGGTCAGGAAAGTTATTGAACTTGAGCAGGAGTTAAGAGGGAGTTTTTAGGATTTTTCTGGGTTGTTGATTATTTTTCATGGATATTAAAGTATTATCATGGAACATACGGGGTATCCGCAGAAAGGAGAAAAGGCGCGCGGTGAAAAGCCTCATTCGGAAACATCATCCTAATTTCTCTTTCTTTCAGGAAATTAAATTGGAAAGCATGTGTGAATTTGATATCATGAAATTATGGCACTCGAATGCTTTGGATTTTTCCTTCTACCCAGCATCTGGTTCGGCAGGTGGACTGCTCAACTTATGGGATTCAGACTACTTCCAGGTATCGAAAAAATTTATTTTCTCTAGATTCATTGCTATAATTGGTTGCATCAAATCTCATGATCTTGTATGTGGTTTGATTAATGTGTATGCTCCTTCATGTGATACGGATAAAGCTAGTTTCCTAGGCGAACTACTTGATTTCATGAAACATAGGAAATTACCTTGGTGTCTAGCAGGGGATTTTAATTTATTTCTCGATCCAGAGGAAAAATTAGGACATACCTTGAATCATTCCTTGATGGAGTCCTTTAGATCTTTCGTTTTCGAGGCTGAACTACTTGATCTTCCTCTTCAAGGGGAAAATATACTTGGTCCAACAATAGGGATCCGCCTACTTTTGTCCGTTTGGATCGGTTTTTACCAAGTGCGGATTTCATCGATGCATTCCCTGATCTCTCTCAGTCCCTTCTTGACAAATCACTATCGGATCATAATGCTATTCTTCTTATGAGTGTAACCAAGAATTGGGACCCCAAGCCTTTCAAATGTTTCAACTACTAGGCCGAATTGGAGGGTTATGAGGAAACAGTAATTCACGCTATACGAGGTCTCAAATCCACAAATTCGCACTCGAGAATCGGCGGAGTTCTAAAAGGGTCTAAAATCGCTCTCAAATCGTGGTACGGTCAAATGAACAAGGTGGCGGGAAGGTCTTCAAAGACCATCGAAAAGGAAATTTCTGAACTTGAATCCAGAATTCAAAGTGGGCTAGCACCGGTAGGCATTTATAACTTACTTTGAAACCTCCGGTCAGAGCTATGGAAATCTTACAGAAAAGAGGAGAGCGAATGGCTGCAAAAATCCAGACTAAAGTGGTATGCAGAAGGGGATAGAAACACGAGATTTTTCCACCTTATTACATCTGACAGGAATAGAAGGAACGCAATCTCCAGGATAAATCAGGGTGGCACGATCATTTCAGACCCAAGCCTAATAAAATCATGTGTGAAAGATCATTTTTGCAGTGCTTATAATGAGAGGAATAATTTAGACCTGGATGGGATGAAGCTTGACTTTAAGAAGCTTAGTGAAGACCAGTCTCGTTTGCTTCAAGTGGAATTCTCCGAAAGTGAAGTCTGGGCAGCCATCTCTTCCACGGATAGTAACCGAGCTCCGGGTCCTGACGGTTTCAACATGGGTTTCTTCAAAAGATTCTGGCCAGAACTGAAGAGCGATATCATGAAATTCTTCTCTGATTTTTTCCATGGTAGGAATTGGGATAGCGGAACGAACCACTCATTCATTACCCTAATTCCTAAGGTAAGTTGCCCGGAGAACCTTAACGAATACCGCCCAATCAGCCTAGTTGGTGGTATGTACAAAATTCTTTCGAAAGTGCTAGCCTCTAGATTGAGATTGGTCATCGATGATGTAGTTGGAGAAACTCAGTTCGCTTTCATTCCAGGGAGACAAATCTTAGATTGTGTGATGATAGCGAATGAAACAATCGACTCGGTTGCAAAATCTGGTAAAATGGGGTGTGGCTTTTAAGATAGATTTTCAGAAAGCCTATGACACCGTGTGTTGGGACTTTTTGATTCGGGTTCTTAAGGAGTGCGGCTTCGGTGAAAAATGGTGCAATTGGATCCACACGTGCATTTTCTCTGTTTCTATTTTGGTCCTAGTGAACGGATTGCCTACGGAGGCTTTCTCTATCTCTAGGGGTCTCCGTCAAGGGTGCTCCCTCTCCTCGCTCCTCTTTAACCTCGTGGGAGAGGCTCTCAACCTGATGCTCTCTAAGGCTATTCGTTTACAACTTTTCTCTAGGTTTAAGGTTGGTGGTTCTTCGGAGGCGGTTGACATCTCCCATTTATAATTCGCTGATGATCTGTTGATTTTCTGTGAAGGGGAGAAGGATCAAGTCTTGAATGTCAAGCAGATATTACGAATTTTTGAGTTGGCCTCAGGTTTGAAGTTGAATCTAACGAAAAGCAGATTGTTCGACATAAACTTGCCTTCAGACACTGTGAAAGACTGGCTTCGATTATAGGATGTTTGGCTGGAGACTTCCCAACCACTTATCTAGGACTTCCCTTAGGAGCTAGTCGAAATTTAGTTTCCACGTGGGAACCAGTTTTTAAAAATTTCAGAAAGAAGTTGGGTGGGTGGAAACATAAATTTTTGTCGACTAGTGGAAGACTCACCTTAATTAAATCGGTTCTGACAAGTCTCCAGGTGTACTTTATCTCACTGTTCAGAATGCCGTCAAAGGTACTCCAGTATCTTAATAGAATGATGGCCTCCTTCTTATGAGGGGATCTTTGGAGAAAGATAAGATTCACTGGGTTAATTGGAAACATGTTTGCTTACCAAAGGATTGTGGGGGTCTGGGCATAACGAATTTGGAAGTCTTGAACAGAGCTCTCCTCGGAAAATGGATTTGGAGATTCGGAAATGAACAATGTAGCCTTTGGAGGAGAGTTTTGGGGGCTAAATACCCTCCAGATAGGTGCAGAATTCTCCCTGAGCCAGCTTAGAATAGGTCTTTTTCTTGGATTTGGTCTGGAATATCGAAGTCCTTTTTCTCAGAGGATGTTTCAGGTGCTTCTTTGAGATCCAACATCGCCCTTCAAGTTGGCGATGGCTCCTCCATCCTCTTTTGGACAAACATATGGTTAGGCGGATCGTCATTAAAATCAAAATTTCCTAGGATATTCGCCTTGGCTGTGAACAAAAATGGGCGAATTTCAGAGTATGATCGGAAAGTTGAGGATGGTTGGTACTGGGATATTGCGCTTCGTCGCCCCCTTTTCGATTGGGAAGTATCACAATGGGATAATTTGATCAATTGCCTTCGATCTTTTAAAGGAAGCAACTCGACCCTAGATTGGGTTAGCTGGTTAGGCACTAGCGATGGAGTTTTCGCTGTTAAATCCATCCGAAGTTTGTACGAATTTTTTTTTCAGCATCACCACTGTGGAAGGATGTGGTATGGCGGGGTATAGCTCCTCCGAAAGTGGAAATTTTTTATGGTTGGTTATCTAGGGGCGTATTCCAGTTAGAGTGGAACTAAGGAAGAGGGGAGTGTCGATGATAATGGATACTTGCTGCCCCTTCTGTAATCGGCATCCCGAAACAATTTCCCACTTGTTTTTCGAATGCCATGGAGTTTGGATCTTATGGATGGGGTATTGTAACTTGTTAGGATGTACTACTGTTTTTCCCTCCAACCCGTCTTCTTTTTTGCAGGCCTGGTTCGATTTAGAGACTAGTAAAATCAATGCTTGGAGCGGGTACATTCGTTTTGCCATCATTTGGACTATCTGGCTAATCCAAAATGATATCATCTTCAAAGAAAAATAGGTTGACTGGTGGCAGATTGATTATATGGTAAGAGCTCGTATTGCTTCTTGGTTAAAAGTGAAATTCCCAGGCGGCCTGGTCACGGTGGAGAACCTTATAGCGTATATATCGCTGGCCTCTCTCCTTGTGGTTGACATCCCTGCAAAACGGTCGACCAGCCGTTGGGAACCTCCTCCCCTGGGTTTCTTAAAACTCAACACCGACGGTGCTGCGAATTGTTCTAAAGATGGTTGTGGTATCGGTGGTTTGCTCAGAGATTCTTCTGGTAAGACGTTATTCTCTTTTTCGGAAAATGCAGGGAATGATCCTTCGTTGCTTGTGGAATTGGAAGCGATCAGAGTCGGCCTGAATTTATTCTTCGAATCGAATTGGTGTAAGAGTTTTAGACTCATTTTAGAATCCGATTGTAAAGCTGCAATTGAGTGGCTTCAAGGTAGTGTATCTCCTCCCCCCTCCGTGTCGGATAAGGTGAAAGCGATGAGAGCTATGGTGAGCGGTAATGGAGTTTGTATTAGGTGCATTCCCAGGCTGTGCAATGTGGAGGCTGATGCCTTAGCAAAGAAAGGAATCGGGTAATAGTTAGGAGTTTATTTTGTTTTGCAGAGTTATTTTACAGAGGCAATGTTTTAAGTCCTCTTTTTTATTACCTTTGTGTTGTAAAATGATTACTTTATTAATAATATTTTAGTCGGGACACTCTTTTCCCCCTTCACTAGGAAGGGGGTTTTTAACGAGGCCCATCCACTTTAAAAAAAATTGTTTGTACACCAATTACCTTTTATTAATATATTATTATGCATAAGTGAACTACTAAATTTAAATTTTTGAATCCGCCCCTGACAACTGAAAAGTGAGTGGTGAGCCATACAGTTTCCGTCCAAAATTATGAAGTATGTCCTTCAAGTTTAAAAAGGCTTAATAGTCGGAAAAAATGTCCAAATTATATATTTTTTTATTATAGATAAGTGCTTAAAGTATTTTTGGCCCAAGTAGGTGCCTAACGTTTTCACCGTTAACATTTTAGGCGTCTGGTTGTTAACAGTTGTTTAAAAAATCTTTTAACCAATCAAAACATGACAAATGGCTTAAATTTTATTTATTTTTTATTCCTTTTAATTTAATTTTAAAAAAATCTCTAAATTCCCAAAATAACCTCAAAACCCCTAGATTCCCAAATTCGACCACTACCGTCGTCGTTCATCATGCTGTCGGCAACGAAATGAAGCCTCATCCTCTCGTCGCAAAACCCACACATCGTTCATCGTTTAATTAGCCGCCGTTTGCCGCGCGTCGTTTCTTTTTTCCTCCTCTTATCGTTCGACTTTGTTTCGATGTTAGGCACGTCGACCATCAACTTTCGACAACAGAAGGATGGGAGAAATGATCGCGGGGTTCGAAGACGGAAGTGGTGGACACGCCATCGGTGAATGAAGGCGACAACGACTAGAATCAGGATTTGAGACTTAGGAATTTGGGGACTATTTTGGGAATTTTTGAGAATTTTAAGATATTTTTGAAAATTCTAATTTAAAAAATAAAAGAAAATAAAATAAAGCATGTCCGTGTCGTGTTTTATTGGCTAATGAAAATTTTTAAACGACCATTAATGAAAAGACACCTAAAATGGTAACAATAAAAACGTTAGGCGCCTGCTTGTGCCGAAAAATACTTTAGGCACCTATCTGAAAAAAGAGTATAGCTTGGGCACTTTTTTTTTCCATTAAGCCTTTTAAAATTATGTTTATGTCATTAGACTAATCGTTTTGTATCATTTCAATAATTACGCTGTAAATTCCAAACAAAAACGATACGTCGGTTTAATAATTGATATAGTAACATATTTAATTTTTAATATTTTTAAAATTTATTAATTTGACCTATAATTATAAAAAAATAACCCTCGATATTTTCATGTTTTTCAATTTGAACCCTAAAAACTTAAATGAACCCATGTAATATCAGCATTAAGAAAATACCATATTTGGGAATAATCTTTCATTAGCATGAACATATAAGCAGAAGAGTAAATACATTTAGCTGGTTGGCTAAGCTGTTCATCTTTGTTCCATCATACTTTTTTGAGTTATGGGTTTTAAACCCATTATGTACATCAATTCTTTTACCCTAAAGTCTTCTTTTTCTCTCGCCTCTAGGTAGGATTAAGATTAGATTTAAGATTGTAAAAAAACATATAAGCTGAAAAACAAAATCGAATTTTGTTGGGTAGATGACTTATCACAAAAAGCGTAGTATGATCCATTATACCCTACTCAATTTTCCTTCCTTTCGGACTATAATCCCAATATGATTGTAATTTTTGTTCTTTGTTCTCAACATGACTGTAATCCCATTTATTTGCTCTCCGAACAATGTCGTATTTTGGCCTGGGTTGGAGGGTAACTGCCCAGGGCCCAAACCCTACTCGATTTTCCTTCCTTTCGAATTACGATGATTGTAATTTTTGTTCTTTGTTCTCAACATGACATGACTGTAATCCCATCCATTTGCTCTCCGAACATTGTCGTATCTAGGCCTGGGTAGGAGGGTAACTGTCCAGGGCCCAAAATTTTTATAGTCAATTATAGTTATAAAAAAATATTTTTATATCAATTATAGTGGTCAATTTTTTTAATACTTGGTATTAAAATTTTAATTTTTTTTCTCAATATTTATTATTATGGGTCCAACTTTGTCCTAATATTATCAATACATGCTCAATTTTTCCCTAATATTTATTATTAGGGGCCTACTCTTAAAATTTAATTTTCTTTTCAAATACTTGTTATTAAGGGTCTTATTTTTTCAATACTTGTTATTAAGGGCTCATTTTATTTTTCAATATTTGTTATTACGAGCATACTCTTAATTTTTTTTTCGATATTTCTTATTAGATGTTCAAATTTTTTTCAATGCTTGTTATTATGAACCTACTCTTAAAATTTAATTATTTCAATACTTATTATTAAGGATCACAAGCATTTAAATAACGGTTTGCAACCACAACAACGACCGTTATATGATGATAGCCATATCGTCCGAAATCGCAATATCTGCAACTGTTATGACCATAATAGCATATGTTATTAAAAAAATTCACAACCACAATACTCACAGTGTTGGGTTATATGGAGCTCGATTCGATCAACCAATATTGCTCACCAAGTGGTGGAGAGGTGGATTTTTGGGTGGAAGGGTTGTGGAAGCTAGAATGAAAATAGACACAATGATTTATAGTGGTTCGGCCTTCTAACAAGCACCTACATCCACTACCTTAGCTTCCCACTAAGGATTTCACAATCAATCCACTAATTGATTCGTCCCCTTTTCTAGGATTAGGAGGAAACCCTTACAACCGATCAAGCTTCTACCCAAGCCTTGATCAAAACCCTCTTTTACAAAGAGACAAATAAAAGCAAACTTAAACCCTCTAATAGGTGTTTGTTTGCACAATGAAGCACTCACCCAAAACCTAAAACACTTGAGCAAATTTGACAATTTTGGCTCACTAGTGTTTGTCTATACAAGAAATGACAAATTAAGCACTAAGACAATTTCTTGATCATTTGTTGATTGACAATTGAAGCATTAGCCTTCTCTTGATGCTTGGAGGTCCCTTTTATACTCCCAATTGAGTTTATAGCTGTTTAGGACCGTTGGGGTTGAAATAGAGTCATTGGAGCCTTTAATTCCCTCCATAAATGCAGTCTGCAGCTCCCCGTTTCGAAACGCTCGAAGCCGTTTCGAAACACCCTCAATATAGAAAGAGCCGTTGCAGTCTGTCAGGGTACCCATTTCGGAACACCCCCTTGCCGTTTCGGAACGCGTATCGGAACGCTCTAAGCCCGTATCGAAACGACCTGCATTTAAAAGTTAGTTGGGAAAGAGCCGCTGGGGTTTATGACCGTTGTGGTCAGTGCCACGTGGGCGTATCGAAACGGCCTAGCCTGTTTCGAAACGCTAGGCCTCGTTTCGATACGAGTATCGAAACGTTTTGGCCACTGGAGGCACCTGTTTCGAAACGCCCTAAGGTGTTTCGAAACACTTGGTCAGTTTTGAGAGAATTGGCCTTTGAAAACACGAAAAACCTTTATGAAAAATTCCTTAAATATTATTTCAAGTTGTTTGGACTTTGGAAATGTTTTAAATACTTTTTAAATCAGTCCAAAACATTTTTCAATTATTATATCAAAACATTAGTTCTACAATCTCCCCCTTTTTGATATAATAAAACCCCTTGAAAAATTGTTTGGAATTCTCCCCCTTTAACTTTAAAAATATGAATAAGAGATTAAAATTTTAATTCAAATAAGGCTCCCCCTTATTCATTTGAAAATTCAATTTTTCAAACCATTTCTCCCCCTTTTTGTTATATCAAAAAGATTTAAAACATTAAGTTTAAAAATAACAATAGAGGTAAAAATTTGACAAAAATGAGAATTTAGTTTTAAATTGGCTCCCCCTTACTCAAAGCATCATTGAAATATTAGTCCAACATATATGATCATCTAGTTGAATTAAATAAAAATTAAAACAAATAAACACTAAAGCAACTAGATTTTTACCACACTTGAACTCAAGGGAGGATGTGAAGCCTTCCTTCTTCAAGTGTTCTTCCTTGTGTGTATGGAGCTCCCCCTTAATGTTTGACTTGTTGAACATCTCCAACACACCTACAATAGACAATCAAGTAACTTTTGGTATCTAAATTTCTTTGGATCCATAAACGTTAGTTGCACAAAATTTAGTCCCCTTAGGAATCCATTTTTCAATTTCATCCTTTTTAGTTGAAGTGGTTAGTCCTTTTGGGACCCAAACACTTCTAAAACATTTGCCTTTAATAAATCTAGGGGCACTAGATTGCCTAACATAAAAATTTGATTTTCTAAAATTGTTTTTCTTTTCAAGCTCTTTGGAAATCAAATCCTTTTCTCCTTGAACTTTTTGAAGCAATTTTTGTAAATCAAGACATTTTAACTCAAACTCTTCAAGTTTTGCTTCAAGTTCAAGTTTGGTTTTAGAGAGCAAATCATTTTGAATTTTTAACTTTGAAATTAATTTATTATTTTTCAAAATGTGGCTTTTAAAATCTAAAACCAAATCATCATAGGCATATTGTAATTCATCAAAAGTGTAAGAACATGAAGTAGATGAATTAGAAGTTACCCTTGAATCTTCTTCGATGGCCATAAGGCAAAGGTTGGCTTGTTCATCGTCGGTGGAGTCCTCATCACTCCAAGTAGCCAAATGTGCCTTCTTCTTATGGCTTGAAGTGCTTGCCCTCTCCTTTCTTTTAGGTTCTCGTTCAAGCTCTTTCAAGGCTTTCTTCATGAAAGGGGCACACTTCTTGAAGAGATGAACTATCTCTTCATCTTCATCCTCCTCTTCACTTGAGTAGACGTGATGGCAAGTGGAGGATTTGAGAGCCATGGCACTTGCATTGATGCCAAGCCCTTTGATTTTCTTCTCTCCCATAGCTCGGATTTCTTCCCTCTTCTTCTCATCCTCTTTGTCCTTCTTCATGATTTGATGAGTAAGGAGAGACCCCATGAGTTCATCAAGCTTCAAAGTCTTCAAATTTTTAGCTTCGATGATGGCGGTCCTCTTTGAGTCCCAAGACTCGGGAAGTGAGTAGATGAGCTTTCGAACAAGCTTTTCTTCCGGGATGGCTTCTCCAAAACCTTTAAGACCGTTGGTGATGGTGGAGAACCTATCAAACATCTTCTCGATGTTCTCTTCCGGATCCATTTTGAAGTTCTCATACTCCAAGGTTAGGAGCCCAATCTTGGTCTCCTTGACTTCATTTGTCCCCTCGTATGTGACTTCAAGCTTGTCCCATACCTCCTTGGCACTCTCACAAGAAGACATCTTCTCATAGATGGTTGGGCCAAAAGCACAAAACAAGATGTGCAAGGCTTTGCAATTAAGCTCCATCTTCTTGCGATCGTCGACACTCCACTCTGCTTTACTTCTTTGAGGCACGAACGGACCATCTTCAACTACATCCCATAGCTTGTAATCTCTTGATTTGATGAAGAACTTCATCTTAGTCTTCCAATGGGCATAGTGAGCTCCGTCAAAGAAAGGCGGTTTGTCGATTGATTGTGCCATTTGAGCCGGTTGATGAACTAGTGATCGAGCTTGCCGGATCTTCTCAATAGGATGTTAATCCTCACCGATTGAGCCAAGCTCTGATACCAATTGTTGGGTTATATGGAGCTCGTTCGATCAACCAATATTGCTCACCAAGTGGTGGAGAGGTGGATTTTTGGGTGGAAGGGTTGTGGAAGCTAGAATGAAAATAGACACAATGATTTATAGTGGTTCGGCCTTCTAACAAGCACCTACATCCACTACCTTAGCTTCCCACTAAGGATTTCACAATCAATCCACTAATTGATTCGTCCCCTTTTCTAGGATTAGGAGGAAACCCTTACAACCGATCAAGCTTCTACCCAAGCCTTGATCAAAACCCTCTTTTACAAAGAGACAAATAAAAGCAAACTTAAACCCTCTAATAGGTGTTTGTTTGCACAATGAAGCACTCACCCAAAACCTAAAACACTTGAGCAAATTTGACAATTTTGGCTCACTAGTGTTTGTCTATACAAGAAATGACAAATTAAGCACTAAGACAATTTCTTGATCATTTGTTGATTGACAATTGAAGCATTAGCCTTCTCTTGATGCTTGGAGGTCCCTTTTATACTCCCAATTGAGTTTATAGCCGTTTAGGACCGTTGGGGTTGAAATAGAGTCGTTGGAGCCTTTAATTCCCTCCATAAATGCAGTCTGCAGCTCCCCGTTTCGAAACGCTCGAAGCCGTTTCGAAACACCCTCAATATAGAAAGAGCCGTTGCAGTCTGTCAGGGTACCCATTTCGGAACACCCCCTTGCCGTTTCGGAACGCGTATCGGAACGCTCTAAGCCCGTATCGAAACGACCTGCATTTAAAAGTTAGTTGGGAAAGAGCCGTTGGGGTTTATGACCGTTGTGGTCAGTGCCACGTGGGCGTATCGAAACGGCCTAGCCTGTTTCGAAACGCTAGGCCTCGTTTCGATACGAGTATCGAAACGTTTTGGCCACTGGAGGCACCTGTTTCGAAACGCCCTAAGGTGTTTCGAAACACTTGGTCAGTTTTGAGAGAATTGGCCTTTGAAAACACGAAAAACCTTTATGAAAAATTCCTTAAATATTATTTCAAGTTGTTTGGACTTTGGAAATGTTTTAAATACTTTTTAAATCAGTCCAAAACATTTTTCAATTATTATATCAAAACATTAGTTCTACACACAGTGACCACAATAGCAACTGTTATGTCGGCAATCGCGATAAACACAACGTAAGTAAAAACGCGATCGCAATCGTAATTTAAATTCCTGATTAGGGGCCCAATTTTTATTTGGCTTTCGGCCACCAAAATATAAAAAACGGGCTTGTCCCCAAACAATAACTTCTTGCCTGTAAATAATTGTTTCACTTGCATTTTTTAACATATTGATAAATACTTTTATAATTTTAATATAATTAATTTGAATCACATTTGAAACTAAATATTATTGTGTCAAACCCATATTGAATGGAAAATCCAACCATGTAAAATTAAGAACTCTAAATCTTTAGTTATTATCTAAAAAGTCAACTCAATCGAATCGTATATGAACTTCCGGATAAAGAGATAATTTAACTAAATTCCTCTACAACGTCGAACATTTTGTCGCCGCTGTCAGCATATCAATAAAACTCTCTTCTCTCGTCGCAAATTAAGTCCAGTCACGGTATGATGAATATTTTGATCTTAAATATTTAAATTTATTAAATCAACTCTTTCAATTTAATGGTTATTTTATCCAAATATGCTAATTTTTAACATTATTTATTGATTTGACACCCTAAAAAGTTAATTTTTGATCTAGCATCATTTGTAGGAACTCACCCTAACTGGTATGATGAATTTTATTTTTTAATATTTTAATAAAACTAGTCATACCAGTCTAGCAAGTTCCATAAGTTTTTATTTCTTTTAAGGTTTAAATTCTTCATTGCTCCTAGTAAAAAAAACTTCATGGCGAGTTTCATTAAAAAAATTAAGGCTTAATGGTACTATATGTCCTTGAACTTTTGGGGAAAAAATAATTAAGCGCTTGAACTTTTTTGTACCAAATCAAGCATTTATATCCAAAATTTCATCAATTAACCCCTTTGACCAATGTTGATTATTAAATTTCATAGTTTTTATACCAGTTGATGCAACGTGTCGTGTTACAGTGTTGTCACTTAACATTTATAGAATTTTTTATTTTATTTAAAAAATTCTTTAAAAGTTCTAAACAAAAACTTATAAAAATTATAGAAAATAGTTTTCTGAAAATCTGAAAATGACACCTGACAAAACTACAGTGTGTCGCGTTACAATAATATCTCAAGAAAAAAATTGTCAAAAATTGATGGTCAAAACTAGTCAAAATAGCTTAATTGATTCAATTTATGGGTTTGAGGGCTTAATTGTGTGCAATTTTTTAAAAGTTTAATTGATTATATTTCAAAAGTTTAAGGGCTTCATGCACCCTTAAACCAAAAATTGAAAAAAATAGAACTCGGCGTACTAATTAGACGAGTTCCAACAAAAGGTATTAGATCAAGAATTAAGTTTTTTAGAGTAAAGTTCACAAATGATAACTGAACTTTAGTAAATTATTCAATTTGGTGACTAAACTTCCAATTGCTTCAATGTTACTATTAAGTTTTAGTTTTGCTTCAATGTTACAACTGACCCGTTGACCAACGTTAACAACAGTTAAAATATTTTGTATAATAACACATACAGTCCTCCACGTTTGTACATTCAAACAATTTAGCACTGATTCGAAAAAATAATAAATTTAACTCTTATTATTTTAACATTATTTTAATTTGACTATTTTTTTATTGAAAATAATTTAACCCTTAAATCTAGACCATAAACCCTTAAACATTTTACTCACTTATCACTGATCATCAAGGGATAATTCTCAAGGATAGGGTAGGATAGCACCAAAAAGTGAGCCTGGGCGATTTGATCCATTTATTCCTCCTCCGGACCTCCACCCCCATCAAGGATAGGATAGGTTGTTACGAATGTTGGCGTGCTTGATTACCTTAGTGGTGATACCTACAAAACTGAGAATACCCCTGAGTCAACAGAACCTCCATCTCATTCCGTTCGCACTCGTACACACACAACCCCTCTAGCTCCATCATTCCGGTGATTCGAGTTTCTCACCTTTGTTCAACGGACAATATATATATATATATATATATAACAAACCAGCTTCTTTGAGCAAATCCGATGATGCTGAGTTGCTTCCCCAGCACCCTAGGACATTCCTATAGTAAACATTCCACCAACACCTTCAAAGTTTAATCAGAAATAACATGTAACACCCAAGAATCGGCGGCTTGGTAGATTTTAAATTTTCGATAATCGGAACATACTTTCTGATAATTAAGTTCAGTCCTCGAATAATGTAATGAAGACAATTTTGATTTTTTTTTTAAGTTCAATCTAAAGACTTAAGGAGTTTAGGACCAAATTGTAAAGAAAGGAAATATGAAGTTTAAGTTATAAAATAAATTGAAGGCCAATAAAGTAAGTGGTGGAAAGTTCCATGGTTAAGTTTAGAATTTAACCAAAATAAAAATGAATGCTTAGTTACCTATCTTGGTGGCAAGAGCACCATTTAGTTGTAATTCTAGAATTAAAAGAAAAGAATTACCCACAAAAGGGGGTAAGCTACGGCAAGTTAAGGGGTAGGAGAGCTAGAGGAGCTTAGTTATCTTCTTCAAATTTCTTTCACCGTTGAAGAATACTACATGAACCCTAGTCATGAACTTTTAAATTACTTTCAATTTAGCCACTCTTTCTTTAATCTAATTATATATTCGAAGTTTTTGATCCTAGTTTTCATTTGTACCCAGTGTCGTCCTTGGGCATGGGTAGGAGAAGCGCCCGCCCAAAGCCTTTTTTTTTATAATATTTGATATTAAGATTTAATTTTTTAATATTTATTACTAGGGCGTACTCTTAAAATTTATTTATTTAACACTTATTATTATGACTCAATTTTTTCCAACATTTGCTATTAGGGTCTACTCTTAAAATTTAATTTTTCTCAATATTTTTTATAAGGGGTCTAATTTTTTCAATAATTATTATTAATGGCCTATTTTTTCCATATATTTATTATTAGTGACACACTCTTAATTTTTTTCAATACTTGTTATTAGACCTGATTTTTTCTTATACTTATAATTAGGGGCTCAATTCCCCCATATTTGTTATTAGGGACATTGTCTTAAAATTTAATTTTTTAATATTTTTTATTAGAGGTCCAATAGGGACATGATTTTTTCCCAATATTTGTCATTAGGAACATACTCTTAAATTTTAATTTTTTTCTAATGTTTTTTATTAGAAACGTAATTTTTTTAATACTTGTGATTAGGGGCCTACTTTTAAAATTCATTTTTAATATTTATTATTAGGGGACTAATTTATTTTCTAATACTTGTTATTAGGGGCCTACTTTTAAAATTTATGTTTTAATATTTATTATTAGGGTCATATATTTTTTGTTTGCCCTTGGGCCACTAAAATCTCAGAAACAACTATGTTTGTACCTATTTGGTCAAGTTTAGAGCTTAGGTAATCTTGAGCTTAAATCTTTGAAGTTAAGCATTTTATGTAATTAAGGATTTCTATGTGGACTAAAGATAAAAACAATCACGTCTTTTGATTAAGGTTTTATGTATTAGGGTTTATGTATTATTAAAGGATTCTTAGAATTTAACTTATATTTATCATGCTTGAATTTCTTGCTAAAGTGATTAAATAAGCTAAAATCTTAACTTAGTAACATCTGGCCAGAAATATATACACTGGCAATATTTTTAAAAATTCATAGAAAATTCCATAGGTCAAATTAGTGAATGAACCTTATATGTACAAAAGTGTGTAGTTTCGTTTAAAACAAACATTAGTTGATTTCGATCTGTAAATCAAAAGATATGAAATTTTGAGTAAGTGAATGTCAGAAAACAGAACAACAGTTTACTCTTAGGACATCAAAGGCAATGACTTTGTAAATTCACCATAAATTGTACAAGTAGACTGAGGGGCAGAATTATATGTGGTTAGAAAGGTTATTTAGTCTAGTTTTATCTAGAACAATGAAATTGAATTCCGAGTTATAAAACATTTTATAGTTTCTTTAATGACAGTGCAAGCTGACTAGTATATTAAATGATATGTTTCTTTAATGTTTGATTAGAGGAAATGGAAATTAAGGAAACTACAAGTTTGGAAGATAAGAAAAAAAAGGTCTTTAAACTTAGATTGAGGTTATTGTAGTTGCATTTGCCTTAGATGACACAGCATCATTCTGATCTTTATTTTTATGTACCTAAATGTACTTACTCATAATCACAATGTATATGGCTCACATAGAGCACCTTGATTTGACTACATTCATGGCATAATAATTGGTAAGCTCTCTGAATATGTTTGCATTTTATATCAATGCAATGTTATGCTTAATGTGTAATGGCTTATTGTAGTGAAGTAAGTAGACTTTGTTATAAAGATTGAAACAAACTTATGATCATTAATGCCATAAGACACTATGAACTTCAATGTTTTGGAGCTAAGGCTCACTTGTGTCATAAGACTCCTCTTCTACAAATAAATCTTAAAATGCTATAAGTTGCTTAAAATAATGGAATCTTTTGGACACTTTGGTATGGTACAATGGTATATTCAAACTACAATACACGAGCTACGACTCATGGATGATGATCCCATATATGTGAAGTATTGGAGACAGTAGAAGGTAATGAGGGAGGAAATCAAAGAGAAGGGAAAACTGTTTGATATGCTTGAACACTAGCCATTGCTTTGTGCTTTGTGCAACAAAGACTAATACGATCAAACACGAACCAATGCTACTTATGTCCAATGTGATTCAAGACAAAGACGATTAAAATTCATGAACTCAGATATGAACTCTAATGAGAACTCCAATAAGATATGATAAGTGTAAGACGTGAAAGAAAATGTAAAAGTATGTCCTATGCAAGCTTTGAAAACTCTTGAACTCTGATAAAGCTTCTATAAAACAAAGCCAATATAAGATTACTTTGAAGAATAAGATTGAACTATAGCATTTTTAACTTATATACATTGAATAACATCATATGCCTTATTTACAATTTTTTATATCATCCTTTATTATTGAAAATTTATATGCCATATGTCTTTAAGGTCACTACATCACTAGGCTAAGTAAGTCTAATGCATTCATTTACATGCATTTTTAGGATTGAAAGAGTTTTTATGATTCGATCGTGGTTGAAGTTTATTCGAATTCGTAGTAATCGGATTGTGCCAGAGCAATTGCAAGTCACTCCTTTTAAGCATTGAATAATGTATCCCTTTTTCAAACTCCTAGTTGGCGGCATATGAATTGAGCATGTTAGCTTGTATTATGATGTATATGTCTTTGAATGATATAATGGCATAAATAGGTGATAAGTGATGGATTTAGTATATGGTGGTTTGACTTGAACGTTGAGAGTTAAAATTTAAAACAAGACATAGTAATAAGTTTTAAGGCAAGAAGATGAAATAGACCATTATATGAAAGATTTAGTTTGGTCATGCCTTGTATTATGATATGGTATAATATGTTATACTTTGTAGTGGCGGATGCACAACTTGGTGAGAGTGGGCACGAGCCCACCCTGAAAAAAATTAATTTATTAAATATCGATTTTATTTATTTGTGTCCACTCTAAAATTTGTTTGTGCCCACCCTGAAATTAAGCTAATATGGTTAAATGTTAATATGGTCGGTGTTTAATGTAAGAGAAAATAAATTCTTCAATCTAGTCAAATGATTAAGATAAGAGAAACATTACGAAGTGGTGAAATTTTTGATGGCGGTGGATTAAGAATAAAAATCTCTTTCCCTTTTTGGTGTCACTATTTATACCCCAACACTAAAAAATTAAATCATACACTCTAACCCTAACCCTAACCCTAATTTCTAAATCATACACCATTCGCTCTACACCTTAAACCATAATTTTTTAATGTTGGGTATAGCTAGAGGAAGATGGAACACACTCAAAGCAAAGAACTTATGTTGCTTGATTGTCATCTTGAAAATTATATTATTGATGTTTGTTCAGATAAAAGATTTTGTGATCTAAACTGACTTTTTGATTTATTTGAAAAATAGTTGAGACGGTGAAGCATGTTGCGTACCCACTTGTGTATTTACTTTTGAAGTTGGCTTTAGTTTTACAAGTTACAATTACAACAGTGGAAATAACATTCTTTGCGGTGCACTTTATAAAGAATCATCGCAACTATATGTCACGTGCATGGTTGAATTAATCCTTAGTTACTTTTATTGACAATGATATGTTCGATAATATAGACAATGAAAAGATCATACAACAATATCAAAAAGTAAGGTCTAGAAGGGAACAATTGTAAAATTTATTTTTAGTTATATTTTTTTGTAAGAGTTATTATTATTATTAAAATATTATTAATATTTCCATCTTAAAAATATTTTGTATTATTAATATATAAATGCTCACCCTCAAAAAAAATTTCTGGATTCGCTATTGATACTTTGTATGCTTGGTTACGATGATATGCATGAAACAAGGTAATTCTTGAAATGTAAGACATGAATTAGATGTTTAAATTGTCAAATGGTAAGTAGTTGAAATGACTTCAATAATTAGTACATGTTAGCTCTTGATCATGATCTAGTTTAAAGTTGTATGACGTTTTGAATGATGAATGCTTTGGCTAGAATTTTTGCTTGATTTTTATGGTTATTGAGTGTATAATATGCTTAAGATGTTAATACATATGTTGATATTCTTTAAATTAAGGTTTGATGGTAACATAGGCACTCTTTTCTTTTATCTAGGTATATGGAAGTTTTTAACGAGACATATGGTAGTATCCTATATTTCTCAAAAATTAAAGTTTGATGGTGGAGAAAGCCCAGATGGGTGAAAATAGAGTAAAATTTCTAAACTACAATGCCAAGTTTCGAAACTACACTACTTAAAACGCTACTGCAATGCCAAGTTTCGAAACTACACCAAGAGTTTTGAAATTCTTGGTCTAATTTTGACCACTTTGCATTTGAGTCACTAATTCATAATTTTGTCGATTGAACTCCGATTTAGTCACCATTTTCTTTGTAATTCAAGTTTTATAATCAAGAAGTGATTAAGAATAATATATTTTAATAAAATGGTGATTTTTCGGTCCTGGAATGTTTTTGAAACTTACAAATAGGTCTTTAAACTTTTGAAATTTTATAATTTAGTCCCTATTGGCTAAAATCAGTATTGATTGGTTTAAGATCTCTGATAATTAATGGTTAATGTATTACTTTGATGTTAAGCATGTTTTGTGTTCATTTGATTTTGATTTGACGTCAGATTCTCTAATTTGAATTTCGGTAATATCTTCAATCTTGGTTTTCTTCTAGACCAGGTAGGGTGTTACACATCAATTCTTAGGGCACCGGCACGGTTATCCTGGTAGTTCTTCTAATCCCAGTAATGGATGTGGTTCATCTTATGACAGTTTGGTTGGACAAACTCAAAATCTCTCGCTTAACTCGAAAAAACCAGAAGACGCTCTCTTCAAAGACCTGGTTGATTTTGCCAAAGCCAAGTTGTCTTCATCATCTAAGCCCAACAATAACATGTCATTTTGACGGTTTGACCATATCCAATAGTCAGCTTGGTTTTTTATGATACATCTCGTCCTCAACAGTTACTAGATTATGGATAAAATATCTAAATCATTACTCAATTTTGTTCTCGGGCTTATTTTGGCCATTGAAATTACAAAACGATCAATTTACTCACTGAACTTTATACATTAACCTATTTTAGTCATTTAATATTATTTTATTAATATTTTAGTATGATTTAACATATTATTATTAAATATAAAATAATTTAAAATAAAAATAAATTATATATTTTTATTATTTAATACAAAAGTAATTTAAAATAAATAAAATAGGACCGTTGAATTTAGAGTTTTAAAAGGAGGAGGAACGATGGAGCAACAGAAGACCTACCGCCCGGAGCAGCAGAAGACCTACCGTCCAGAACCTCAGCAGCCGTACCGTCAATCGCCTTTCCGGCCGGATCAGCAGCCTTCTTATCGTCCTGATCAGCAGCGTCATCACCCTCTCCGTGAAGACCTCCACCCTCCTTTTGCAGAGGATGTAGGTTGGACTGAGGTAGTTCGGAGGAGAAAGGGTTCCTCTTCGTTCAAGCATCGTCCTGGGTTTTCAGATACGAAAGCGGAGTGGTCCATTTTTATAGATAATCTTAGTCGAAAGGTCTCGAGGAGGATGTTAGGTGACCTTTGCAGCAAATATGGCAAGGTCTGCCGAGTTTATATACCCTTTCACAATCTTAAACCCAAATACAAGGATACTACGTATGCTCTTGTATCCATGGAGACTAGCGCAGATATGTGGAATGCAATTAGTAAGCTGAATCAATCAACTGTGGAGGGAGGCCTAATCACAGTCTCAAGAGCTAAGTTCCCTCGTCATGCTAGGGCAAACTCGCCCCATATCCAGGGTATGCGGAGTGGATATCGTCAGGTTGGGAGCAGTTCGGCTAATGTTAGGAACCCTGGCCCAAGGAACGCTCCTAAGTCTTATCGTGAGGCCCTTGTTGAACCGGTGAATGAAATCCAGGATAGAGGCAAAAGAACCATGGATCAGGAGAATGTTCAGGTCGTCAGAAACGTCAATCAGGGTCGTAGGAATTTCTATTTACCAAAGGATGAACTGGCGTGGCTGAAGATGTGCATGGCAGGGGTGATCAAGGAGGGGTTTGACCATGAGTTCGTGCAGCGTGCTCTTCACAACGATGGGATTGAAGTTCAGGTGATACAGTGGGGTGTTGATAATGATTCTTCAATCATTAAATTTCGAAACTCCGAAGAAATGGAGTTGATATGGTCTACAAAAAAGGAGGAACTCTCCTATTGGTTTGATTGCATTGGCCCCTTACTTATTGATGATATTCCTTATTACTTTGTGAGGGTGGCATTATCCGGGGTTCCCCTCGTATGTTGGCATAAAAGTTTTTTTGAGGAGCTTGGTAACAAATGGGGGATATTCGTTAAAATTGGCGATGAAACAATGAAGAAGGACCGCCTGGACATTGCCTACATGATTGTCCGTACGACTTCATCTTCTACTATTCCGGCGTCCATTGCTATGTCCTTTTTCGGGTTTTCATATAAGATCAAAGTTTCGTTGAAGAGCAGGAAAAGCGATAAAGGGGGTTCGATGATAGGGGAAACAGATCGGAATTTAGCCGCCGACTGGTTTGATTCTTCTCAGTCCGTTAGTGGGAGTGAAGGGGATTCAGAAAGTCAATACTCTTCCATGGGGCCCAGTGTTGGGGGGGACTTGGGAGTTAATTCCCCTAGGAATTTGGAGCCTCCACCCGACATTCCAGACGCCGTTCCAATTATCAATAGTAGTGAGGAAAACGTGCGGTTATATGCTGATGGGAACGTGCCCATAGAAGCTGTAGGGGTCGAATCTTGGGATGATTCTCTTGAAGTTTCGGGCCAAAACTCGGCAGCCCAAGTTGATATAGTGATCAACTCCCCTAATAGGATAGTGGACCCAATTGAAGTTTGTGTACAGAATGGTGGGCTTGTGCATAGGGGCCCTATTGTCCATATCCCTTCTAGTCCGAACATGAGTATAGAGCCCAACTCTTTGGATTTTGTCCCCGATAGTTATGAGAAGGGGGGATCGGTTTTTCCTTTGGTTGTTTCACCACCTCCTTCGCTTCATAACCTTACCAGAGCAAGGGTTTCCCAACTTTCCATTCCAAAAGATTTCTTCCGTGCGAGTACAAGAATGGTGTTTAGAAGACAGGTCCGTGATTCTATTGAAGAAGAGGAAATGGGAAGGGGTGATAGAGTTGAAGGGGGTGTGGCAAACAGCTTGGAATCTGTGAAGGGTTTAGAGGCGGAGTCGGTATGGGCCATCAGCAATCTACTGGAAATTACCTTCAGAGGAGGGCGCGAGATGGTTGTCCAAAGGGTACAGGAACTAGAAGAGGGTTTGGGGCGTTGTGCCTAAGCCGGTCGATGTAATTTGGGACTCAATCTGTTTTCTAATGGAATTGAGGATTCTAACTTGGAATGTCAGGGGATGTAGAAGGAAGGAAAAGAGAAGAGCAATAAAAAACTTTATCAAGAGGTCTCTTTCAGTGTTTGTATTTTTGTAAGAAATCAAAGTGGAAGACTTGTCAGAGTTTGAAGTGAAGCGGCTGTGGAATGGGTCAGAGATGGATTTTGCTCTCTCTCCGGCTGAAGGGTCTGCCGGGGGCTTACTCAGCATATGGAATTCGTCCTTTTTCCAGGTATCAAATAAGTTCATTAATCGCCGTTATATTGCTGTTGTTGGAAAGATAGTAAAGACTGGATTGGTATGTGGATTTCTAAACGTGTATGGTCCCTCAGTGGACTCGGAGAAGCCGAATTTCTTAAATGAGTTGCTGAATTTTATCAAATCAATTAAGGTACCATGGTGCTTAGGGGGAGACTTTAACCTCTTTTTAGATGCAGAGGAGAAGCAAGGCCTTACTGTCAATATGTCTTTGATTTCGGCATTTAGGGATTTCATCACTGAGGCAGGCGTTCGAGATCTTCCCCTTGTGGGCGGGAAGTATACATGGTGTAACAACCGAGAGTTACCCACATTCGTCCGCCTCGACAGATTTCTTTTAACTTCGGATTTTGAGTTAGCTTTCCCCAGTCTTGTGCAAAAACTACTCGAGAAATCTCTGTCGGATCATAATGCGGTTCTCCTCGAGTCGGAAAAGTCAAACTGGGGTCCCAAGCCTTTCAGATGCTTCAACTATTGGCTGGGGGAGTCGGGTTTTGAGGATATGGTATTGAGGTCTATTACGGATTATAAGCAAACTAGGCCTAATATCAGGGTTGGTGGTCTATTAAAAGGCATTAAGTCCGCGATATAACAATGGTATGGCAATCTCAGGAATGATCGTATAACGAGTTCCTCTGTTCTGGAAAAACGAATTGATGAACTAGAGAAGAGCATTCAAGCAGGGGTCAACGTGTCGAATGGTGCAGGGGTACTAAGGAGGCTTCGTGCTGAATTATGGAAACAATACAGAAGGGAGGAAAGCGAGTTTTTACAGAAATCGCGCCTTCGCTGGTTTGCCGAGGGTGATAGGAACTCTAAGTTCTTTCACCAATCGGTTGTGGCGAGAAGGAATGAAAATGCCATTCCCAACATAGTTTATGATAACAAGGTTCTCACCTCTCCTTTTGAGGTAAAATCGGCTGTTAAGAACCACTTTCAAAGAGCATACAATTCTACCTCAGCGATAGAAGTTCTTAGCATGAATCTTGGCTTCAGGAAATTAAATACTTCTCAGGCCGAGTTACTACAGAGGCATTTTACTGAAGAAGAAGTTCAGATAGCATTATTTTCGTCAGATGGTAATCGCGCTCCGGGCCCGGATGGGTTGAATTTTAATTTTTTTAAGAAGTTTTGGCATGTGCTTAAAGGAGATATTATGTCATTCTTTGAAGATTTCTATAAAGGGAAGAGCTGGGAGGATGGAGTTAATCACTCCTTTATCACCTTAATCCCTAAGGTGAAAAATCCGGAGTCATTGGATGAGTTCCGGCCGATAAGTTTGGTAGGTGGTCTTTACAAGCTTCTCTCGAAAGTTTTGGCTCGCCGTTTGAGTGCATTCATGGATTTACTTGTTGGGGAGTCGCAATTTGCATTTATAAAAGGTAGGCAAATCTTGGATTGCAGCCTTATTGCCAATGAAGTCATTGACTATGTTTCGAAGTCAAAGAAGGCTGAAATAGCTTTCAAAATCGATTTCCAGAAAGCTTACGATTCGGTAAGCTGGTCCTTTCTCAGTTTGGTCCTCAAGGAAATGGGTTTCGGGAGTCGTTGGTGTAAGTGGATAATAAAGTGCATCTCATCGGCAACAATATCAGTATTAGTAAACGGATCTCCTACAGAAGCCTTCAAGATCTCAAAAGGATTGAGGCAAGGATGCTCCTTGTCTCCGTTGCTATTTAATTTGGTGGGAGAGGCGTTGAGTTTGATGATAAAGAAGGCTGTAGATCTCAAAATATTCTCGGGCGTGGTGTTGAGGAATTCCAAAAGTGAGATCGAAGTGTCACATCTACAATTCGCGGACGATCTTCTGCGAAGGAAAGATGGAGCATGTATGTAAGGTGAAACGAGTCCTAAGGGTTTTCGAGCTAGCCTCCGGATTGAAACTCAATTTGAAGAAAAGCAGGATATTCGGCATCAACCTCAATGAGGTCTTAGTTCAACAGTGGGCGGCATCAATTGGTTGTACTGTTGGAAATTTCCCAACGGACTATCTCGGATTACCTTTGGGGGCGAACAGAAATTCTGCGATAATATGGGAGCCAGTAGTTAAGAAGTTTCATTGCAAGCTTAATGGTTGGTCGGCGAAGTTTCTATCCACTGGGGGCCGCCTGACTTTGATCAAATCAGTTTTAAGCTGTTTGCCTGTGTATTTTTTATCCTTATTTAAGATGCCCTCTTCGATAGATGCCCGGTTAAATAGAATTATGTCAGCATTTTTCTGGGGCGACAGTGATGAAAAATCGAAAATCCACTGGATTAATTGGAAGCAAATTTGCTGCCCAATCAACCAAGGGGGATTAGGTATCAACGATTTGAATATCCTTAATAGATCTCTCCTATGCAAGTGGGTGGCTAGATACGGTAATGAGTCTGGAAGTCTATGGAGAAGGATTGTTGATATAAGAATTCCAGGGGCGGATTCAAGAATTATTCCGGGTCCTCTTCGGTCAAAAGATTCGTCTTGGTGCTGGTTTGGTATCATCAAGAATTTTCTCATGGATGATGGATTCGGGTCTACATTCCGGAACAATTTAAAGTTGAAAATTGGCAGTGGTGAAAAGGCCAAGTTTTGGCTGGATATTTGGATTGGCAACGCTCCTCTCAAGGAGAAATTCCCTCGGATCTTCGCATTAGCGTTGAACAAAGTTGGGACTATAAGTGAGTTTGGCACCAAGGATGGTATTTCATGGTCTTGGAACATACAACTTAGGAGAGAATGCTTCGATTGGGAGAAATGTCAATGGAAGGATCTGATGGAATTGCTTTCTGGATTCAAATCCAATTCTTCCTCTAATGATGGTGTGACTTGGCTCCGATCCAGTGAAGGTCTTTTCTCGGTGAAATCTATGCGGAAATCATATCAGGAAATGGGCCCGGAAGATCCTTTCTGGAAGAAATGTATTTGGGTTGGTCTGGCGCCTCCTAAAATTGAAATTTTTGCTTGGTCCTTGTGTTGGGGAAGACTGCCGGTGAAGACGGAATTACATAAACGGCGAGTCAATAACCTGGTAAATCTCTCTTGCCCTCTATGTAATGTTGTTAATGAATCTGTTGCGCATCTATTTATACACTGCCTTGGAGTTTGGAAATTATGGACTCGCTTCTGTGACCTAGCTAAGATGTCTGTCGTACTGCCAAATGATCCGAAAATCTTGTTTGAGCTTTGGGCGGATTGGAGTATTCGAAGTAAGAATGAATGGATGGGAATGGTTCCGTTTGCTATTACCTGGTCGATTTGGCTGATGAGGAATGACATAGTTTTCAACAGAAAATCATTTGATTGGCTCCAATTGGAACATCTGATTCGGTTAAGACTGACTTTCTGGTATAAAGCGAAATTCCCCGCTTGTCCTATTCCATTCGACTCTCTTTTGCAAGATATCTCTTTGGCTTCATCGTGGTTGGCTCCTAGTTTTATCCGACCGGCTCTACGGTCTTGGATTCCTCCTCCGGATGGGTTCTGTAAACTGAATACGGATGGAGCTATCAATACCGATGGGGAGAAAGCAGGGATTGGTGGGCTGTTGAGGAGCGCCGATGGATCCACTCTCTTCCAGTTTTCAGTTGCGATCGGTCCTTATCCACCTGCCTTGGTGGAGCTAACAGCTCTTTATCATGGGGTTAATTTATTCTATAAATCAGTATGGGCTCGATCCTATAGATTAATTGCCGAATCAGATTGCAAAATGTCAGTGGAATGGTGTCTGAATGAGAGTAATCCCCCGTCCCCAGCTAGTGAGATGGTTCGTGATGTCCAGGAGAAAATTAGGAAGTTTGGTTTATGTGTACGTTGGATTCCGAGAATCTGCAATGTTGAGGCAGATGGCCTTGCAAAAGAAGGCATTGGGTAAGGTAATTCATGTTGTAACTCAAGGTATTATATACTGTTATTGCGATATGATTGTACTATGGACATATGTTTTTATGAATAAATATTGTAGAGGGCACTCTTTTCCCCTTCACTAGGAAGGGTTTTTTAATGAGGCCCATTTCGACTTTTCAAAAAAAAAATAAAATAAAAAAAAAACACCAAATCATACTCAATCGCCAATCCACAAACCTTAAAACTCTTCCCTTCTGTTCTACCGGTCACCCTCACCTACCACACTTCTCACCACCATTCACTACTCATTGGAGAGGCCACCATCCCCAATACCATTTAATTTTAATGGTGGCCATGCTTGCCGGTGTTGAATGTGCTCAAAGAAGACCATTCCATCAAAGCCCCCGTTTATGTGCTTCAAAATGATTTGTTAAAACTCCATTTATGTGCTTCTTTCGTTGATTTTGATGAAGGAAATGTTCTTGACTTTTTGAATAATGAAGGCAAATGAAATTTTCCAGGGAAACAAACAGCACTTTCTGACATTTCTTTGTTATTAAAAATGGATTTTTTTCTTGGTTTGGTTCAGCATGTAGAGCTTAGCTCAGTGCCGCAATGGAAGACATCACTTGTTGAATAATGAAGGTGACTGAAATTTTCCAGGGAAACAAACAACACTTTATGACATTTCTTTTTTAGTAAAAAATGAATTTTTTTTGCCGATTTGGTTCGGCATGCACCATGCAGAGCTTGGCACAGGGCCGCAATGGAAGACGCCGACTATTAGCTTTTATTTAATAATAATAAAATATAATTTATTTTTATTTTAAATTAATTTTTTATATTTAATAATAATAATAATAATAAAATATGTTAAGTAATACCAAAACATTAATAAAATAGTTCAAAGTAATCAAAATAGGTCAAAAAGTAAAGTTTAGTGAGTAAATTAATCGTTTTGAAAGTTTAGTGACCAAAATAGGCCTGGGAGCAAAGTTAAATGATGATTTTAGGTATTTTACCCTTAGATTATTGGTTTTTGCACTATGTTATGAGGCTTCATGTTAATAAGAGTTTAAACATTTGAGTTTCGAGTTTAAGGTTTTGGGTTTTGAGTTTTAGGTTTATGGTCAAATTATTTTTAATAAAAAATAAGGTCAAACTGAAATAATATTTAAACACTGATGATTAAATTTGTTATTTTTCGAATTATAACTAAATTGTTTAAATGTATAAACGTGGAGGACTAAATATGTTATTATACAAAATATTTTGACTGTTGTTAACGGGTCAATGATAACATTGAAGCAAAACTAAAAATTTAATGGTAACACTAGAGCAATTGGAAGTTTAATTACCAAATTGAATAATTTATCAAAATTCAATTACCATTCATAAACTATACTTTTTTAAAGTGTCAAGTAAGTAGATAATGTTAAATATCAATATATTAAGGCTAAATAGCCCAATTTAATCTTCCGATCTCTCAATATTTTTGAAATATTTGCCGCTGAATTTATTAAAGTTATTTGTTCTTTGTGTATGCATATAATCTTTGCATGTAAATAAATACTACTCTTTTTGTCTCAATTGTATTGTTGTGTCTCATTTATATAGTTGCAGTTGATTTTTTATGGAGTTTTAAGAAAAAAAATTGTGTAGTATAAAATAATTTAAATGATAAGTTTACCCTTAAAAAGTTAATTTTTGTTTTTGTTAGAAAAGTAAATTTATTTTATAAAAGTGAGTTTTTTAAACTAACAATTTAAGTTAACTGAAGAAGGGGGTTGTTGATCGAGCCACTGCAAACAAGTTGGATCCTAGGGCCAGAAATTCCCCGACAAGTTTCCGAGCCGATTGGCTGCTGAAAGTGGACTTATTAGTAGGGCTTTGGGAAACAAGTTGAACCCTTCAGGCTCCAATTCAAAACTTGAGTTGCAAAGTACCCAATCTGCTGTTTCAACAGCTTTGTTGTCTTCCCTCCCTCCTCTATCCACATTTTGTCTTGCTCGGAATCATTAAAGTTTAGTGAATGCTAGCGTACTTACTGACCAGTGTGAGAAAATGAATTGTATACCGTAGAAGATGTCTCCACCTTATAGGTGAAACAAAACTAAGTTAAAAATGTACTAAGTGGGATTTAAACTTGGAAGTTAGAATTATTAGATGTAAATATATTGTATTAAATGTAAATATATTGTTTTGTTTCTGTTGGTGCAGTTAGTTATAGGTGGTTGTAAAACTGCACCTATGATATTTGACTGTTGAGTCTTGAGAAGAAACGGTTAGGAGAGTTTGTTAGTCACCGTTCTCTTATGACTTGATTAGTCTTTTGTATAAAAAGGCTGGTCTTCATTTGAAGATATTACAACAACAATTAATAAAATTTCAGAGAGTGTCGTCTCTCTTTCTTCATTCATTTCATCTCTTCTCTCTGCTCATTCTCTAAATGTTAACATGGTATCAGTCGCTACTGTGGTTCTGGTGAGATGCTTCTGCGCTTCGTTGGTGTGCTTTTCAGTAGAGATTTGATTTGTGCTGAGGCTCCTACGCTCTGTGAAATTCTCTTGAGGTAACATATTGCGTTCTTGGATTTGCTTGCGGTCGGTTCGGATTCTGTGTCTCCTTCGATAGCGGTTGTTTCGCTTTTCCCAGTACAATCTTTCTAATCTCTTGAGTTTTTCGTTCAGATTCAGAGATCTATTCTTGTAGATATCTGTGTTAACCATCAACATGTTCACTCGCAATGACTCATTGGTAACAGAGTGATCTAGTGGTTGTTTAGATTTCTATGATCTCTATCTGTTTGTCTTTGGTCTGTTTGTATTGGACCTTTGATTTTGATGCGTTTGGTTGTCTCAGTACACTTCTTATATTGTTCTTTCTGTTTGCTCTGCCTTTTGTTGTGGATTGGTGTTTTGAAAGCGTGTCTGCGTATGTTTGTTTGAGTTTTGAATTACTGTACACAAGGTGTTTGTGAAATTGTCTACAAGAACGTTGTGTCATTATGACGTCTGAATCTAACTCGACTTTGACGGTTCAGCATATTCCGAAAGCATGATATTGTTAAATTGACTGAAACTAATTTCTCTCTTTGGCAACAACAAGTGAATCTGATAATTGAGGGTTATGGCTTGACTGATTTCCTCTCTTCTGATGGTTCTTCTTTGAGTCAGGATGTCGTGACTGAGTTTGGTAGGGCTGCTGAAACCCCTGAGCAGTTAGCTCGGCGTAGGCAGGATAAGTTGTTTGCGTCGTGGTTGTTAACCACTGTGAGCTCCGATGTCTTACCAAATCTTTCTGGTTGTAATTCTGCTAGTTCTATTTGGGGTACTGTCACTAGGATGTATGCTGCTAAGTCTGTTGCTAAGGTCTCTTCTCTTCGATATAGTCTTCACACACAGAAGAAGTGTGGTCTAACTGTTAGTGCCTACTTAGCTAAGATCAAAATGTTGTGTGATGCTCTTAACACTGCAGGAAGTACCATATCTGAACATGAACATGTTAGTGTTATTTTGGCTGGTCTGTCTATAGAATTTGAATCTGTGATTGCTGCAGCATCTCGTGATGCTATATCTCTGGAAAAGCTCACTGAAATGCTTCTTGAATGTGAGGCTAGACAGCATCTATTTTTACAAGATAATATCCCTGTGCATGCTAATCTTGTTGTTCAACAGGAGGATAAATCTAGTGATAAGAAAGGCTTTCAGGATATTTCTCAGGTTTCACCAGAGGATAATACTCAACCTTACTCTAGTGGACATAGAGGGGGTTCCAATGATTTTCGAGGAAGGGGTAGAGGCATGTTTGGTTCGAATAGGCCACAATGTCAGCTATGTGGTCGTATGGGTCATACGGTTCAAAAATGTTGTCGAAGGTTTGATCAAAGCTTCTCGGGGTACAGTTCTGATAACAAGGATAGTTTTAATGGGAATTCTCAGTATAATAGTACTCCTTCTCGCAATATCTACTCACAGAAGTCTGAGCCTTCTATGCAGGCCTATTCTCATTCTTTGAGTCCTGGACCATTTGCTGTTCCACCCAGCTTTGTGTATCCTGCACATCCTGGGATGTATTCTTTTCTTGGTCAGGACGTGCCTGGGCCTGCTAGCTTCTCTACACCTCCTCTTTATTCCTCTCCTTATGGTGGTCCAACCTTTTCTCCTCTTGTAGGTTGTCCTCCTTCTTTTGGGAATAATGTTGCCTCTGCTTCCATGGCACTGCTGCTCCTATGTCTTTTGCTTCTTCATTGTCACCTTCTTCCACTGATGGAGCATGGTATCTTGATTCTGGAGCCACGCATCACATTACACATGATTCCTCTAATCTGCAGTCTGGTGTGCCTTATTCAGGTAATAATGTTTTGTTGATGGGTAATGGTCTTGGTGTTCCTATATCTAATGTAGGTCAAGGGTGTATCTCTACTCCTCATAAGTCACTTGTTTTACAAAATTTGCTGCATGTTCCTTCTATACAGAAAAATCTTCTGTCAGTATCTCAATTTGTTAAGGATAATGATGTTATCTTTGAGTTTTCCTCTAATGGTTGCTGTGTGAAGGATGCTCAGACTCACAGTGTGCTGCTCCAGGGGAGGCTCACACATGAAGGGTTGTACCAGCTGGTTTCTCCTCTTGTAGATACCACCAGGGTTTCTGTTGCTTCATTGGTTTCTCATTCTCCTTTTGTTGCTTCTGTTTCTTCATCATCTGATGTATTTAGTTTGTGGCATAAACGCCTGGGGCACCCATCTGATGGGGTTCTTAAGGTTGTTTTGAAAACTTGTAATATAGGAAGTGCTGTTAATAAAATGTCTCAGGTGTGTTCATCTTGCTTACAAGGAAAAGCACATAAGCTTCCTTTTACTTCCTCTCTTACTGAGTATACTCAACCCTTTGATTTGGTTGTGTCTGATGTTTGGGGACCAGCTTCTGTTGCTTCTGAAGGTTATAGATACTATGTTTCTTTCATAGATGTCTTTAGTAGGCATACATGGTTGTATTTGCTGAAAAGAAAGTCAGATGTAGCTCAATGTTTTCTTAATTTTTACACTTTAGTGGAAGTGCAATTTGGTATTAAGATTAAGGCTCTTCAGACTGATGGTGGGGCTGAATATCAGAGTTTGAAGAAATGGTTGCTTACTCATGGGGTGCAGCATAGAGTCTCATGTCCCTATACTTCTGAGCAGAATGGTAAGGCTGAGAGGAAGCATAGGCATATTATGGAAATGGGCCTCACATTACTTGCTCAGTCAGGTTTGGATTTAAAGTTTTGGTCCCATGCCTTTACTACATCAGTTTATCTTATTAATAGACTGCCATCTCCTGTTTTACAAGGCAAATCTCCTTATGAGATTTTGTATAAGAAAACACCAGACTATGCGTTTGTTAGGACTTTTGGTTGTGCCTATTTTCCTTACACAAGGCCTTTTAATAAGCATAAGTTGGAGTTCAGATCTAAGCAATGTGTTTTTCTAGGGTACAGTGCTTCTCATAAAGGTTACAAGTGCATGGATGAAAATGGTAAAGTAATAGTGTCTCGGCATGTTGTATTTGATGAATGTTGTTTTCCATATGCTGTTAAGAAGGTTGAGGTTCTTGTAAATGATGTTGAGAAACAGAGTACACCTTTGGTTGTCCTTTCATCTCCAAACAGTGGAGTCGCTTTTTCTGTTTCCATTTCTCCAGGTGTTGCTCAAGGTATTACTGGTGGTCTAACAACTGAAGATTCTCAGGGATCAGAACCAGGTGTGTCTGGTCATGTTTCACCTTTAGAGCATGATTCACCTCTAGAGCATGCTTCACCTCTGCCTACAGAAGAGGCAGTGCTACATTCATCTTCAGAGACAGCTTCTTCAGGCCATGTGTCTATTTCTGGCATGCAGGGTCTGTCTCATCTCCTTCTTCTGCAGAACTTCCTGCTTCTGTTGCTCAGGTTCCACCTGCTACTCTCTCTTCTTTGCCTCTTGTTGTTTTTGAGGAAGCAATGGGGTTCTCTCCTAGTACTTCTAGTCCTGTTTTTAGTTCAGAAGGTGCTTTTCTCAATGGTTATGATCATGTTCCTGCTGTTCATGAGCAGTTTGTTCCTGTAAGAAATGCTGGGGTTGACCATGACGTTGAAACTTTTTCTGCATCTCCTCATATCTCTGAAAATAATGGTTGTTGTGCTGCTGCACCTGACATTTGTGAGAACACTGGTTCTCATCAACAAGTGCCTGCATCTGTGGAAGTTGATTATGTTGTTCCTTTTGCAGCTGATTCTAGTGTAGTAGGTTCTTCTATAGAGGGTAATAGACACTCTATGGTTACTAGAAGTAAGAATGGAATCTTTAAGCCTAAGGTGTTTCAGACCCAAGTGGTGTCTTGTGCAGAAGAAAATGAGCCTAAAAATATAAGGGAAGTCTTCAGATATCCTCATTGGAAAGCTGCTGCTCAATCTGAGTATGATGCTTTGTTGAAAAACAACATTTGGACTCTTGTGCCATTGCCTCCAAACAGAAGAGCTGTCAGTTGTAAATGGCTTTTCAAGGTTAAAAGGAATCCAGATGAGTCTGTTGCTAGGTACAAAGCAAGGTTGGTTGCCAGGGGATACTTACAAGATGCTGGGATTGATTTTCATGAGGTTTTTAGTCCAGTAGTGAAACCTGTTACAGTTAGGGTCATTCTCTCTCTTGATGTTTCACAAGGATGGGACATGAGGCAAGTAGATATAAATAATGCGTTTCTAAATGGTGATCTTAAAGAAAAGGTATATATGACTCAACCCCCTGGATATGAACAAGCTAGTTTGGAAGGTTCTCATTCTCCTTTGGTGTGTAAGTTGAACAAAGCCTTGTATGGTCTCAAACAAGCCCCTCGGTCTTGGTTTGAGAAGTTGAAAGCATATCTTTTATCCATTGGTTTTGTGTTGACTAAGTCTGACTCTTCCTTGTTTGTTAGGAATGATGACAGAGGTCTGGTGTATCTTCTTGTGTATGTTGATGACATCATTGTCACTGGCCGTTGCAGTGAAGAAATTCAAGGTGTTGTTACCAAGCTTAATCAGGTTTTCTCTCTAAAAGATATGGGTCCTTTGTCTTATTTTTTGGGTCTTGAGGTTCACTATACTTCTGGTGGCATTTTAATCAATCAAATGAAGTATATCTTAGAACTTCTTCATAGGACTGGATTTGATTGTGCTAACTCTCTTCCTACACCTATGGTGGCTAATTGTCATCTTTCATCTCATGATGGATCTCCTATAGATAATGTTTCTGAATATAGGAGTATTGTAGGAGCATTACAGTACATTGTCATCACTAGACCAGAAATTGTGTTTGCTATGAACAAAGTTTGTCAGTTCATGCAACGTCCTTGTGATGTTCATTTTCTAGCTGTCAAGAGGATTCTTAGGTATCTTCAGGGTGCTGTTGATTATGGATTGCATTTTTCTGCTAGTCCTTGTCTGACACTCACTGGGTTTGTTGATGCAAATTGGGGTACTGACTCTGATGACAGGAGATCTACATCAGGTTACTGTGTGTATTTTTGTGGTAATCATGTATCCTGGAGCTCTCGAAAACAGCATGTAGTTGTTCGATCCACTGCTAAGGCAGAATATCGTAGTGTTGCTACTACTACATCTGAAATTGTTTGGCTTCAATCTTTATTGTCTGAGATGTGTCTTTCTCTTGCTCGAGTACCTACTTTGTGGTGTGATAACACCAGTGCGGTGGCTGTTTCCTCTAATCCTGTGCAACATTCTAGGTTCAAGCATGTTGAGCTTGATCTCTTCTTTGTTCGTGAGAGAGTTATGGCTGGTCAGTTGCAGGTTAATGAAGTTCCTGCTTATGAACAGGTGGCTGATATTTTAACTAAGCCCTTGTCTGCTTCATCCTTTTTTCGACATCGGCTTAAACTTTTTGTGGTTTCTCTTCAAGAACAACAACTGGTGCAATGTTCAGGGTAAGGTTTGATTGTTGTGTTTTTCTTCATGTGTTTTGTTTTTCTTTGTCTTTGCAGGTTTCTGATTTTTTAGGACGTTTCCTGCAGAGGGAATATTAGATGTAAATATATTGTATTAAATGTAAATATATTGTTTTGTTTCTGTTGGTGCAGTTAGTTATAGGTGGTTGTAAAACTGCACCTATGATATTTGACTGTTGAGTCTTGAGAAGAAACGGTTAGGAGAGTTTGTTAGTCATCGTTCTCTTATGACTTGATTAGTCTTTTGTATAAAAAGGCTGGTTTTCATTTAAAGATATTACAGCAACAATTAATAAAATTTCAGAAAGTGCCGTCTCTCTTTCTTCATTCATTTCATCTCTTCTCTCTGCCCATTCTCTAAATGTTAACAAGAATCTCTTGAATAAAACTTCACCAATCTGAATAAAACAAGTTAAACATGCTTTGTTTTGAACACATATGTATCCGACAATTACACGAGCCCATGTAATATATCAGAATTAACGAAAGACCATATCAGCATGAACATATAAGCAGAATAATAAATTCGGACTTTGTCAGGTAGATGACTTGCCCCAAGAGCGTAGTACGATCCATTATACCATACGCGATTTTCCTTCCTTGAAGAAATTTCAGTACAATCTGCTAAAAATGGTGGATTGAAATTTGAAAACATGTCAGAACTTCTGAAGGAAGAGATGATCAATTTGGGCAAATATCGAAATGGTTTCCTCTCGAAATTTCATAGTTCTCTCTCCCTCATTAAATGGTTTAGGATGGTGTTTCTGCTGCTCTTTGATTATGTTTATTTGTTTCAAACGCATTTCGGAGATTAGTAAATTATTAAAATTATGTGGGTTAATTATTTAGAATTATAATTAAATTAAAATAAGTGTAGAACTTGAGGGCTAATTATGTAAACTGTCACGCTATCATCTGTTAAATTTTTAACGACGTTAGACTAATTTGTTTATTTTTTTAAGTCGGGAGACCAGTTTATAACTTCGGGTACTCAGGGATGCAAAAAATAATTAAAGCATAGTCAAGAAACCATTTATATAGTTTTACCCTATTTTTAAAATAAAAACTAAAAATTATTTAAAAAAAACAAGTCACATAATGTCGGATTAGGTTTTTATGGTATTAATAAAGTAATATTTGTATACCAACAAGGTTTGGGTGCATTGGTAAGGCACATTGCACTCCCAAAGAGAGGACGTGAATTTAAATCTTAGAGACGATATTATTAGAAGGAGCAGCCACGCACTCCGAAAATAGATCGTAAGACGGACATGTATATTACCAAAAAAATAAAGTAATATTTGTCGAGAAAAAACTTCCCTTTCCCACCTGACTTATATTTGCGTTAAATGGTTGAGCTGCCATGCCACCTACCAGACCCCATTACTTCCGACCATATAAAATATAATTAATTTTATCACGTGTTAAATTAAATATTATTTCTGTCAATCACATCACATATTAAATGTTCATGTGATGCAGCAGTTATATTATCAGAATCTGAACTCCCAACACTATGAAGATCGAATGGAAAATCTGACCATATAAAATTAAGAACTCCAAGTCTTTTGTTATTATCCAAAAATCAACTCTATTGAATCACATACGAACTTCCTGACAAAGAGATTATCAAAATTGGCCAAAGACCAAAATGGTTTTCCTCTCAAATTTTTAGACTTCTTTCTCCTTCTCGTGTGCTCACTCTATAATTCAATAAAAACAATTTAAAAAAAATAAGTGTTCAAACTATTTTTACTTAAGTATTTATAAATTTTTAATTTAAAATATGTGTTTAATATTTTATTCTGTTGATATTTTAAAGTTTACCTCTTGAAAAAAAAAAGTCACCATCCAATTTTTGCTTTACATGTAGCTAGCTTTGTTTTTTAATTTCTTTTTACTTTTAAAATCAAAAACTTAAAATCTCTTCTTTTAAAAATAACCTCAAATCTCAATTCTTCTACAACGTCAAACGATTCGTCGTCACTACAATAAAATCTTCTCATCTCACTGCAAAACTAATAATTTGAGTGAGACAATTATAAAATACAAAAATAACAATTTTATTAGAACAGGGAGAATAACTCAGTAAATTTGACTGTTTAAACTGAAATCAAAATTATTAAATAACATAATCGAATAACATCGGTTTTTATCTTATTTCAGCTCCTACATCTCCATGAAACTCCTGAGTTCTGACTACAATCTTTGCTTGCTTTGAATGTTTCCACCAGGAGAAGTAGAAAGAAGTTTTCTATGATTTCAACCACTTCACAAATTTTTTTAAAACCTTGTCTGAATTTCCACCTTCCCCAACACTTTTGGTAACCCTTTGCTTCAGCTCAACAGCTCTTGCTCTGATGTTATCATCACCAACCAATCCTTCCACCTTGCTTTTGATCTCTTCTTTTCCGATGATCCCTCTTTCGTCCCTTTCGAATTTGAGTCCGACCTTCCAGATATCACAAATGTAGCTCTGGTTCAGGAACTGGTCTGCAAAGTAAGGCCAACACAAGAATGGAACCCCATTGCTCACACCTTCAAGTGTGGAGTTCCACCCACAGTGACTTATGAAGCAAGCAATCGAAGAGTGTTCCAACACAGCTCCTTGTGGTGCCCAGTTCACCATCTTACCTCGATTTCCCACTCTTTCGATAAATCCTTGTAGGTAAACATGGTGTTTCCCCTTTGTAATATCTTCTCTGACCACCCAAAGAAATGGTCTGTTGGTGAGTTCAAGCCCCAAAGCCAACTCTTGGAACTGGATTTGGTCAAAAACAGTGAAACTACCAAATGCAATATATATGACTGAAGCAGGTGGTTGTTGATCGAGCCACTGCAAACAAGTTGGATCCTCGCGCCAGAAATTCCCCGACAAGTTTCCGAGCCGATTGGCTGCTGAAAGTGGACCTATGGGTAGGGCTTTGGGAAACAAGTTGAACGCTTCAGGCTCCAATTCAAAACTTGAGTTGCAAAGTACCCAATCTGCTGTTTCAACAGCTTTGTTGTTCCCCCAAAAGAAATCGAACATGATTTTCTGTGTTGAAGGAAAGGGATCAAGGTTAAGCCATAGAAAGTTGGTTGGGTGTATAACAGGCGTCGTAGGTGACAACTGAAACACATCTTTCGTAAGTGGAGTGCCTACAAAATGTACACATTAATAATCAATTACGATGTTTATTTTCTTCATTCACAATACTCGGTCCGTAGTACTAGTAAGCAGTTAAAATAAGACAGGGTGTTTACCATCTTCATCAATCAATCCGTCGTCAATATGCTTTGGGATCCTAAGATTAAACACTAGTTGAAATATCGAAGCAGGCCAAAATGACGCCGTCGGAATCTCCAATTCAGCTGCAACATCGAGTGCCAACCCCAGGCATCCATCAGCTAAAACACATGAAATCTTGTCATCATCAGATGCATTGACCTTATGAATTAAATCCTTCAGCTGTGTAGGCATAACCTGGCATAAACTCTCAGTTAACTTCCCTAACTGATTCCGGTCTTCCCCATCTTCCAATCCATCGGGAAGCGAAACAAGATGAAACAAGCCGCTTTCATCCACATTGTTGCCGAAAGCATGGATGACTCTCTTGTGATTGAACTCTGTGTTAACAAAGCTGATTTTGATGCCTTGTTTGGCCAAGTGTCGGGAGAGCTCCATTGAAGGAATGACATGGCCTTGTGCTGGATATGGGACAACTAAAACATGTGGTTTCCCCATTTCCTGGAGTTTCTATTTCGGTGCATAAAATTGAGAGCTGGAAATGTGATTTATAGGAACAATTTGCGGCCACCATTCATTTCCAATGCTAATCGGGAAAGGTGTAAGCAATGGGGTTCAGCAACCGACAGAATCTGAAGGATTTGACATATTAACACCCCATATATAAAAGAGCTTGTCGCCTTCCCTCCTCTCTCGACAATCCACATATGTAAACAATATTTTATTAAATTAATCTATTAAGAGTGCATGGTAGGATCCTTGACCTACCATTATTTTCCGGGTAAACAATATTTTTGGTCATTAATCTATTGTATTTTTTTTCTGTTTTCGTCATTAAATTATTAATTTTTGACAAAATTTCACTAAAATTATATATATATATATATTTTATTTTGGTCACTAATATTACGCTTTTACCAACCATTAATTTTGGGGGTAAACTACATTTGTGGTCATCAACCTATTGCTCCTTTTTTGTTTTGATCATCGAACTATTAAATTTTTGTAAAACCTCACTAAAATTACATTTTTCTTATTTTGGTCAATGATGTTACGTTTCCCCCCAAATTTGATCATCAACCTATTATTTCTTTTCTATTTTTCGTCATTGAACTATCATTTTTCTGTTAGTTTTTTTTAATGAAGGGTGACCAAAACTGGGAAAAAACGTAACATAGTGAAGATTTTGAAAAAAAATGATAGTTCGGTGACAGAAATATGAAAAGAGAAAAAGCTTGGTTATCACAAGTATAGTTTACCCTATTTTTTGTTTAAATTAAAATTCATTCCTTAATTTTTTTATTTTAAACTTTTAAATTATTTTTTTTTATCAAAATAAGTATCTAAATTATGAGATATGATCCTCTTACACCATGTAAAACTTAAAAGTTTTACATCTCTTTTAGACTGTTAGATGAAGGTAATGGATGTTTGAGATTAACATTCTGAAATATGAAGATTACCACATGGAAAAAAAATAAGGAAATAATCTTAGACATTTATTTAGCATCAACCAACGGTCCAAAAAAGTGTAAGAATAATTAAATTTTACATAGTGTAAGTGAATCCTAACCTCTAAATTTTATTATGTAACTATTTTAAGTTTTTTTTGTTAGTTCCATTAAAAAATTCTTTTAGCAAATAATACATTGGATGACCATGTTAAATAATTGAGCGCAAATTTTGATTTGATTTTTTTAAATAATTATATTTAAATTAATTATAAAAATAATAAAATAATTTTTAATTCCCAAATAAACATATTTATTTCCAAAAAATACTTTTTTCCTAATTATGTAACCATTTTTTGTTTGGAAAATCTATTTTTGTTGAAACCATTTTCAAACCTAAATTCTTCTTCGATTTTTTTTATTTCAGATAATTTGTAATTGATTTTGGGAAATTGAATCCAAAAATAATTTTTAATTTCTTAATCTCTTTATCCTAAAACCCCAAATTAATTTTAAAATATAAAATTCATGATTGCTTGCACAACACGTGTCACTTATCATTACTTAATTTTATCTGAACAAGTTTTTTTTATATAATCTAAAACACAGTTACACTGATGTAAAATAGTTCTAATATCTAAACATATTTACACTAATATATGTGAATATGTTTATGATTATAAACTATAATTGTTTGTACACCAATTACCTTTTATTAATATATTATTATGCATAAGTGAACTACGAAATTTAAAATTTTGAATCCGCCCCTGACAATTGAAAAGTGAGTGGCGAGCCATACAGTTTTCGGACCAAAATTATGAAGTATGTCCTTCGAGTTTAAAAGGCTTAATAGTTGGAAAGAATGTCCAAATTATATATATATACTTTAGATAAGTGCTTAAAGTATTTTTTGGCCTAAGTAGGTGCCTAATGTTTTTACCGTTAACGTTTTAGGCGTCTGGTTGTTAACAGTTGTTTAAAAAAAATCTTTTAACCAATCAAAACATGACAAATGGCTTAGATTTTATTTTATTTTTATTCCTTTTAATTTAATTTTAAAAAAATCTCTAAATTCTCAAAATTCACAAAATAACCTCAAAACCCCTAGATTCCCAAATTCGACCACTATCGTCGTCGTTCATCACGCTGTCAGCAACGGAATAAAGCCTCATCCTCTCGTCGCAAAACCCACACATCGTTCATAGTTTGATTAGCCTTCGTTTGCCGCCCATCGTTTCTTTTTTCCTCCTCTCATCGTTCGACTTTGTTTCGATGTTAGGCACGGCGGCCATCAACTTTTGACAACAGAAAGATGGGAGAAATGATTGCGGGGTTCGAAGACGAAAGTGGTGGACACGCCATTGGTGAATGAAGGCGACACGACTGGAATCAAGATTTGTGACTTAGGGATTTGGGGACTATTTTGGGAATTTATGAGAATTTTAAGATATTTTTGAAAATTTTGATTTAAAAAATAATAGAAAATAAAATAAAGCATGTTCGTCTCGTGTTTTATTGGCTAATGAAAATTTTTAAACGGTCGTTAACGAAAAGGCACCTAAAATGATAACGATGAAAACGTTAGGCGCCTGCTTGGGCCGAAAAATACTTTAGGCACCTATCTGTAAAAAGAGTATAGCTTGGGCACTTTTTTTTTTTCTGTTAAGCCTTTTAAAATTATGTTTATGTCATTAGACTAATCGTTTTGTATCATTTCAATAATTACGCCGTAAATTCCAAACAAAAATGATATGACAGTTTAATAATTGATATAGTAACATATTTAATTCTCAATATTTGTAAAATCTATTAATTTGACCTATAATTATAAAAAAATAGCCCTCGATATTTTAATATTTTTCATTTTGAACCCTAAAAACTTAAATGAACCCATGTAATATCAGCATTAAGAAAATACCATATTTGGGAATAATCTTTCATATAAGCAGAAAAATAAGGACATTTAGTTGGTTGGCTAAGCTGTTCATCTTTGTTTCATCATATTTTTTTTTTTTGAGTTATTGGTTTTAAACCCACTATGTACACCCAATTCTTTTACCCTAAAGTCTTCTTTTTCTCTCGCCTCTAGGTAGGATTAAGATTAGATTTAAGATTGTCAAAAAGAAAACATATAAGCTGAAAAACAAATTCGAATTTTTTCGGGTAGATGACTTATCACAAAGAGCGTAGTATGATCCATTATATCCTACTCGATTTTCCTTCCTTTCGGACTGTAATCCCAATATGATTGTAATTTTTGTTCATTATTCTCAACATGACTGTAGTCCCATCTATTTGCTCTTCGAACAATGTCGTATCTAGGCCTGGGTAGGAGGGTAACTGCCCAGGGCCCAAACCCTACTCGATTTTCCTTCCTTTCGGACTGTAATCCCAATATGATTGTAATTTTTGTTCTTTGTTCTCAACATGACTGTAATCCAATCCATTTGCTCTCTGAACAATGTCGTATCTAGGCCTAGGTAGGAGGGTAACTGCCCATGGCCCAAAATTTTTATAGTCAATTATAGTTATAAAAAATATTTTTATATCAATTATAGTGGTCAATTTTTTTAATACTTGTTATTAAAAGTTTATTTTTTCTCAATATTTATTATTATGGGTCCAACTTTGTCCTAAAACTATTAATACTCGCTCAATTTTTCCCTAATATTTATTATTAGGGGCTACTCTTAAAATTTAATTTTCTTTTCTAATACTTGTTATTAAGGGTCTTATTTTTTCAGTACTTGTTATTAAGGGCTCATTTTATTTTTCAATATTTGTTATTACGAGCATACTCTTAATTTTTTTCGATATTTCTTATTAGATGTCCAAATTTTTTTCAATACTTGTTATTATAAACATACTCTTAAAATTTAATTTTTTCAATACTTATTATTAGGGATCACAAGCATTTAAATAACGGTTTGCAACTGCAACAACGACCGTTATCTGCAACTGTTATGACCACAATAGCATATGTTATTAAAAAAAATTCACAACCACAATACTTGCAGTGACCACAATAACAATAGTTATGTCCGCAATCGCGATAAACACAACGTGAGCAAAAACGTGATCGCAACCATAATTTAAATTCCTCATTAGTGGCCCAATTTTTATTTTGCCTTCGGCCACCAAAATATAAAAAAACGGGCTTGTCCCCAAACAGTAACTTCTTGCCTGTAAATAATTGTTTTACTTGCATTTTTTAACATATTGATAAATACTTTTATAAATTTAATATAATTAATTTTAATCACACTTGAAACTAAATATTATTGTGGCAATCCCATATTGAATGGAAAACCCAACCATGTAAAATTAAGAACTCTAAATCTTTAGTTATTATTTAAAAAGTCAACTCAATCGAATCACATATGAACTTCCGGATAAAGAGATAATTTAACTAAACTCCTCTATAACGTCGAACATTTTGTCGCCGCTGCCGGCGTATCAATAAAACCCTCTCCTCTCGTCGCAAATTAAGTCCAATCACGGTTCATCCATTCGTCGCGTTTATCATTTGTAGAATTTTTTGTATTTAACGTTCAATTGACACCTTGTTCGTCGATTTGCGACGACAAAAAAAATTAAATAATTGATAGTGGGATCCGGTGATGAAATTAGTGGATGTTGATGATTGATTGGGCGACTATAGATAATAAATTTAAAATTTTGAGAATTTGAAATTAAAGATTTGGAGTTCATGAACAAAATGAGAATGCTAAGGTATTTTTTTAAAAAAAGTTTGTATGATTTTTAAAATTTAAATAAAATTAAGAAATAGATGATATCTCATGAGGGATTTTTTTTTACATTAATTAATAGATAGACCTTAATATATAATAATTTAAACCTTTATTTTATAATAAAGCACGATAGAAATGAGGAAAACACAGTCATGGTTGAGCTGTCACCTACCAAACTCAATTATTTCAATTATTGTCTTTCTCCATGCTAATTTCTAACCACTAATTGGGTTATGGTTTCTAATAAAATATAAAAAAGATAGCTTTAAAAGAGGATGAAGATCTAGAAGATGCCAAATTTGGAGAGAAAATAAAGAAGAAGATGTCAAATAATAATGGTAACAAATCCGGTTGGTGACGATTCAATATATAATATATTAATGTAATAATAAATAATAATAGGGATCTGATTTTAATCCAGTCGATATCTGATTCGTTTCGGCAAATAGTGAGGCGGAATTTCAACAAGTTCCTTCTCTTCCAAAAATGCACCTCAACATCTCCCTTTCTCTCTCTCTTTTTTCTGTTAAAATTTATAAAAAGTAAACTATTGCAATTGTCACTTATGTTTAGAGTTTGTACAATTTTGGTTACCAATTTTTAAATTCGGTAGTTATGGTCATTGTGACGCTTGTTGCCATTAAAAGTTAACGGGAGGCTGATCTGACACAATAAAAAGAAGGATAAATTGCATAGATAATCTCTAAACTATTAATTCACTCCTATTTTTTTTTGAAAGGTGGTCTTTATTGATGAATAAGGAAAAGATTTCACGGATTCATGCCTCGTTAAAAAACCTCTCTAATCCTAGGTAGAGGAAAAAGAGTGCAATGAATCCGTGATTACACACATAATAACGCAGCGACAACACTTATTCGAACATTACATAGCCCTGTGTTGTAACCCCCAAATAATCGTTGCAAATTAAAGGCAGTAAGTGACTTGCCTCTGGTTCCTCGATTGCCTGGATCGAAACAAAGAATCATATTACGAATCCTAATGAAGAAAGTGGTTCTATTTCATGATACACACCGCCATCCAATCTGTTTGCATCAGGACCTTCACGCTCACAACCATCCATCTACTTGATCATGGCTGAGCATTCCCCCCTCACGCCTGGCTTGGTCATGACTACGGATCCATAGCGAGTTCACCTTCCTATTTACCCCTTCACAGCGAGTCCATGAGCCATCACATTGCATTCTCTATTAGCGAAGGAGAAAGAACACTTAATCACTGTGGCCTGCTGCAACACGCTGGAAATACTCGCGGCAAAGACGACAGGGCATAATGAGGGTTCCTCAACCCACTTAAGTGCAAGTTCACAGTCCGATTCGATGATCATAGGTGTTTCTTTCAGCCAAGGAATGGAGCTAAAGATCTTACATGCTTCGAGTACTGTTGCTATCTCAGCTCTCGTAGGATCCGAGAGCCCTATTGACTTGGAAAAGGTTGCGATGTTGATGCCTTCTGCGTTTCTCAGCACCCCGCCAATACCAGCAGCCCCGAATCCTCCCTGCGTGGATGCATCGACGTTAAATTTGAGGCTGCCATCTGGAGGAGGTTTCCAATTCAGCTGCATTGGTCGCCTTGCATTTTCAGTCTCGATTTGACACATTTGAGGGTTGGTCGCAAGATCGTAAACTTGGAAGCGGACCTGAGGCCATTTGGCTTTAATCCACTGCCATAGTCTCACAATTGCCACATCATAGATTTGGTTGGCCGAACACCTTGAGTTGTTGAAGGTCATCTCATTCCTGCAACACCACAGAGTCCAAACAAATACAAAGAAAGCCATCGACCATATGGGAATTTTCTTCTTGCTTATCGGCTGACAGTTCCAAATGAGTATAAAATCATTAAAATTTCTAGGCACAATAATATGATAGCCCCAGTTTCGTACCCACCTCTGCCAAATTTTCCAAACCGTAGGGCAATGACAAAATATGTGATTGGCCGATTCTGCGTAAAGGTTGCAGAATTTACAATGAGAGTTGGGGGGTATGTTGATGCCTCTTTTAGATAATTCGTCATGTGTCGGCAATCTTCCGATGGCAGCCCTTCACACAAGCAATTCCACCTTTGGTGGAGCTAGTTTGGCCCAGATCATCTCCCATAAGTGGTCTTTATTCAGCCCCTCAGCTTTAATCATCGAGTAAAAATCTTTAGACTTGTATAGTCCTTTCGAAGCACCAACCCATCGCACTCCGTCTATTTCAAGACTCATTTTTGCTGCGTTCTTTAGGACCTGCAGAAACTCCTCCCATAGGGGTACCTCCCAATTAAAGAAAGCCCTTCTTAACGGAATGCTCCACTTCCACATGCCGTTTTCCTTAACGCCAAAATCGCAAACTTTCCCCGACTTTGTTGTTGACACGGCATATACTCTTGGAAACGCCGCTTTAAGGCTTGATTTTTCGGTCCAATAATCGTCCCAAAAATTGATAAGTTTCCCATCTCCTAGCACAAATCTGATGTTAGCCATAAACGGATCATCGACCTTGATTGCAGGGCCTCTAATGTTTTCCCAAAGCCAAGAAGCCTTAGATGAATTACATCTCATCGGAAACAACTGATTCTCCGGTAGCCCATATTTTTCAGTGATCACTCTTTTCCATAGGGTCTCGCCCTCGCTGCAAAATCTCCACATCCATTTATTGATTAGTGTCTGGTTCTTTAATTTGACATCAGAGAGGCCGATTCCCCCGTATTCCTTAGGTAGGCATAATGAATTCCATTTTACCCAATGGATGCCTTTGCCACTGTTTTTACCCCATAAGAAATTGGCCATTAAGCTGTTAAGCTTGTTTGCCACTGTTATCGGCATTTTAAAAAGGGACATGTAATAGACCGGCATGCTGCTAAGGACAGCGTTGATCAACGTAACACGACCTGCCATAGATAGCAAGGACCCTTTCCATCCAGCCAATTTAGCTTGAACCTTCTTTACTACAGGATCCCACATTGAGATTGTATTGCGGTCACATCCCAGCGGCAACCCCAAATAGTTGGTGGGTAGAAGCTCACAACGGCACTTCATTTCATCTGCCCATCTCACAGTTATGTCATTATCAACATTTATACCATACAAGGTGGTCTTCTTGAGGTTTAGTTGTAGCCCGGATAACACCTCAAATATCCTTAACATTCTAGTGACGCATTTAACATTTTTCATCTTCTCTTCTAGGAAGAGAATTAGGTCGTCGGCAAACTGCAAGTGCGATATTGGGAAATTGTTTTTGCCCACTGTTGCTCCCGATAGTATCCCCAAGTTCACCGCTTTAGTTATCATTGAGCTCAAGGCTTCCCCAATCAGATTAAAGAGCAGTGGCGATAGGGGGCAGCCTTGCCGTAGTCCCCTGCTGATCGAAAACCTTCCGGTAGGTGACCCATTTACTAGGACCGATATCGACGCGGTGGATACGCACAAAGAAATCCATTCTCTCCATTTCGTCCCGATTCCCATTCTCCAAAGCACAAAATCTAGAAATCCCCATTCTACAGTGTCATATGCTTTTTTGAAGTCAGCCTTGAATATTATCGCTTGTTTCTTCCTTCTTCTCAACTCATCAATAACTTCATTTGCGATTAAACTGCAGTCTAGGATTTGTTTCCCCGGCGTAAACACGAATTGGGATTCCCCCACCACCTCGTCAATGCACTTAGACAATCTTCGTGATAAGACTCGGGCCAAAATCTTGTACAAGCTGTTGATCAAAGAGATAGGTCTAAAGTCTTCCATCGAGGCTGGGTTTGCAGATTTAGGAATGAGAGCTATATAAGAGTGATTAAGGGACTTGTCCGCGAATTGGCCGTTGTGAAAATCTGCAAAGAACGCCAGCACCTTGTCTTTCAACGATGGCCAAAAAGTCTTGTAAAAGTCCAGGTTGAACCCATCTGGTCCCGGAGCTCTATTGCCATCCGCCGATATAATGGCTTCCCATATTTCATTGCTAGTAAAACATGCTTCCAGGGCCTCGGCTGACGGTCTTTTTAGTTTTTTTAGGACACATCCAATTTCATTGAAAGGCATGGCAATTCCAGTGTTAAAATGCCTCTTGAAATGTTCTTCAATGTGCTTCTCAATTTGGTACTGCTCGGTAACTTTTTTGCCATCAACATCCATCGAACTTAGATGATTTTTGCTCCTCCTTACTGTGGCAGTTGTATGGAAAAATTTGGTGTTCGCGTCGCCTTCCCGAAGCCATCGAACTCGAAAATTCAGGTACTCAGATTTAAACACCCCTACCGATGATACTAAACCTAGTCGAGAGTTTAAATAATACTAATATAGTTCTCATGCCCTTTGAGAGTGATGAATTCGAATGAGGCGGAAGTATGAGTGATTGATTTTGCTTTGGATTTGCTTGTTCGGTCCCCTTAGAGTAAGTCTTGTATTGTCATAATAGAGTCGGATTCGGTGATTGTTGTGTTATGGGTTCTCTGTCAGGATCGTTGTTCTTGGAGATTATGAGATTGCTTTAAATTGCTTGATGCGTGCATGGTAGATTTGGCTTGTGTTTGTTTCCATAATATTTTTCGTGAAATAAATGAGTTAGTGAATGCATTGGCGAAAGAGGGTGTCGATCGTCTTTCTTGTTTTCAAGCTGTTCTAAAGTAATTTGGTACCTGATTTGTTGATTGGAACTGTTGTTATATGTATATAGTGTTTGGGCGAGTTGCTTTGTGGGCAGTGGTTTTCGGTTCTTTGTTTCTTTCACCGTTCTGCCGTATATATTAGCACGTTGTACTCTTTTCCTCCGTCTTAGGGTAAGAAAGTTTTTAATGAGACACATGATGATATTTGTATGAATTATCTGTTAAAAAATTCATACGCTTTTGATAGAAAAAATTAATTTCAATTTTTTGACAAAATAAAATTGTTCTCAATACGAAAGAAGGTAACAAAGGAAATGATCTCGACTCTCGAGTTAAAAAGAAAATAGCAAATAAAATATTGGGTAATTTTTATTTTGGATAAACTACAACGGATGTCAATCATTATAGGTAAGGTTACATTTGGTCTCTCAGTTATTAAAAGTTACATTTGGATCACTCAATTATGGCAAGGTTACATTTGGGTCATTCAATTATTAAAATTACACTTGGGTCACTCAATTATTAAAATTACACTTGGGTCACTCAATTATGAGTAAGGTTACATTTGTGCCACCCTTCATATTTAAAAAAATACATATCAATTTATGTATTAAATTAATTAATGATTTCAAATGAATCACCTAGTGTTAACGAGTGTATACAAGTGACTTGAAAGAAAAAATAATTGATATATTTTTTAAATATAAAAAGCGACCCAAATATAACTTTACTCATAATTGAGTGCCTCTGATGTAGTTTACCTTTTTATTTTTTAAAACACTTAGATGTGAATTTGTTTAAAGTGGTTATCTTATTTCAATGGAATGCAACTCCCGACTACAATCTTTCCAAGAGGAATAGAAAGAAGTTATCTATGATTTCAACCACTCCACAAAATCTTTCAAAACCTTGTCTGAATTTCCACCTACACCGACACTTTTGGTAACCTTTTGCCTGAGCTCAACAGCTCTTGTTCTGATGTTATCATCACCAACCAATCGTTCCACCTTGCTTTTGATCTCTACTTTTCCGATGATCCCTCCTTCGTCCTTTTCGAATCTCAGTCCGACCTTCCAGATATCACAAATGTAGCTCTGGTTCAGGAACTGGTCTGCAAAGTAAGGCCAACACAAGAAGGGAACCCCATTGCTTACGCCTTCAAGTGTGGAATTCCACCCACAGTGACTTACAAAGCAAGCAATCGAAGAATGTTGCAGCACTGCTCCTTGTGGTGCCCAACTCACCATCTTACCTCGATTCCCCACTCTTTCGATAAACCCTTGTGGGTAAACAAGGTGGTTCCCCTTTATGATATCTTCTCTAACCACCCAAAGAAATGGTCTGTTGGTTTGTTCAAGCCCCAAAGCTAACTCTTGGAACTGGATTTGGTCGAAAATCGCGAAACTTCCGAATGCAATATATATGACTGAACCGGGTGGTTGTTGATCAAGCCACTGCAAACAAGCTGAATCCTCGGGCCAGAAATTTCCCGACAAGTTTCCGAGCCGATTGGCTGCTGAAAGTGGACCTATTGGTAGGACTTTGGGAAGCAAGTTGAACCCTTCAAGCTCCAATTCCAAACTTGAGTTGCAAAGTAGCCAATCTACTGTTTCAACAGCTTTGTTATTCCCCCTCACTAAATCGAAAATGATTTTCTGTGTTGAAGGAAAGGGATCAAGGTTAAGCCATAGAAAGTTGGTTGGGCGTACAACAGGGGTCGTAGGTGACAATTGAACCATCTTATCTTTCACAAGTGGAGTGCCTGCGAACATGGACGGCCGCAGAACTTTATGTTAGAGGCGAACTAATAAAATTATAATAAGACAAAGTCTTTACCATCTTCATCGATCAATCCATCTTCAATATGCTTCGGGATACAATGATTAAGCACTAGTTGATACACCGAAGCCGGCCACAATGCGGCCGTCGGAATCCCGAATTCAGCTGCAACATCGAGTGCAAACCCCAGGGTTACATCAGCTAGAACACATGAAATCTTATCATCATCCGATGCATTGAGCTTATGAATCAAGTCGTTGAGGTGTCCGGGCATAACCTGGCATAATCTTTCAATTAACCTCCCTATCCGATTCCTGTCTTCCCCATCTTCCAATCCATCAGGGACCGAAACTAGATGAAGTAAGCCGTTTTCAGCGACGTTGTTGCCGAATGCGTGGACGACTCTCTTGTGATTAAAATCTGTGTTAACAAAGCTGATTTTGATGCCTTGTTTGGCCAAGTGCCGGGAGAGTTCCATTAAAGGAATGACATGGCCTTGTGCTGGACCTGGGATAACCAAAACATGTGGTTTCCCCATTCCCTCCACTTTCTCTTTCGGTGTGTAAAATTAAGAGCTCGCAATCTGACTTATAGGAACAATTTGTGGGCACCATATTAAACTAAAAATATATATACTTTTAAAATCAACCCAATCGAACCACGAATAAGTCAGAATACAAAAGTGGTTTTCCTCTCGACATTTCAAAGTTCTCTCTCGCATGTGCTCACTGCGATTCAATAAAAAAAATAAGAAAACACAATCACTTTCGAATATGACCGATATTTATATTTCTTTTGTCTTATTCAATATGTTCAATATTGACTTTTTAAAAGTTAAAATTTTTAAACTTTGATAATAATTATTATTTTAAAATAATATTATAATAATATTTTTAAACTACTTGATTGAAGCTTTCTAAAACATTTTTTTTCATATTTTTATTAATAATAAATTTAAAATAATAATAAATTAAAATTTAAAATAATAATGAGTTAAATTAAAAAAAAGATAAACTATACTAATGACCACCGAACTATGGGGCTGGTGTCGATTCGACCACTATATTTTCAATTGTATTAAATATACCATATAACTATTTAATTGGTTCCAATGTAGCCACGTGTCGTTATAAAAAACGAAAAAATTAACGAAACTGTTAAAATAATTGGTATAATTACACATTTAGTCCCATTTATTTATACAATCATTCAATTTAGTCCTAATTTTAACCTAATAAAATAAATTAATTATTCAATTAGGTGGTGACACGTGTCACCACCTATTGGAGTAAGAAAAATAAAATGGTGAAAATTGGCCCCAAGGGGAATCAAACCCGGATAATTAAGTTGAGGAAGCAACGCTCTTGCCAATGGGCTAAGCATTTTTCTTGTATATGGAATACCAAATCTATTATATATCGTATATAGGTTATCCGATTGAAAACAACATCATCAGTTTTATCCTTAATTCATCGGCACTTCACCCAACCCTATATACGATAGTGGTGAGGATTGGCTTGGTGAAACGGGTTGAAGCCATATAGCGAAGAATACCGGTAGTGGTGAGGATTGGCTTGGTGAAACGGGTTGAAACCACAATGAAGTAGTCTTTAACTAATACACGTAAGGTAACCAAAATAGCTATAGATTGACCGGGATGAATATCAAGAGACTCGTACTGCTCTTGCAAACTATGAGCTCCTTCAACTTCAATAAGAGTCATCGGATGACCCTAGATCCTGAAGTTAATTGATGTTGCTATACCCACATTTATAACCCTAAATTTGTATGTTTTCCCTGTAATTTAGTAGCAATCCAACCAAAACTCAGCATACATGTAATGCAGAATTCCTTGTTTTCCCCCAACAAAGCAAAAAAAAAAAAAAACACAACACAAAGGACTTACCTTGCTGGCCACTGAAAATATAAGAGTTATTAGCACCATTTATAAGAAGGCCATCTGGCAGAGGAAGATCCATGCCTGAATCCAACCTTTTCTGTAAGGCCTGTGTAAAAATGAATGTGTAATTGAATTGGTGGCCACTGCATTTGCAGATGATCTGCAACACTACAACACCTCACCCAACCCTATATACGATATATAATATATTTGGTATTCCATATACTAGAAAAACGCTTAGCCCATTGGTAAGAGTGTTGCTTTTTTAACCTAATAACCCATGTTCAATTCCTCAATTTCCACCATTTCATTTTTCTTACTCTAATTGGTGGTGACACGTGTCACCACCTGATTGGGGAAGGAAAATAAATTTAATAAATATAATAAAAATAGATAAATCTCTCAAATAAGGTGGTGACACGTGTCACCACCTAATTGAATAATTAATTTATTTTATTAGATTAAAATTAGGAGTAAATTGAATGATTGTATAAATAAATGGGACTAAATGTGTAATTATACTAATTATTTTAACAGTTCCGTTAACTTTTTCGTTTTTTTAACAGCAGGTGGCTATATTGGAATCAACTAAATAGTTATGTGATATATTTAACACAACTGAAAATATAGTGGTCAAATCGACACCAACCCCATAGTTCGATGGTCATTAGTATAGTTTACCCAAAAAAATTATAAAAGGTCAATATTAAATGGAACGAGAAAAAAGTATTAAATAGTTGAGCTGTCCTGTCACCCACCAAACCCCATTACTTCAATTATTGTCTTTCTCCATGCTAATTTCTAATCAAATCCGGTAGGCGGTGATTGAATATAATAACGTGAGCTATAAATAATATATATTTATATTGACAAAGTTATATTCATTTGTACCATGTAATTTTTTTATTTATTTTTTAAAATATATTGAATATAATTTTTTTTCTAATTTCTAAAATTAATTTATTTTATATAGGTCAGGTCGGGGTCAGATTTAGTGTATTTATTTTTCGAGTCGAGTTTTTAAAAAAATGTTGTCAGGTCGAGTGCGGGTTTAAGGTGTTTACTTTCGGGTCGGGTCCGAATAGGCCAAAAACTCGACCCTACTCGACCCGTGCCCATCCCTAAGTAAGAGCCTTGTATTAATAACCGAATTCATATATATTTTTAGGTATCCATCAAACATTTCCCTTTTTGGATTATTTATCCTTCCAGCTTTTCAATTTTGACATCTATTCTACTTCATCTCTTTTCCGAATTCATAGTTTTTTATCTTGGCAATTTATTGATTAATTTAATACCACAAAAAGTAGTTACAGAGTACAAAAGGACCAATTGTCTTGAACCAAATTGATTGGTTCGTTAAAAACCTCCCTATACTCAACCTGGTGATACACCAGATAAAGTAACAATTTTCACCTTACAAAAGCAATGAACAATGCGCTCTAAATACGCCAATGACACTGGAAAACTCAGACTGCACCTCAAACTTCGCAGACCAACACCATTAACAAAAGCTACCAATCTTAAAAGTAACATCACAATTAGAAACTGCATACTGCCACCCTTCCATGTTGTACAGCCAGGAATGGAGCTATTAAGGGGTGGGAAGGGGCAATCGACTCCCACCCCGAAGAAATATTTTTTCACCTTTGTCCCCCTATTTAAATTTTTTTAAAAATTAGTTTTATTTATGAATTTGTCCCATTTCAAACATTTATAGTTTACCATCGGCCTCCTAACCCCAACACCATTAACAAAAGCTACCAAACTTAAAAGTGACATCACAAATAGAAATTGCATACTGCCACCCTTCCTGTTGCACATGCATATCTACTGGAAACACTCTCTGCCCAATTGAACCGTTCCAATTTAACAACAACCATTAAAGTTAACCACCAATGCCAAGTTCGATGTGGTTGTTCAAAAAACAAATCAATTCTACTGGAGACCAACTCCAAATCAGCGAGCTTTTCCTAAGAAAATCTGCCTTGATGAACCTTGCAATTACTACAACAAAATCTGTCCCAAAACCTTCTACTCGACCTTTCCTCTACACAGACATCTTGTAAAACCAGCGATTTCCACAACTCCTATATTGTTCTCTTGCTAATCTTACATTTCCAAGTTCAATTGGCTCAAAGATCTTCTTTACGAGTTCTATCAAACAAAAACTTTCTTGAACATCTCCTTGCAAACCTCTTTTTGTTATTTTCATCAAGAAGGATCCATTCAGATTTCAACTATTGTTCTGTGAACCAAACCAAGAAAATATCAAATCCAACAAATCGAAAAGGTAGTTTCTTTGGAACAAAATCACTTGCCCCTGACAAAGACTTAAAATGCCACCAAGCTTACCCTTATTCCTTACCTAAAGGAAATGCCTCATCTCTTTCAAAAAAGATACTCAATCTTACAAGACTACTACACATTCAAAATTAGTAAGTTACTGTGTAGAGTGTCCATGAGTTCTATATTTTGTACACATTCCTGCCCTTATTATTGCTGTTCTTAAGCTCATTTAGGCATATTTAGGTGCATTGCATGCATTATAGCATTATCTTCTCTTATACCATGCTTTTATTAAATATTTCATATTTGGTTGATAAAAGTTATTGTTTTAGTTTAGTTTATATTTTCAGGTGCTATAGCTAGGAGAGAAGAGGAAAGAATAATATAGGATAAGAAAGTTGGAATCAAAGAAGCTGTACTGAAGCAGCTCAAGATGCCGCCAAGGACGCTGCTGAAGCAGTAATGCCGCCATGTGTTGCCCGGGCATGAGTTACACCGACTTAGCCAAGATGGGTTGCGATTTCAAGAGGACAATTTCTTAAGCCCAATGAGCCCAGTCTTGTAATTTCCTGAAGCCTGTAGCGGCCGGTAGAGCTGATTCAATATCGATAAGTAGGAGCACTTATCCTTACTTGCGGAAGAAGGCAACGTCCAAAGTGTCTGTATTTAAAGTATAAATGAGTCTGTATTTAATGCAATTTACTTTTAGAACTCCTACTTCAAGGAGGACTCAAATTTAGGTCATGAGCCCTATATATACCCAATGTATGTAAGGGTATAGGGGCATGTCGTGAGAGATCAATGGCATCTGCCGAAGAGAGTATAGATGGGAGGATAGCTAGATAAGTTGGAGTGTTGGGGGTCGCGGCCCAACTCTCCTAGGGTTTAGGCGCGTGTATGTAAAGTAATTTGTGGAAACGGTTGTATAGTTTTGAGTTGTTTTCAATAAAGTTCTGAGTTTGCTTAATCTATGCTTCTCGTTCGTTCAATTAGTCTACACCAGTCAGTTGAAGAGAAAATCCATTTGTCGAGCACGAAAGTGCAAGGCTCACGAAAGGGTTAAGCACGGTCACAACTCACAACGGCGCGACTAACTTGGTTCCACACTAGTCCACAAGTTTCAGCGGCTAAAAAGGATTACCAACCGAGTTGTCTAATTTGGTTCCACACTAGTCCTCAAGTTAAGCAATCTCGAGCATCCTAACCTAAAAATATGAGGGATCGCTGTCAACTATCCTGCCGAACTTGGAATGTCTGCCAGAATTGCCGCCATGACCTCTTTCCGTTCCACCTGTCGAGATAGTACACAACCCTGCAGTGGCAGTGACCTGCTGCGATCGAGTGACAGGGTCGTAGTTTGCCGCCCGCCATACCCACCGAGGCAGCAATTCGTGGCAGCGCAAAACATACTCAAGCTTTGCAATGCAGTCCACAGGCTACTGAGCTGCACCTGTCTTACCCAGCTTATCGCCCAATCTCTCCCTATCATTTCTCTCTTTACTATCTTTATCTTTACTTGTGTTTTTATATTTCCACATCTTGAGATTTAATGGCGCATTTACTAAATCTCTGTGCAGGAAACCATTCATAGGAGCTATTCCAATCCCTGTGGGAGACGATATCTTTTATACTATAACTTGACAAGAGTGTGCACTTGCGCTCATAAATAGAGAACACCCAAACGCTCTACAAGTTTTTGGCGCCGTTGCCGGGGATTGGCAACGGCAACTACGTTTAAATTTCCGCACTTCTATTTAATTTTTGCACATTAAATCTCTTTTTATTTATTTGTTCAAAAAAAACGCCTCTTTGTTTTCTTGGTGTATGTCCCGCCAGGGTAACAAGGTGGGCAGCAACATCCACCCGAGGAGGGGAAGGACATGCCCAGACGAATAGCCAAACATAAAGACCCTCGGGAAGTGGTTATGCTTGGGAAAAACACAACCCAACATAACCTAATTATTATTTTTATTTTATTTTTAATTTTCAATTTATTTTTATGTATTAGGATTAGACTTAATTTTAATTTAATTCTTATATTTATTTTATTTCAGGTTAGGAAGGAAGGAAGGACCAAGAAAGATGAAAGAATAAAAGAGAGGCCCAACTAGCGGCCAAGGCAGCCCAAGGCAGATAAGCATAACGGTTAGTGGCTTCATAACGACTAGCCGCAACGGCTATATTTGCCCTAGCGAGCGGAACTGATATCTGCGTAACGACTAGAACCCTGTTATTCGCGCCGCAATAATTACCGCTCGTTGATAGCGTGCCCGCCAAGGCAGTAGAGAGAAACGACTATATAAGGCCAACTATTCTACCACATGTTCTTTCACTTTGCTCTCTCTTTTCTCTGAATTCTTTCTACAACCTTTGCTTCCAAGATTTCTTTGCTTTATTTTCTTTCACATTTTTTCTTTCTTTAGGAAAACAACCGTTCCACACACACTATGGCCTTATCACATAACCCCCCCGCCACCTCCAAAACCAAATACAAGAGATTCTTGAAACCTGTTGTCGAGGAGACCTACAACCAGTTTTACAAAGACAGACAACTATGGGAAGAGATGGGCTTCCAATACACCCAGCCTGATTGTGAATTTGGGTTGGAACCTTCCATTTTCGAGAGAATCCACAACATGGGCTGGGACCAATTCGCACGGCAGCCAGAAGGGATCAACAACAACCATGTGCGAGAGTTTTATGCCCACCGGCCAAACCCAGAGAGCCCTTTTGTCTACGTCTGGGGAGAAGGTGTTAAGTTGACTGCCGACATGATTAATAGCTTCTACAACATCGAAGTCAGAGGCGACCAACATAAAGAGTGGGAATCATATCTGACAGAGGTTGACTACAACAAAATCAAGAAGGAACTCTGCAGGCCGAATACCAAATGGATGTAAGGCAAAAATAATGGGTCAGTCAACCGCAGAGACTTACTGCCAGAGGCAGCCCTTTGGAGTTACTTTGTCCAACGCCGCCTGATGCCAACCTCGCACGGATCAACAATAAACATGCTGCGACTCGCCCTTATCAACAGTATTATGAAGGGGCGACAGATCAACGTTGGCAAAGTAATACTAAAGGAGATTTACGCCCATGCAAAAAAGCCAACTGTCAAAGGTCCACTCTTCTTCCCTGCACTCATCACCGGTCTGTGTGCCAATTTTGGTGTGCCACTGCACCCAAAAGATAAAATTCTTCCTTCCAAGAAAGGATGGATACGAAGAGCATGCCAACAAATGATGCATAGTGCAGAGCCTGACACACCTTCCACCGCCCAATCGTCATCCCAAGCTGCCACCACCCCAGCCGCACCAGGCAGCACTGAAGCTGCCCTTACGTCTGTCGCAATTCCTTTACTATGCAACCTAGTGGAAAGCTGCCAGAGGATCGAGCACAAGTAGGTGATCTTCACCAAATACGTAGCTGACGTGCAAAAGACCTTTGTGGCCTACCTGCTGGACAAATACCAGGACGCCGGACCACAGTTGCCCGCCTTTCCAACAGAGTTAGCAGCATCCAAACCAGTCCACATCACTCCAAGACCAGCTGTTGCTCCTGTCGCCGATGACAGTGAGGGGCCGCACCGCCGCCCCAAGAGAAGAACCTCCTGGACCCCCATCCAGCCATATGACCTCACCTCCTCATCAGAATCAGAGAAGGAAGATGAGACATTTGTTGCCTCCCCAGTAGCCAAAACGACCGCTGCCAAGGATACCAGCTATTCAGACATGGATATTTCAGACTCCCTTGACGACGAGCCGGCAGAGGCAGCCAAAAAGAGAAAGCGGCTAGCAGCAGATCCCAGGGTGGAGAAGCTGAATGACAAACCAAGAAAGCCACCCCCAGCCGCCGCGTAGCTCGAAGAAGAGCCCAACAGAAAAACCATCCACTACGCTCCGCCTTGTCCTGCCTGCCTCCTCAGAATCTTCCTCTGACGCGGCAGCAACAGAGGGGAACTCCCCCAGTTTATAGCACCATTTTCCTTTTCTTTTTAATTTTTATGTTTTATTTTATATTTTATTTCTCTGTTTTTACTTTATCTTTTTAATTTTTTTATGTTTTGTTTTTAATTTTTGTTTTGTAGAGGCATTGAGGACAATGCTAACCTTGAGTTGGGGGGGGGGGGGAATTAGTCCTCTTTGTTTTAGGTTCATAGCATTTAGATGCATATGTAAATTCTGCCCCTAACACTTAATGAAATAGAATTCTTTAGCTTTAAAACTTGAGCCTATGATAGCTTAGCCGATTACTTATTCGCACCATTCAAAAAAATTAATCTAACTTTGGGAAGAAGCATGAAAAATACTTAGAAAATTTTCTTTTTGCCAATTATCTTTACACTTGTCTGTTAAATGCTGAATCTTTGCCTAAGTACTAGGTTTAACATTGCATGTCTTACTTAATAAGAGTTTCTTGATTGAATATAGGTTTGTCGCCACGGCAGCAGCAAAAATGATGAAAAAATCTAGAGGTGCCCGAAACAGGCTCTAGGAAGGATCACGAGTAAGGACACTCCACTGCTATCAAAGTCTATGAATCTAAGCTAAGTGACGGACAAATTAGCAAGAGTGAATGAAAGTCTTCACGGGATGGCTCTATTCAAAGGGTTCAGAGTTTTGTAGAGTGCACCTACCTTAGCTTCAAATCCAGAGAATAGTTGTGATAAGCTGAAGCCCTTAAGCCATGATCAGAAAAAGAGAATAAAAGTGCCTAACTGTGCTGCCAAGGCAGCAACTCGTATCCTTTCCAGTAGCTTAATTTTTTAGGCATACTTTGTTAGCTTGGTAACTTCAGCATGTTTAGCATGAACACATGCCTGCACAAATTGCACGAGCATTAAGAGAAACTAATTTAAGTTATTTCATACCACTCCCTATCACTAACATTATATAGGTGCCACAACCTTGAGGCATGAAATCAAGTTAAAGGCTAACGTCTATTAATTTTGTGCTAAAGGGCAGATTTACTAGTTAGGTTGCATTGCTTGAGGACAAGCAATAGTTCGAGGTTGGGGGTGTGTAGAGTGTCCATGAGTTCTATATTTTGTACACATTCTTGCCCTTATTATTGTTGTTCTTAAGCTCATTTAGGCATATTTAGGTGCATTGCATGCATTATAGCAATATCTTCTCTTATACCATGCTTTTATTGAATATTTCACATTTGGTTGAGAAAAGTTACTGTTTTAGTTTAGTTTATATTTTCAGGTGTTATAGCTAGGAGAGAAGAGGAAATGATAGTATAGGATAAGAAAGCTGGAATCAAAGAAGCTGTACTGAAGCAGCTCAAGATGCCGCCAAGGACGCTGCTGAAGCAGTAATGCCGCAATCTGCTGCCCGGGCAGGAGTTACACCGACTTAGCCAAGATGAGTTGCGATTTTAAGAGGACAATTTCCTAAGCCCAATGAGCCTAGTCTTGCAATTTCTTGAAGCCTGTAGCGGCCGGTAGAGCTGATTCAAGATCGATAAGTAGGAGCACTTATCCTTACTTGCGGAAGAAGGCAACATCCAAAGAGTCTGTATTTAAAGTATAAATGAGTTTGTATTTAATGCAATTTACTTTTAGAACTCCTACTTCAAGGAGGACTCAAATTTAGGTCATGAGCCCAATATATGCCCAATGTATGTAAGGGTATAGGGGCATGTCGTGAGAGATCAACGACATCTGCTGAAGAGAGTATAGATGGGGGGATAGCTAGATAAGTTGGAGTGTTGGGGGTCGCAGCCCAACTCTCCTAGGGTTTAGGCGCGTGTATGTAAAGTAATTTGTGGAAACAATTGTATAGTTTTGAGTTGTTTTCAATAAAGTTCTGAGTTTGCTTAATCTATGCTTCTTGTTCGTTCAATTAGTCTACACCAGTCAGTTGAAGAGAAAATCCATTTGTCAGGCACGAAAGTGCAAGGCTCACGAAAGGGTTAAGCATGGTCACAACTCACAAAGGCGTGACTAACTTGGTTCCACACTAGTCCACAAGTTTCAGCGACTAAAAGGGATTACCAACCGAGTTGTCTAATTTGGTTCCACACTTGTCCTCAAGTTAAGCAATCTCGAGCATCCTAACCTAGAAATAGGAGGGATTACTGTCGACTATCCTACCGAACTTGGAATGTCTGCCAGACTTGCCGCCAGGACCTCTTTCCGTTCCACCTGCCGAGACAGTACACACCCCTGCAGTGGTAGTGACCTGCTGCGATCGAGTGATAGGGTCGTAGTTTGCCGCCCGCCATACCCGCCGAGGCAGGAACTCGTGGCAGCGCAAAACATACTCAAGCTTTGCAATGCAGTCCACAGGCTACTAAGCTGCACTTGTCTTACCTAGCTTATCGCTCAACCTCTCCCTATCATTCCTCTCTTTACTATCTTTATCTTTACTTGTGTTTTTATATTTCCACATCTTGAGATTTAATGGCGCATTTACTAAATCTCTGTACAGGAAACCATTCATAGGAGCTATTTCAATCCCTTTGGGAGACGATATCTTTTATACTATAACTTGACAAGAGTGTGTACTTGCGCTTATAAATAGAGAACACCCAAACGCTCTATAGTCTGCACAAAAGAAAATTAACAAAATAATGAATCTTACCTTCAAATTGCAACCGGCTCACCTTTAAGGAATCTAACCAATCTTACATTACTATTGCACATTCAAAATTTCACACTTAGCCATGGGCGGAGGGACATAGAAGATTGGGGGTGTCTAATGACACCTAAAAAATTTATAGAAAATTTGTTTCCCTATATAATTTGTCTATAAAAAATTAAAAAATATATAAATGACACTCATTTTATAAAAAAATGACAGTCATTTATAAATAATTAACTTTCCTTGAATACGGTTGAAAAAATGATACCCTTAAATAATTTTTCTGCTCTGCCCCTGCACTTAGCCACCCTATCTACTAACAACAATAGAACTTAATTGTCTTCCTAAACACGTCTTAAAAATTTCTTTAATTCCTCTCTACTCTCTGACAATTTGAAAGTTAACTGATAATTGAAAAAGATCACCTCCAAACCCCGTCCTCATATAATCCGGGTTTGTGATAAATTGATAATAGACTCATTTTTTTGTGTGTATCAAACCCACATACTTATTAGATATTAAGACGATAGTGTTTGTGAAAATGCAGAGAGAAGGTGATGTTGGTGGTGGTAAAGGCGATGAAGAACCCGAGAAGTGCTCTCTGCAAGACTTCAATTATGGCTGCTTCAGATATATTCGATGCATTTGGGGGAATTGCTTGATTCTATTGATTCTAGTGCATTTGATCAGTTGGTGGGTAACCTCAATTGGCCTTTATTATGTTTTCTCTTGTTAGATTTTTGAGTTTCGAATTTCATGTGTTAGAAATAATGTTAAATTTGTGGTGTCGATTTACAATTATTGTAGTTGTTATTGAAAGCTTCTCAGGACAAGAAGTTTGTATGCGAAGAAGCTGATAAGTCGCTAAAACCACTGGTTAACTCCATTGCTACTTTACCTCTTATTTGAAAGCTTCACGGATTTGTTAACCATGTCAATCTTCGAGTCCGAGCCAAAGCTGCAGTTTCCATTTTCAGTTCTGTTTCGAAGATGGTAAAACTACTAATAAAGCTCCATGGAAAACATGTTGTTTTCCATTTATAAAATGTTTGAATATCACCCCAGTCATTGAATATGGTTATATTTTTAACAATTGCAAGGATCTGAAGAAATCGAAGAGTTTGGGTTGGTTTTGTTGCTTCAAATGGCTTCGGATTTGTTGAATGATAGATTACTAGAGGCCAGAGAAGCATGAATAAGTATTGTATTTTCTGTGGTTAGACGAAGAAGAATATGGAAGATGGTGGAGGAGACAATAAATAAATAAATGTAAATATGGAGGATTAAATATGTAATTATACAAATTGTTTTTATTTCGGTGGTCAAAATAGAAATGAAGTAATAGTTAGGGACTATCTATGTAATTTATCTTTTTTTTATTATGCCATACCAGCCTTCCGTTTAAGGTTAACGACACCAAATGGCTGAGTGACCAAAAGTTTATGCCCCGAAAACATAAGTGACCTTACTGGTCGTTTTTCAAAATCGGTGACCAACTCTGTACTGGGGGAAACAAAAGTGACTATCTCAGTAGTTAACCCTTAAAAAATGATATCATCCATATAAAAAATCCAATAAAGCTGACACAGCTAGGGGTGTGTATTATTCAGATATAAAATTCAATCAGATCTTAAAGATCGAATATCTGAAATTTTGAGTCAGTAAAATAACGATCAATACCCAATCTAGAAAAATTAAATATTCGAATATATGATTTGATTTAAGTATTTCTCGAATTTGGCGGCCCTATCTATGTAAATTTCATATTTTTGAATATAGCAAGCAACAAATTGTCAAATATAACAAGATTCACATATATGAAAATTTCAGATTTTCGAATTTTTTATATAACAAAAATAAAATTGCTAAATATAACAAGATTCATATCTATTAAATTTTAAATTTTTAGATATTTCAGATTTCTAGATAATTCAAAACTTAATATATTGCGATCTGTATTCGATCTAAAAAATAGATCAAATATTCAATCCGAAAATAAAAATTAATCAGATCAGAATTTTCTAATCGAATTAATTGATAAATAGATCAAATCTCATGGATCAGAAAATTTTTACATCACTGTACACAGCCGATGGCATTATAAGAAAACTATACATCCATCTCAATTAGTGTACTCTAATTTTGTTGCACACCCGCAAGTTAGCAATTTATAATAAGTAATAGTTTGAGGATGAAACTGAAATGTTTAAAAGTTAGTGGATTAATTTAGAATGAATGTCATAATTTGAAGATGAAATTAAAATGTTTAAAAATTTAGAGACCAATTAAGAATGAGAGCCATAATTTGAGAACATATTGTCACGGGGTCAGAGTCTTCACGCAGGGACAACTCCCCCGTGCGGCAACCCAGGGCTCCCATAAGCCCGGGGCTAAGCCTTTTCCATTCGATGCTTACTGGTTTCGCCCTCCCATGGGCTCATCAGGGAAGCGGGGACAGCTCCCGACCAGTGTGGTGCCTAACCAGCACGCTCGGCCCCCAGGACCGATCGGCTGTACGGCACGTACTACACCCTTAATGCTATCCCGCATCCCGACTTTAAGCACAGCCAGCAAGCATCTCGTCACGGTCTTGCCTATCACGCAAACGGACCGTGACAATCTCCCCCACTCAATTCATGCACGCCCTCGTGCATGGGGAGAAATCTCGTTCCCACATCAATGGGGAACTAACCCAGATCGAGTGTGCAATTCCCTGCCTGCTCGCCCTCATTACCGAGGTTCTGCGAGTGCTTGGCGAACTTTCGCTGTAGCTTCCTGCCTACCCTACCTCGTCTCAGTCTCTTTCTAGAGGTCCCACTCGCGGACACCACTTCACTCGGGTGTGAGTCTAACGCTCGTCCACTTGACCCGCTACGCGCAGCACATGGAGCGCTTGGTAAGCTCACAACTAGCACACGACCTGCTCTGATACCATCTGTCACGGGGTCAGAGTCTTCACGCAGGGACAACTCCCCCGTGCGGCAACCCAGGGCTCCCATAAGCCCGGGGCTCAGCCTTTTCCATTCGATGCTTACTGGTTTCGCCCTCCCATGGGCTCATCAGGGAAGCGGGGACAGCTCCCGACCAGTGTGGTGCCTAACCAGCACGCTCGGCCCCCCAGGACCGATCGGCTGTACGGCACGTACTACACCCTTAATGCTATCCCGCATCCCGACTTTAAGCACAGCCAGCAAGCATCTCGTCACGGTCTTGCCTATCACGCAAACAGACCGTGACAATCTCCCCCACTCAATTCATGCACGCCCTCGTGCATGGGGAGAAATCTCGTTCCCACATCAATGGGGAACCAACCCAGATCGAGTGTGCAATTCCCTGCCTGCTCGCCCTCATTACCGAGGTTCTGCGAGTGCTTGGCGAACTTTCGCTGTAGCTTCCTGCCTACCCTACCTCGTCTCAGTCTCTTTCTAGAGGTCCCACTCGCGGACACCACTTCACTCGGGTGTGAGTCTAACGCTCGTCCACTTGACCCGCTACGCGCAGCACATGGAGCGCTTGGTAAGCTCACAACTAGCACACGACCTGCTCTGATACCATCTGTCACGGGGTCAGAGTCTTCACGCAGGGACAACTCCCCCGTGCGGCAACCCAGGGCTCCCATAAGCCCGGGGCTAAGCCTTTTCCATTCGATGCTTACTGGTTTCGCCCTCCCATGGGCTCATCAGGGAAGCGGGGACAGCTCCCGACCAGTGTGGTGCCTAACCAGCACGCTCGGCCCCCAGGACCGATCGGCTGTACGGCACGTACTACACCCTTAATGCTATCCCGCATCCCGACTTTAAGCACAGCCAGCAAGCATCTCGTCACGGTCTTGCCTATCACGCAAACGGACCGTGACAATATGGTGCAATTAACTCTTCTTTGTATCTATAAATTATTTATGTAAAAAAAACATAAAACACAATAGTTGAATTAAGTAAAATATAAGTTATATGAGATATTATGAATTAAGTAGTGTCTAGTACCAAAACATCATAATGGTAGAAACATTTCAGGGGTGTGGAAGAATATTTCTCGCCTTTTATTCGAACTTGAAAACTGCTTCACAAAGAACTTGTGTTTCGTCTTGGGCGATGTCAGATTAACTTTTGGGACGACATTTGGACCGGAAATTGTCCTCTCAAGATAGCCTTTCCTCGTATTTTTACTCTGGCCATTAGAAAGGAAGGCAAAATTGTTGAGTTCGGACACAAATCAAATGAGATTTGGGAATGGATCATACATTTGCGTAGAAGACTATTTGACTGGGAAGTTGACTTATGGGAGAACTTCCTTAATATTCTTAAGGCTGCTTCAAGAAGCCCGAAAACCATTGATTGCATTAGATGATCAGGGTCTTCGACAGGGCATTACCGACCAAAGTCACTGTGCGAAATAATCTCAACCGAATGTTCTAACGCGGATAGGTTGTGGAAATGGGTATGGTCGAACCTTGTCCCACCTAAAGTGGAGTTCTTTATGTGGAGGGAGGTCCAAGGAAAAATTCCTACAAGAGTTGAACTTCTCAAACGTGGGGTATGTTCTGCTGATTCTTCACAATGTGTGTTATGTTCTAAGGAAATGGAAACAACCAACCATCTTATTTGTCACTGTGAAGTCACATGGAGGTTATGGAAGACTTGGTGTAGCCTTTGAAGCGTCCATCTTGTGATTCATGGATCACTAAAATTGCTATTGGTATCTTGGGACAACATGCCGATCAAATCGTCACTGAAACCTCTATGGCGAGTAGCTTTCTGTGATATATTATGAACCATTTGGCTTCATCGGAACGATATCATTTTCAATGAGAAAGCCTGCGATGGAGATCGTTTATCTAACCAGGCTTTTCTAAGGATAGGCTACTGGTGCAAGGGCAATTGGCCGGAGTCCTTTGCATCTGTTAACAATTTTCTTTGGTGCCCTACAACGGTGTCACTTAGACCAAAGCCCACTCGTAGACCTGACCAGTCAGTTGTCTCAAGTTCGACGTTGATGCAGCGGTAGAAGGTAGTTTTGGCGAAGCTGGGATTGGAGGGATTCTTCGAGACCATAACGAAAATGTTCTAATTCGATTTTCTAAGTCTATTGGCTTGTTTGACCCCACATGTGCTGAACTGGCGTCAATATTGAAGGCATGCCAGGTTTTCTCTGTGAGAAGGGGGCCATGGTGGCTGAAGAAGATAGAACGACGACGGTGTTTTGTGTGTAAGGGAGATAAAAAGAGAAATGAGCAAGGGTTTGTGTTTTACCAAAAATACAGAGAAAATGGGAATGGAAAATTTTATTAATGATCGATTGTTTTTGGATTACAACGATATTGGCTATTTATAGCCCAAACTAATATCAAACTTAACAAACTAACAATCTCAACTAATTAATAACAAACCTTTAACAAACCAATTAACCATTCTTATTCTAACATTCACCCTGCTTTCTAACTTTTCTGAACTTCTTCAATCTTTTTCAATGAGTTGACTGATTGAATAAGCTGGATTGTTAGCTGGTAATCAATGAATTGAAAACTCTTGGAACAAATGAACAAACACAGTGATCAAAGTGAGCTGGTAGAGACGATAAAGATGCTTTCTTCCTTCAATCATCATTCTTTCATTCAGAGTTCCGTTAGAAACAAAATTTGTATTTCTTACTCGGTGGTTTACTGAGAATTGAAGGTGTTCTTCATCCTTTCGTTCTTCTTTACTCATCTTTTTGTCATACACTTTTTTTCATTCAGAACTCCTTCAGAAATTTGACAGTTTCACAAATCTGACATTAACAGAATCATCCAAACTTTTAGCAATAATGGCCAACATTCTATACCAACTAAGAACCAATTACCACAACTCAGAACCAATAAGCAGATATAGCAAAGAAGTTCAGCTCATAATTCCTTCAGCAATCCAACTCATTTGCAATCATAACTAGAAAGTATGAACTTTGTCTGTTGACAAGTCGTCGTTTAACCGGTCAAAAAATAAATAAATATTTAACCTCTTTCAACAATAAATAAATAAAGAAATTAATTAGTATAAGGAAAGAGGGTCGATCCACGAGGAGATTAGCTGGAACTATTGACTGAAGATTGCTTCGATTACTACTTCCAGGAATATCTGCAGAATAATTAAATAAAATGGGGGAGTGATTTGATATTGGATGAAGAAATAAAATAAATGCAAGAAAAAATAATAAGAAAAATCAAGTATGTGAAATAGCCTCGAGTTAGCCATGTCAATCCCTTCGATCATTGAAATAGATTTTTACTCCGGGGATCATGTCGGTTACAGTCTGCGAGGCCCAACCCATCGCAACTTGCTTCTCTCTCGAGTAACCAATCCTCCCAAGACTATCTTCGAAGGTTGATTCTTAAACAAATTAGCCACGTCTATCGCCGTTAAAATGTTTAGTTTTGAAAGCAGGAAAAGCCCGACTCAGAAATTGTCTTAAAAAGAATCGCTTCTGGTTTTATCTTTCCTTAGCGGACCGCCGCTAAGAGTGTTCACAGGAAGTCGAAATTGCCACAGGCCGATCCTTCCTCCCAACTATGTCTTTAAACGATTCCAGATCAACGAGCTCTTTTTGATTTGAAAAACGATTAAAAACTTTAGTAAGGCCGATTGCCAAACTATCTAAACAGAAAGATAAAAATGTATTCCCGAAGGAATTTAGGCAATGTTCAATTCTCACGATTAGAATTGATTTGGCTAACTCTTGGCTAAAGAAATTTAGCTAAGCATGATATTGATTATCATACTTAACTTAATTTTAGAAAAACAATTGAATAACATAAAATAAATGAAAACAAGAAATTAAAGGAAAATGAACTTGAATTAAAACTAAAAAGTGTTTACAAAGATAAAAACTAAAATGATGGATGGATGATCTAAGCCTTTACCAAGGGTGGTATTTATAGGCTTAGATTTACAAAGATAAAGTGATGAAATAATTTAAAATAATAAACAAAAGATAAAACAATTCAAATGTTTTAAAATTTAAATGCAGGAATCTAATCGGATAAGCTGATAAGCTCTCTCAGAACGTTCCAGAAGCTTCTAGAAGTCGCCACGTCACTGCCACGTCAGATGCGTCGTGCCCGGTGTCGTGCCCATAATGCCAGTCATGACAGAATTATAATAAAAACTGCAGAAATGCCTCATTTTCACTGATATTTCTAGAATTGGGTCCCTGCACAAAATGTAACGAAAACAACATGTATTAAGCAGCAAGAAGTCCCAATAGCTAGAAAAATAACAAATGAAATGTGTCGTATTTGAGAACTCATCAAATTCCCCCTCACTTGTCTCATACTTGTCCTCAAGTATGTCCGAAAAAAAAATCATAAACCCAAGAATGCATTTCTCAACCATTACAAGCATCAAACATAATCATAAGAGTTCTAGCACGAAAGGAGGTTCATGAAAGAAACATAATTAAAACCAAATAAATACAAGCAAAGAGCAGCCCTTGTCCTTTTCAATTACCTATCAAGCATTAATCAAATCTTAGCCTAGTCTTAATCCTCACCAAGATACACTCAAGAGCACTCAAAGTGTTTTAAAGGTAAATTTAAAGCAGAAACACTCAAAGTCATGCATGAACAAAGGTTTCCATAAGCTTGTAACAAGTTCAATTCTCCACTACTTATTAGAATCGAGGTGCAAAAATCATTAGGTCTTTTATTCAAGGTGTAATGTGGTTTTAGAGAGAAAAAAAAGGTAGAAAGATGGGCAAGCAACAATTAATGAAAACAAATGAGGAGCTTAAAGATGGGCAAGCAACAATTTTCTGTTCTTCGAAACTGTTTTTCTCATTTTTTTTCTTCCTTTTTTTTCTTTTCTTTCGAAGCAATTGCTTCCTTATTCTGTTTTTTTTTTCATTTTTCTTTTTTTTTCGGAAAAATTCTGCCCTTATTCGAATTACAGCCCCCTTTGTCTAGCAATACAATTTCTAGCATTTGATCAATCAAAAAGTTTGGTTGAGGGTTAAGCCAAAAAAATGGGGTGTAAGGCTAACAAAAGGCTCACTAGGCGATGATGAAGGGTAAAATAGAGTGAAAGGGATGGAAAAGGTTAAAGCCTAATGCCTAAATCATTTTAAAGTACCTCGTTCTTAGTGTAGTCTCGAATTGTAAGCAAGCCACAAGTTCTAGATTCCTAAAATTCAAGATGACACTCTCAAGCAAAATAAATGAGCATAATATGAAGAATGCATGCTCAAGGCTCAAAGTCTCACAAAATTGGGCTAAGTTTGATTAAGCTAAGCGAGAAATCTAATCGACACAATCAAGAGTAATTAAAAGAAAATGTCAAGCTGCAGATTATCCATATCATTTGATTATCAAAAATGCTCCAATTCAATCACTCCTAAGCACTAGAACAAGTACAACATGATGTTCAACAAGTAATGGCAAGAAAAAATTTCATCTCAAGTTTAATCAAAATCAAACATATAATCAAACAAGCAGACAAGTGGTAATTTGTTACCCTCCCCCTCACTTAAGTGAATTGCCCCAATTCAGAGAAAAGAAAAAAAAAGTAAGGCAAAGAGGGGTAAAGAGAACTCTCCGTGATCAACGATGATTGCGACGATGTCCGCGGTGGAAAGCCTTGAACGTCGGTTGACGGACGGTGCTGGAGAAGGTGCAGCGGCGAATGGCGGTTGACGACTGGGGGAGAAGGCGGAGGTGCGGTGGAAGCCATAGGCGTGGGGTTTTCGATCGAGGGCTGGGGGCTTGGCGTCATCGACCACCGCGGCGTGGAGGAGGTGCGGGGCATTGCGGCTGAGTGAGTTTGCGGCTGGGTGTGTTGTGTTTTTAGGGATTTGGTGGTTTTGCGGGAAAGAAAGAAAGGAAAAGGGGGGAGAGTTTGACGATATGCTTAAAGGGGAAGGGCTTGGGGCTATCGTGCACCGTTCACTGAGCGTACTAAAATGCACCACGTTTAATGAAACGGTGCACTTTGGCTGTGGGAATTTGATTATCCTGCTGCATTCGAAATGAAACCTGCAAAGGAAAATTTATTAAGGCAATAAATAAAAAAAATAAAGAAACATAAATTAAATTATTAAAAACAAAGAAGTAAAAATTGAAGAAAAATAAACCAATGGGTTGCCTCCCATTTAGCGCTTTGTTTAACGTCGTTTAGCTCGACGACCTTTGCTAAATTTTTGGCTCTTCAAAATAAAGGTCTTCAAATAATCGATAATGTCCATCGCTCGTCGTTTTAACGTCTTCCTTCATCTTTCTTTTTGTGCGCAAAACAGCAACTAAGCTTCTACCTCCTTCCCAAGACGATAACTTACTCAAGATGATGTTTGGCAAAGTTTGGTTGTCGCCTAAAAATATATAATCAAACCATTCCAACCTTGGCTTTGGTTCCTGCAAAATTGATGGAAAATGTTTAGTTCGAATTGGAATTAATCGAAAATCAGAAAGGGAAGAAAGATTTGAAATGATTTCGCCTTTGTTTTTATCGTCGAGATCTGCGAATTCCCTACAAAATTCATAACACAAATCAGTTTCGATCAAATCATTAGCTAACGAATCTATAATATCAACGAAATTTAAACTTGCGACCGAATCAGGATACTTCATAGCTTTATACATATCAAATTTAACTACTTCCCCATCAAATTCCATAGTTAAGATGTCGTCGCGGACATCAATCTTTGTATGCGCAGTTGATAGGAAAGGTCGGCCAAGCAAGATTTCGGATCCGTTATTGTTGCGATCATTTTCCATGTCAATTATATAAAAATCAGCAGGGAAAATAAGATTTTTTACCTGTACCAACACGTTTTCTAGTACTCCCTCGGGGTAGATAACTGAACGATCAGCTAGTTGAACCGTCACTCGCGTTTCCTTCAAAGGTTCAGTCGACATTTTGTTGTAGACACTTAACGGCATGACGTTGATAGACGCGCCTAAATCGCACATCGCTCTTTTTATCCCAACATTCCCAATTTTACAAGGAATCGCAAACATACCTTGATCCTTGTACTTTAGCGGCAATGGTCTTTGAAGAATAGACGAAACGTTCTCACCAAGGTTAACTTTTTCATTCCCAAACAATCGCCTTCGATTTGTGCATAGATCTTTCAAAAATTTTGCGTACTTAGGGACCTTCCGAATAACATCCAAAAGTGGAATGTTGATTTCCACTTTTTTGAATATATCCAAAATTTCCTTCTCTTCCTCCTTTTTATCTCGTTTCGCCAATCTACCTGGAAAAGGAGGAACAGGTTCGTAAGTAGAAACAGAAATATTGGATTTAGAGTTACCTGCAATGGGTGGAGACTTTTCGTTCTGGTCTTTTGGAGAGCTGCCTTGCTCGTCGGATTTTTGCTCATCTTGCTTGGGTGGTTTAGGCGTTATCACCGTTCCACTACGCAAAGTTATCGCACTAACGTTTTCCCTTGGGTTGGTTTTGGTTTGGGATGGTAACTTTCCCTGGGATTCTATACGGCTAACGGCTTGAGCTAGTTGGCTTATTTGCTTGTCGATTTGTTGGAAGTGGGATTGTGTTTGGGTTTGGAATTTTTCCTGCGAAACTGCCAATCTCTCAACAATAGACTCAAGCGAGGATTTTTGGGGTGCTTGGTTTTGGTAGGGAGGTTGTTGCCTAGGTTGGTAATTTGGGTTCTGATTACCGTAGCTCAAGTTTGGGTGATCTCTCCAACCGGGATTGAATGTATTGCTATGTGGGTTATAGGGTCTTTGGGGAGGTCCGGGAAAGTTGTGTATGGTGTTAACTTGGGCACTAGACGTATCTCGCAATAATGGGCATAAGTCGGTTGCGTGATCTGACATAGTGCATATTCCGCATACCTTAGCAGCTTTTATCTCCCCTGAAACAAGAGAATACACAATATTAGTCAAATTATCAATTTTATTCTCTAATGAAATTGTGCTTACTGTGTGAACCCGTCGGCTGGGTTCACTTGTAGAACCAAATTGCTGCGAGTTTGTAGCCATTGTGGAGATTAATGTTCTCGCCGCAGTAGGAGTCATGTTAACGAGCGCGCCACCGCTTGCTGCATCTACCATCTTTTTGTCCATTGGTAACACTCCTTCATATAGATATTGAAGGAGTGTTTGCTCGGATAGGCCATGTTGCGGACAGCTTGCGCACAGCTTCTTGAACCTTTCCCAATAATCATATAGGGATTCGTCGTGCATTTGTTGGATACTCAAAATGCTTCGCCTAAGTTCAGTCGCTTTTGCTGCAGGGAAATACCTGTCAAGGAAAACACGAGAAAGATCAGCCCATGTATTAATAGAATTCGGAGGTAAATAAAATAACCACTCTTTAGCCGTTCCGGCTAAGGAAAAAGGAAAAGCCCTTAGTTTTATCTGATCCTCTGAAACTCCTTGCGGTTTCATGCTGCTGCACACCATGTGAAATTCGACAAGGTGTTTATGTGGGCTTTCAATAGGGAGGCCATTAAAGGTGGGTAATAGGTGAATCAGGCTCGTTTTCAGTTGGAATGGGGTATCACCGTGAGGAAAAGCGATACAAAGGGGTTGTTGCACAGTAGGGGCTGCGTTCAGCTCTCGAATCGTTTGTTCCGCCATCGATTCTGGTTCCTGTGTAGGTTCTTCGATTGGTGTAGATTCGGAGGTGGATTCTTGTTCGGGTTGTCGTGTGTTTTGTTGTTTCTTTCGTCGAAGGGTTTCGCCGTGAGTTCTACGAGCGCTTGCTTTGATTTCCGGGTTGTATGGAGCTAAAGTACCCGGATTCTTCCTGGTCATAAAATAAAACAAAAATCAGTCAAAAATTTCCAAAAATAAATCTCCCCGGCAACGGCGCCAATTTTGACAAGTCGTCGTTTAACCGGTCAAAAAATAAATAAATATTTAACCTCTTTCAACAATAAATAAATAAAGAAATTAAGTAGTATAAGGAATGAGGGTCGATCCACGAGGAGATTAGCTGGAACTATTGACTGAAGATTGCTTCGATTACTACTTCCAGGAATATCTGCAGAATAATTAAATAAAATGGGGGAGTGATTTGATATTGGATGAAGAAATAAAATAAATGCAAGAAAAAATAATAAGAAAAATCAAGTATGTGAAATAGCCTCGAGTTAGCCTTGTCAATCCCTTCGATCATTGAAATAGATTTTTACTCCGGGGATCATGTCGGTTACAGTCTGCGAGGCCCAACCCATCGCAACTTGCTTCTCTCTCGAGTAACCAATCCTCCCAAGACTATCTTCGAAGGTTGATTCTTAAACAAATTAGCCACGTCTATCGCCGTTAAAATGTTTAGTTTTGAAAGCAGGAAAAGCCCGACTCAGAAATTGTCTTAAAAAGAATCGCTTCTGATTTTATCTTTCCTTAGCGGACCGCCGCTAAGAGTGTTCACAGGAAGTCGAAATTGCCACAGGCCGATCCTTCCTCCCAACTATGTCTTTAAACGATTCCAGATCAACGAGCTCTTTTTGATATGAAAAACGATTAAAAACTTTAGTAAGGCCGATTGCCAAACTATCTAAACAGAAAGATAAAAATGTATTCCCGAAGGAATTTAGGCAATGTTCAATTCTCACGATTAGAATTGATTTGGCTAACTCTTGGCTAAAGAAATTTAGCTAAGCATGATATTGATTATCATACTTAACTTAATTTTAGAAAAACAATTGAATAACATAAAATAAATGAAAACAAGAAATTAAAGGAAAATGAACTTGAATTAAAACTAAAAAGTGTTTACAAAGATAAAAACTAAAATGATGGATGGATGATCTAAGCCTTTACCAAGGGTGGTATTTATAGGCTTAGATTTACAAAGATAAAGTGATGAAATAATTTAAAATAATAAACAAAAGATAAAACAATTCAAATGTTTTAAAATTTAAATGCAGGAATCTAATCGGATAAGCTGATAAGCTCTCTCAGAACGTTCCAGAAGCTTCTAGAAGTCGCCACGTCACTGCCACGTCACTGCCACGTCAGATGCGTCGTGCCCGGTGTCGTGCCCATAATGCCAGTCATGACAGAATTATAATAAAAACTGCAGAAATGCCTCATTTTTACTGCTATTTCTAGAATTGGGTCCCTGCACAAAATGTAACGAAAACAACATGTATTAAGCAGCAAGAAGTCCCAATAGCTAGAAAAATAACAAATGAAATGTGTCATATTTGAGAACTCATCATCTGTATCATAGATCACATCCACTACCCTTAACCAAATTAAAGACATTGTTCAGTAGCTCACTTATACAACTGAGCCCCTTCCAAATCATAGCAGAAAAATTCAATTCCAAGCAACAATGAAGGTAGAAAAAGAATGGGCTATTATTCAAACAGAACCTAAGCTAACATTATTATTTTTCACTTTGTGAATTCTCAGATTATCCTCATATGCACAATCTGCAACCAATCTCTAACAACATTTAGAGCATTTACACCAAGTGTAGCACTAACAGAACACATGATTAATCAAATTTCAAGACAAAACCATATGAACAAGTAGGTAAATACGTAAGCTCAGCAACCCAGATCATCACGCAATAGCCAAATAGACAGCCAATCAAGTCAAATTCACCACCAAAATCGGAGAACCACAAAAAGCAAAATATACTAACGAACACCAATGATGAAATCTAGACCAGAAACTTTTCAACAAACTGAACCTAGCGGGAGATGCATAACATATGAAGAACCAAATCAGAGATAGCAACTCAGATTGTGGCAGACGAAATCAGATGCAAATTAGACTAAAGACACAAAGAAATCACGATCTGAGAAATATTCAATGAATCAAAAATAGAAAAGATCTCACCAAACCGAAAAACTATTCAAATAACGCGCAGATCAGAGGAACTATTGTCCTAAAAAGTAACATTGAGAGGGCTCAGATCAGAGAACCACCAAATCGAAAGACAACAATAAGAAGTGAACGGTGGAGAAAACTGAGAACGCACAAAAAACTCTGATGAACAGAAATGAAGTGGCGTTGACGATAGCTTCACCGGATGGATCGACAAACTGTAGATCGGACCGGCATCAGAGGAGTAAAGAGTCTTCAATATCAGATCTGTCGAACGAACCATGCAATTGAACCACACTTGTAATCGAAGAAGAAAGAACCGAGAGACTGATATGATGATCGGAAACAAAATGCACAAATCAGATCTGAAAATTGATGAGCACCGAATGATTCTCCAACGGCGATGAAATCAAGAAACGACGGGAGAACAAGATTGCGATGAATCACACCAACCGGTAGCAACGAAATAAAGACGCCGTCAGGATCTATGGCGAATGATATTATGTGAGAAGGGGGCCATAGTGGCCGGAGAAGATAGAACGACAGTGGTGTTTTGTGTGTTAGGGAGATAAAAGGAGAAATGAGCAAGGGTTTGTGTTTTACCAAAAATACAGAGAAAATGGGAATTGGAAATTTTATTAATGATCGATTGTTTTTGGATTACAATGATATTGGCTATTTATAGCCCAAACTAATATCAAACTTGACAAACTAACAATCTCAACTAATTAATAACAAACCTTTAACAAACCAATTAACCATTCTTATTCTAACATTCTCTACTTCTCGTTGGTTTACTAACCGCAAATTAAATATTGAATCTGACAGTCTACTAGCTGTGAATTGGATTGAAAATCCTAGACTCTCTTCTGATTGTTTCATTAAACTAGTAGAGAGTTGCAAGCATTTTTCTGTGCTTTATGACTGGAAAATTTGTTTTGCCTTTAGAGAATTAAGCAATGCAGCTCATCAGCTCGCTCAAGCGGGTATTAGAAGAGACAAAACGTTGTCAAGTGTAGCAGATATGGAGTAGGGTTTGTGGTTACTGGCAAACCAACAATTTGTTGCTTGCAGGTCTCGTCGTTTACTGTATGCAGACAATTTTGAGCCTGATCTGTTTGCTGGATTTGGAGTGATGGTCTAGCTGCTGTTTGTTTTGCAGACATGTTCCCTGTTTTATCTGCACTGTTATACTCAGTAGAAGGTGGCTGAATTCGTTTGTGGCAAGATGGTGTTTTTCTAGGATGGAGCAAATGGTGATGCTCTAGTTTGATAGCTTTCGTGTGTGTCAAAGTTATTAGTTTGATTATCATGGGATGTGTCCAAGTAACTTGGTGTGTAGCTTTTTGTTTACTTGTTCATAGATCTATCTTATATCTTGTGATATGCGATTGTACCCCGTGTAAATCCTTTTGGACTAGCCATTGGCATGGTGCACTCATTTTCTTCTATTAGGATTAGGAAAATTTTTCTAACGAAGCTCATGTCATTGCCGTTTGAAGCTAATAAAATTTTTCTTCCTTAAAAAAAGTAAAAAATAAATTAACATGTACAAAATAAAATTGGAAGAAAGAATGATAGATTGGGAAAACGATGAATTTAACAACAAAAACAAATTCTTGATTTATTAAAGAAGGTTTGGAGCTAAAATTATAGGTTTGAATCACTTTTACACGTTTGACTAGTTAAATTATTAATTTAGATGTTTGGTAAACACATGATTGTAACTGTTGAGGGTGGAAATCGTCTACCTTCTAATCATACCTCCACAATAAAATTAGGGGTTTAAGGTTTAGAGTTTAGGGTATGGTGTATTTTTAGGGGTAGGGTTTAAGATTTGGAATTTAGGGTTATTGTTCTTAATTTAATTTTTAAATGTTTTTTTAACAGGAGACATAAATGGAGGCATAGTTAGGGGCGAATTTTTTTTACTCAACTGTTGATTGAGGTGAAACCTATTAAATCGAAAAAACTACTGAAATGAACTTTTTGGCTTTGGAAGATTTGATATAAAATTTGTATCCAAATAACCTGAATTTCGAAACTTTATAAATTGACCTATTTTAGTCATTCAATAATGTTTGGATACTTAAGTGAGTAAATTGAAAAGTGCTTAATTCCCTTCAAACTTTATAAATTGACCTATTTTAGTCACATGATTGTAACCGTTGATTAAGGCGCTTTTCAGTTGACCTATTAAATTTGTAAACACATGATTGTAACTGTTGATTAAGGCAATTTTTAATTTACTCACTAAATTTTATAAATTGGCCGATTTGACATAAAATTTGTATTCAAAAAATAAGGTCAAATTGAAATAATGTTTAAACAATGATGGTTAAATTTATTATTTTTGAAATTAGGACTAAATTGTTTAAATGTACAAACGTGGATGACTAAATATGTTATTATACAATATATTTTAACTGTTGTCAACGGGTCAATTATAACATTAAAGCAAAACTAAAAATTTAAAGGTAACACTAGAGCAATTGGAAGTTTAATTACCAAATTGAATAATTTACCAAAGTTCAGTTACCATTTGTAAACTGTACTTTTTTAAAGTGCCAAATAAGTAGATAATGTTAAAAATCAACATATTAAGGCTAAAATAGTCCAATTCAATCTTTCGATCTCTCAATATTTCTGAAATATTTGCCGCTGAATTTATTAAAGTCGCATGCTCTCTGTGTATGTATATAATCTTTGCATGTAAATAAATGCTACTCCCTCGGTCTCACTTATATTGTTGCAATTGATTTTTTATAGAGTTTTAAAAAGAAAAAGTTGTGTAATGTAAAATAATTTAAATGACAAGTTTATCCTTAAAAAGTTAACTTCTGTTTTTGTCAGAAAATTAAATTTATTTTATAAAAATGAGTTTTTAAAATTACAATTTGAGTGGGATAATTATAAAATATAAAAATAACAATTTTATTAGTACAGGGAGAGTAACTCAGTAAATTTGACTGTTTAAACTGAAATCAAAATTATTAAATAACATAATCAAATAACATCGGTTTTTATCTTATTTCAGCTCCTACATCTCCATGAAACTCCTGACTACAATCTTTGCTTGCTTTGTATGTTTCCGCCAGGAGAAGAAGTTATCTATGATTTCAACCACTCCACAAAATCTTTCAAAACCTTGTCTGAATTTCCACCTTCCCCAACACTTTTGGTAACCCTTTGCTTCAGCTCAACAGCTCTTGTTCTGATGTTATCATCACCAACCAATCCTTCCACCTTGCTTCTGATCTCTTCTTTTCTGATGATCCCTCTTTCGTCCCTTTCAAATTTGAGTCCGACCTTCCAGATATCACAAATGTAGTTCTGGTTCAGGAACTGGTCTGCAAAGTTAGGCCAACACAAGAATGGAATTCCATTGCTCACGCCTTCAAGTGTGGAGTTCCACCCACAGTGACTTATAAAGCATGCAATCGAAGAGTGTTCCAACACAGCTCCTTGTGGTGCCCAGCTCACCATCTTACCTCTGTTTCCCACTCTTTCCATAAACCCTTGTGGGTAAACATGGTGTTTCCCTTTTGTAATATCTTCTCTGACCACCCAAAGAAATGGCCTGTTGGTGAGTTCAAGCCCCAAAGCCAACTCTTGGAACTGGATTTGGTCAAAAACAGTGAAACTACCGAATGCAACATATATGACTGAAGCAGGTGGTTGTTGATCGAGCCACTGCAAACAAGTTGGATCCTCCGGCCAGAAATTTCCCGACAAGTTTCCGAGCCGATTGGCTGCTGAAAGAGGACCTATGGGTAGGGCTTTGGGAACCAAGTTGAACACTTCCGGCTCCAATTCCAAACATGAGTTGCAAAGTACCCAATCTGTTGTTTCAACAGCTTTGTTGTCCCCCCAAAAGAAATCAAACATGATTTTCTGTGTTGAAGGAAAGGGATCAATGTTAAGCCATAGAAAGTTGGTTGGGTGTATAACAGGCGTCGTAGGTGATAGCTGAAACACATCTTTCGTAAGTGGAGTGCCTACAAAATGTACACATAAATAATCATTAATCAATGACAATGTTTATTTTCTCCATTCGCAATACTCGGTCCGTAGTACTACGAACTACTAAGCAGTTAAAATAAGACAGGGCCTTTACCATTTTCATCAATCAGTCCATCGGCAATATGCTTCGGGATCCTAAGATTAAACACTAGTTGAAACACCGAAGCCGTCCACAATGCCGCCGTCGGAATCCCCAATTCAGCTGCAACATCGAGTGCCAACCCCATGCTTACATCAGCTAAAACACATGAAATCTTATCATCATCAGATGCATTGACATTACGAATCAAGTCCTTCAGCTGTGTAGGCATAACCTGGCATAAACTCTCAGTTAACTTCCCAATATGATTCCTGTCTTCCCCATCTTCCAATCCATCGGGAAGCGAAACAAGATGAAACAAGCCGCTTTCATCCACATTGTTGCCGAAAGCATGGATGACTCTCTTGTGATTAAACTCTGTGTTAACAAAGCTGATTTTGATGCCTTGTTTGGCCAAGTGTCGGGAGAGCTCCATTGAAGGAATGACATGGCCTTGTGCTGGATATGGGACAACTAAAACATGTGGTTTCCCCATTTCCTGGAGTTTCTATTTCGGTGCATAAAATTGAGAGCTGGAAATGTGATTTATAGGAACAACTTGCGGCCACATTCATTTCCAATGCTAATCGGGAAAGGTGTAAGCAATGGGGTTCAGCAACCGACAGAATCTGAAGGATTTGACAGATTAACACCCCATATATAAAAGAGCTTGGCGTCTTCCCTCCTCTCTCTCCACTATCCACATTTGTTAAATATTAGTCCTACCATAGTGCAGGGTGGGTTCCTTGACCTACCATTATTTTTCCAGGTAAACAATATTTTTGGTCATTAACCTATTGTATTATTTTTTTTCTTATGGTCACCAACCATTAATTTTTGGGGTAAACTACATTTGTAGTCATTAATCTATTGCTCCTTTTTTTGTTTTGATCACCAAACTATTAATTTTTTGTAAAACTTCACTAAAATTACATTTTTCTTATTTTGGTCAATGATGTTACGTTTTCCCCCCCAAATTTGATCATCAACCTATTATTTCTTTTCTATTTTTCGTAATTGAACTATCATTTTTCTGTTAGTTTTTTTTAATGAAGGGTGACCAAAACTGGGAACAAAACGTAACATAATGATGATTTTGAAAAAAAAATGATAGTTCGGTGACAGAAATATGAAAAGAGAAAAAGCTTGGTGATCACAAGTGTAGTTTACCCTATTTTTTGTTTAAATTAAAATTCATTCCTTATTTTTTATTTTAAACTTTTAAATTATTATTTTTATCAAAATAAGTATCTAATTTATGAGATATGATCCTCTTACATCATGTAGAACTTAAAAATTTTATACCTCTTTTGGACTGTTAGATGAAGGTAAATGAATGACTGAGATTAACATTCTGAAATATGAAGATTATCACATGAAAAAAAGGAAATAATCTTAGACATTTGTTTAACATCAACCAACAGTCCAAAAAATGTAAAAATAAGTGTTTAAAGTATTTTTTGGCCCAAATATGTGCCTAATATTTTCATCGTTAACGTTTTAGGCGTTTGGTTATTAACAATTGTTTAAAAAATTTTTTTTAATTAATCAAAACATGACAAATGGCTTAAAATTTATTTTATTTTTTATTCCTTTTAATTTAATTTTTTTTTAAAAATCTCTAAATTCCCAAATTTCACAAAAAAACCTCAAAACCCCATAGATTCCCAAATTCGACCACTATCGTCGCCGTTAATCACGCTGTCGGCAACAAAATGAAGCCTCATCCTCTCGTCGCAAAACCCCACACATCGTTCATCGTTTGATTTGCCGTCGTTTGCCGTCCACCGTTTCTTTTTTTCTCCTCTCATCGTTCGACTTTGTTTCGACGTTAGGCACGACGACCATCAACTTTCAACAACAGAAGGATGGGAGAAATGATCGCGGGGTTCGAAGACGGAAGTGGTGGACACGCCATCGGTGAATGAAGGCGACAACGATTGGAATCAAGATTTGAGACTTAGAGATTTGGGGACTGTTTTTGGAATTTTTGAGAATTTTAAGATATTTTTGAAATTTATGATTTAAAAAATAAAAGGAAATAAAATAAAGCATGTTCGTGTCATGTTTTATTGGCTAATTAAAATTTTCAAACGGCCGTTAACGAAAAGTCGAAAAGGCACTTAAAATAGTAACGGTAAAAACATTAGGCGTCTACTTGGGCCGAAAAATACTTTAGGCACCTATCTAAAGAAGAATAAGAGTATAGCTTGGACATTTTTTTCTATTAAGCCTTTTAAAATTATGTTTATCTAATCATTTTGTATCATTTCAATAATTACTTCGTAAATTCCAAACAAAAATGATACGACGGTTTAATAATTGATACATCAACATATTTAATTTTCAGTATTTGTAAAATTTATTAATTTGACCTATAATTATAAAAAATAACCCTTGATATTTTCATGTTTTTCAATTTGAACCCTAAAAACTTAAATGAACCCATGTAATATCAGCATTAAGAAAAGACCATATTTGGGAATAATATTTCATTAGCATGAATATATAAGCAAAAGAGTAAGTACATTTAGCTGGTTGGCTAAGCCTTTCATCTTTGTGTCATCATATATTTTTTTTGAGTTGTGGGTTTTAAACCCACTATGTACACCCAATCCTTTTACCCTAAAGTCTTCTTTTTTTCTCGCCTCTAGGTAGGATTAAGATTAAATTCAAGATTGTCAAAAACAAAACATATAAGCTGAAAAACAAATTCGAATTTTGTCGGGTAGATGATGTAGAACTAATGTTTTGATATAATATTTGAAAAATGTTTTGGACTAAATTGAAAAGAATTTAAAATATGGTTTTAGTCAAAAACAACTTGAAAATATATTTAAGGGTTTTTAAAGGCTTTGGAATGATTTTAAAGTATGTTAAAGTAGTCAAAACCAGCTTTTTCAAGTGCCCGTACCGATACGGTCTTGGACCGTACCGATACGCTTTAGGGTTTCAACTACCTGAACTTTCCAGTAGCCAAAACCCGTACCGATACGCTTAGCCGTATCGATATGGTGTGCTTTGAAATAGTCCAACAGCTAGTCGCATACCGATACGGTTGTATCGCGTACCGATACGCCTAACTACCCCAACGGTCATTTTCCCAACGGTCTTTTAAATTGCAGGACCGTATCGATACGCTAGGTAAGCGTATCGATACGCATCAGCTGAAAAGCACAACGGCTATTTCCTCTTCGAGACCGTATCGATACGGTTTGAGAGGGTATCGATACGCCAAGCTGCAGAACTGTATTTATGGTGGGAAATAAAGGCTCCAACGGCTCCAATTCAATCCCAACGGCTAGTAACGGCTACAAACTCAATTGTGAGTATAAAAGGGACCTCCAAGCATCAAGAACAAGTCAATGCTTCAATTGTTACAACATTATGATGTCAAAATTTGTCTAGAGCTTTAATTGTACATTTCTTGCTTAGACAACACTTGTGAGCTTAACATTGTTAAATTTGCTCAAGTGTTTAGGTTTTGGGTGAGAGCTTAATATTGCATACACATACCTATTAGAGAGATTTCTAGTTTGCTAAGTCTTTCTCTTGTAAGAGAGTGTTTGATCAAGCTTTGGGTAGAAAACTTGATCGTTGTAACGGTTACCTCCTAAGCCGAGAAAAGGGGACGAAATTCTTAGTGAATTTGTTTGGAAATCCTTAGTGGGGAGCTAAGGTAGTGGATGTAGACCTTGGTTAGAAGGTTGAACCACTATAAATCCTTGTGTCAAATTGCCAAATTTTCACCTCCCACTAAAACGCCCAATTATCCAACTTCTCCACACTTGACGAGCAAGAACGGTTGATCGAATCGAGCCCTCACAACTCAATAGATGACTTATCACAAAGAGCGTAGTATGATCCATTATACCCTACTCGATTTCCCTTCCTTTCGAATTGTAATCCCAATATGATTGTAATTTTTCTTCTTTGTTCTCAACATGACCGTAATCCCATCCATTTGCTCTCCCAACAATGTTGTATCTAGGCATGGGTAGGAGGGTAACTGCCCAGGGCTCAAACCCTACTCGATTTTTTTTTTCTTTCGGATTGTAATCCCAATATGATTGTAATTTTTGTTCTTTGTTCTCAACATGACTGTAATCTCATCCATTTGCTCTCCGAATAATGTCATATTTAGGCCTGGGTATGTGGGTAACTGTACAAGGCCCAAAATTTTTATAGTCAATTATAGTTATAAAAAATAATTTTATATCAATTATATGGTCAATTTTTTAATACTTGTTATTAAAAGTTTAATTTTTTTCAACATTTATTAGTATGGGTCCAATTTTGTCCTAATATTATTAAATACGGGCTCAATTTTTTTCTTAATATTTATTATTAGGGGTCCACTCTTAAAATTTAATTTTATTTTCTAATACTTATTATTAAGGGTCTTATTTTTTCAATACTTGTTATTAAAGGCTCATTTTATTTTTCAATATTTGTTATTACGAGCATACTCTAAATTTTTTTTCCCGATATTTCTTATTAGATGTCCAATTTTTTTCAATACTTGTTATTATGAACCTACTCTTAAAATTTAATTTTTTTCAATACTTATTATTAGGGATCACAAGCATTTAAATAACGGTTTGCAATCGCAACAACGACCATTATATGACGATAGCTACATCGTCCGAAATCGCAATATCTGCAACCGTTATGACCACAATAGTATATGTAATTAAAAAAATTCACAACCACAATACTCGCAGTGACCACAATAGCAACCGTTATGTCCGCAATCACAATAAACACAACGTGAGCAAAAACGTGATCGCAGCCGTAATTTAAATTCCTGATTAGGGGACCAATTTTTATTTTACCTTCCGCCACCAAAATATAAAAAACGGGCTTGTCCCCAAACAATAACTTCTTGCCTGTAAATAATTGTTTTACTTGCATTTTTTTAACATATTGATAAATACTTTTACAAATTTAATATAATTAATTTTAATCACATTTGAAACTAAATATTATTGTGTCAATCCCATATTGAATGGAAAATCCAACCATGTAAAATTAAGAACTCTAAATCTTTAGTTATTATCTAAAAAATTAGCTCAATCAAATCGCGTATGAACTTCCGGATAAAGAGATAATTTAACTAAATTCCTCTATAATGTCGAACATTTTGTCGCCGCTGTCGGCGTATCAATAAAACTCTCTCCTCTCGTCGCAAATTAAGTCCAGTCACGGTTCATCCATTCGTCGTGTTCATCATTTATAGAACTTTTTGTATTTAACGTTCAATTGACACTTTGTTCGTCGATTTGCGACGACAAAAAAATTGAATAATTGATAGTAGAGTCCGGTGATGAAAGTGGTGAATGGTGATGATTGATTGGGCGACGATAGATAATGAATTTAAAATTTTGATAATTTGAAATTAAGGATTTGGAGTTCATGAAAAAAATGAGAATGCTAAGGTATTTTTTTTAAAAAAAAAGTTTGTGTGATTTTCAAAATTTAAATAAAATTAAGAAATAGATGATATCTCATGAGGGATTTTTTTACATTAATTAATAGATAAACCTTAATATATAATAATTTAAACCTTTATTTTATAATAAAGCACGATAGAAACGAGGATGAAGAAAACACAGTCATGGTTGAGCTGTCACCTACCAAACCCAATTGTTTCAATTATTGTCTTTCTCCATGCTAATTATCTAACCACTAATTGGGTTATGGTTTCTAAAGAAATATAAAAAAAAGATAGCTTTAAAAGAGGATGAAGAAGATGCCAAATTTGGAGAGAAAAAAGAAGAAGATGCCAAATAATAATGGTAACAAATCCGGTTGGTGAAGATTCAATATATAATATATTAATGTAATAATAAATAATAATAGGGATCTGATTTTAATCCAGTCGATATCTGATTCGTTTCGGCAAATAGTGAGGCGGAATTTCAACAAGTTCCTTCTCTTCCAAAAATGCTCCTCAACATCCCCATTTCTCTTTTCTTTTCTGTTAGAATTTATAAAAATTATTGTAATGGTCATTTATGTTTAGGATTTGTACAATTTTAGTCACCAATTTTTAAATTCAGTTGTTATGGTTACTGTGACGTTTGTTGCCGTTAAACGTTAACGGAAGGCTGATCTGACACAATAAAAACAAGAATAAATTACCTAGATAGTCTCTAAACTATTAATTCACTTCTATTTTTACCACCGAAATAAAAATAATTTGTATAATTACACATTTAATCCTCCAATTTACAAATTTTTTTATTTCTTCTCCCCTTCACCATCTTCTATTCGAGTAATCGGGTGGGGTCTGAGCCGAAATTATGTTGTAATCGAGTACCCGACTCGACCTGGTACTTTTAATATATATATTTTAGGTTCTAAATAATTTTACCTAAAACTATTTTTTTATCAATATAATATGCTTTTATTAGAGAAAAACAAAGCACCTAGACAGTGCCAAACACAAACAGTATAAAAAACAAACAATGCAAGAAAGGCAAAGAAAAATAAACACAAAAAAATCACATGGCATCTTGATTCCAATTCCCAAAACGAATTGCAGACTCCAAAACCACACATTATCCAAGAAACCGATCACTCACGCCGGCAATTAATATTGGGAAAAATGGCTCCAAAAATTATTATTTGGCAAAATGACCCCAAACTTGCCAGGTCGGCAGACCTCGCGTTGTGTAGGACGCGAGGTACGATATCGCGTTCTGCACAACGCGATTTTAGTCGATGTGGCATTGCTGTCCGTGTTAACGGTTTTACAGTACCTCGCGTTCTGCAGAACGCGGGACCGAACGCGAGGTCCCCGAGAAATTGAAACGGCGGCTGGAATATATCGCACAGACCTCGCGTTCTGTAGGACGCGAGGTCTGTGCAAATCTGCCCTGAACCACAAGCGAAAACAAGCGTGGGTAGGCCTGTTCGAGCCCAATTTCGAGCGTGTAAATCGTATATTTTTAGCGATCATCGAGTTTGGGGTTGTAGTACTGGAAATTTTCTATCGTATGATACCAACATGGTTAATTTCCGTCCATTCTACAATGGTTTAAAATGGCTTCGAAAACCCTATGCTATCATCCTTTTTTGAATGAAGTTGCATTTGAACAAATGTCGATAGGCATGTTCGAGCAGAATTTCATACGTAGAAATTTTGAATTTTTAGGTAACATCGAGTTTGGGGTTGTAGTACTGGAAATTCTCTATCGTATGACACTGACACGGTCAATTTTCGTCCATTGTACGCTGATTTAAAGTTGATTCGAAAACACTATCATAACATATTTTTTTGAATGATTGAAAATATAAGATGACAGATTGTATAAATCGAAGTGGACTGACTTTATTGATTAGATTGTCATGTGCGAACTCACATATACAAATTAAAAATAATTAATTAATACGAGGGGCTGAGCGATTAGGACACTTAGGAGCTGTGTGTCCAGGATTTCGACATATAGAACAATGCTTCTTTTGTCCGGTTTTCTCTCGATGTTCGACCATATCCTCGGCACAGTATAATCTTGTAGAACGTGGACGTCCTTTGGCTCGTAGTAGTGCTGGATCTGGGCGTATGATCGGTTCAGTGTCCATAGCATTCGGATCAACCTCATTTCTGATTGGAGGAAACTCTTTTTCGTAAACCTTAAGCACCGTTTTGAGTAAGTATACTGCATCAACCATATGCATGTATTCTATTCGTTGGTTAGTGCAAGCAGCAATGGCGTGTGCGCACGGGTATTTGAAAGTTTGGAAAATTCCGCACTCGCAGGTTCTTTCCCTCAGATCTACCACGTAAGCGTTGTGCTGAATGCCTTCCAACCGCCTGGAAAATTCCGCAACACGAAACAAGTGTCCTTCTCGCGAGAAGAGAGCTGCTTGCATCTGTCTTGATTGGCCCAATTGAATATGCAGTTTTGTGCGAAAATCTAGATGGACTTTGTGTCCACCTGCCATGCACTCAGTTGCTTGCCTGCCCAAGGTTGCAAAAAGGGTAGCTAAACGATAATAGGTCGCTTTGACAATGGAAGTGATAGGCAACTGCCGCACTCCCTTCAGTGATGAGTTTACTGCCTCAGCCAAGTTCGTTGTCATGTGACCATAACGTTTACCCTCGTCATACGATCGAAGCCATTTTTCCTTTGAGATTTTTTCAAGGTATTCTGCGCCATGTTTGTTTCTCGCTCTCAGTTCCTCGAGCAGGTCAGCCACCTCTTGTTTGTAGTGCGAGTTGCCTACGGGATGACAGTTGAATAGTTATGGGCAAAAACACATGAAAAAAGGTCGTAAATGGAAGCGAGTAACAAGTAATATAGTAAATGAAAATGACATAAAGGACGTACCCATATCGAGCACCATTTGACGTTCATCACGATTCTTGTATTTCAGCAGGTAGTTTGCGGCTATGTGCCGCAAGCAAAAACGGTGGTGAATGTATGGAGGCTTCCAATAGTCACCCAAATTTTCAATCGCCCACAACAGCGCTGTGCCTCTGTCAGAAATAACACACACCCCTTCATCCCTTCTTCGTATTACATGATCAAGGACATATTTTCGTAAGTTCTTATGGAAGAACGTCCAAGACTCCAAATCCTCCTTCGGGACGATTGCGAATGCAACAGGAACACATTTGCGATTGTCGTCCTGTGCTATAGCTAGCAGTAGGATATGTGTATATCTTCCGTACAACCATGTGCCGTCGATTTGGACCATCGGTTTGCAGTGCTTGAATGCGTTGATGCACTGGGGGAAAGTCCAAAATAACCGGTGGAATTGAGAAACACCTCGGACGACACGATCATTTTCGTATGCCAGAACCGTATCAAGTTTGACAACCATTCTGGGGATGTGTTTCTGCAGGAGATTAATCCACGGGCGCAACTCTTTGTAAGATTCCTCCCATCGGCCATACATTTCCTCTTTGGCCTTTTTCCTTGCATACCATGCTTTCGAATAACCTGGACGGAAGCCGGTGACAGCTAGAGCTGCAGCCTGACATGTGGGGACCGACACAGTGGGATTTTTTTTCACCAGTGTGGAAAAGATGTTCGCGAGGTACTTTGCATCCAGGTTCTTGTGATCCTGGTTGAGGCTAGCAACGGTGCATGTATGGGGCCCCTCAAGTTTTGTTATTTTCCAACGGTTGCCTGCCCTCTTCAACTCTGATATACGGATTTTCCATTTACAGCCTTGATTTTTTTGGACGCAATAAGCCTTGTAGTATGTGGATTGGGTTTTAGCCACTACCGTTTCAACATTATGACGAAGGTTGTACTGCTTAACTGCCGCCACCGCAATTTCCTTGTTCGAGAACGCCATACCAATTCTTAGTTCACTATCAGAACGGTTGACTCGACCATCTATTGTGTCGTCATGGGGAAAATCAGGGACGTCCATTGCATCCATATCAACCGTTGTGAAGTGAGATGGTGGCTGGAACATAGAAATTGGTGTTGCGTCTACAGGAAAGTTGGTGGCAGTCGGTTCTTCGTCCAAATCTGGTGGTGGAACGGTAGTGTCTTCTGGGTCTTCTGGTAACTCTGTCAAGTCTTCTGGTTCGGGATAAAATGGCCCCAGCTCGTCTCCGTCGGGCCCGGGTTCTCTAATCGATTCTTCGTCAGAAGCATCCTCCGGGAGCTGGAATAGTAGAGCTTCGTCGATCACGACCCTTCGAGGCGAGGATTGGGGTCGATGAGCGGGAGACCTCTCACGAGATCGCTCACGAACCTCATTTCCAAGACCAAATTCAAGATCACCATAAGAAGAATGTATTCCCATAGATGGTTGAACGTACTCCGTGCTAGGGACATACGTTGAGTGTCGTCCATATGAGGAATCATGGTCGTGCATAGCGTAAGAAGACGACGCTCCCTCACCTCCAAAAGAAGAATGTCTCCCCCTAGATGGTTGACCGTAGTCGGTGCCAGGGACATACATTGAGTGTCGGCCATATGATGCTTCATGGTCGTGCACAACGTAAGGAGCCGACGTTCCCTCCCCCCAAAACTATAAGGATTGTAAGGATTGTATGGATTGTACGATGCATTTGTTGGTGCATCGAATTCATCGTTTGGGGGTTGGTTCAGATCGAACCCGATACTAGCTACGCAAGACTGCCTTGGAGGAGCAGATGACGATGCACCAAACTCGTTGTCTCGGCAGAGTAGGCTAAAATCACGCCGTAGACCTGCGGTCGGGCTATCAACGCGTATTTTTTAGTTAATAATGAAAACATAACGCACATTTTTTTATTATTATAATTATTAGTATCATTATTATTGTTATTATTATTATTGTTATTATTATTACTATCATACTAATAATTTTTATTGTTAGTATCATTCATTATTATTGTTGTTATTATTATTATTGTTATTATTATTATTATTATTATTTTAATTATAATTATTATTTTTATTATTTCTATTATTATTTTTATTTTTATTTTTATTATTATAAATAAAAATTGTAATATTAAATGAGTTTCCCGCCTAAAATCTTCATTTAAAAAACCCCCCACGACCTCGCGTCCTGTAGAACGCGAGTTCTTTAGAACCTCGCGTTCTATAGGACGCGAGGTCACTTCTGACCGTTCAGTTCACACGTCTGTTCATTGACGCGCCTTTTCAATGAACCTCGCGTTCTATAGGACGCGAGGTACATGAATATCGCGTTCTACAGAATGCGAGGTTCATTAACCTCGCATCCCAAAAGACGCGAGGTCTTCTATAAATTGGAGGTTTTTTTTTCTAAAAACATCCACAGAACGCGAGTTCTATAGCAATTTTACAAAAAATTTGTCAGCAACTTTTATATATCGTTCGATAACATGGAGCCCTTGCTACGCAACCAAGCGAGTCACTGTAGTGAATTTTGGCGAAATAATGAAGAGGTATTATTTTTTCCCTTTTATTTTCTAAATTTTTTAATTAAATTATATTGTTTTATTTTTACTAACTATTTTATTTTATTTTTTTGCAGGGATACGAACGTAACTTACAATGTTACCTTAACCGTATCACCGTCGCACCCGTTGATGCTGTTATGCGTTGGATTGAGCGGGCTGGTTTTGGGCACATAGCTCGCTATATAGGGGGTGAAGGTTAGACCGTCGTTGATCAGCGCGCTAATAGAACGATGGAGACCCGAGACGCACACGTTTCATCTTCCATTTGGCGAGGCAACAATCACGTTGGAGGATGTTGCCTACATTCTGGGGTTGCCTACAAACGGCAGCGTTATTACTGGTGTAGCGATGACACATTGGCCAACCCTATTTGCTGAAGAAATGGGCGTGCTGCCCCCTGAGGACGTGTGGGACGGAGGGAAAATTTCTCTATCGTACTTGGAGGACCAGTTTGGAACCCCTCCCCCCGATGCGGATGTAGTTGCACTTCAGGTATTTTTTCTATTTAAAAATTAGGATGTCATTATTATATATTTAGTATGCTTTTATTATATTTATGATTAAATTAAAATTATTTATTTGCACATTAGGATGGTTTATGAAATTTTTAGGATGAATTCAGTAAATATTTAGGATTCTTTTAATAAATTTAGGATGCAATTACAAATCAGTACTTCATAATTAGGATGCTTTTATTAAATATTTATGATGACTTTATTAAATATTTAGGTTGCCTACATTAAATATTTAGGATAAATTACAAATATTTATTTACAAATTAGGATTAAGTTACTAATTTCTTTGGATGCATTTATTAAATCTATATTTAATCTATATTTAGGATGAACTTACAATTTTTTTAATTAGGATAAACTTACAATTTTTTTAATTAGGATGTCTTTATTAAATTTATATTTTCACAGCGGTGTGCGCGAGCCCACATCTTGCGCATTATTGGCGGGATATTAATGCCTGACAAATCTCGCACAAAAGTGCACGTTATGTGGCTTCGTCATCTGACAAATTTAGATGAGTCTGGACGAAAATCTTGGGGGTCAGCTGTCTTGGCGTTTCTTATCAGAGACCTCTGCAGAAACGTTGACGCCTCCAGAGCATCGATGGGAGGATGCTGTTTATTCCTACAGGCTTGGGTTTGGTTTCGGATGCATACTTTGAGACCACAGCTTAGGACTAAATTGAAAGAATGTGTAAATAACAGGGACCAAATGTGTAATTTTTAAATATACCCATCAATTGACACGTGGCAGTTCCGTCACTCCACCGTTAGGTTTTTAACGGCGGTGGTCAAAATAGGTTGATTTTATAAGTTCGGTGGTGTGATTGACTTTTTTTATAGTTCGGTGGTTCAAATAGGTATCCCCAATTTGTTTGGTGGTCAGTGGTGTAGTTTTACCATAATATTTTGGAGATAAATTTTAATATATATATATATATATATATATTTAAATATTTTTTTAAAACAAATTTCAAATTATTAATTTTAGTGTTTACATCTTATGTGATATTTTTAAAAATTAGACAAAAAAAAGTGAATCGAGGAACCTGATTTTACGGGTACTCAACTAGTGGGTATCAATACTCATGGGTCGGGATACGAGCTGGCAAATATGCTATCAGAGAAATTGAGTACCCGAAAGTCTAGGTACTCGGATTTGAACACCCCTACTGATCATACTAAACCTAGTCAAGAGTTTTAATAGTACTAATATAGTTCTCATGTCCTTTGGGAGTGATGGATTATAATGAGGCGGAGTTACGAGCGATTGGTTTTGTCTTGGTTTTGCTTGTTCGGTCCCCTTAGGGTAAGTCTTATTCTGTCATAATAAAGTCGGATTCAGTGATTGTTGTGTCATGGGTTCTTTGTTAGGATCGTCGTCCTTGAAGATTATGAGATTGCTTTAAATTGATTGACGCGTGCATGACAGATTTTGCTTGTGTTTGTTTTCATAATATTTTCCATAAAGCAAATGAGCTAACAGATGCTTTGATGAAAGGGGATGTAGATCGCCTTTCTTGTTTTCAAGCTATTCTAGAGTAATTTGGTATCTGATTTGTTGATTGGAACTGTTGTCATGTGTAGATAGTGTTTGGGCGAGTTGCTTTGTGGGCAGTGGTTTTCGGTTCTTTGTTTCTTTCACCGTTCTGCCGTATATATTGTCATGTTGTACTCTTTTCTTTCGTCTTAAGATAGGGGATTTTTAATGAGGCATGCTCGTGATGATATTTGTATGAATTATCTGTTAATAAATTCATACGCTTTTGATAAAAAAACTAATTTCAATTTTTTTACAAAATAAAATTGTTCTCAATACGTAAGAAGGTAGAAAAGGGAATGATCTCGACTCTCGACTTAAAAAGAAAATAGCAAATAAAATATTGTGTAATTTTATTTTGGATAAACTACGATGGGTGTCAATTATTATGGGTAAGGTTACATTTGGTTACTCAGTTATTAAAAGTTATATTTGGATCACTCAATTATGTCAAGGTTACATTTGGGTCACTCAATTATTAAAATTACATTTGGGTCACTCAATTATGAGTAATGTTACATTTGTGTCACCCTTCATATTTAAAAAATACATATCAATTTATGTATTAGATTAATTAATGATTTCAAATGAAGCACCTAGTGTTAACGAGTGTATACAAGTGATTTGAAAGAAAAAATAACTGAAATATAAAAGGCGACCAAAATATAACTTTACCCATAATTGAGTGACTTCCGATGTAGTTTACCTTTTTATTTTTTTAAAACACTTAGATGTGAATTTGTTTAAAGTGGTTATCTTATTTCAACCGAATGCAACTCCCGACTACAATCTTTCCAAGAGGAATAGACATAAGTTATCTATGATTTCAACCACTCCACAAAATCTTTCAATACCTTGTCTGAATTTCCACCTACATCGACACTTTTGGTAACATTTTGCCTGAGCTCAGCAGCTCTTGTTTTGATGTTATCATCACCAACCAATCGTTCCACCTGTTTGAACCAAAATATATTCATACGAATAATAAACCCAAGATCCATACATGCCAAATCATTAAGAATAAAGAATAGATTTGCGGAAGCGTACCTGAATCCATTGATGGAGATTTTCCAGAGAGGGTTTGATCTTCCAAGATGATAGGTTACCTCTTGCTACACAACTCTCTGACGGGGAAGGAGAGATATGCAAGTTAACCTAGATCTCGGGGACCACTACCCTTTATATAAACTGAATTAAAATCAGTTTATTGAGTAATATTTACAACTCTGCCCCTCATTGAGTTATAAATATAACTTACGGTATCTACACTTTTAATTCCATGACAATTTAATACCTATAACACGTGTAACATAATTGGTCACTTAATTTTCATGTTAAACTTTATAATAGCAACATACATTATACATATGTGCCCATTATTATTGGATAACCCAACAATCTCCCACTTGGGCAACATATGTTTCCTGACAAATGTATAACTGTAACACCCGACTAAAATGTTAAAAAAAATTGAAAAAAAAGAGGTTGAACTACTTTCTAGGGACTCGAACCCGTGCCTTTGGCATGGAAGTGGAGGACCTAACCATTTGAGCCAAGTGCTCTATTCTGTCAAGTATTACCAACGGTAATATTTGTTTGTTAACTGAGGAGTCAGATTGAGTTAGCTTTAATTTAACTCTGACTCCTCACCTACCGACTTTAATGTTGTATCGTGCACCCCCTTCTCTCTCTCTTTCATCTCATTTCTCTACCGTCCCTGATCTTTGTCCATCTCCGACACCACCGCGTCGTGAGCTTCACTGCCGGTGCCAAGGCATTCCCCGTCGAGCCCCGACAAAAACCCTCATCTCCACGCGCCGTTTGCCGTCCCCGATCACCGTGAAACACCATTGAAAGCTTCGCCAGAGACCCTTGCTCCGCCGCTCTGGTTTACCGTCGTTTCAGTCGCCGTCTATCGTTCGTCTGCGACACGACCATCAGATCTGGTTTCCTCACGTCACGACGGATAAAACCCAGTCAACCGATCATCCGTTCGACGCCGGTAAGACGTTCATCGGAGCTTCAAGCTTTCTGACGAGATTTTGACATTTTCGGTAATTTCCGAGATGATTCCGACATATTTTTATGTTTCTGATATGGGTTTTGTTAGAAATCTGATAAATGCTCTTTTTCCGGCAGATTTGACGCAAAAAGGGTGTCTCCGATGACCGTCCGGCGACCCATATTGTTTTGGGTAAGTAAATCGGTCTGAACCCGGTCCAAACTGATCTGGACCCGGTCCGAACCGGTCCAACCCGAGTTTGACCCAACCTGTACCCGTACTTGAACCAAACCCGTATTCGACCCGACCCGACCTGTATCCGAGCCCAACCCATCTACCGAGTCAACTCAGCCCGAGTCAGCTCAGTGAGTCAGCCGAGTCAGCTCAGTGAGTCAACCGAGTCAACTCAGTTGGCCTCTGCCCGTTGACTGCCGACGTCAGCGTTGACTTTGACCGTTGACCAAAAAGTCAAATTTTCTGAAAAGTCCCATCTTATGTTTTTCGACGTCCTGAGTCCGATTTTGAAGCCCGTTTCGTGAAATTCTAACCCGAAAGCCTCTGAATTGAACCTTGAACTCGCGTCTGCTTATGTATTTTAATAATCAATTATGAGCAAGGTGATTTAAGACTGAAATTGGAATTTGTGTGATTGAAGGTATTCAAAGTTCCTTGTATTCGGGATGCTGAGAACGTCGCATTCGGGTTCGAGAGTGATCAAACGGAGTATAATGGTCGACCGATATAGCAAGTATTAAAGGTAATACATTACTACCCTCTACATGCTCTTGAAACATGTTGATATTTGGCTATGTTTGCCTGACCATGTTTAAGCATATGATTATCTCTGCCTATATCGATTAATTATGAAATAAGAATAATAATGGCCAATGCAAATACTCGAATAAGTGGTTTGATAAATCGAAGAGACTTTCGAGTTTAGTACATGATTATTGAGACGACAAATCACTAAGTCTGATTATCTCTTTTATTAAAAGTATAAATGTCGGGCATATATGATTAACAAATGACGAAAATATCCCCCCTTAACTATAATCACAACCCGAGAAGCTATACTTGATTCGATAAGACATCTGATACACTTGAAAACCTCAACTATTGAATGTCACGATAACAAGACTTAAACTCTTGAGATTGTAAATTGCTTGAGTTGCAAGAATTCTGAATAATTCGATGAAGATAAATGTACGGAAAAATATTCGTATGTATGAATTGAGCAAGGAGGCGAAAAAGATTGAATTGTTTGAAATAACCAAAAAAAGGATTGGATATACTGATAAGGCTGAGATAGGTCACAATGACCCTAGAGACTAATATTTTTCTTCGGGCATCAATTATCATTCGACCGACATATGTGATATACCCTCGAGATCTGAAATGAATGAATAGATGGAAGAACCGAGAAACTCTGAATAAATAAAATGTTTTCGAGCATCGTAATGTCTGAAATACCCTCGAACACTAGAATGTCGGAGAATACTTCTAAGACATGGATTTAGAAATCTCAATAAAGGCAAACAGATGTAATGACTCCAAAAGTGGTAAAATACGACACATGTCAGTTTGTCGATTCATACACTATGATGATAGAGGGAAAATACCGTGTGAATGCATGTGCAATTTATTTGGGGAAAGTACATAGTTAATAATGTAAGGGATCTGTTCTCCTAAGGCATATTTGATGTTTTGGGATGAGTTCAGGTACAATGCACATGTTTGAGTACTTGGAAAATACCATCCGAATATATGCTTGATTTCTAGAATAAGTTCAGTGGACGATTGGTGATGGTGAACTATTGTTGTTATGCTCCGTAGTCAGTTCTGAGAAATGAATGGTTGAAGTGTATCTATCCGGTGGGATATTAAATATGGTGTTAATGGGTTCCGATTAGTTCAAAGGGGTTTGGAAACTTGACGAGCAACTAGAAGTCATAAATTCTGTACATTACCGTTTATACATTGTTGGTTCAAATTACCAGTTTACCCCTCTCGAAGGTCAAAATGACCTTAATACCCTCATAGGTTGTAACATTTAATTCTGCTCGCGATATATCTAAAATCCCCGATGATTCTGATACATCAACTTCCGATGTTGATTCGATCCGTCTTATCGAACCCCTCTATTCGTAGGGACCTCGTTCTGAAATTAGTCCAAAATTGACAAATGTCATCTTTCTGATATCTATCAAGTACCTCTAAGAAATGAATTGGGCCATAAAGCGCGTACCATGCATCTGTAAATACTTTCTGTTCTAAATCAAGTCCATATGCTTAAAATTTAGAAGTATGATACTGTAATACAAAAAGAAAGCAATTCTCTGATTTTTGACCTCTGATATGAAAAATATATATGATATCTGACATTTGAATACGAAATAATAATAATAATGTTAATAAAATAAATCTGATATCTGTCTTCTGGTATAAAAATAGGTTTGATATTTATTTTCTGTAATATTGTCTTCTGAATATAAACTAAATCATCTGGGGTATATTATCTGGGATATGAATGATGATCTGTAGGCTCAGCGCTTGTAAGTCCTTCTGGACCTAAGCTCCTACGCCCAATGGGCCTAGGGTAAGCCTTTCTGTTAAGCTCCTACGCCCACGGGCCTAGGGTAAGTCTTTCTGGACCTAAGGTATCCCCTTAGGTAGGCTCCTACGCCTCATGCCTAGGGTAAGACCTTCTGTATGCAGTTCAGGGCGAATTGCATTTTAGAGTTCGATTGAGGGTAGTTAAGTTAATTAATAGAACTTTCTGACCTCTTCTGAAACCTACCCTACTAAATTAATGTATCAATGTTGAACCCTCAGTAAACTTTCAATTCGCACTTTATGGACCACTCTGAACTCCTTGATTCAATGTTTGAAACATGAATCTCTTTTGAATCTCTGGCTTTAGACCACCTCCTACGGTTCAGGTGATCAAATAAAGAACAGCTCTGTGACCTCCTAATAATGCTTCCCGAATTATCGAATCGTAATTTGAGCTTACCGTTGCTTAGTTCTTCATGACAATGTTAAGTTGCCATATACATACTTGTACCTTTAGCATCTCCTGGTAGTTTGTATTACTGAGCTTTCCGAAGCTCACGTTGTTTTTACCATCACAGGTTAGAAGATCGACTTTGTCGTAGCTGTCAACGTCGGTATGAGAGTTTCTTTGGCTTGCTTGCGGAGTATGGTATCTGTATAATTAAGGGGCATGTATGTCATGTTTTTATTTATATTCAGATTTGAAACTTGTATTATTTTATGGCATTGTCTGTAAAATATTTTTCTGAAGTTTTTATTATGTGTTTAAATGACATCCCGAAATGATATTTTAAATAGAAGTTGATTTTTTTTTCAGTTTAATAAGTGTTTCAAGAAAATGTTTTTTTATGGGTATTTTTAATGTGGGTCGCTCTTGTGACCCTAATGTGACTTCCTAGGATCCGTTGTAACGCATAGGCGGGTCTAGGGGGTTACAATAACCTTATGAGCTCAAAAATTTGCTATCATACAATAGGTATTCTTTAACAATCTCGTCCATCAACTATATCTATATAGGATCAAAGCGATCTTCGCCATATCAATCATGACTGGACCCATCAATGGTCACGTATACAAACACAATCAAATGACATAGATCAATCATGGATGCGTAGCATGGAAATTACATGTAAATGTGAATCGAACATGCCTATTTCCAACTGGTCCTCTTTAAACTTAAGTGAGGTCCTTATCAGAATAAGAAAAGAGTGAATAAACTGAATACTTAATTTCTGATCAGAAAAATAACCGAATACATAAATGTCCAAAATCAAATATAAAGCAAACAAATATCAAACTCCCACTCAAACAATAATGTCCTCAAATGATACAACACCCATATGAGCAGTGTGCTCATGAAAGACCTTGGGTGGTAAACCTTTTGTGAGCGGATCCGCTATCATAGAGTTTGTCCTAATGTGTTCTATGGATATTTGTCCACTTTGCACTTTTTCTTTTACAACTAGGAACTTTATGTCTATGTGCTTTGACTTAGACGAGCTCCTATTGTTGTTGGAATATAGTACTGCTGACTTATTGTCACAAAACAATTTAAGCGGTCTTTCTATGTTCTCCAAAATACGTAGCCCAGTGAAAAAGTTCCGCAACCATATTCCATGATTAGATGCCTCATAGCATGCTACAAACTCTGCTGCCATAGTGGAAGAAGCTACAAGTGTTTGTTTAGCACTTTTCCAAGATATAGCTCCTCCAGCTAATAGATAAATATAGCCTGATGTAGATTTTCTGCTATCTTGGCACCCAGCGAAATCAGAATCCGAATACCCTACGACCTCCAAATGATCTGATTTCCTATAAGTGAGCATGTAATCTTTTGTTCTCTGAAGATACCTCATAACTCTCTTGGCTGCTATCCAATGGTCCATACCAGGGTTGCTTGAATATCTGCCTAACATCCCAACAATGTACGCAATATCTGGACGCGTACAAACCTGAGAATACATTAAACTCCCAATAGTTGATCTATAGAGAATCTTCTGCATTTCTTGAATTTCAAGGTTACTTTTAGGGCATTGGGCAAGACAAAACTTGTCTCCTTTAGCGACAGGGGTGTCCATTGGTTTACTATTTTGCATGCCAAACCTTTTAAGTACTTTATCGATATAGTTCTTTTGTGACAATCCAAGAATACCTCGAGATCGATCTCGATGTATCTGAATTCCTAAAAAAAAGAAGCGTCCCCAAGATCTTTCATTTCAAAATGTTTAGATAGAAATCTCTTGGTTTCGTGCAACAAGCCTATATCATTCGTGGCAAGCAAAATGTCATCGACATATAAAACCAAAAATATATGCTTACTCCCACTGAACTTGTGATACACACAATCATCAACGATATTCATCTCAAAACCGAATGAGACAATTACTTGATGAAATTTGTGGTACCATTGACGAGAAGCTTGCTTGAGTCCATAGATGGATTTTGTTGATTTGCAAACTATATGCTTTGGGTCTCCCGACTCAAAGTTTTTTGGTTGCACCATATAAATTGTTTCTTCAATGTCTCCATTGAGAAACACAGTCTTAACATCCATCTGATGTAACTCAAGATCAAAATGAGCTACAAGTGCCATGATTATCCTAAAAGAGTCTTTCGATGAAACCGGAGAGAAAGTCTCTGTAAAGTCAATGCCTTCTTTTTGAGTATATCCTTTAGCTACAAGACGTGCCTTATACCTCTCCACATTACCATTTGCATCCCTCTTGGTTTTAAATATCCATTTACAACCAATTGGTTTTGCACCTTCAGGTAATGGGACAAGTTCCCAAACTTTATTGTCTTGCATGGATTTATACTCTTCCTGCATGGCATCAATCCACTTTTGAGAGTTAACACTTTGCATGGCATGATGAAAGTTGATTGGGTCATCTTCCATCATTCCATTATCATCCTCATTTTCTTGGAGAAATACAATATAATCATCCGGAATAGCATTTCTCCTTTCTCTCGTGGATCTCCTTAATGGCACTTGTTGTTGAGGTTGTTGAATTTGTTCTTCTGGAACAATTACCTCATCCTGAATAGGAGGAAGTTGTTCAACATTATCTTGTTGAGGTTCCGGATTCACTTCTTGATTAATGACAGGTATGGGAACCTGAATATTATCAAAAGTGATAGTAGGAATTGAGTTGGAACTCAATTCCTCCTCAAAAGCAATGTCTCTAACGTTATTTCTCCCTCCAAATTCAACATCCTAAAAAAATGTTGCAGTTCTCGTCTCAAAAATATTCTTAATTGTGGGATCATAAAATTTATAGCCCCTAGATCGCTCATAATATCCAATAAAGTAGCTGCTCACAGTTTTGGAGTCCAATTTCTTTTCATGTGGCCTATAAGGCCTTGCCTCAGCTGGACATCCCCAAATGTGAAAGTGATTTAGACTAGGTTTTTGACCCATCCAAAGCTCATAAGGTGTCTTTTCAGCTCCTTTAGTTGGTACTCTATTCAGAATGTACGATGCTGTCTTTAATGCTTCTCCCAGAGGGACTCGGGTAAGGTAGAATGAGCAATCATACTCCTTACCATATCCTTAAGAGTCCTATTACGTCTCTCAGCTACACCATTCATACTAGGTGATCCTGGCATGGTGTACTGTGGGACAATACCACATTCCTCTAGGAATTTCGCAAATGGTCCTGGACGTTGTTCACCTGAGCCATCATATCTACCGTAGTACTCACCACCACGATCAGATCTAACTTTCTTAATTCTTTTGTTGAGTTGATTCTCAACTACAGCCTTATAAGATTTGAACACGTCCAAAGACTGAGATTTCTCATGAATGAGATATAGGTACCCATAACGTGAGTAATCGTCTATAAATGTTATGAAATATTGTTGACCATTCCAAGATGCCGTAGGGAATGGCCCACAAATATCAATGTGAATTAATTCTAAGACGTCTGTAGATTTGTTGGCACCTAATCTCTTAGTTTTGGTCTGTTTTCCCTTGATACAGTCAACACAAACATTAAAGTCTGAAAAGTCAAGGGACTCCAAAATACCATTAGATATAAGTCGCTCAATCCTACCTTTTGAGATATGACCTAAGCGCTTATGCCATAATGATGCCGAATTTTCCTTATTTAATTTGCGTTTAGTACCATGTGATTCCACGTGCAAGGTTTCATTATATGATGCAACTGTATCTAGCAAATAAAGGTTGTCATAAGCATTTAAATAACTAGTTCCGACAATACTTGAATTTAAAGACAAAGTAAACTGATTGTTTCCAAATGAACAAAAATATCCAAATTTGTCCAATAAAGAAACTGAAACTAAATTCCGCCTAAAAGACGGAACAACAAAAGTGTCTTTCAAATCCAAATAAAAACCAGTTCCTAATAACAACCTAAAATGCCCAATTGCTTCAACTTCTACCGATTTTCCATCGCCCACAAAGATGTTTCTTTCACCATCACTTGGCTTTCGGTAGCTCAGGCAACCCTGCATAGAAACACTTATGTGAGTAGTAGCACCAAAATCTAACCACCAAGTGTTTCTAGGTACTGAAGCTAAATTAACCTCAGAACAGACCAAAGTAAGATTCATACCTTTCTTAGCACGCCATGCGTGATATTTGGTACAATCTTTCTTCAAGTGTCCAGGCTTCTCACAAAAGTAACAATTAATTGGAACTCGCTCTTGTTTCTTTTGAGCTGGACCCTTAGCAGCTTCATTCTGATACATTCTTTTCTTGCCCTTATCCTTAGAGGCACTGGCCAAATGAGCACTTTCAGTTTTATCATGCTTCAACCTATCTTCCTCTTGAACACAATGAGAAATGAGCTCATTTAGAGTCCATTTCTCCTTTTGACAGTTATAACTAATTTTAAATTGGTTAAACTGTGCATGAAGCGATACCAAAACCATAAGAACGAGCAAGTCTTCAGAAAGCTCGATTTTAAGTGCCTTAAGTTTTGAAGCGAGATGGAACATCTCCATAATGTACTCCCTTATATTTCCTTGACCCTTATACTTCATAGACATCAAAGAATTCAAAAGTGATGTCATTTCAACCTTATCATTTTTAGCAAAACGTTGCTCAAGATCGTCAAGGAAAGACTTAGCCTGAGTAATCTCTTCAGATTCAGTGCCCCTAAAGGCTTCCGGAATGCTGTGTTTCATGATCATCAGACTCATGCGATTAGAACGATCCCACCTCTCAAAATCCCTTTTGGCATCAGGGGTGCTATCCGCAGTGAGAGGTGCAGGTTGTTCTTGCCTTAATGCAAGGTCTATGTCCATACAGCCAAGTACTATAAGTACGTGTCTTTTCCATTCCTTGAAATTTGTCCCATTAAGCATGGGTATAGAACTGATATTAGCAGATATTGTGGCAGCAGAAGAACTAGCTGAATATAGAACAAAATAAAAAAAATATGCTCACATCAATATTCCATAAGTGAACAAATAAATTTAAAGAAATGACTAATTCCCCTCAAGATACCAAACACAACATTAATATCAAGTCTTTGGACAGTAATATTAACAGTAAGCGGTACTCTTGTTGTAGTAATCAAACATTGACAATAAATTATGTCGAACAACAGATTAATCTTTGGACTAATGTATTGCACACATAAAAAAATACCTTATAATTGTCACACGTTTATTACCACAGGTGTCGTTGAAATTCGGCCAAATATTAATTTTCCTTTGGGCCAATTAATAAATGCATGAATTACAAAAACACAAACATCTTGATATTTTAAATAAGTTAATCTACGCAGAAGCGATCACTTTGGTGACATTGTGTTTCAATTAACCCACTAAAATATTAGACATAGCCAAAACATGAATTTTATTCGTTTCTAAAAATTTATCTTTATATCTGATGATCAAAACTAAAATTTTGATCCAACCTGATTAAATACATATATATATTTAAATAAAATATATATTTCATAGATTAATAACAATATAAATTAAATTAAAAAAAATATTGCGATTAACCTAAAACATGATTGCCAATTTGCCATGGATTATTATCGCCGTCAAAACCAAATGTTGTCAAAAAACCAGAAGCAAACAAAATCCAAATTATGTCAAACAACTATCAATCAATTGAAAAGAGAAAAACAATCACATATGCGATTGAAAAAACCAACCCTAATTCAAATATTCATGCCGACAAAACCCAAATTAAGATTGAACCCTAATTTAATATTCATGCCGACAAAACCCAAATTAAGATTGAACCCTAATTTAATATTTATGCCGACAAAACCCAAATTGCCTTAAATACACAGAAAAATAAGATTTCAAATCGGCAAATAATCGATGGAAGATTAATAACCCAAAAAAAAATAAATATGATCTTAATGATTCGACATAACCTGGCTCGATGCCACTTGTTTGAACCAAAATATATTCATACGAATAATAAACCCAAGATTCATACATGCCAAATTATTAAGAATAAAGACTAGATTTGCAGAAGCGTACCTAAATCCATTGACGGAGATTTTCCAGAGAAGGTTTGATCTTCCAAGATGATAGGTTACCTCTTGCTACACAACTCTCTGACGGGGAAGGAGAGATATGCAAGTTAACCTAGATCTCGGGGACCACTACCCTTTATATAAACTGAATTAAAATCAGTTTATTAATATTTACAACTCTGCCCCTCATTGAGTTATAAATATAACTTACGGTATCTACACTTTTAATTCCATGACAATTTAATACCTATAACACGTGTAACATAATTGGTCACTTAATTTTCGTGTTAAACTTTATAATAGCAACGCACATTATACATATGTGCCCATTATTATTGAATAACCCAACACCACCTTGCTTTTGATCTCTTCTTTTCCGATGATCCCTCTTTCGTCCTTTTCGAATCTCAACCCGACCTTCCAGATATCGCAAATGTAGCTCTGGTTCAGGAACTGGTCTGCAAAGTAAGGCCAACACAAGAAAGGAACCCCATTGCTTACGCCTTCAAGTGTGGAATTCCACCCACAGTGACTTACAAAGCAAGCAATCGAAGAATGTTCCAACACTGCTCCTTGTGGTGCTCAACTCACCATCTTACCTCGATTCCCCACTCTTTCGATAAACCCTTGTGGGTAAACAAGGTGGTTCCCCTTTATGATATCTTCTCTAACCACCCAAAGAAATGGTCTGTTGGTTTGTTCAAGCCCCAAAGCCAACTCTTGGAACTGGATTTGGTCGAAAATCACGAAACTTCCGAATGCAATATATATGACTGAACCAGGTGGTTGTTGATCAAGCCACTGCAGACAAGCTGAATCCTCGGGCCAGAAATTTCCTGACAAGTTTCTGAGCCGATTGGCTGCTGAAAGTGGACCTATTGGTAGGACTTTGGGAAGCAAGTTGAACCCTTCAAGCTCCAATTCCAAACTTGAGTTGCAAAGTAGCCAATCTACTGTTTCAACAGCTTTGTTGTTCCCCCTCACTAAATCGAAAATGATTTTCTGTGTTGAAGGAAAGGGATCAAGGTTGAGCCATAGAAAGTTGGTTGGGCGTACAACAGGGGTCGTAGGTGACAACTGAACCATCTTATCTTTCACAAGTGGAGTGCCTGCCAACAGCGACGGCCACAAAACTTTATGTCAGTGGCGAACTTATAAAATTATAATATGCATAATTATAAAATTTTAAAGGAGAAAATAGATTTTTAATAGATAATACATATAATTTTTTTAAAATTATATAGGAATTTTAAATTTTTAGAGGGAGACGACCACCCATCTAGGTCCATCCCTGCCTACAAAACCCATCTAGGTCCATTGGCAATACTAAGCAGTTAAAATAAGACAAAGTCTTTACCATCTTCATCGATCAATCCATCTTCAATATGCTTCGGGATACAATGATTAAGCACTAGTTGATACACCGAAGCCGGCCACAATGCAGCCGTCAGAATCCCGAATTCAGCTGCAACATCGAGTGCAAACCCCAGGGTTACATCAGCTAGAACACATGAAATCTTATCATCATCCGATGCATTGAGCTTATGAATCAAGTCGTTGAGGTGTCCAGGCATAACCTGGCGTAATCTTTCAATTAACCTCCCTATCCGATTCCTGTCTTCCCCATCTTCCAATCCATCAGGGACCGAAACTAGATGAAGTAAGCCGTTTTCAGCGACGTTGTTGCCGAATGCGTGGACGACTCTCTTGTGATTAAAATCTGTGTTAACAAAGCTGATTTTGATGCCTTGTTTGGCCAAGTGCCGGGAGAGTTCCATTAAAGGAATGACATGGCCTTGTGCTGGACCTGGGATAACCAAAACATGTGGTTTCCCCATTCCCTCGACTTTCTCTTTCGGTGTGTAAAATTGAGAGCTCGCAATCTGACTTATAGGAACAATTTGTGGGCACCATATTAAACTAAAAATATTTTTTTTTATAAAAAAATCAACTCAATCCAACCACGAAAAAGTCAGAATACAAAAGTGGTTTTCCTCTCGACCTTTCAGAGTTGACAAGTCGTCGTTAACCGGTCAAAATAAATATAAATTAATCCTCTTTCAACAATAAATAAATAAAGAAATTGAATAAGTATAGGGAAAGAGGGTCGATCCGCAGGGAGATTAGCTGGAATTGTTGACTTGAATTTGTTGAATCCGAAATCCCAGGAATATCTGCAAGGAAATAAAAAAAGGGGGTGATATTTGATTTCGAATGAAGTAAAAAAATAAAATGCAAGAATTAAGGAAAATAATAGAAAAAAAAAACCAAATGTGCAAATTAGCCTCGAGTTAACCTTGTCAATTCCTTCGATCATTGAAATAGATTTTTACTTCGGGGATCATGTCGGTTACAGTCTGCGAGGCCCAACCCGTCGCAACTTGCTTTTCTCTCGAGTAACCAATTCTCCCAAGACTATCTTCGAAGGTTGATTCTTAAACAAATTAGCCACGTCTATCGTCGTTAAAGTGTTTAGTTTTGAAAGCAGGAAAAGCCCGACTCAGAAATTGTCTAAAAGTAGAATCGCTTCTGATTTTATCTTTCCTTAGCGGACCGCCGCTAAGAGTGTTCACAGGAAGTCGAAATTGCCACAGGTCAATCCTTCCTCCCAACTATGTCTTTAAACGATTCCAGATCAACGAGCTCTTTTGATTTGAAAAACGATTAAAAACTTTAGTAAGGCCGATTGCCAAACTATCTAAACAGAAAGATAAAAATGTATTCCCGAAGGAATTTAGGCAATGTTCAATTCTCACGATTAGAATTGATTTGGCTAACTCTTGGCTCAAGAAATTTAGCTAAGCATGATATTGATTATCATGCTTAACTTGGTTTTAGAAAAACAATTGAATAACATAAAATAAATGAAAACAAGAAATTAAAGGAAAATGAACTTGAATTAAAACTAAAAATGTTTACAAGGATAAAAAACTAAATGATTGATGGATGGATGGATGATCTAAGCCTTTACCAAGGGTGGTATTTATAGGCTTAGATTTACAAAGATAAAGTGATGAAATAATTTAAAATAATAAACAAAAGATAAAACAATTCAAATGTTTTAAAATTTAAATGCATGAATCTAATCGGATAAGCTGATAAGCTCTCTCAGAACGTTCCAGAAGCTTCTAGAAGTCGCCACGTCACTGCCACGTCAGACGCGTCGTGCCCGGTGTCGTGCCCATAATGCCAGTCATGACAGAATTATAATAAAAACTGCAGAAATGCCTCATTTTCACTGCTATTTCTAGAATTGGGTCCCTGCACAAAATGTAACGAAAACAACATGTATTAAGCAGCAAGAAGTCCCAATAGCTAGAAAAATAACAAATGAAATATGTCATATTTGAGCACTCATCAAATTCCCCCTCACTTGTCTCATACTTGTCCTCAAGTATGTCCGAAAAAATCATAAACCCAAGAATGCATTTCTCAACCATTACAAGCTTCAAACATAATCATAAGAGTTCTAGCACGAAAGGAGGTTCATGAAAGAAACATAATTAAAACCAAATAGATACAAGCAAAGAGCAGCCCTTGTCCCTTTCAATTACCTATCAAGCATTAATCAAATTCTAACCTAGTCTTAATCCTCACCAAGGTACACTCAAGAGCACTCAAAGTGTTTTAAAGGTAAATTTGAAGCAGAAACACTCAAAGTCAAGCATGAATAAAGGTTTCCATATGCTTGTAACAAGTTCAATTCTCCACTACTTTATTAGAATCGAGGTGCAAAAATCATTAGGTCTTTTATTCAAGGTGTAACGTGGGTTTAGGAAAGGGAAAAAAGATGGAAAGGAAATAAACAAGAAGATGATCAATGCAAGATTTTTCAAAGCAATAATCAGTGAAGACATTTAAAAATAGGCAAGCAAACACACATTTTTTTTCTTCTTTTCGAAACTGTTTTTCTTCTTTTTTTCTTTTCGAAGCAATTGCTTCCTTTTATTCTGTTTTCTTTTTTTCTCTTTTTTTTCGAAAAAATTCTGCCCTTTATTCGAATTGCAGCTCCTTTTTGTCTAGCAATACAAATTCTAGCATTTGATCAATCAAAAAGTTTGGTTGAGGGTTAAGCCAAAAAAAATGGGGTGTAAGGCTAACAAAAGTTCACTAGGCGATGAGAAAGGGTAAATTAAAACGAAAGGGAAGAAAAAGGTTTAAAGCCTAATGCCTAAATCATTTTAAAGTACCTCGTTCTTAGTGTAGTCTCGAATTGTAAGCAAGCCACAAGTTCTAGATTCCTAAAATTCAAGATGACACTCTCAAGAAAAAGAAACGAGCATAATATGAAGAATGCATGCTCAAGGCTCAAATCTTACCAAAATTAGGCTAAGTTGATTAAGCTAGGCGAGAAATTTAATTAACACTATCAAGAGTAATTAAAAGAGATGTCAAATTGCAGATTACCCATATCAATTGATCATCAAAATGCTCCAATTCAATCATTCCTAAGCACTAGAACAAGTACAACATGCTGGACAACAAGTAATGGCAAAAAAAATTCATCTTAAGGTTTAATCAAAATCAAAACATATTATCAAACAAGCAGACAAGTGGTAATTTATTACCCTCCCCCTCACTTAAGTGAATTGCCCCAATTCAGAAAAAAAATTAAGGAAATAAATAGAAAACAAGGGCAAAAGATACTCCTCGTGGATGTAGAGTGAGTCGATTGGAAAGGTGCACTGTGAGTGGCTCGGATCAGCGGCTGAAGAAAACCACGAATGGCGTCCGTCGGATCTGGCCGAATAAAAGGCAGTGGCGGGTGGAACTGGTTGCGGGTGCCCTTGCCTGCCTTCATGGCGGGGAGGAGAGTCGGAGATGGGGTCCGAGTCGCTGGGCACTTCAACAAACGCTGCTGTGTGGCAAAGGGCGTCGTCCGCCAAGGACGGTGGGCAGGACGGAGGGCTCTTCTCTTCCTTGACGGCGCGTGCGGACCATGATGATCGGAGTGCGGATTTTTGATGAACAAGGTGGGGGCTTGTTGAGGCCGAGCGGGAAGGTATGGTGAAAGGGATTGGTTTTCTTGTTTTGAGAAGTGAAAAAAAGGGAAAGAAAATAATTTGGTTTATTTGGCAAAGACGGGTCAAAGGGTCAAAGAGGGGGGGGGGTCGGCTAACCTGCACCGCATGCTTTTGGTTTTTCTAACGTGCACCGTTTTTAATGAAACAGTGCACTTTACTCCTCTCCCAAACCAACGAATTTTTTTCAGCTCAATTTGACATCTCCCTTCACTGGAAGTCTGGAATGAAACCAAAATTGAGAAAAATTAAAAGAAAAAACAAAGAAAAAATTTTAACTAAAGAAAAAAAATGAAAGGAAAAAAAAACGTGAATGGGTTGCCTCCCATTTAGCACTTTGTTTAACGTCGTTTAGCTCGACGACCTTTGCTAAATTTTTGGCTCTTCAAAATAAAGGTCTTCAAATAATCGATAATGTCCATCGCTCGTCGTTTTAACATCTTCCTTCATCTTTCTTTTTGTGCACAAATCGCCTAAAAATATATAATCAAACCATTCCAACCTTGGCTTTGGTTCCTGCAAAATTGATGGAAAATGTTTAGTTCGAATTGGAATTAATCGAAAATCAGAAAGGGAAGAAAGATTCGAAATGATTTCGCCTTTGTTTTTATCGTCGAGATCTGCGAATTCCCTACAAAATTCATAACACAAATCAGTTTCAATCAAATTATCAACTAACGGATCTATAATATCAACGAAATTTAAACTTGCGACCGAATCAGGATACTTCATAGCTTTATACATATCAAATTTAACTACTTCCCCATCAAATTCCATAGTTAAGATACCGTCGCGGACATCAATCTTTGTATGCGCAGTTGATAGGAAAGGTCGGCCAAGCAAGATTTCGGATCCGTTATTGCTGCGATCATTTTCCATGTCAATAATGTAAAAATCAGCAGGAAAAATAAGATTTTTTACCTGTACCAACACGTTTTCTAGAACTCCCTCGGGGTAGATAACTGAACGATCAGCTAGTTGAACCGTCACTCGCGTTTCTTTCAATGGTTCAGTCGAAATTTTGTTGTAAACGCTTAACGGCATGACGTTGATAGATGCGCCTAAATCGCACATCGCCCTTTTTATCCCAACATTCCCAATTTTACAAGGAACCACAAACATACCTTGATCCTTGTACTTTGGCGGCAATGGTCTTTGAAGAATAGCCGAAACGTTCTCACCAAGGTTAACTCTTTCATTCCCAGACAATCGCCTTCGGTTTGTGCATAGATCTTTCAAAAATTTTGCGTACTTAGGGACCTTCCGAATAACATCCAAAAGTGGAATGTTGATTTCCACTTTTTTGAATACATCCAAAATTTCCTTCTCTTCCTCCTTTTTATCTCGTTTTGCCAATCTACCTGGAAAAGGAGGAACAGGTTCGTAAGTAGAAACAAAAATATTGGATTTAGAGTTACCTGCAATGGGTGGAGACTTTTTCGTTCTGGTCCTTCGAAGAGTTGCCTTGCTCGTCGGATTTTTGCTCATCTTCCTTGGGCGGTTTAGGCATTATCACCGTTCCACTACGCAAAGTTATCGCACTAACGTTTTCCCTTGGGTTGTTTTCGGTTTGGGATGGTAACTTTCCCTGGGATTCTATACGGATAACGGCTTGAGCTAGTTGGCTTATTTGTTTGTCGATTTGTTGGAGGTGGGATTGTGTTTGGGTTTGGAATTTTTCCTGCGAAACTGCCAATCTCTCAACAATAGACTCAAGCGAGGATTTTTGGGGTGCTTGGTTTTGGTAGGGAGGTTGTTGCCTAGGTTGGTAATTTGGGTTCTGATTACCGTAGCTTAAGTTTGGGTGATCTCTCCAACCGGGATTGAATGTATTACTATGTGGGTTATAGGGTCTTTGGGGAGGTCCGGGAAAGTTGTGTATGGCGTTAACTTGGGCATTAGTCGTTTCCCTCAACATTGGGCATAGATCGGTGGCGTGATCGTGCATAGTACAAATCCCACATGCCTTAGCAGCTTTTATCTCCCCTGAAACAAGAGAATACACAATATTAGTCAAATTATCAATTTTATTCTCTAATGAAATTGTGCTTACTGTGTGAACCCGTCGGCTGGGTTCACTTGTAGAACCAAATTGCTGCGAGTTTGCAGCCATTGTGGAGATTAATGTTCTCGCCGCAGTAGGAGTCATGTTAACGAGCGCGCCACCGCTTGCTGCATCTACCATCTTTTTGTCCATTGGTAACATTCCTTCATATAGGTATTGAAGGAGTGTTTGCTCGGATAGGCCATGTTGCGGACAGCTTGCGCACAGCTTCTTGAACCTTTCCCAATAATCATATAGGGATTCGTCGTGCATTTGTTGGATACTTAAAATGCTTCGTCTAAGTTCTGTCGCTTTTGCTGCAGGGAAATACCTGTCAAGGAAAACACGAGAAAGATCAGCCCATGTATTAATAGAATTCGGAGGTAAATAAAATAACCATTCTTTAGCCATTCCGGCTAAAGAAAAAGGAAATGCCCTTAGTTTTATCTGATCCTCTGAAACTCCTTGCGGTTTCATGCTGCTGCACACCATGTGAAATTCGGCAAGGTGTTTATGTGGGCTTTCAGTAGGGAGGCCATTGAAGGTGGGTAATAGGTGAATTAGGCTCGTTTTGAGTTGGAATGGGGTATCACCGTGAGGAAAGGCGATACAAAGGGGTTGTTGCACAGTAGGGGCTGCGTTCAGCTCTCGAATCGTTTGTTCCGCCATCGTTTCTGGTTCCTGTGTAGGTTCTTCGATTGGTGTAGTTTCGGAGGTGGATTCTTGTTCGGGTTGTCGTGTGCTTTGTTGTTTCTTTCGTCGAAGGGTTTCGCCGTGAGTTCTACGAGCGCTTGCTTCGATTTCCGGGTTATATGGAGCTAAAGTACCCGGATTCTTCCTGGTCATAAAATAAAACAAAAATCAGTCAAAATTGCCGAAAATAAATCTCCCCGGCAACGGCGCCAATTTTGACAAGTCGTCGTTAACCGGTCAAAATAAATATAAATTAATCCTCTTTCAACAATAAATAAATAAAGAAATTGAATAAGTATAGGGAAAGAGGGTCGATCCGCAGGGAGATTAGCTGGAATTGTTGACTTGAATTTGTTGAATCCGAAATCCCAGGAATATCTGCAAGGAAATAAAAAAGGGGGTGATATTTAATTTCGAATGAAGTAAAAAAATAAAATGCAAGAATTAAGGAAAATAATAGAAAAAAAAAACCAAATGTGCAAATTAGCCTCGAGTTAGCCTTGTCAATTCCTTCGATCATTGAAATAGATTTTTACTTCGGGGATCATGTCGGTTACAGTCTGCGAGGCCCAACCCGTCGCAACTTGCTTTTCTCTCGAGTAACCAATTCTCCCAAGACTATCTTCGAAGGTTGATTCTTAAACAAATTAGCCACGTCTATCGTCGTTAAAGTGTTTAGTTTTGAAAGCAGGAAAAGCCCGACTCAGAAATTGTCTAAAAGTAGAATCGCTTCTGATTTTATCTTTCCTTAGCGGACCGCCGCTAAGAGTGTTCACAGGAAGTCGAAATTGCCACAGGCCGATCCTTCCTCACAACTATGTCTTTAAACGATTCCAGATCAACGAGCTCTTTTGATTTGAAAAACGATTAAAAACTTTAGTAAGGCCGATTGCCAAACTATCTAAACAGAAAGATAAAAATGTATTCCCGAAGGAATTTAGGCAATGTTCAATTCTCACGATTAGAATTGATTTGGCTAACTCTTGGCTCAAGAAATTTAGCTAAGCATGATATTGATTATCATGCTTAACTTGGTTTTAGAAAAACAATTGAATAACATAAAATAAATGAAAACAAGAAATTAAAGGAAAATGAACTTGAATTAAAACTAAAAATGTTTACAAGGATAAAAAATTAAATGATTGATGGATGGATGGATGATCTAAGCCTTTACCAAGAGTGGTATTTATAGGCTTAGATTTACAAAGATAAAGTGATGAAATAATTTAAAATAATAAACAAAAGATAAAACAATTCAAATGTTTTAAAATTTAAATGCATGAATCTAATCGGATAAGCTGATAAGCTCTCTCAGAACGTTCCAGAAGCTTCTAGAAGTCGCCACGTCACTGCCACGTCAGACGCGTCGTGCCCGGTGTCGTGCCCATAATGCCAGTCATGACAGAATTATAATAAAAACTGCAGAAATGCCTCATTTTCACTGCTATTTCTAGAATTGGGTCCCTGCACAAAATGTAACGAAAACAACATGTATTAAGCAGCAAGAAGTCCCAATAGCTAGAAAAATAACAAATGAAATATGTCATATTTGAGCACTCATCAAGAGTTCTCTCTCGCATGTGCTCATTGCGATTCAATAAAAAAAATGAAGAAAACACAATCACTTTCTAATATGACTGATATTTATATTTTATTGTCCTAGTTAATATGTTCAGTATTGACTTTTTAAAAGTTAAAATTTTTAAACTTTGATAATAATAATTATTTTTAAATAATATTATAATAATATTTTTTAAACTATTTAATTGAAATTTTCTAAAACATTTTTTTAATATTTATATTAATAATAAATTTAAAATAATAATAAGTTAAAGTCTAAAATAATAATGAGTCAAAATTCAAAAAAAATAACCTACAAAAGTCAATATTAAATATATTAAATAGTTGAGCTGTCCTGTCACCCACCAAACCCCATTACTTCAATTATTGTCTTTCCCCATGCTAATTTCTAAACAAATCCGGTAGGCGGTGATTGAATATAATAACGTGAGCTATAAACAATTTATATTTATATTGACAAAGTTATATTCATTTGTACCATGTATTTTTTTTTAATTTTTTAAAATTTATTGATGAAGGTAAATGGACTATTCATATTAAATCATTAGTTAGAAATTAACATCCATTTATTATTATCTGACAGTCTAAAAAATTTAAAATTTTTACATGAAATAAGATAGTAAGAGCCTTGTATTAATAACCGAATTCATATATATTTTTAGGTATCCATCAAACTTTTCCCTTTTTAGATTATTTATCCTTCCAGCTTTTCAATTTTGACATTTATTCAACTTCATCTCTTTTCCGAATTCATACTTTTTTTTATCTCGGCAATTTATTGATTAATTTAATACCACAAAAAGTGGTTACAGAGTCCAAAAGAACCAATTGTCTTGAACCAAATTGATTGTCTCATTGAAAACTTCCTTAAACTCAAATGAAAGAAAATAGTATACTCAACCAGGTGATACACCATATAATGTAACAATTTTCACCTTACAAAAACAATGAACAATGCGCACTAGATACGCCAATGACACTGCAAAACTCAGACTGCACCTCAAACTTCGCAGACCAACACCATTAACAAAAGCTACCAAACTTAAAAGTAACATCACACATAGAAACTGCATACTGCCACCCTTCCCTGTTGTACAACCACAGGGGTGGTGAGCGGCAATCTACCCCAATTCGAAGAAATTTTTTTTCATCTTTATTCTCCTATTTTATTTTTTTTAAATAATTTTATTTATGAAATTACCCTCTTCCAAACATTTATAGTTTGCCCCGAGCCCCAAACCCAACACCATTAACAAAAGCTACCAAACTTAAAACTGACATCACAAATAGAAATTACATACGGCCACCCTTCCCTGTTGCACAGGCACATCTACTAGAAACACTATATGCCCAATTGAACCGTCTCAATTTAACAGCAACCATTAAAGTTAACCACCAACGCCAAGTTCGATGTGATTGTTCAAAAACAAATCAATTCTATTGGAGACCAACTCCAAATCAGCGAGCTTTTCCTAAGTAAATCTGCCTCGATGAACCTTGCAATTACTACAACAAAATCTGTCCCAAAACCTTATACTCGACCTTTCCTCTACACAGACATCTTGTAAAACCAGCGATTTCCACCACTCATACATTGTTCTCTTGCTAATCTTACATTTCTTCATATAGTACCATTTTGTAACACTATCAATCGGAAATGGAAAATAAGAAGGAGATGAGAAGTAGACAGATTTGAGATGAGAGAAGAAAAGAAGTTTAGAGGAAGACTGGATAAGCATTCATTCATTCGATAACTCAAACCAACAGAACGGCTAGGGTTACATACTCCCTCCCTAACCAAAATGACCCCGTATTATGTTTTTACAATGGCCGATAAAACGCAGCGTATCATTAAAACGGTCTTAAACTTAAAACAGAAATTTAAAAGCCAACGGTCATAATCTCCTTCTCGATCAGCACTGTTACAATGCCCCCCTCTTCAGACAATCCTTGACCTCAAGGATTGAAGTCTGGAAATTGTTGCTGCAGTTGATATAACACTTTCCAAGTAGCATCTTCTGGAAATGTATTTGACCACTCCACTAGAACTTCGGTTACAGCTCGATTTCCCCTCCTTCCTATCCTTCGATCAATGATTCTCACTGGTTCTTTACTGATTCCTCCATCAGGTCCAATTAGAGGCAGCTGGGCTGAAAATTCATCCGAACCTATTTGTTTCTTCAACTGAGACACATGAAACACAGGGTGGATCTTGGATCCTGCAGGCAATTCCAATTCATAAGCAACTGCTCCAACCTTACTCACCACTTTGAATGGTCCAAACCACTTAGGTGATAACTTCTGCGATACTCTGTGCTGAACAGATTGCTGTCTGTAGGGTTGTAGTTTCAGGAAAACTTTATCCTCTAACTGAAATTCACACTCCACCCTTTTCTTATCAGCATGTTGCTTCATTCTTCCTTGAGCCCTCTTGAGATGAAATTTCAACATTCTAATTTGCAGCTTCTCTGTGTTGTAGGCCCCTGTCCACTGTAGCCACAACTGATTCACCAGCTAAATAAGGTACATGAATATTGGGCTCTTGTCCATACAAAGCCTGGAATGGTGAAGTTCCAATTGCAGTGTGATAAGAAGAGTTATACCACCACTCTGCCAGATGCAACCAGTCACTCCACTCTTTAGGTTTCTCCCTTGTCATACATCTAAGGTAGGTCTCTACACATTGGTTAACCCTCTCAGTTTGGCCATCTGTTTCTGGGTGATAAGCTGTTGAAGGTGTGATTACAGTTCCCAATCTCAGAAACAACTCCCTCCAAAATTGGCTCATAAAAATCTTATCTCTATCACATATAATGGTATGAGGCATGCTATGCAACTTGAATATATTTTCTAAGAATACCTAGGCTATGTCCCTTGCTGTATAAGGATGATTAAGTGCAAGAAAGTGAGCATACTTAGTCAGCTTATCTACCACAACAAGGATGACATCCTTCTTCCTTGAGTTTGGTAGGCCTTCTATAAAGTCCATATTGATGGAAGTCCATACTATTTCAGGTATGGGTAAGGGTTGCAGTAAACCTCTCGGATGACTCAAGTCTCCTTTGTTCTTTTAACACACTCCACACTCCCTCACCAGTGTCTTCACATTCTTCCTTAGTCCCTTCCAGTAAAAAATGCTACTCAACCTTCTGGTTGCAACTTCAGCCCCTGAGTGTCCCCCAATTGGGCTACAATGAAAATAAAGCATCAGATCCTTTTTAAGCTCTTCATTATTCCTCGCAACTACTCTCCCCTTCCTTTTCAACCACTTCCTATCCCAGGAGTATTTAGTATAGTGTGAGGTGCCTCCCTGAATAGCACCCATGATCTTCTTCAATCTATCATCAGTTGCCCATGATTCAACTACTCTAGCCATTACATCAGTATTAACACTACTGATGGCTAATAACTGCCCTTCCTCAATCCCTGGCCTCCTGGACAGAGTGTCAGCAACCACATTGGTACTCCCTTTCTTATAGATCACTTCATAGTCGTATCCCAACATTTTTACCACCCATTTTTGTTGTGCTGGAGTTATTGTCTGATTCTTTGTCAAAAATCTGAGACTCTGATGGTCAGTTTTGATCTTGAAGTGCCTCCCCACCTGGTATGCTGACCATTTTTTGACTGCCATGAGAGCAGCTAGCATCTCTTTCTCATAAACAGAAAGTGCTTGACGCCTTACTCCCAAGCCTCTACTGAAGAAAGCAAGTGGTTTACCTTTTTGTATCAACACTGCTCCCATTCCCTTCTTTGATGCATCTATTTCAATGCTGAACTCTGCATTGAAGTCAGGTAGAGCCAGCACAGGTGCACTACTGATGGCTCTTTTTAATTTTTCAAAAGCAATTTCTTCAGATGTTTCCCATTTCCACCTTCCCTTCTTCAGCAAGTTTGTCAGTGGTCTTGCTATAGTCCCATAGTCTTTCACAAACCTTCTGTAATAGCCTGATAACCCAAGGAAGCCTCGAAGATCTTTCACAGAGCTTGGAGTTGGCCAGTTCAATATACACTCGACTTTTGAATTATCCATAGCAATAACTCCTCCAGTAATCACATAACCAAGGTAGTCTATCTCCTGAGCCCCAAAACAGCATTTATTCTTCTTGGCATACAGTTTATGAGTTCTCAACACTCCAAACACCTCTTGTAAGTGTCTCAAATGTGTATCCCAGTCCTTGGAGTAGACCAATATGTCGTCGAAAAAGACAAGGACAGATTTCCTCAAAAAATCTCTGAAAACCCTGTTCATTAAGCCTTAGAAGGTAGCTGGGGCATTGGTCAATCCGAAGGGCATTACTAGGAATTCATAATGCCCTTCATGAGTTTTAAATGTTGTTTTATGTACATCTGGTTCCCACATTCTGATCTGGTGATACCCAACTCTTAAATCCAACTTAGAAAAAAATTTGGCATTTCCCAGTTCATCCAACAGTTCTTCTATAATAGGCATGGGAAATTTGTCTTTGATGGTTAGTTGGTTTAACCTTCTGTAGTCCACGCAAAGCCTCCATGAACCATCCTTTTTTTAACCATCACAATTGGGGAGGAGAAAGAGCTATTGCTGTATCGAATGATTCCATTTTCCATCATTTCCTTCACTTGTTTTTCAATTTCCTCTTTCTGACTAGCATGATATCTGTAGGGCTTTATTTTCATCACTTGATGATTGTCCATCAAGGTCACCTTGTGCTCTTGACCTCTCACAGGAGGCAGGCCTGTAGGTTCTTGGAACACATCATCAAACTCACTCAGCATTGCCTTTAGTTCCTCAGGTGCAGAATTGACTAGGTTCCTCAATCCTAACTGTCCCTCCATCACCCACAAGGAAGTTGTTAAGGGACTGTGATTTTCCCTTAATAACTTGTTACATTTTTTTTACATCTACCCAACTGTAAGCTCCAGGTTGTACTCCCTTCAATACCACCATCTTACTCTGATTGGACCAGCTCATTTCCATGGTCTTGAAGTCCCAACTTATAGTTCCCAAGGTGCTCAACCATTGCACTCCCAAAACTATATCACATCATTTCAAAGGTAACACCAAAAAATCTGATACAAACTCTTCTCCTTGAATTTTCCAAGTGACCATTCTGCACTCCCCTGTTGTCTCTAAGAAATTCTCATTAGCCACTGTGACTTTCAAACCAGTTCTTTTGTTCACTACTAAGCCCAATTTTTTAACTACTGAGGTACTCAAGAAATTATGAGTGCTACCAGAATCTATTAAGGCTATCCAATCTGTCCCAGCAACTTCAATTTTTAACTTCATTGTTTCCTAACCAGTTGCTCCCCACATAGCATTCAAGGACAACACTGGCCCTCCAGTCACAACTCCCTCTCCTGACTCTTCACAATCTAGAAATACCTCTGTTTTTCCTTCTTCTTCAGTTCCATCAACCAGAATTTGAAACATTTGACTCTTAGTACACATGTGCCCAGGGGAATACTTCTCTGCGCACCAGAAACACAGCCCCTTTCTCCTCCTTTCATCAACTTCAGCTGTAGACAAACTCTTCCCTGCCCCTTTGTTGCTCACTGGCCCCGAGTTCCTTGTTCTACTAGGGCTTAGTATCGAGGGTGTAACACTTCTAGAAACTACAGTCGATGGTGGCCCTAATGTGCCAGCATTCGAGTATGTCTTGTAGCTAGGTGTAAAGTTCCTAGTAGGTACAGTCAAACTAGGAGGAGCCATCCTAGCTAAAGGTTTCCCACTCACAGGAAAGAAAATGGTTTCTAGTTGTTTAGCCGTGTAGAATGCTTCAAGTAGAGATTTAGGTTGCAACAGTGTCAAATATTGGCTAATCTCAAGTCGAAGATGGTTTTTAAACATGCTTAAAATGTATTTTTCGGGTAGTTGTACCTGGTTCACCAAGTTAATAAACTATTCATAGTAAGCCTCCACTGAATCGACTTGCCTCAAAGCTAGAAGTTCTGAAAATGGGTCATTGAATCCCCCTGGAGCGAAACGGACTCTCATCAAACTTAAATATTCTGACCAAGCCATCTCCCCCGCACCACCATGGGAATTCATCAAGAACTGATGCCACTGCAGCGCTTTGCCTTCCAAATGAATCATCACCAGGCGTATCTTACTTTGTTCCGAAACTGCCTCTGCTTCGAAAAGTTTCTCGAGCTTGGAGTGCCAACCCCTAAAATCCGAGCCATCGAACTTAAGGCATGGAAGTTTGTACGTTAAATTACCCATTGGTTGTGGCTGCTCCTGAGTTGCCTTCGGTGCTTCTTTTTCCCCAGTGATGAACACCTCATCTTGGTTGCCCTTTTCTGATGTTGATGGTCCCGTCCCTAAAATTCCCGGACCCATGATCCACCCTTGAGCTGCATTCTCTTGAATCACTGGTTCAACATTTTTCCCCATAGCTACTTCGAGCATTTTCCTGAAATCCTCACCAATCTGTGTCCGAAACTCTCCAAATTTCGCCTCCATTTTTGCATCTATACTCCCATCTAAGCGGGCAATTTCTTCTTGAAGCTTCGCAGCCTCCTGCTGCCATGTCTGACTGCGAGTGATCGGAGCTCCGTCCACCATAATCGAAACCTGGAAGCTCTGATACCTTTTGTAACACTATCAATTGGAAATGGAAAATAAGAAGGAGATGAGAAGTAGACAGATTTGAGATGAGAGAAGAAAAGAAGTTTAGAGGAAGACTGGATAAGCATTCATTCATTCGATAACTCAAACCAACAGAACGGCTAGGGTTACATACTCCCTCCCTAACCAAAACGACCCCGTATTATGTTTTTACAATGGCCGATAAAACGCAGCGTATCATTAAAACGGTCTTAAACTTAAAACAGAAATTTAAAAGCCAACGTTCATAATCTCCTTCTCGATCAGCACTGTTACACATTTCCAAGTTCAATTGGCTCAAAGATCTTCTTTACGAGTTCTATCAAACAAAAACTTTCTTGAACATCTCCTTGCAAACCTTTTTTTGTTATTTTCATCAAGAAGGATCCATTCAGATTTCAACTATTGTTATGTGAACCAAACCAAGAAAATATCAAATCCAACAAATCGAAAAGGTAGTTTCTTTGGAACAAAATCACTTGCCCCTGACAAAGACTTACAATGCCACTAAGCTTACCTTATTCCTTACCTAAAGGAAATGCCTCCTCTCTTTCAAAAAAGATACTCAATCTTACAAGACTACTACACATTCAAAATTAGTCAGTGACTGTGTAGAGTGTCCATGAGGTCTATATTTTGTACACATTCCTGCCCTTATTAATGTTGTTCTTAAGCTCATTTAGGCATATTTAGGTGCATTGCATGCATTATAGCTATATATTTTCTTATACCATGCTTTTATTAAATATTTTATATTTAGTTGATAAAAGTTATTGTTTTAGTTTAGTTTATATTTTTAGGTGCTATAATTAGGAGAGAAGAGGAAAGGACAATATAGGATAAGAAAGCTGGAATCAAAGAAGCTGTACTGAAGCAGCTCAAGATGCCACCAAAGACGCTGCCGAAGCAGTAATGCCGCCATGTGCTGCCCGGGCAGGAGTTACACCAACTTAGCTAAGATGGGTTGCGATTTCAAGAGGACAATTTTCTAAGCCCAATGAGCCCAGTCTTGCAATTTCCTGAAGCCTGTAGTGGCCGGTAGAGCTGATTCAAGATCGATAAATAGGAGCACTTATCCTTACTTGCGGAAGAAGGCAACATCCAAAGAGTCTGTATTTAAAGTATAATTGAGTGTGTATTTAATGCAATTTACTTTTAGAACTCCTACTTCAAAGAGGACTCAAACTTAGGTCATGAGCCATATATACCCAATGTATGTAAGGGTATAGAGGCATGTCGTAAGAGATCAACGGCATCTGCAGAAGAGAGTATAGATGGGGGATAGCTAGATAAGTTGGAGTGATGGGGGTCGCGGCCCAACTCTCCTGGGGTTTAGGCGCGTGTATATAAAGTAATTTGTGGAAACGGTTGTATAGTTTTGAGTTGTTTTCAATAAAGTTCTAATTTTGCTTAATCTATGCTTCTTGTTCGTTCAATTAGTCTACACCAGTCAGTTGAAGAGAAAATCCATTTGTCGGGCACGAAAGTGCAAGTATAATGAAAGGGTTAAGCACGGTCACAACTCACAAAGGCGTGACTAACTTGGTTCCACACTAGTTCACAAGTTTCAGCGGCTAAAAGAGATTACCAACCGAGTTGTCTAATTTGGTTCCACACTAGTCCTCAAGTTAAGCAATCTCGAGCATCCTAACCTAGAAATAGGAGGGATCACTGTCGACTATCCTGCCGAACTTGGAATGTCTGCCAGACTTGTCGCTAGGACCTCTTTCCGTTCTACCTGCCGAGACAGTACACACCCCTGCAGTGGCAGTGACCTGCTACGATCGAGTGACAGGGTCGTAGTTTGTCGCCTGCCATACCCGTCGAGGCAGCAATTCATGGCAGCACAAAACATACTCAAGCTTTGCAATGTAGTCCACAGACTACTAAGTTGCACATGTCTTACCCAGCTTATCGCCCAATCTCTCCTTATCATTCCTCTCTTTACCATCTTTATCTTTACTTGTGTTTTTATATTTTCACATCTTGAGATTTAATGGCGCATTTACTAAATCTCTGTGCAAGAAACCATTCATAGGAGCTATTCCAATTCCTGTGGGAGACGATATCTTTTATACTATAACATGACAAGAGTGTGCACTTGCGCTCATAAATATAGAACAACCAAACGCTCTACAGACTGTACAAAAAAAATTAACAAAATAATGAATCTTACCTTCAAATTGCAACCAACTCACCTTTAAGGAATCTAACCAATCTTACATTACTATTGCACATTCAAAATTTCACACTTAACCATGGGCAGAGGGACATAGAAGATTGGGATGTCTAATGACACCACAAAAATTTATAGAAAATTTGTTTCCCTATATAATTTATCTATAAAAAATTAAAAAATATATAAATGACATCCCTTTTATAAAAAATAACAATCATTTATAAATAATTAACTTTCCTTGAATACGGTTGAAAAAATGATACCCTTAAATAATTTTTTTGCTCTGCCCCTGCACTTAGCCACCCTATCTACTAACAACAATAGAACTTAACTGTCTTCCTAAACACGACTTAAAAATTTCTTTAATTCATCTCTACTCTTTGACAATTTGAAAGTTAACTGATAATTGAAAAAGATCACCTCCAACTCCAAACCCCGCCCTCATATAATTCGGGTTTGTGATAAACTGTTAATAGACCCATTTTTTTGTGTGTATCAAACCCACATACTTATTAGATATTAAGACAATAGTGTTTGTGATAATGCTAGAGAGAAGGTGACGTTGGTGATGGTAAAGGCGATGAAGAACCCGAGTAGTGCTCTCTGCAAGACTTCTATTATGGCTGCTTCAAATATATTCGATGCATTTAGGGGAATTGCTTGATTCTAGTGCATTTGATCAGTTGGTGTGTAACCTAAATTGGCCTTTATTATGTTTTCTCTCGTTACATTTTCGAGTTTCGAATTTCATGTGTTAGAAATAATGTTAAATTTGTGGTGTCGATGTACAATTATTGCAGTTGTTACTGAAAGCTTCTCAGGACAAGAAGTTTGTGTGCGAAGAAGCTGATAAGTCGCTAAAACCAATGGTTAACTCCGTTGCTACTTTACCTCTTATTTGAAAGCTTCACGAATTTATTAACCATGGCAATCTTCTAGTCGGAGCCAAAGCTGCAGTTTTCATTTTCAATTCTGTTTCGGAGATGGTAAAACTACTAATAAAGCTCCATGGCAAACATGTTGTTTTCCATTTATAAAATGTTTGAATATCACCCCAGTCATTGAATATGGTTATATTTTTAACAATTGCAAGGATCTGAAGAAATCAAAGAGTTTGGGTTGGTTTTGTTGCTTCAAATGGCTTCAGATTTGTTGAATGATAGATTACTAGAGGCCAGAGAAGCAGAAAGAAGTATTGTATTTTCTGTGGTTAGATGAAGAAGAATATGGAAGATGGTGGAGGAGAGAATAAATAAAAAATATAAATATGAAGGATTAAATGTGTAATTATACAAATTATTTTTATTTAAGTGGTCAAAATAGAAGTGAAGTAACAGTTAGGGACTATCTATGTAATTTATCCTTTTTATTGTGTCATATCATCCTTCCGTTTAAGCTTAATGACACCAAATGACTGAGTGACCAAAAGTTTTTCAAAATCAGTGACCAACTCTCTACTGGGGGAAACAAAAGTGACTATATCAGTAGTTAACCCTTAAAAAATGGTATTATCCATATAAAAAACCCAATAAAGCTGACACAACTAGGGGTGTGTATTATTCGGATATAAAATTTAATCAAATCTTAAAGATCGAATATCTGAAATTTTGAGTCAGTAAAATAACGATCAATATCCAATCTAGAAAAATTAAATATTCGAATATAGGATTTGATTTAAGTATTTCTCGAATTTGGCGGCCCTATCTATGGAAATTTCATATTTTTGAATATAACAAGCAACAAATTGTCAAATATAACAAGATTCACATCTATGAAAATTTCAGATTTTCGAATTTTTTGATATAACAAAAATAAAATTGCTAAATATAACAAGATTCATCTCTATTAAATTTTAAATTTTTGGATATTTTAGATTTCTAGATAATTCAAAACTTAATATTTTACGATCTGTATCCGATCTGAAAAAATAGATCAAATATCCAATTCGAAAATAAAAATTAATGAGATCAAAATTTTCTAATCGAATTAACTGATAAATAGATCAAATCTCATAGATCAGATATTTTTTACATAACTATACACAGCCGATGGCATTTTAAGAAAACTATACATCCATCTCAATTAGTGTACTCTAATTTTGCTGCACACCCGCAAGTTAGCAATTTATAATAAGTCATAGTTTAAGGATGAAACTGAAATGTTTAAAAGTTAGGGGATTAATTTAGAATGAATGTCATAATTTGAAGATAAAATTAAAATATTTAAAAATTTAGAGACCAGTTTAGAATGAAATCCATAATTTGAGAACATATGGTGCAATTAACTCTTCTATGTATCTATAAATTATTTATGTTAAAAAAAACATAAAACACAATAGTTGAATTAAGTAAAATATAAGTTATATAAGATATTATGAATTAAGTAGTGTCTAGTACCAAAACATCATAATGGTATAAACATTTCATGGGTGTGTAAGAATATTTCTCGTCTTTTATCCGAACCTGAAAACTGCTTCACAAAGAATTTGTGTTTCGTCTTGGGCGATGGCAGATCAATTAACTTTTGGGACGACATTTGGACCGGAAATTGTCCTCTCAAGATAACCTTTCCTCGTATTTTTGCTCTGACCATTAGAAAGGAAGGCAAAATTGTCGAGTTCGGACACAAATCAAATGGGATTTAGGAATGGATCATACATCTGCGTAGAAGACTATTTGACTGGGAAGTTGACTTATGGGAGAACTTCCTTAATATTCTTAAGGCTGCTTCAAGAAGCCCGAAAACCATTGATTGCATTAGATGGTCAGGGTCTTCGACAGGGCATTACCGACCAAAGTCACTGTGCGAAATAGTCTCAACCGAATATTCTAACGCGGATAAGTTGTGGATAGGCTACTGGTGCAAGAGCAATTGGCCGGAGTCTTTTGTATCTGTTAACAAATTTCTTTGGTGCCCTACAGCGGTGTCACTTAGACCAAAGTCCACTCGTAGACCTGACCAGTCGGTTGTCTCAAGTTCAACGTTGATGCAGCGGTAGAAGGTAGTTTTGGCGAAGCTGGGGTTGGAGGGATTCTTTGAGACCATAACAGAAATGTTCTAATTCGTTTTTCTAAGTCTATTAGCTTGTCTGACCCCCACATGTGCTGAACTGGCGTCAATATTGAAGGCATGACAGGTTTTCTCTACTTCTCATTGGTCTACTAACCGCAAATTAAATATTGAATCTGACAGTCTACTAGCTGTGAATTGGATTGAAAATCCTAGACTCTCTCCTGATTGTTTCATTAAACTAGTAGAGAGTTGCAAGCATTTTTCTGTGCTTTATGACTGAAAAATTTGTTTTGCCTTTAGAGAACTAAACAGTGCAGCTCATCAGCTCGCTCAAGCAGGTATTAGAATAGACCAAACATTGTCGAATGTCGAGTGTAGAAGATATGGAGTAGGGTTTGTGGTTACTGGAAAACCAACAATTTGTTGCTTGCAGGTCTTATCGTTTACTGTATGCAGACAATTTTGAGTGATGGTCTAGCTGCTGTTTGTTTTGCAGACATGTTCCCTGTTTTATCTGCACTGTTATACTCAGTAGAAGGTGGCTGAATTCGTTTGTGGCAAGATGGTGTATTTCTAGGATGGAGCAAATGGTGATGCTCTAGTTTGATAGCTTTCGTGTGTGTCAAAGTTATTAGTTTGATTGTCATGGGATGTGTCCAAGTAACTTGGTGTGTAGCTTTTTGTTTACTTGTTCAGAGATCTATCTTATATCCTGTGATATGCGATTGTACCCTGTGTAAATCCTTTACACTAGACATTCGCATGGTGTACTCCTTTCCTTCTATTAGGATTAAAGAGTTTTTTTAACGAGGCTCATGTTATTGCCGTTAAACCTAATAAAATTTTTCATCCTTTCAGAAAAAAGTAAAAAATAAATTGACATGTACAAAATAAAATTGGAAGAAAGAATGATAGATTGGGAAAACGATGAATTTAACAACAAAAACAAATTCTTGATTTATTAAAGAAGGTTTGGAGCTAAAATTATAGGTTTGAATCACTTTTACACGTTTGACTAGTCAAATTGTTAATTTAGATGTTTGGTAAACACATGATTGTAACTGTTGAGGGTGGAAATCGTCTACCTCCTAATCATGCCTCTATTTATGCCTCCACAATAAAATTAGGGGTTTATAGTTTAGAGTTTAGGGTTAAGGCTTAGGGTATAGGGAATTTAAGGTGTGATGTATTTTTTAGGGTGTAGGGTTTAGGCTTTGAAATTTAGGGTTATGGTTCCTAATTTAATTTTTAAATGTTTTTTAACAATAGACATAAATGGAGGCATGGTTAGGGGGCAAAGGATTTTTACTCAACTGTTGTTTGAAACCTATTAAATCGAAAAAACTACTAAGATGAATTTTTGGCTTTAGAAGATTTGACATAAAATTTGTATCCAAATAACCTAAATTTCGAAACTTTATAAATTGACTTATTTTAGTCATTCAATAATGTTTGGATACTTAAATGAGTAAATTGAAAAGTGATTAATTCCCTTCAAGCTTTATAAATTGATCTATTTTAGTCACATGATTCTAACTGTTGATTAAGGCACTTTTTAATTTACTCACTGAACTTTATAAATTGGCCGATTTGACATAAAATTTGTATCCAAAAAATAAGTTCAAATTAAAATAATGTTTAAACAATGATGGTTAAATTTATTATTTTTGAAATTAGGACTAAATTGTTTAAATGTACAAACGTTGAGGACTAAATATGTTATTATACAAAATATTTTAACTGTTGTTAATGTGTCAATGATAACATTGAAGCAAAACTAAAAATTTAATGGTAAGTGGTAACATTGAAGCAAAACTAAAAATTTAATGGTAACACTAAAGCAATTGGAAGTTTATTTACCAAATTAAATAATTTACCAAAATTCGGTTACTATTTGTAAACTATACTTTTTTAAGGTTTCAAAAAAGTACATAATGTTAAAAACCAACATATTAAGGCTAAAATAGCCCAATTTGATCTTTCGATTATCAATATTTCTGAAATATTTGCCGCTGAATTTATTAAAGTCGCATGCTATTTGTGTATGTATATAATCTTTGCATGTAAATAAATACTACTCTCTCTGTCTCACTTATATTATTGCAGTTGATTTTTCAGAGTTTTAAGAAGAAAAAATTGTGTAATGTAAAATAATTTAAATGACAAGTTTACCCTTAAAAAGTTGACTTCTGTTTTTGTTAGAAAATTAAAAAAATAAAAAAGTAAATTTATTTTATAAAAGTGAGTTTTTCAAACTAACAATTTGATTGGGACAATTATAAAACATAAAATTGTTGTGAATAAAATAAAGAAGAACAAGAATAAGAACGAAGAACAAGAAGAACAAAGAGATGAGAGAAAGAGGAAAATTTTTATTATTCTCCAATATAGACTTGTGTACAATGCCTTCAATAAATCATCTATTTATAGGCATAAGAAGTACAAAATACATTAAACTCTAATTAATGTAGATAATATTTCTAATGATAAAATAAGTCAAATCTCCTTGATAAAGTTCTTATCATGATAGACATCTACATAGATAAATATTCATAACACTCCCCCTCGGATGTCTATGAAGATAATGTGTCTCGTTAAAACCTTCCTAAGATAAAAATCCAATGGGAAAAAAACTTCTCTAGTAAAAGAAAAAGAGTACACACATCTTTGATACGCATAACATGTTGCCTCATTAAAAACCTTACCAAGAAAACCCATTGGGACAAAACCCCGGTTAAAGAAAAAAGAGTGCAACGCGTATTTACTCCCCCTCATGAAAACATCACAGAAGATCTTTGAATCTTCATAATTCAATCTTGAATATTATTTTTTCTAAAGATCGTGAGGGATGAAACTTTAGAGTAATATGTTCCATGATGTATCCACTTTCAAATTGAGATATACATCTTGCATTATCTTCACACAAGATAGCTTTTATCAAATCTTGTGAAAGTAAATTCACATATCTTTTGGATATGTTGGGTCAATGGTCTTAGCCAAACACATTTTTGGCTTGCCTCGTGCATAACAATTATTTCTATGACATTTGTAGAGGCATCAACGAATGTTTGAAGATCTAAAGGTAATGATCTTTGTATATCCATGGATATTTTTTTGAACAACTAATATATGGTGTTTAAAGACCAAGAAAAGATATGTTTTATCCATATGGAATCTTCTTTAAAATTCTTTCAACTTATGTCCATTCATAGACAAAACGCATATTTAAGTGCTCGATCTTTAGGTCGAGACAAAACCACATCTCAAGATTCTTTTTCTCAAATCCTTTCCTTAAATAATCAAATGCTTTGAATGCTCTTCAAGAGTTCTAATAATATTTAAATTATAATAATGAATCTTTATCCAAACTCCTTTTACAAAAAGCATAAGGAAATATGATCATTCTTATAGTATTTCCTCAATTAGTACCCACTAAGGCGATTATACCAAATGCGCCAAAATATTCAACGAGACATGTTTAAATAAATTTCCTCAGAAATTTCCAAATGCTTCTACCATTTTAAATCCGTTAAGGATAACTTTCTTTTTATAGAGATCCACAAAATAATTAGACACATATAAAATATTTCATAACTGCCAAAGTAATTGCATCCACCATAAAGTATTTAGAATTCTTCATAAATTATAATTCTGTCGTATTTACGACTACTTATTTGTGCCTCACTTGCATTACACCTTTAGGTGTTTGGACTGTTGATCCAAATACTTCTCTTTTAGAAGTTCAAAGCGTCTTTCTATATTGGCCAATTCAATATATATACTTCTGGATAGATTTCTATACAAAATCCGCATTATCTTTCTTAACTTCTATAGAAGTTCTTGTAAAATTGTTTGTAAAATCATTGTCGACAACTTTTATATTTTGGTTTCATTCTCGTAGTGACATAACTCATCGAGATCTCTTCAAGATTTCAATCTTTATTTCAGGTACCTGAAACTCTTCTAGAGTTTTATTATTAGTTATGTCTTGGGTCTCTTCAGGAGCACCCGCCTCCAATATATGACCATCTCATATTACTTTCCATTTACGATAATTTTGATCATTGGAACCATTTTAACTATCATGCTTCAGGCATGATTTACATCCTCTCGCTCTAACATGTAATTTAAACTTAGAGCATTTCAGTTGGTATATGAGACTTAGTTACTCTCATTGGGTCAGTAAATATGTCTGGCAGTTGACATGTAATAACATGAATTATCTTATGAACTTCTGGTTCATATACGAGGATCTAGAAAATGATAATTCATTTTCCTTTATCCAGCTGATTATTATCCCCCTGATATTGAGAAAAATCATGTCATAAATGATTCTCCAATTAATATTTAAGAATTTAAACATAAAAGGAGACTCATACTTAATATATATTCTCAACCCTTTTTATTTACCCATTTTGTGCGTTGTGGTGGAGCAATTCAACAATATATCGCACATTCAAAAATTATAAAATGAGAAATGTATGGCTTCTGACCAAAAACCAATCATAACGGAGAGTTTATTATAACTCGTTGGCTTGATGAGTATAAGTATTGTTATATGGAAACACCATATAAATAATAATTGCTTTGTTCTCATAGTTTAGCTATTAATTAGGAGGCATTCAATTGAAATTTTTCTAAACTGTATTTTTTTCATAATCAATAGGCTTTGTAACAACTAATATAGTCTAAAATATAAACCCACTAGCTTTTGCAAGACGAATAGTCTAGTTGCATAATTCGAATCCTTTTATAATCAATCTCACAAACTTCTGGTTGTAAGTTGATAAAACAATGTAGATGCATCTACTAAAATCATATAAAACTTTCCACATTTACGGATATATGAGCCCATATTTTATTCAGATATGCAAAACATGCAGTCTCAGCTTTAGTATAGGAACTTCAAGTTCTTTTGGTAAGTGGGATCTTAATCATTTCCTTTGTGAACAAGCGACACAAAAACTTCGTGACTTTCAATAAGTGGAATTTAATCAATTCCTTTGAGAACAAGCACCACAAGAACTTTATGTTCTTTTAATAAATGTGCATATAAATCTCAATAACTTTCGCATCATTATTGATCAGAATGGTCTAACCGATCATACCAAGTATATACAAGTGTGTATATACATTTCTAAATTTCGTAAACTACTGGTTTACCATAACATGTGATTCATTCTCACTCGTACATGTTAAGTACGACCATCAAAATTGTTCCTTTGAATAGGAATATCTTTAGCTCTTTCAGAGCTTTCAAAGAAAATTATCTTTTGATAGCAATATATAGTTCTTCTAGAGCTTTCAACTGACCTTTTGGCTACCGAACTTATATTTACATTGGCTTATTTCAAATGCCAATTGATAACATATGTTATCTATAATTCTCAAAAGGATATTTTGCGAACTCATATTGCTCTCTTAAAATTTTCACTTCTAGTGGTGACGATATTATTACCATTAGCAATAATTATTGCAATATTCGCAATTCTGCACTTTTCATAATGTGCTTTCTCTCAAGAATTTATTGCTCTTCTAGAGCATCAATATTTTCAGTACTCTGAGATATAGTACTCATATTATTCCCTTGCATTTAAATGGAAAAATATATCTTATGATTATGTTGAGCATAAATCGTCACCATAGATTTTATTTGACAAGTAATCATGTTAAACAAAATAAATAAAAATCATAATATATAAATATAAATATAAAACGTAAATAATTAATGTGTGTAAAGTAAATAAACATAAAGAAAAATAAATAAAAAGATAAATAATTTTCTTCAAAGTTATGAGAATAATTAGAAGATGATTTATTCCCTTCGAGAGTTATAAGAAAATCAACAACGTCCAAATGAGTTGGACCAACAATGTCCAAATAAAGTTGGACCAATATCATCTTCATCATTTTTCGCAAACAAAATTTGCTTCTATTTTCTTCCCTTTATCATTCAATGATTGTTGATTTTTCAACGTACGACATGTATGTGACCAATGATTTATAATATCGCATTGGTAATAAAAAATGATTTTACTTCATTAGAATGATCTTTATCACTCTTGTCATCCTTATTGTAAAGTGTCCACAAATTCTATATTTCATGCACATTCCATCTCATGTTATTGCTGTTTTTAAGCACATCTTAGGCATAATTAGGACCATGCATTGCATTTTACAGTATTCCTTTGATTTACCTTGTTTTTATATATTATCTTTTATTTGGTAAAAAAAAGGTACTGTTTTAGTGTATTTTTGGTTTTAGGTACTAAAGGCTAACAAAGGGAAAGACGGGCTGAGGATGCGATGCTGAGGCAGCGAACCATGGAGTTGTACTGATGCAATTCCAGCCGAAGACAGTAGCTGCCGAGTGCTACCGCCGTCGACCTTGCTGCCCACGACAGCAAACTATGGAGTTGGAGAACCGGAATGTGATTTGTAGAGCCAAAAACCATGATTCTAACGACATTGTCCACTCGATTTTCCAACATCTGTAGCAACGAGAAAAGCCGCTGACGCAAAATCTAGAGATTGCTTGCAGGACAAGGCAACGTGATAAAGTCCACATTCAACTAAAAAAAGTCAGAGTTTAAAGTCACATTAAATGTGGAAAGCTACTTTTGAAGACTTCTACTTCAAGAAGGACTAGACCTAGATATTGTTTATAAATACTCATTGTAATTCTAATTCAAAGCATTTTAGGTTTTCTTTACGCATAACTTAGGTTTTCTGCCGCCGTCATGTTTTAAACTTCCCTTGGGTTTGGGGTTATGTTGTAAATTAGTTGTGAAAACGATTGTTTAGGTTTTAAGTTTGTTTTCAATAAAATATTCCAAGTTTACTTAATTCATGTTCTTCACTTCTTCAATTAGTTCCAAAAGTCCAGTTGAAGAAATCCATTTGTCGGGCACAAGAGTGTCAAACTCACGAAAGAATTAAGTACAGTCTCATCATGTAACACCCGTGTTTTGGGGTTAGGAGTTAGCCGGGTTTATAGTTCGAGTCAATAAAAATTAAATTAAAACAATTCAACTTAAATTGTGATGTAATTGAGCTTTATTAAAGAGGGAGGGACCTATATTGTAATTTGACCCAAAAGTCTTTAAAAGCAAGACAACTTTAAAACAAAAGTTGTCATCTTCCTCCTAAAACCCTTTCCAACGTTAAAAATAGACAAAACACCATATTCAAAACCTCTCAAAGCTAGTTACTATTCCATTTAATATCTTTTTCAATCCAAGGTGTTTTTGAAAGGTAATTATGTTTTCTAACTCTCCTCTTTATTCTCTATCAACCCATGGTCTTAGATTTTAAAGATATGGAGTTTTGAAAATTAGAGTTTGATTTAAAGTTTGGGTTTTTAAGGGGTTTTTCATATTGTTTTGATTAATTGAGTTGAGGCTTTATTTACTCATGTTAAAATACACATTATATGTTAAATGAGTTGAATTTTGATGAAAACCCGAAGTGGGTTCTTATACCCATTTTTGAGTTGTCAAAAACTCCATTTTTGGTGGGTTTTAGATTGAAAACAAAGGGCTGATGGTTTAGGTATGTTAGGAGGGTGATTTGGGACCTTTTGGGGGTCATTTGGGTGTTTAAAAATGGGTATTTCAGCCAAGGTTTGAAGGAGTACGAAATTGAGGTATTTGAGGATTATGTGGATTGGGAATTTGTGGAATTTGGCTTGTGTTTGTTAAGTAAGTTGATGGTTGAGTTTTAGCATTGAATTGTGAAGTAATGTATGTGTTTTGCTTGGCTAGAAGCAAGAGTAGTCGTTGAAGGAGCATTGGGACCGAATCCGGGTTCGTAGGAGGATTGTTTCGATTGCTAAAGAAGGGCGGTGAGTGGTCTCAAACTTGTTTTAAAGTTTGGTTCGAGTATGTGTAGTGTGTGTGTGTAAAGTGTGCTTGGTAGGCCACTTCTATTTAATTCAAGTTGTTAACGTAGCCTTTGTTCTCCATACATGCTATTGTGCTTACTAGCCATGCTCTTGTATTTGTGGTTAATTGGTGCATGTATATCATGATATGTTTATATATGTGATGAGCATGAGTTGTGGTTGATGATATGTGATGTGATAATGAAAATTGGCACTAAATAATTACCGGTTGTAAATGATCGATCATTAGGAATAGTGTGCACACAAATTGAGTCAAAACGTACGTGGCCTTGATGGCGTTAAGTCATCAAGGAGGAGTACGGTGATGCAATATTCCACCGGAAGCTTTTATACATTTCTACGGGATGATGAGTGGAATCCCATCCGTAGGGCATGTGGCGATGAGTGGAATCCCGCACATGCGAGGTCCGATGATGAGTGTAACCCCACCGAGGTAAAGTGTTGTTGAGGTTTAAATTCGCACAATCGGGGTAATTAATAGTGGCCAATTAAACTTGTTCATGTGTTGTGATATATGAATGTGGTATATGGTGTTGATATTGATGATTGAGCTTGGTAGATCATGAGAAACCATATTATGCCACTTGAAAGACTAGCTAGGTCTACTCGTTTATATGCCCTTGTAGGTTGTATGTGAGATTAGGATTTGCATGTTTGAACCCTGCATTGTTGATGTTTTTCGTTTTAGAGCACCCTCACTAAGCTTATAGCTTACGCTCTCAATGTTCAACAATGCAGATCATTAGCGTGGTGTTAGCTCGAGGTAAGGCAAGAAGGGCTTTCCAAGTTTTGTGGCTCAAGTACGGTTATCAATATTATTTCCATATGGTCACTTACGTTTAGAATCGTTTCTATTTTGGTCCCTTGACCGTTAGTCTCCGTTACTTCAAAATTTTAGTTTCTAATTTAACCCCCAAACTTTCAAAATTTTATTTTTTTCACCATCTTCCCCAAAAATTATAAAACTAAAACTCCATAAAATTAATTCAAAACCCTAACCTCTGCCTCCCCTCCCCTATAAATTCACTGCACACAAAGAACCCAGAAAATCACACAACCGGAAATTCGTATACAACAACGTAAAACCATTGATTTTGAATCTTAGCATATCCAAATCAAATGTAAACTTCTGCAAAAATTCAACACAAACCCCACAGACTCCGGCTACGAATTTCCTTTTAAATCTTAGCATATCCAAATCAAATGTAAACTTCTGTAAGATTCCAACACATAACCCACAGACTCTGGCTACAATTTTCCTTTTAAATCTAAACATATCCAACTCTAATTGATTTTAGAATTCTCATTCCTCATCCTACATACTTACCATTTACCAAAGTTGAATATTTTAAGCTTTTGCACAAAAATATTTCCAACTAAGGAGGTCATCTCCAATTAGTCTTTTGCCATCAATTTATCAGCCTTTTACCATACACTACATAAGGTCCCCGGCTGCAATATTATATGTTAACCCCCCCCCCCCCCCCCCCCCCCCAAATACATCTATGTGTATGTGAAACTGTACCTAGCAAATAATATCACTTTGCATATTGTTGCATTCAAGGTATTGAGAATAAATTGATTTTGTAACGATGAATCTTGTTCTAATTCAACCTTCTAGTAGAAAATTTCATTCTTGAAACATGGACGGCTATGCCAAAGAATTATACACAATATACTTTTAAACAGCTATATCAAATGTTCTTTACGGCAAAGAAGGAACTCATGTCACTACTTAGAAGCATTATTGACCTCATCTAATCGTCTTTGCCCCTCAAAGGTGAAAGGTTTTAAAATAATAGCAACAGAAAATCCATTTGAAGATCTTATTGCTTTAAGAATGTCCATTGCTGCAATGTGATCAGAGCCATATCCAGCACCAACCACCTGGTTGACAGGAAAAAAAATGAGGAGCAGAAGGAATGGATCTAGCACACTATAACAACCTACAAGAGCATTACATTACAACCAAGAAACAGCTGGGTCAACAGGGAAGTTGGCTACGAATCAGAACACTCTCTTGCTTTTATATACATTAGCATTTGCAATTTCCAATTTATAAGGGACACAACCGAAGTGCAGGCTCTCGTGGCCTCAGAGTAAAAAACGTTTGAATCCAACTTCACGAACATTTATGTAAGTTCCATACAGTACCAAAAGCACAATTTACCACCGTAGACTGACTAAACAGACATCTATTCCATAAAACATCAACCATGCCCCTTCTTGAACCTCAAAAATGTCCACCTTGGCTAACCGCTAAGCCGTCTCTAGTTAGAGGTAAAGCGTATATTAGAGACGGAAGAGAAATCGGATAATCAGATCTACTGCATTTTCAGCTGTAAGTCCCATAATAGGTTGTTTGAGGAACTGCTGCAACAGGTTGTTGGGCTGGGGTTAACCTCGGGGCAACAGCTGGTGGAGCGTAGCTTTGTTGAGGAAAGGCCTGCAAAAAAAATCAGAAGTTCCAAACTAGGAAAAATATATTCTAAACTTGAACGCTGAATGAGAAGAAAATAAGTAAATCTACATGAAAATCATTCAAAAAATATTGCACCCAATTTTAAGCACATGCTGAAAATGTACGCTTGTTATTATCGACAAGAGAAACTTACATATAAATGTTTCAAAGTTTAAGCTTTCAAAATCATTGGTTTTACGTTGTTGTATACGAATTTCCGGTTGTGTGATTTTCCAAGTTCTTTGTGTGCAGTGAATTTATAGGGGAGGGGAGGCAGAGGTTAGGGTTTTGAATTAATTTTATGAGGTTTTAGTTTTATAATTTTTGGGGAAGATGGTGAAAAATTAAATTTTGAAAGTTTGTGGGTTAAATTAGAAATTAAATTTTTGAAGTAACGGAGACTAACGGCCAAGGGACTAAAATAGAAACGATTCTAAACGTAAGTGACCAGAATAATCTTTTTTGAATTCTGGTGACCAAAATAGAACACAACCTAAACAAAAGGGACCACTGGTGAAGATTACCCTTAAAATTATTAAATAACATAATCGAATAACATCCATTTTTATATTATTTCAGCTCCTCCATCTCCATGAAACTCCTGACTTCAATCTTTGCTTGCTTTGTATGTTTCCACCAGGAGAAGTTATCTATGATTTCAACCACTCCACAAAATCTTTCAAAACCTTGTCTGAATTTCCACCTTCACCAGCACTTTTGGCAACCCTTTGCTTGAGCTCAACAGCTCTTGCTCTGATGTTATCATCACCAACCAATCCTTCCACCTTGCTTTTGATCTCTTCTTTTCCGATGATCCCTCTTTCGTCCTTTTCGAATTTGAGTCCGACCTTCCAGATATCACAAATGTAGTTCTGGTTCAGGAACTGGTCTGCAAAGTAAGGCCAACACAAGAATGGAACACCATTGCTTATGCCTTCAAGTGTGGAGTTCCAACCACAGTGACTTATAAAGCAAGCAATCGAAGAATGTTGTAGCACTGATCCTTGTGGTGCCCAACTCACCATCTTACCTTTGTTTCCCACTCTTTCCATAAACCCTTGTGGGTAAACATGGTGTTTCCCTTTTGTAATATCTTCTCTGACTACCCAAAAAAATGGTCTATTGAAACTGGATTTGGTCAAAAACAGTGAAACTACCGAATGCAACATATATGACTGAAGCAGGTGGTTGTTGATCGAGCCACTGCAAACAAGTTGGATCCTCAGGCCAGAAATTCCCCGACAAGTTTCCGAGCCGATTGGCTGCTGAAAGTGGACCTATGGGTAGGGCTTTGGGAAACAAGTTGAACGCTTCAGACTCCAATTCAAAACTTGAGTTGCAAAGTACCCAATCTGCTGTTTCAACAGCTTTGTTGTTCCCCCGAAGAAAATCAAACATGATTTTCTGTGTTGAAGGAAAGGGATCAAGGTTAAGCCATACAAAGTTGGTTGGGTATATAACAGGCGTCGTAGGTGACAACTGAAACACATCTTTCGTAAGTGGAGTGCCTGCAAAACACATTAATAATCATTCGCAATACTCGGTCGGTAGTACTACTAAGTACTAACTACTAAGAAGTTAAAATAAGACGGGGCCTTTACCAATTTCATCAATGAATCCATCGTCAATATGCTTCGGGATCCTAAGATTAAACACTAGTTGAAAAACCGAAGCCGGGCAGAATGCCGCCATCGGAATCCCCAATTCAGCAGCAACATCGAGTGCCAAGGCCATGCATACATCAGCTAAAACACATGAAATCTTGTCATTATCAGATGCATTGACATTACGAATCAAGTCCTTCAGCTGTGTAGGCATAACCTGGCATAAACTCTCAGTTAACTTCCCTAACTGATTCCGGTCTTCCCCATCTTCCAATCCATCGGGAAGCGAAACAAGATGAAACAAGCCGCTTTCATCCACATTGTTGCCGAAAGCATGGATGACTCTCTTGTGATTGAACTCTGTGTTAACAAAGCTGATTTTGATGCCTTGTTTGGCCAAGTGTCGGGAGAGCTCCATTGAAGGAATGACATGGCCTTGTGCTGGATATGGGACAACTAAAACATGTGGTTTCCCCATTTCCTGGAGTTTCTCTTTCGGTGTGTAGAACTGAGAGCTGGAAATGTGATTTGTAGGAACAACTTGTGGCCATTATTCATTTCCAATGCTAATCGGAGAATGGTGAAAGCAATGGGGTTGAGTACCCGACAGAATCTGAAAGGCCTTGTTCTGGAGCTGGGATAACCAAAACATGTGGTCTTCCCTCTCTCCACTATCCACATTTTGTCTTGCTCCGAACCATTAAACTTTAGTCGATGCAAGCGTTTCGAACCACAATTATGAAGTATGAGTTACAGAACCATAATAAGAGGAGTATGATAATTGATGTAATAACATATTTGATTGACACGGATAAATATTTAGTTTAAACTGTAACTGAATTACATTTAATATTATAACATAATAATATATACTAAACTATAACCTGTGCAAATTTGTATCCATAAATATTTAGAGAACAAATGAAACATGCTTTGTTTTGAACAAATTTGTATCCATGAGAGAATGCATGGATATCAATCTCTCCATCTTCTTCCTTTATTTCCTCTAGTGTTGTTGTAGTCTCGTACTTTGGTGACTAAGATGAAAGAATCAAAATTAGAAGAACTAAAATAAAAGGTTTTCACAAATTTACTGTAATTGTGTAATTATATTGCATTATGAAACTGTGTAATCTTACTACATTCTGAAATACTTTATTTTGATCCTACGGTAAAATTACAATGACTCAATCGAAAGAAAATTAAAATTACAGGGACTAAAATGAATTTTTTAAATGCAGTAAAAGTACACATATCAAATATAAATCTATATAGAAAAAAAAATTAATTTCTAAAGCCTGACAGAATAAAAGATTCATAAATTAAAATCAGTTGGTTTCTTGGCAATGAACATTTCAAGCAAAAGAACCCCAAAATTATAGACATCTCCATTGGTTGAATCTTTGCTTCCTAAGCCGTATTCTACAGATACATTCGCCAAAGAAGTTAGGCTGAGAATGCATGAAATGTGTACTTTTAATGTTGGTAAATATGGGTTTAAAGTTTACTGACCTGGAGAAAGGAACCATGCCAATCCGAAATCACCTACATGAGCCCTCATATTTTCATCCAAAACTACATTCGCAGGCTTCAAATCATAGTGCACAACAACAGGTGGTTCAAATTTTCGAGAAGCACGGGGAGATTATGAGATATGGCTTCAAAGTAAGGCCAACACAAGAAGGGAACCCCATTGCTTACGCCTTCAAGTGTGGAGTTCCACCCTGTTGAATTGAAACAAGAAAGAAATAAAATTGGGAAAGATAAAACCCTGATCGAGAAAACAGAGATGAAGAAGAAGAGACGCGAAAAAGAAATAAAAAAATATTTAATTATTTTAGTTCAGATATTATTTGATTACAAGGGCCATTACAGAATGTAAGCCAGATCCAAAGATAAGGCCAGGGCCATTACAGAATGTAGGCCAGATCCACAGATAAGGCCAGGGTTGGGTCACCCTTTCATTTATATAGCCCAAGCTCTAACAACCTTGATTATGAATTAACCAAACTGTTAATGAACAACCGGGCTTAACAACCATACTAATAAACTTTAACCGATTACAACATGAGCCCAACAACTTTAATAACAAACTCCAACATTCTCCCTGCTCTCCCCCCTCCTAGGAACAAACTCCATTAGCAATCAAACACAAACTCATATACACTCATTTTATGCTGAAAGGACTGAAAAACGACTTCGACAAATGTTTCGCCAAACCATCAGCAGCCTGATCTTCAGCAGGCACATAATCCACTTGAACTTGCCGTGCAGCTACCTTTTATCAGACAAAGTGAACATCCAGCTCAACATGTTTTGAACAAAAATGAAAAACAGGATTAGCAGACATTGCTACAGCACTTGTATTGTCACATCATACTACATGAGGTGCAGTTGACTGAATGCCTAGGTCACTAAGAACAATATGAACCCAAATAACCTCGGAAACTACATCTGCAACGCTACGATACTCTGCTTCAGATGTAGAGCGTGACACAAACTTCTGTTTCTTAGAACACCATGCCACCAAGCAATTATCCACATACACACAATACCCCGTTGTCGATCTCCGATCATCGAGATTATTTCCCCAATCCGCGTCAGCAAAGGCTACAACACTTCCTATACCCATATCTGAGGCTGTAAATAACAACCCATAGTCCAAAGTCCCCACAAGGTATTAGAGAATTTGTTTAACCGCAACAAGATGATACTCACGAGGACGATGTATGAATTGAGCAACACGATGGACACTATATGCAATATCCGGCCTAGTGTGACTGACATATAGTAAAGCACCAACAATACTTCGAAACTCATAAGGATCAGGAAGGGGACTACCTGCATCCTGAGTCAATTTTGTAGAAGTAACCATGGGTGTAGGTGAAGGATTTGCTTGACTCATCTTGGTTTTTTGCAGCAACTCCAGAATGAATTTCTTCTAACTTAGAAACAAAGAACCACCAAGGCGATATGCAACAATGCCCAGAAAAAATGACAGCTCGCCTAAGTCTTTCACAGAGAACTGAACATGAAGTTTCCTGATCACATCTTCAACAACTTCATTAGATGAACCCGTGACGATAATATCATCAACATAAACAAGGATGTAAGTAAGCACAAAGTTCTCATTGCGAATAAACAAAGACTTATCTGTTGCAGAATTTCGAAACCCCAAGGACAACAAGATAATTATGAAGTTTAGTGTACCAGTTGCGAGGAGCTTGTCGCAACCCATACAAGGCCTTTTGTAAAGAGCAGACTAACAAGGAACCATCAGGAGCTGTATGTTCAAAGCCAGGAGGTTGTTGTATGAACACCTCTTCTTCCAGCTCCCCTTTAAGGAAGGCGTTGTTCACGTTAACCTGGCGCAATTTCCAGCCATTAGTAACTGAAATTGACAGCAAGATATTCAAGGTAAAAAATCTAACAATAGGACTGAAGGTGTCACAAAAATCCTGTCTTGGTATTTGAGAAAAAACCCTTAGCAACAAGTCGGGCTTTGTAGCGAGAGATGGTACCATCTGGATTATACTTGACACGGAACAACCATTTGAAGCCAACAACATGTCTCCCTTCAGGTAACTTGGCAAGCTTCCATGTACCATTGGCCATTAAGGCATCATACTCCGCAATAACAGTTGCCTTCCAGTCAGAGGATTGAAGAGCTTGCTCAATAGAAGCTGGAAGAGCATCAAAACTCATTGTGGCAGAGTAAACATTGGGTTTGAACACACCCCTTTTGCTTCTGGTCACCATGGGGTGAGCATTAGAAGGCATATGGATGGATGAAGCAGCAACATCATCACCAAGAGAAGCTTCAAAGTGAGGCTCATTACAGTAGGTAGAATTCTGATCAACAGGTACAGACAAATAGGGTAGAACATCTGGAGAGGCAATAAGTGAAGGTGACGAACAAGGTGTAACATCAACAGTGTTGTTGGGGCAAGACTGAGGTACTTCATAGGACATGTTTAAGTCATGTGAAGAGGAATTAACAATTGGTGTTGTACTGGGAGCAACTGAAGCAGTCACGGAAGAGGGCTTGCAACACTGCGATGATCAGCAGATGGCTCAGCATTAGGTGGTTCAACAGGCACCAAACCCACCCGATGTGAATTTCTAGACATGTCAGCTAATGGAGGTAGTTGTTGACTAGATGGTGGCTGAGAAACCACTCGCAAGGAAGGTGACTCAAATAAAGGAAGTGATGAAGGAGTGAGATCACTGACTTGACTGGGACCACCCTTGTCTGCAAAGGGAAAAACATTTTCGTTAAAGACAACATGTCTGGAGATAATAAGCTTCCCTTGAGGTGTAAGGCATTGATAGCCTTTATGTTGTGGGCTATAGCCTAGAAACGTGCAAGGCTGAGACCGAAACTCAAGTTTATGATTTTGAAATGGCCGCAAGTAGGGAAAGCAGCAACAACCAAAGACACGAAGAAATTGATAATTAGGCTTGAGGTTGAATAGCTTCTCATATGGACTAACCCCATTCAAGACTTTCGTAGGAAGCCTATTAATAAGATACATTGCAGTAACAACGGCTTGGGACCAAAACTTCAATGGCATAGATGCTTGTCCAAGAAGAGTTAGGACAGTTTCAATGATGTGTCGGTGTTTACGTTCAACTACACCATTTTGCTCCGATGTCTGAGGGCAAGTAACACGATGATTAATGCCAGACTCAACGAGTATTGGGGATAGGCTGCGAAACTCGCCACCCCAATCACTTTGAATTTCTTTAATAGTGACACCAAACTAAGTAAGAATATACTTGGAAAAAAATTTAAAAGCATGCACAGCTTGGGATTTTTCCTTTAAAAGATACAGCCAAGTGTGACGAGTGCTAGCATCTACAAAAGACACATAATAAGCATAACCAGCAGACTTGACATGTGCAGGACCCCACAAATCCGTGAAAACAAGTTGAAATGGTGTTGCATAAACAATATGTGAATCAGGAAAAGGTAGTTTGTAACTATTTCCACACTGACAAGCAGAACACACAGTAGTTTTATTACGATCCAAGGCAACAGAAATGTTACAGTCTTTAAGCACTTTAGTTACAATTGACTGAGTAGGATGTCCGAGCCCGCAATGCCAAACATCATACAAACTGACCTCTGATGTATTTAGACAGGCCTCAACATTATTCACAAAAGGAACATTGCAATTAAAAGAATACAAACCATCAACCTCACTTCCTTGAAGAAGTTTCTTACCAGACTGAGCATCACGTACCACGCACCGATTGGCATGGAACTTGAAAAACACGCTATTTTCTCTAGCAAACTTTGAGACAGAAAAAAGGTTTTTAGTAACATCAGGTACCAATAACAAATTATTGAGAAACATAGGTCGAGAGTTTGAATGTAACATAGCACTGACAACTTTACTAATGGACAACCCCGTACCATCACCTACCAATAGCTTACCTGGACCAGTGAAATCGGAGCATTGATGCAAGTTGGACGCCTCGGGTGTCACATGGTGTGTAGCCCCAGTATCAACGAACCATTGTCCAGCACTTCCAGGAGCACTCGTAGCACCAACATGAAGGCACTGAGGACATGAGGTGGAAGAGGAGGCTACAGTGGGAGTTGGAGATTGCGGCCCTGTAGTGGCACAGGCAGAAGAAACAAGATTAGTGTCAACAGAGCACAAGTTAACAGTGGGAGACCCATCAGTACCACGCGATTTGTATAAACTCGCAGAAACCCCAGCATAAGACTGATCAAACCGTTTGAAGCAGCGATCAACAAGATGCCCTAATTTACCGCACAGATGACACTGAAAGCGATTCTTGCCACGCCCACAGCCACTGCCAGGAGGTTGCTGACGATATGGTCGTCGAGCAGAACCACCAGCTGTAAACTCAGAGGAACCAGGGGACACTTGAATAGTATGAGCACTCATACTTACCGACTGAGCCTGATCAAAAATCATTTGTTGAGCTTCAGCATCCACCAGGATTGTCGCAACATTGTCGAAGGAAAAAGGTTCCCGACTTGCGGTTATGACAGCCACAAATGGTTTATACTCAACTGGGAGACCATTGAGTATAGTTGCGATGTGCTCAATTGTGGAGACCGGACTGCCACAGGACGCAAGTGCATCACAGATTTCTTTCACCTTAGCGATATACATCTGCATGCTCAAATCTCCTTTGTGAATCGACCTAAGCTTGAAGTGCAGGCTCATAACCGTTGTAGTCGATTTGCTACTGAAATGCTCTACAACAATCGTCCAAATCTCGGCGGTGGTTTCAGCCCTAACAAAGTTCTTCAGAAGGTGAGAGCTCATCGTAGAGAGTAGCCAAGATGCGAGAGCACTATCCTGTGCCACAAAATCCTCATAGGCCTCATTCTCAACTTCAGATCCATCCTCCTTTCGATCCTTGGCCGACGGAGCCTTACGAAATCATGTCAGAAAACCTTCAAGTCGGTGACTCCTCACCATCAACAGAACCTGTTGTTTCCAGATTAAGAAATTAGTGTCATCAAGAAGGACATTAACCTTCTTATTAGTGAACGCCCTGCCAGATCGAGCCGCAACACAAGAATCAGTATCGCCAGAAACCAGATCGCCAGAAGCCGGCATCGAGATAGGCCAAACTGAACAGAAAATTGACTCAAATTAAAAAATGTGAGCACCAGAAGAGAAGACAGACTAACAGCATACGAAAGAACCCAGAGATTGCCCAGCGAATGGTACTATGTTGAATTGAAACAAGAAAGAAATATAATTAGGAAAGATAAAACCCTAATCGGGAAAACAGAGATGAAGAAGAAGAGACGCGAAAAAGAAATAAAAAAATATTTGATTATTTTGGTTCATATATTATTTGATTACAAGGGCCATTACAGAATGTAGGCCAGATCCATAGATAAGGCCAGGGTTGGGTCACCCTTTCATTTATATAGCCCAAGCTCTAACAACCTTGATTATGAATTAACCAAATTGTTAATGAGCAACCAGGCTTAACAACCATACTAACAAACTTTAACTGATTACAACACGAGTCCAACAAATTTAATAACAAACTCCAACACACCCACAGTGACTTGCAAAGCAAGCAATCGAAGAATGACACAGCTCCTTGTGGTGCCCAGCTCACCATCTTACCTCAATTTCCCACTCTTTCGATAAATCCTTGTAGGTAAACATGGTGTATCCCCTTTGTAATATCTTCTCTGACCACCCAAAGAAATGGTCTATTGGTGAGTTCAAGCCCCAAAGCCAACTCTTGGAACTGGATTTGGTCAAAAAAAGTGAAACTACCAAATGCAATATATATGACTGAACCAGGTGGTTGTTGATCGAACTGTTGAGTGCATAAATGTTTTATATTTTAACCCTCATTTACTCATATTATTGATGCACTCAAGCATGTTTAGTTGCATTTTAGGATAGATTTTCCATAAACATCACAGATGAATAATTATTGCATAGATGCTGCTGATTTCGGTTAATTCTTGCAGGTACCTGTCGTGGCAGCATCCAAGGTAGCAAAAGAGCAGAAGATAACTGGAGTTGGAGTAAAAGGGTTGAAGCAAACTGCCTTATAACTCGTTGTCGTGACATCTGTCGTGACAGAGGTGGCGGCAGTGAAGAAAAAGAGATGGAAAATGCAAAGTAGAGTTCGACTGATAGAGGATTTCAAGCCTAATTTTTAGAGACCACTTGCATTATTTCTGGAGTCCAGAAGCATAAAGAAGGTCTTGCCCAAAGTTTGAGGAAAAAGTCAAAGTAAGAAGATATGACGAATTAAAGGAAGTATACTAAGAGATTTAGTCTTTAAATGAATTGTACCTTAATTCGAACTAGTATTCTTAGCCATTAAGAAAGCTTACACCCAAGGCCTATATATATGCTTTTATTTCGACCTAGAGAAGGACAACCTAGTTTTACACGCAACACAAGCCACTGCAAACAAGTTGGATCCTCGGGCCAGAAATTCCCCGACAAGTTTCCGAGCCGATTGGCTGCTGAAAGAGGACCTATGGGTAGGGCTTTGGGAAACAAGTTGAACCCTTCAGGCTCCGATTCAAAACTTGAGTTGCAAAGTACCCAATCGGCTGTTTCAACAGCTTTGTTGTTCCCCCAAAAAAATCGAACGTGATTTTCTATGTTGAAGGAAAGGGATCAAGGTTAAGCCATAGCAAGTTGGCTGGGTGTATAACAGGCGTCGTAGGTGACAACTGAAACATCTTATCTTTCACAAGTGGAGTGCCTGCAAAACACATTCAAATAATCATAGACAATGTTGTCACATTCGCAAGTACTTCTAAGCAGTTAAAATAAGACAGGGTGTTTACCATTTTCATCAATCAATCCGTCGTTAATATGCTTCGGGATCCTAAGATTAAACACTAGTTGAAACACTAGTTAAAATAAGACAGGGTGTTTATCATTCAGATGCATTGACATTACGAATCAACTCCTTCAGCTATGTGGGCATAACCTGGCATAAACTCTCAGTTAACTTCCCAATACATAACCTGAATTACATTTAATTTTGTAAATATTTATTAACTAAACCATAACCTGTGCAAATTTGTATAAGTGAATGTTTAGAAAACAAGTTAAACATGTTTTGTTTTGAACACATATGCATCCCACAATTTCACGAGCCCTTGTAATACATCTCAGTCTATAAATTGTGAACTCAGCACCTGCATTCTCTCATGAATATCAGCTTCTCCATCTTCTTACTTTATTTCCTCAAGTATCGTTGCAGTCTCGTAGTTTTGGACTAAAATGAAAAGAATTAAAATCAGTGGGGCTAAAATAAAAACTTAAAAAAGCGACAAATTTATTGTAATTGTGTAATTATATTACATTATGAAATTGTTTAATCTTACTGCATTCCCAAATATTTCATTTTGATCCTACGGTAAAATTACAATGACCTGATCAAAAAAAATAAAAACACATGGACTAAAATAAAATTTTAGAATGCAGTAAAAATACACATATCAAGTATTTATGAATAATGATATATATCTATATAGAAAAAAAATAAAATTTTAAAGTATGACAAAAAAATCAAAGAGTTAATTTTTTTATAAAAGCTTAAATGTAAAAATTTGAAGGCCGAAACGATGTTTATCAGGACGAAAATGACGACAATATGATTATTTCTTTTTACTACTGTGTGAATTTTAGAAAGTTATGCGGATTAAAAAAATGATTCAATTAAGCACTCTGACACAAAGTTATAATCTTTCAAAGTTTTGCACTATATTTATAGTTGAAACACCAATATATTTTAAAATGATTTCTGAAATTTCTATTTTAATCCATGTACTTTCAATTTCTTTTATTTTAGTACTTAAAATGCAAAAAAAAAAAGTTTCAATAATTAGGTGAAACACACGGATTAAATAAAAGCAAAAACAAACGGCCCAAAAAAGTTGAAAAAAAGGATAAACTACGTAAATGACCACCTAACTATGGAGTTGGGGTCGATATGACCATTATATTTTAAATTTTGAAAAATATATCATTAAACTATTTAATTGGTTTCAATCAGGCCACCAATCGTTAAAAAGATAACGGAGAGACTAACGTGGTTATTAAAAATATTGGTATAATTACACATTTGGTCATTGTTATTTACACAATCTATTAATTTGGTCATAATTTTAATTTAATAAAGTAAATTAATTATTTAATTAGGTGGTGACAAAATAAACTAGTATAATTACACATTGGGTCCTCGTTATTTACAAAATTTATCAATTTGGTCCTTATTTTAATTTAATAAAATAAATTAATTATTTAATTAGGTGGTGACAAAAAAACTAGTATAGTTACACATTTGATCCTCGTTATTTAAAAAATCTATCAATTTGGTACTGATTTTAATTTAATAAAATAAAATAATTATTTAATTAGATGGTGACATGTGTCACCACCTTATTGGAGGAACTTAATTTAATTAATTAATTTCCCCCTCCAATCAGGTGATGACACGTGTCACCTGATTGGAGAAGAAAAAATGGAAACAACGGATTTGAGGGTGAGAAAATTCAAACAAAGAACCTTTTAATGAAAGTGATGCGTGCTTGCCACTAGGCCAAGTATATTTTTGTGATATGAAGTACAACCATTAATATATGTCTTAAATAGTTTTAATGCCCGGAAAAATGGAAGCAAAGAAAATGGACTTAGGCAAATTGGAACTAAGATCCTTAAAGTATAAGTGGTGTGTGGTTGCCACTAGGCTAAGTATCTTTTTAACAAATAAAGTACAATATTTAATATATGTCTTATACGGTTGCTAATGCCTGGAAAAAGGAAAGAAATGTGGTTTTTGGAAACTCAAACATGACATATTTATGATGCATAAAAACACCTAACTCAATTAAATAAATCTAATAATTAAATTAAAGTTAACAATATTTTGTATATATTTTAAATTATAGTTAGTGCATGATTTAAAATTAAAAAAATTTAAAATCATATTAATTTCATATAACAAATCCAAACTCACGAACATAATTCGAAATTATATTATGTTCATGATTTTGGATGAATTTAATATAATTTTAAAATCATATTAAATTTTAGAATTTTATTAAATTCTTTTAGTGAATCCAAACTCACGAACATAATTCAAAATTATATTATGTTCGTGAGTATAAATTCACTAAATGAATTTAATATTACTTTTTATTTTTAGTATTATTTTAATTTTTTTATTTTTAAAATTATATTAAATTCTTTTAGCTAATCCAAACTCACGATCATAATATAATTTTGAATTATGTTTGTGAGTTTGGATTCTCTAAATGAAATTAATATAATTTTAAATTTTTTTATTTTAAATCGTGGACTAACTATAATTTAAAAAATATATAAAATATTGTTAACTTTAATTTAATTATTAGATTTATTTAATTAGGTTAGATGTTTTTATGCATCATAAGCATGTCATGTTTGAGTTTCCTAAAACCACATTTCCTTCCTTTTTTTCCCGACATTAACAATTGTATAAAACATATATTAAATTTTGTACTTTATACCACAAAAAGTATATTTGGCAGTTGGCTCAGTGGCAAGCACACCACTTACAGCTCAAGGATCCTAGTTTGAATCTACCTAAGTTCATTTTCTTTGCTTCCATTTTGCGGGGCATTAAAACAATCTAAGACATATATTGATAGTTGTACTTAATATCACGAAAATATGCTTGTCCTAGTGGCAAGCACACAACACTTGCATTGAAAGGTTCCTAGTATGAATCTGCTCAGCCCCAAATTCGATGCTTCCATTTTTCCTTCTCCAATCAAGTGGCATTTGTCATCACCTGATTGGAGGAAGAAATTAATTAATTAAGTTAAATAAAATAAAAATAATTAAAGTCTTCCGATAATTAAATAATTAATTTATTTTATTAGATTAAATTAAAATTAGGACTAAATTGATAGATTGTGTAAATAACGGGGACCAAATGTATAATTATACCAGTTTATTTAACTGTCACATCAGTTTTTTTTATTTTTTTAATGGTTGGTGACCTGAATGGAACCAACTAAATAATATATATGTCAAAATTAAAAGTATAGTAGTTATATCAACATTAACTCACAATTAAATGGTCATCTGTATAGTTTACCAAAAAAAAAAATATGACCCAAAGTCGCCAACACGCCTATGACCTACCCCATGAAAGTTGTTGCTAGCCAAAGACAATTCTATTCTACTACGATAGAAAATTATAATTTTCCTAAATAATCTTTTCAGAAGTATTATTTTAAAAAATAACATGCCCCTCTTAATAATAAGTCATATAGTCCAAACTAAATAATATTTGTGTCTATCACATATTAAATGTTCATATTAGTGTTATTGTTAAATTATTAAAATTTGATGTTTTAAATTAAAAGTGTTTTCTGCAATGACAAAGTAGATATTTTTTTAAAAGAATAATATTCAGATTTTAAAATTAATATTATTGAAAGAGAAAATTACGAATCTAGATATGCACCCTTATAAAGATGGTAAAAGCTTATAAAGATGGTAAAAGCTTATAAAGGAAGAGATTATCAAAATTGGGCAAATATCGAAATGGTTTTCCTCTCCAAATTTCATAGTTCTCTCTCCCCCATTAAATGGTTTAGGATGGTGTTTCTGCTGCTCTTAGATTATGTTTATTTGTTTCAAACGCATTTCGGAGAAGGGTTTCAGACTACCAGGTTGTCCTCGCATGCTCAATATAATTTTTTTAAAATATAGAAATAGATAATTTCTTGTAAGATATTTCATTTATAATATAATTAATAGGTAAACCTTAATATATAACATAATAAATATTAGATATCTATTTTTATGAGAGAAAAAAGATTTTAAATATATAAAAAATATAACTTAAACATTTAGTTTGCAATAAACCACGATAAAAATGAAGAAAACACAATCACTTCCTTTACCTACCTGACCGTCACCGACATATGCATTACCAAACCCCATTACTTCAATTAATTTCTTTATCCGTGCTAATTTCTAGCCACTCGTTTCATTATGATTTCTAAAGAATAAATTTTTTTTTTCTTTGTCTAATATGTGCAATAAGGCATAGGTTATGAATCATAAACTATCTTAGATTAAATTAAAATTTTCTTTAGAAATAAATTCAAAAAATAATTTTAGTGTAAAAGCGGATAATGTTCATCTTAAGAGATTCGAGTGAAATCGCTCTGTCTGCAAAATATGTATTGTCAAAAGATTAAGAATATATATAAACATATGTGACCTTGTAATCATCTTTAAACTATTTAAAAAAATCTTTAATAATAACTTCTTATTTAATAGATTAGCACTTAATTTAATTATCGATTATTGTTGTAAATATAATATTAATCCTATTAAATGAAATAAAATAAAAGATTTTTCGGTGAAAAAAAATAAAAAAAATAACTTCTTATTTATTGTTGTAAATATTTGGGTTTAGAGTTAGTTATTGAGCATTTTATTTAATATGTTCATTTTAAATAGTTATTTAGAATTTTGGCCCCACTTAAAGTTATTTAAAAACATGACTGCTAAATCGTCTACATAAGGTAAATTTACTTTTCATAGAAAAGCGAGTTTCAAACTCGATTTTCATAGAAAGCGAGTTCTATGTTAAAAAATGTGGAAAATTAAATTTTTTTTATCAACTTATTTAACACGAAACTTACATTTTGTAAAAAGCGAGATCGTAGTGAACGATTTTGGGATCACTTTTCTAAATAACTTCGGGTAGGGGTCAAAATTTTAAATAACTATTTAAAATAGGTTTTTAGATAAAAATGTCTAGTTATTAATGTTTTAGGGTTTAAAGATTAGATATTATGATTCATGATTTATGGTGTATGATTTATGATTTTTAGTGATTAGGGTTTGAGGTTTGTGGAGAGAACAAGAATATTAAATGAGGGAATCCATGATAAAAAATTCTTTATACTTCAATATGTTATTTTTCAAGAGGATCTTTGATTTAATCTAAATTATTCAATGATCCTTAACATATGTCTTGTGACATTGGTTAAATAATTTTTTTTATTGAGTAAAGATATTATATTTTTAAAGCAAATGTCGATATTTAAATATGTATAAAATAGGACAAAATAATTTAGCCGACCAATTAGTGAACCTCAAATAAAATAATAATTTAAGAGGAGATGAAAAAGGTGACAAAGTTAAATGAAAATAACAAATAAAATATTTTTATTTTTAAAAATATTTAAATATGGACTTGTTTAATTTAATTATATTTAAATCCATCTCTTATTCCATTTATTGTACAAATATCACTATTTTGAATATTTTGATCTTAAATATTTAAATTTATTAAATCAACTCTTTTAATTTAAAGGTTATTTTAACCAAATATGTTGATTTTTAACATTATTTATTGATGTGACATTCTATAAAAAATAATTTTTGATTTACCACTTTTTGGCGGAACTAACCTGGCTAGTATGACGAGATTTTTTTTTTATTTTTTAATGAAACTCGTCATACTAGTCTAGCGAGTTCCATAGGTTTTTGTTTCTTTAAAGGCTTAAAGTAAAAAAAAAATCTGCAAAAAGGTGTTAGATCGAAAATTTAAAACTTGTTAAACTCATCATACTAGTATGAAGAATTTTATTAAAAATACATAAAACTCGTCATACTAACTAAACAATTTCCTGCAAGAAGTTGTTAGATCGAAAATTTCTTCTTTAAAGGTGTCAGGTAAGTAAACAAATGTTAAAAATCAACACATAGAAAGTAAAATAGCTCACTTTAATTTTTTCGATCTCTCAATATTTTTAAAATATTTGCTGCTGAATTTATTAAAGTCGCGTGCTCTCTCTGTGTATATAATCTTTGTACGTATATTATATATGTCTTTTTGGAGTAGTATTCCTTGTTCGACACCACCATCAGCTATATTAGGGTTTTTTATAGAATAAATACTAATTCAGTAAATTGGATTGTTTAAACTAAAATAAAAAAAAAAATTGATAATCAAATTTAAGCTTTATTATAGGATATGCCAATCCGCATGACCTCTCTACGTTTAAATAGAGAAAAAAAATACTCGTGGTCATATGACAAAAAGAGTATTGTGGCCATGTGTCTACAACAACTGTACGTATAAGAACAACAACAAAACGCCAACTGAAAAACAAAATACGGAATGAGACAACCAAAAACATCAAACATCAAAACACCACCCCAAACTAAGAAGCTCAGTGAATTTCACCCTTCGCCAATACGTCTATGATAGAATTAGCCTCACAATAAATATTATCGAAAACTAAATGAGAAATTTACAAAACAGCCTCATCAAACTTATTGAAAACTAAAATCAAAATTATTAATAACATAATCCAATAACACCGGTTTTTATCTTATTTCAGATGCATGCAACTCCCGACTACAATCTTTGCTTGCTTTTAATGTTTCCACCAGGAGAAGTAGAAAGAAGTTGTCTATGATTTCAACCACTCCACAAAATCTTTCAAAACCTTGTCTGAGTTTCCACCTTCCCCAACACTTTTGGTAACCCTTTGCTTCAGCTCAACAACTCTTGTTTTGATGTTATCATCACCAACCAATCCTTCCACCTTGCTTTTGATCTCTTCTTTTCCGATGATCCCTCTTTCGTCCCTTTCGAATTTGAGTCCGACTTTCCAAATATCACAAATGTAGCTCTGGTTCAGAAACTGGTCTGCAAAGTAAGGCCAACACATGAATGGAACACCATTGCTTACGCCTTCAAGTGTGGAGTTCCACCCACAGTGACTTATAAAGCAAGCAATCGAAGAATGTTGTAGCACTGCTCCTTGTGGTGCCCAACTCACCATCTTACCTTTGTTTCCCACTCTTTCCATAAACCCTTGTGGGTAAACATGGTGTTTTTCTTTTGTAATATCTTCTCTGACCACCCAAATAAATGGTCTGTTGGTGAGTTCAAGCCCCAGAGCCAACTCTTGGAACTGGATTTGGTCAAAAACAGTGAAACTACCGAATGCAACATATATGACTGAAGCAGGGGGTTGTTGATCGAGCCACTGCAAACAAGTTGGATCCTCGGGCCAGAAATTCCCCGACAAGTTTCCGAGCCGATTGGCTGCTGAAAGTGGACCTATGGGTATGGCTTTGGGAAACAAGTTGAACGCTTCAGGCTCCAATTCAAAACTTGAGTTGCAAAGTACCCAATCTGCTGTTTCAACAGCTTTGTTGTTCTCCCGAAAAAAATCAAACATGATTTTCTGTGTTGAAGGAAAGGGATCAAGGTTAAGCCATAAAAAGTTGGTTGGGTGTATAACAGGCGTCGTAGGTGACAACTGAAACACATCTTTTGTAAGTGGAGTGCCTACAAAATGTACACGTTAATAACCATTAATCAATGACGATGTTTATTTTCTCCATTCGCAATACTCGGTTTGGTAGTACTAGTAAGCAGTTAAAATAATACGGGGCCTTTACCATTTTCATCAATCAATCTGTCGTCAATATGCTTCGGGATCCTAAGATTAAACACTAGTTGAAACACCGAAGCCGTCCACAATGCCGCTGTCGGAATCCCCAATTCAGCTGCAACATCGAGTGCAAACCCCAGGTTTATATCAGCTAAAACACAGGAAATCTTATCACCATCTGATGCATTGACCTTATGAATCAAGTCCTTCAGCTGTGTAGGCATAACCTGGCATAATCTCTCAGCTAACTTCCCAATCTGATTCCTGTCTTCCCCATCTTCCAATCCATCGGGAACCGAAACAAGATGAAACAAGCCGCTTTCATCCACATTGTTGCCGAATGCATGGATGACTCTCTTGTGATTAAACTCTGTGTTAACAAAGCTGATTTTGATGCCTTGTTTGGCCAAGTGTCGGGAGAGCTCCATTGAAGGAATGACATGGCCTTGTGCTGGATATGGGACAACTAAAACATGTGGTTTCCCCATTTCCTGGAGTTTCTCTTTCGGTGTGTAGAACTGAGAGCTGGAAATGTGATTTGTAGGAACAACTTGTGGCCATTATTCATTTCCAATGCTAATCGGAGAATGGTGAAAGCAATGGGGTTGAGTACCCGACAGAATCTGAAAGGCCTTGTTCTGGAGCTGGGATAACCAAAACATGTGGTCTTCCCTCTCTCCACTATCCACATTTTGTCTTGCTCCCAACCATTAAACTTTAGTCGATGCAAGCGTTTCGAACCACAATTATGAAGTATGAGTTACAGAACCATAATAAGAGGAGTATGATAATTGATGTAATAACATATTTGATTGACACGGATAAATATTTAGTTTAAACTGTAATTGAATTACATTTAATATTATAACATAAGAATACTAAACAATAACCTGTGCAAATTTGTATCCATAAATATTTAGAGAACAAATTAAACATGCTTTGTTTTGAACACATGAGTATCCGACAATTACACGAGGCCGTGTAATATAATCAGAATTAACGAAAGAGCATATATGGGAATAATCTTTCATCAGCATCAACATATAAGCAGTAAGCAGAAGAACAAATTCGGATTTTGTCAGGAAGATGATTTGCCCCAAGAGTGTAGTATGATCCATTATACCATACTCGAAAAAATTTCAGTACAATCTGATAAAAATGGTGGGTCGAAGTCCACGACTGATTACTACAAATATCCAATTTGTGAAAATCTCATCCATCATTTGTTGATTAATTTTGGGAAGTTGGATTACGGTTATACTTTTTCGTGCATTAGCTCCCATGTTTTGCCACAGCCTCTCTTTATGTTAATCCAGACCCAGATTTGTCAATCGGATTCTCTTTCGCAAATGTTTGACACCATCCATAAAATGCCACACACCTCTTCTTTTTCATTCAGAAATGTGGTCGAAAACTTTTGGAATGGGGTTAGATATGCAGGCTAATCTGATGTTATGGGGCTGTAAATTAGGACAAGAGGGTCTTTCATTTCTGTTTCTTGTCCTAAAAAGACATTTTTAGCTCTATTAGGAATATTGGTTAGTTGGTTAGTTAGAAAATTAGTTTTTCTAAACAGCTGTAATTTTCTTTAACTGTTTCTTTATTTTTACCGTGTATAAAAGATTGACCTCGAGTCAAACTTAAAGTGTTGACTTTTCCTTTGTATTGTAAATGAAAATCCCAAATTCCTTTTACTTCTCTTTTCTTCAGAAACCCTAGAATAATCAAAAGCTCCTAATCCAAATACACGAAATCAATTCTTGATATGGTATCAGTTGATTCTTTGCATCCGCGTTCTTCTGAAACGTTGGACGGCCGATATGTTCGCACCGATGATCCGAACAACGAGTTTTATGTTCATCCCAACGAGAATCCTTCTCTCGTTTTGACGTCGGCTCTTCTCACCGGCAACAATTATCATGGCTGGGCTCGATCGATGAAGATGGCCCTCATCTCGAAGAATAAGTTCCAGTTTGTGGACGGCACGATTCGAGAACCTAGTAAAGACGATTCGTCGTATGGTGCATGGGTTAAATGTAACAACCTGGTTCTATCCTGGTTGCAGCGCGCGTTGAGTGTTGAGATCGCGCAGAGCGTTATCTGGATCAACAACGCGAGTGAGTTGTGGTCCGATTTATTCGACCGGTTTAGCCAAGGGGATCTTGTTCGTGTTTCGGATTTGCTGCAAGAATTTTACTCTCATCAGCAAGGTTCCTCTTCTGTCACGGCTTACCACACCCAACTCAAGGTATTGTGGGATGAAATTTCAAACCTTCGACCTTTAATTTCTTGTTCTTGTGATGCTAGCAAGTATAGGAAACAAAATTTTATTCTTAGATTTTTAAGAGGGTTGAATGAGAATTTTTCAGTTCAGAAATCCCAAATCCTAATGATGAAGCCTTTACCGTCGATAAATGAAATTTTTGCCTTAGTTCTTCAACATGAGCGAACCCTAGGATCTGTTTCTAATTCTGATTCTGCGGTTTTCTTAGCTGGAAGGGTTAATTCTCAGAATTTTAATAGGTTTTCTTCGCAAAAACCTCATGTTTCAAATTTCAGTTTTGATAGTAAGAAATTTTATAATAATTCTGGTTCCAAGAAACCTGTTTGTTCCTTTTGTGGGATTTCTGGTCATTCCATAGACAAGTGTTATCGCAAACATGAGTTTCTCCCTGGGTATAAAACTAGATATCAGTCGTCCAAACCCAATCAGCTTAGTTCTCATGAATCTGTTCCTTCTAGTGATTCCTCTAGGAATCAAGATATTGTTTCTTCTCATGTCTTTACTAAAGAGCAGTATGAAAGTATTGTCTCTATGCTTCAAGAGAGAAATTCTTCTTCTGTTCCTGAAAGTGTTGTGCATCAATCTCAAATCAATGCTCTTTCTTCTAGCTTTACCCCTGAGAACACTGCTCCAGAAACAAGTATGATTCTTTCTATTTTTCATGGTTCCAGTGACACCTGGATTATTGATTCAGGTGCCACTGACCACATTACTAATGACTTGAGTCTTTTTCAAAACAGTAGAGTCATTCATAATAAGTTTGTTAAATTGCCAAATAATGAGCTTGTGAAAGTATCTAGTATTGGTGATATTTTTCTAAATTATGTTTTATTTTTAAAAGATGTTCTTTATATTCCTAATTTTGGTTTTAATCTTATATCTGTTTCTCAGTTAGTTAAAGATAACAAATATGCCTTAGTTTTCTCACAACAGTCTTGTTGCATACAGGATATTGCTCTTTCGAAGATGATTGGTACAGCTAGTCAAATTGGTAGGCTTTATCATCTTCAGCTTTCAAATTCGATTTCATTCTCAAACTCTGTATCTAAATCTTCTTCTTTGTCTGTTTGGCATGCTAGATTAGGCCATCCTTCTACAAAGAGGATGAAGTATTTTTCTGAAATTTGTAATGAAATTCCTGTTGGATGTGTATCTACTTGTGATGTCTGTCATCTAGCTAAACATAGGAGACCTTCATTTCCTATTAGTACCTCTGTTAGCAGTAATGTGTTTGACCTTATTCATGTAGATGTTTGGGGTCCATTCCCAATCAAGAGTTTATATGGTCACTCATATTTTCTTACTGTCATTGATGATAAAAGTAGGTTTCTGTGGATTTTTCCATTGAAATTAAAAGGAGAAGTTAGAGATGTTATTAGTAAATTCTATGTTTATGTTGAAGTTCAATTCTCAAAGAAAATAAAGTGTATAAGAAGTGATAATTCTAAGGAGTTTGAAATGTTTGATTTTTTTAAAGAAAAAGGCATTGTACATCAAACTTCTTGTACCTATACTCCTCAGCAGAATAGTACTGTGGAGCGTAAGCATCAACATATCTTGTCTGTTGCTAGATCTCTTAGGTTTCAAGCTAATCTGCCATTGATTTTCTGGATTGACTGCATTCTTCATGCAGCTTATCTTATCAATGTTACACCAACTCCTGTTCTTGAAAATAAAACACCTTATGAATTGCTATATAATTCTAAGCCTGTTTTGAGTCAATTAAAAGTGTTTGGCTGCCTTACATATGCTTCTGTTTTGCCTAAACCCAAAACAAAAATGCATCATCGTGCTTACAAGTGTATTTTTCTAGGGTATCTTAAAAATACTAAAGATTATAGGGTGTATGACTTAGAGACCAAATCTGTCTTTATTTCTAGGGATGTTAAATTTTCTGAAAATGAGTTTCCTTTCAAAAATTCTAAAGCTATTCAAAATGGTGTTATTCTTCCTAATTTAGAGAATAGTGTTTCCGTTGAAGACATTGTTTTTAAAGATGGGAATGTTTTTGCATCTGCTGAAAATGCTTCTACTAGTCCTAGTTCTGAAAACAGTCTTGAAACTGATGGAGTTGTTCTTTCTGATAATAGTCCTGAAAGCATTCTTGAAGTTGATTCTGGAAATTTACATAATCATCATGTCAGTTCTGATAGTATCACTAGTGGCAGTTTTGAATTAAATAAAAATAAAACTTCTATTATTCCTGTTGATTCTTCAAATGAACAACAAACTTCTTTAGCCTCTTCTAAAGAACAAAAAGCTATTTCTTCAAGGCCTGTTAGACAAAGGCAGTTTCCAGAAAAATTTAAGGATTTTTTTGTATCTATGCCCAAAGTAAGGTCTTCTTCTCATACTCTTGATAAAGTTGATTCTTCTGATAATGTTTCTGATAGTCATAAGTCTTTCATAAAATAATGTTTCTGTCTTAAGTGAGCCTAAAACTTATAATCAGGCCATTAAGCATGAATGTTGGAAAATAGCTATGCAGGAAGACATTAATGCTTTAGAGTTAAATCATACCTGGACATTAGTTCCTCTTCCACCAGGGAAACAAACTATAGGTTGTAAATGGGTATATAGGAAAAAATTGAAATCTGATGGCTCTTTAGAAAGGTATAAGGCACGTTTAGTTGCAAAAGGTTTTACTCAGCAGTCTGGCATTGACTATTTTGATACTTTCAGCTCTGTTGCTAAGCTAAACACCATTAGAACCTTGCTAGTTGTTTCTGCTGCTAATAAATGGCACTTACATCAGCTTGATATTAACAATGCATTCTTGCATGGTTTTCTGCAAGAGGAAGTTTATATGGAACTTCCACCTGGGTTTAATTCTCCTACTCCTGGTCTAGTTTGCAAATTACAAAAGAGCTTATATGGTTTAAAACAAGCTAGCAGAAAGTGGAATGAAAGGCTAACTGAATTTCTTTTGTCCTTGAATTTTAAACAAGCCAGTTCTGATTCTTCTTTGTTTATTAAAGGTGTTGGTACTTCTTTCATAGCCCTTGCCATATATGTAGATGATATTATTGTTGCTAGTCCTAACATGGATGAAATAATTCATATCAAGTCTGTTCTGGATAATGTTTTTAAAATCAAAGATTTAGGAGTTCTTAAATATTTCTTGGGTTTGGAAGTAACTAGGTCCAATTCAGGAATTAACCTTTGTCAAAGAAAATATACATTGGATTTATTAAAGGATTATGATTTTTTAAATTCCAAACATGTTTCAACTCCTATGGTAGTTGCTTCTAAAACTGTTATAAACTCATAAACATCTTTAGTGGACATTACAGAATATAGAAGACTTGTGGGAAAATTGTTGTATTTAACACTTACAAGGCCTGATATTTGTTTTGCTGTTCAACAATTGTCCCAACATATGTCTGCTCCTACTTCTATTCATCTTATTGCTGCTCATAGGGTGCTTAGATACTTAAAGAGTAGTCCAGGACAAGGTATTTTCTTTCCTGCTGAAAATGACTTTACATTAAAGGCTTTTTCTGATTCTGATTGGGCTTCATGTCCAGAATCTAGAAAGTCAACCACTGGTTATTGCATATTCTTGGGTCAATCTTTAATTTCTTGGAAATCAAAGAAACAAAATACTGTTTCTAGATCATCAACTGAAGCAGAATATAGGGCTATTGCTGCTGTTACATGTGAATTACAGTGGCTTAATTTCCTTCTTTCTGACTTGCAGGTTAAGATGAAAACAACCCATCTATATTGTGATAATCAGTCTACTATAAAGATTGCTGAGAACCCTGTGCAACATGAACGTACGAAACATATAGAAATTGATTGCCATTTAATCAGAGAGAAGATACAACAAGGGACAATAAAGCTTTTTCATGTTTCTTCGAAGAACCAACTAGCTGACTGCTTTACTAAAGCCCTGCCTTCTACTGATTTTAGTCATTTTATTTCCAAGCTGGGCATACATAATGTGTATGCTCCACCTTGAGGGGGTATTAGGAACATTGGTTAGTTGGTTAGTTAGAAAATTAGTTTTTCTAAACAGCTGTAATTTTCTTTAACTGTTTCTTTATTTTTACCGTGTATAAAAGATTGACCTCGGGTCAAACTTAAAGTGTTGACTTTTCCTTTGTATTGTAAATGAAAATCCCAAATTCCTTTTACTTCTCTTTTCTTCAGAAACCTTAGAATAATCAAAAGCTCCTAATCCAAATACACGAAATCAATTCTTGATAAGCTCTTCTGCAAGCTGTGTTGCTTTTGTTTGTTTCATTACATGATTTAACTATTTCTATCCCAATAATTAGAGATAAGGCTCTGAAAAAGAAAGACCATTGGATCACATTCAGCATATTTATCCAGACTAACAGGAAGGATTTGTGGCCTGTTTTAAACATATGGGTGAGTGCCAAAATCCCGGATTATCCTTAATCTTAACAGATAAGATTAGATTAGATCAATTTTGTTGAACAGATTAAGTGATGTACAAAGTGAAAGGACAGACAAGGTGGGCGTGTTTGTTGTTGTCTTGTTGATCCAGACCGTGTTGTCCTGTTGTCATTAGCGAATCAAATCTCCTAGCATTTACTATATAAAAACTGGTGCAATACATTTTTGAGTGAATCGAGAGGTCGCACGTCGGACGTTGAATCGTCGCGCGTGGGAGGTGTGGGCTCTAGAAGCTTCTTTCGATCATCTGAGACCGTTCGATCTGCCCTCAGATCTAATGGCCAAAAGGTGGCTGCGCAAAAACAAATGATGAAATTAGGGTTTCGGTTAACGTGGCCAAACGGGCTATTATGTAATATTAGATATTTTTTAGTTTTGTATATGGATTTTGGTTTAATAATAGACTTGAATTTTTTATTTAATATTTGACTTATTATTTTTTTTAATTTTCTATTTTTCTAATTAATAATAATAATAATCATAAAAATAATAATAATAAATATAATCACAATGATAGTAGTAGTAGCAAATAATAACGATACCAAAGAAATATGATAATAAAATAATATACATACACACATTATGCACACATTACTTATTTACATGCAAACAACACACCTATATCTAATACGTCATACATACCAATGACAATAATAATAAGAGATAATAAATAATATTAGTTGACAATAATAGTATGGTAATAATATGTATGATAATAATAGTAATACGAATAATAATAATAATAATAATAATAATAATAATAATAATAATAATAATAATAATAATAATAATAATAATAATAATAATAATAATAATAATAATAATAATAATAATAATAATAATAATAATAATAATAATAATAATAATAATAATAATAATAATAATAATAATAATAATAATAATAATAATAATGTGTATGGTTTTTTTAGTCTTAAATTATATATAGCTCGATATATGCCATAGATTGACAAAAACTAAAGAGGTTTGAGATCCGAACAAAATTAGTGATTACAGTCGATAGTGGGGTCTGGAGACGGATGGTGTGGATAGTAATGGTGGTGGTTGGAAAGTAGATGAAGAATTTAAAATTTTTGAGGATTTGAAATTACATATTTAGAGTTTATGAAAAATGAGAATGTTGGATATTTAAAAAAATAAAGTTTGTATAATTTTTTATTACAATCCTATTTTACTTCTATTTAGAGGAGAAGAAAAAATTTAGGTGAAGGTAATACTCCTTAAGTGTCATGAACCCAAAACCTAAAGGAAAAGGACTGAGCAGGTGAGTAGGGATGTAAAAAGCTGACCCGACCTGAAAACCCGACTGAAACCTGCTCGAGTCAGAACCTGATTTGACCTGAAAATTTAATGACCCGAACCCGATCTGTAACCGAATGTTGTTGACCCGAACCTGAATTCAACTTGTTATTGTAGTGACCGAACCCGACCTGCGTCCGACTGAAAACGACCCGAACCCAAATTGGACCTGTTACTGTGGACCTGAAACCCGACCTGCGCCCGACTGAAACGAACCCGAACCCGAAGCCGACTTGGTCGATAACCGATTTTACCCGACTGAATTGAACCGAGATCCGATATTACCCGACCTGTTTTGAACCCGACATGTTTTGAACCCGACCTATTTTAGACCCGATCTGTTTTGAACCGGACCTGTTAATTGACCCGACCTGCTTTGAACCTGACCTATTTTTAACCTGAACTGATATTGATCTGACTTGATATTTACCTGATATATAGTTGAAGAAGTCTACGATTTGATAAATTTAAAGTGTTGATAAATGTAAAGTATTAATTTATTAAATTAATTTAATACTAACTCATTCAATATAAATTATTTGTGAAGTTTAATAAGAATTAACATACTTAAATTTATTTTATTAAAAATATTTAAAATTTAAAAGTTTTATTAAATTAATAAGTTGTGATGGATGAATTTAAAACAAATTATTTAAAATCTAAATCAATTTATTAATTGTGATCATTAAATTTAAGAAATATTTTATTAAAAATTTTAATTATAACTATTAAAATAATAAAAAAATTAGTTTAGGGGAATGTTTTTTTTTTGAATCTGGATTATATTCAACAGCGAAAGGAATACAAAAGAATCACACCTTTTACAAGATAAATACAATGCATAACGAGATAATAAAATTCTAAAGGTGTGAAAAACGTTAAAATACCATACCTAACACTGTCAGAAAAAATCTTCTGATAAAAATCCAGAAAAACTATAACTTTGCCTTGAGTGCTCTTTGAATATAGCAAAAATTCTTCAGTTACTTGTTCTTGGCATGTCGGCACAACCACAAAAGGAATCATAGCATGTATAGAATGGCCTCCTTCGTTGAAAAGCACTCGTTGATACTCGTCACTCGAACGCGTAACTGTCAAAAGACAGACTACTGTCATGAAGACAGACAAAAACTGCTAAAAAGTAGACGAAAGAACTGCCACCAAGCAGACAAAAGAACTGCCATAAAAGCAGATTTAAATAAGAATCCGGCAAAGTGGAAGAAAAACAAGAAACAAATTTGAAAAACGAAATATTCATCGAAAAAAGATGAATTTTATTTATGTACAAAACCAGCAGAACGACCAAAGGTCGCCGCCGGTAAAGAAAAACGATGAAGAAGAAGAAGAAGAGTTAGAGAAGTTTTGTAACCGCCTCAGAGAAAATGAAGAAGTGGAGAAGTGGAGGCAGCTAGGGGAATGTTTTTTTAAATTAATGGGGGGAAATTTTTTTTGATTGATAGGAAATTATGGGGGGATTTTGGCACCATATCAAACAAAAACAAAATGGAAGGGGGGAATTTTGCCACCATATGAAACAAAAGGGGGGGGGGGGATTTTGCCGACATATCACATATGAAACAAATGAGAGTGGTGGGATTTTTTTTATTTAGGGTTAATTATTCTTTAGGTCATTCCTTAATTAGATGGTTAGGGTTTAGGTTTTTTAGGTTTTAGTTTATTTTTTTTAGTCTTAACTTTTGGTTTAGTTTCTTTAAGTTTTATTTAATTAGGTCATGCTTCATAAATTAATTAATTATTAAGCTTTTTGGTTTGCTTTAAATTTGATTTGGTCCTCGTATAAAGATTTGGTAAGTAATTAGGTTTAATAATTTTATTCATTTGTGATTTGGGCTCTAATTAATAATTTATTTTTAGATTTGTCCTTTTTATGTTTCAATTTATTTTGTTTGTTAGATTTATGAGTTTATGTTTAGGGTTTAAGGGTAAGTGTGTCAAGTTGATTGTTTGGGGCTATGAGATTAGTTTAGGGATTATGTGATTAGGCTTGCACTCTAATTATTAGTGAATAGTGTCTGTAAGATTTAGATATTCATGTTTGGGTTTAGGGGTAAATGTGTCAACTTAATTATTTGGGGTTATGAGATTAGTTTAAGGATTAGGGGATTAGACTTGTACTCTAATTATTAGTGATTATAAGATTTAAGGGTTGAGGTTTAGGGGTATACATATATACATACAAATATGTATTTTCTAGTATATATATATATATATATATAAATATATATATATATATACTAAAACTTACATACATACATGTATATATATACTAAAACTTAAATACATGCATATATATGTGTTTTAGTATGTATGTATACATGTGTGTTTTAGTATTTTCTTCATTCTAGTCCCTTAACTTTATTTTACTTTGTCCACATTTATTATTCCAAATTGACCCACATTTATTTTTTTTTAATTTGTCCAATGTTTTATTATTTTAATTTGATATTTTCTTCATTCTAGTCCCTTAACTTTATTTTAATTCCATATTGACCCCTATATATATATATTTTAATTCATCATGTTTTATAATTTTAATTTGAATTTTTGTTCATTCTAGATCCTAAAACTTTATTTTTATTCTAAATTGACATCTACTTATTGTTTTTTTTTTAATTACTCTAATTTTTATACTTTTAATTTGATATTTTTGTTCATTACAGTCCCCAAAATTTTATTTTTATTCCAAATTGACCCTTTTTCATTGTTTTCTTTTAAATTTGTCTAATGTTTTATAATTTTAATTTGATATTTTTGTTCATTATAATCCGTGAAACTTTATTTTTAATCCAAATTGACCCATTTCCAGTCCAAATTGACCCATTTTCATTATTTTTTAATTACTCTAATGTTTTATAATTTTAATTTGATATGACTTTAAATAATTAACTCCAAATCAATGACGATTGACGAAGGTCAACCTAAAGTCTATCGACTACTTATACAGTTGTACCGAACTCAAACTCAATACGAATTTCAATCCTAAAAATACCCCGACCTGAATTACCCGACCTGAAACTACCCGACCTAAAATTACCCAACCTGAAATGCACCCGACCTGAAATAGACCCGACCTGAAACGGACCCGACCTGAAATGGACCCGACCTGAAGTGTATCCGAACCCGAATTAACCTGTCAATTATCTGCTTCGGACCCGACCCGTTTTGACCCGACCTGAAATGAACCCGACCTGAAATGGACCCGACCTGAAATGGACCTGATCTGAAATGGACCCGACCTGAAATGGACCCGCACCCGACCCGAGTCGAGTCAAAATAGAAAAATGACCTGAAATGACATGTACTCGATTTTACCCAACCTGACAGCACCCGACCTGAAACCCATCCGATTACCTGTTTTTACATCCCTAGTCGTCCTTGCATGTTCAATATAATTTTTTAAATATATAGAAATAGATAAATGTGTCGTAAGAGATTTTATTTATAAATAATTAATAGGTAAACCTTAATATATAACAAAATAAATATTAGATATCTATTTTTATGAGAGAAAAAAATTTTAAATATATAAAAAATATAACTTAAACATTTAGTTTGCAATAAAGCACGATAAAAATGAAGAAAACACAATCACTTCCTTTACCTACCTGATCGTCACCGACATATGCATTAAATGATTGAGCTGCCACCTACCAAACCCCATTACTTCAATTAATTTCTTTATCCGTGCTAATTAGTAATTTCTAGCCACTCGTTTCATTATGATTTCTAAAGAATAAAAAATATAGTTTTTTTTTTTGTTTGTCTAATATGTGCAATAAGGCATAGGTTATGAATCATAAACTAACTGAGATTAAATTAAAATTTTCTTTAGAAATAAATTCAACAAATAGTTTCAGTGTAAAAGCGGATAATGTTCATCTTAAGAGACTCGAGTTCAATCGCTATGTCTGCAAAGTATGTCTTGTCAAAAGGTTAAAAATATCTATAAACATATGTAACCTTGTAATCATCTTTAAACTGTTTAAATTTTTTTAATAATAACTTCTTATTTAATATGATAGCATTTAATTTAATTATCGATTATTGTTGTGAATATAATATTAATCTTATTGAATAAAATAAAATAAATTTTGGTGAAAAAAAATAAAATATTTTTTTAAATTTGGATGTAGAGTTAGTTATTGGGCTTTTTATCTAAAAATTAATTTCAAATAGTTATTTAAAATTTTGGCCCCCGCTTAAAGTTATTTAAAAAATGACCGCTACATGGTCCGCATAAGATAAATTTGCTTTTCACAAAAAACGAATTTTAAACTTTCTTTTCATAGAAAGTGAATTCTATGTTAAAAAATTGTAGGAAAATAATTTTTTCTTTTTTATCAACTTATTTAACACGAAACTTACGTTTTGTAAAATCTTGCAATGGACGATTTATCGGTCATTTTTCTAAATAACTTTGGTTGGGGGTCAAAATTTTAAATAACTATCGAAAATAGATTTTTTTAAGATAAAAATGCCTATTATTGTTTTACGTTTTAGAGATTAGAGATTATGGTTCATGGTTTATGGTTTATGGTGTAGTGTTTATGATTTTTAGTGATTATGGTTTGAGGTTTGTCGAGAGAATAAGAATATTAAATGAGGGAATCGATGATAAAAAAATTCTTTATACCTCAATATGTTATTTTTCTAGAGGATATTTGATTTAATCTAAATTATTCAATGATCCTTAACATATGTCTTGTGATATTGTTTAAATAAAAAATTTTATTGAGTAAAGATATTATATTTTTAAAGTAAATATCGATATTTAAATCTGAATAAAATGGGTTAACATAATTTAGCCCCGACCAATTAGTGGACCTTAAATAAAATAATAACTTTAAGAGGAGATGAAAAAGGTGATAATGTTAAATGACAATAACAAATATCACTATTTTTTTTAATTTAATTACATTTAAATCCATCTCTTATTCCATTCATTGTACAAATATCACTATTTGAATATTTTGATCTTAAATATTTAAATTTATTAAATCAACTCTTTTAATTTAAAGGCTATTTTATCCAAATATGCTAATTTTTAACATTATTTATCGATATGACATTCTATAAAAAAATGATTTTTGATTTAGCACTTTTTGACGGAACTAACCTGGCTGGTATGACGAGATTTACTTTTTTAATTTTTTAATGGAACTCGTCATACAAATCTAGCGAGTTTCATAAATTTTTGTTTCTTTAAAGGCTTAAAGGTTCCATTGCTCACTGTAAAAAAATTTAAAACTCGTTAAACTCATCATACTAGTATGATGAATTCTATTAAAAAAACATAAAAACTCGTCTAACTAAACAATTTCCTGCAAAAAGGTGTTAGATCGAAAATTTCTTCTTTAAAGGTGTCAGGTAAGTAAGCAAATGTTGAAAATCAACACATAGAAAGTAAAATAGCTCACTTTAATTTTTTCTATCTCTCAATATTTTTAAAATATTTGCTGCTGAATTTATTAAAGTTGCGTGCTCTCTATGTGTATATAATCTTTGTATGTATATTATATATGTCTTTTTGGATTAGTATTCCTTGTTCGACACCACCATCAGCTATATTAGGGTTTTTTTATAGAATAAATACTAATTCAGTAAATTGGATTGTTTAAACTAAAATCAAAATTTTTTATAGTCAAAATTAAGCTTTATTATATGATATGTCAATCCGCATAACCTCCCTACAACTAAATAGAGAAAAAAAAATACTCGTGGTCATGTGAGAAAAAAGTACTCGTGGCCATGTCTACAACAACTGTACGTACAAGAACAAAAACAAAACGCCAACTAAAAATAAAATACGGAACGAGACAATCAAAAACAACAATCAAGAAAACAACAAACATCAAAACACCACTTCAAGCCAAAAAGTTCGATGAATACCACCTTTCACCAGCTGTGATAGAATTAACCTCACGATAAAAATTATTGAAAACTAGATGAGGAATTTACAAAACAGGCTCATCAAACTTATTGAAAACTGAAATCAAAATTATTAAATAACATAATCCAATAACATCGGTTTTTATCTTATTTCATATGCATGCAACTCCCGACTACAATCTTTGATTGCTTTGAATGTTTCCACCAGGAGAAGTTGTCTATGATTTCAACCACTCCACAAAATCTTTCAAAACCTTGTCTGAATTTCCACCTTCCCCAACACTTTTGGTAACCCTTTGCTTGAGCTCAACAGCTCTTGTTCTGATGTTATCATCACCAACCAATCCTTCCACCTTGCTTTTGATTTCTTCTTTTCCGATGATCCCTCTTTCGTCCCTTTCGAATTTGAGTCCGACCTTCCAGATATCACAAATGTAGCTCTGGTTCAGGAACTGGTCTGCAAAGTAAGGCCAACATAAGAAAGGAACCCCATTGCTCACACCTTCGAGTGTAGAGTTCCACCCACAGTGACTTATAAAGCAAGCAATCGAAGAATGTTGCAGCACTGCTCCTTGTGGTGCCCAACTCACCATCTTACCTCGATTCCCCACTCTTTCGGTAAACCCTTGTGGGTAAACATGGCGTTTACCCTTTGTGATATCTTCTCTGACCACCCAAAGAAATGGTCTGTTGGTGAGTTCAAGCCCCAAAGCCAACTCTTGGAACTGGATTTGGTCAAAAACTGTGAAACTACCGAATGCAATATATATGACTGAAGCAGGGGGTTGTTGATCGAGCCACTGCAAACATGTTGGATCCTCGGGCCAGAAATTGCCCGACAAGTTTCCGAGTCGACTGGCTGCTGAAAGTGGACCTATGGGTAGGATTTTGGGAAACAAGTTGAACCCTTCAGGCTCCAATTCAAAACTTGAGTTGCAAAGTACCCAATCTGCTGTTTCAACAGCTTTACTGTTCTCCCGAAATAAATCAAACATGATTTTCTGTGTTGAAGGAAAAGGATCAAGGTTAAGCCATAGAAAGTTGGTTGGGTGTATAACAGGCGTCGTAGGTGACAACTGAAACACATCTTTCGTAAGTGGAGTGCCTGCAAAATGTACACATTAATAATCATTAATCAATGACAAAGTTTATTTTCTCCATTCGAAATACTCAGTCCGTAGTACTACTAACTACTAAGCAGTTAAAATAAGACAGGGCCTTTACCATTTTCATCAATCAATCCATCGGCAATATGCTCCGGGATCCTAAGATTAAACACTAGCTGAAATACCGAAGCCGGCCACAATGCGGCCGTCGGAATCCCTAGTTCAGCTGCAACATCGACTGCAAACCACATGGTTACATCAGTTAAAACACATGAAATCTTGTCATCATCAGATGCATTGACCTTATGAATCAAGTCCTTCAGATGTCCAGGCATAACCTGGCATGCACTCTCAGTTAACTTCCCTAACTGATTCCGGCCATCCCCATCTTCCAATCCATCAGGGACCGAAGCTAGTTGAAGTAAGCCGTTTTCAGCGACACTCTTGCCGAATGCATGGATGACTCTCTTGTGATTAAACTCTGTGTTAACAAAGCAGATTTTGATGCCTTGTTTGGTCAAGTATCGGGAGAGTTCCATGAAAGGAATGACATGGCCTTGTGCTGCACATGGAATAACCAAAACATGCGGTTTCCCCATTTCCTCGAGTGTGTAGAATTTGAGAGCTCGCAATCTGATTTATAGGAACAATCTGTGGCCATTATTCATTTCCAATGCTAACGTACTGATTTGTTGTTGGAACGACTTAAATGTGTAGTGTTGAAATTGATGATGCTGTATAGAAGAACTAACAGAGAAATATAAGAGAACTTTAATTCATTTCATTCAAGAAGCTTGATTACAATAGATGAGATTCAATCCTTTTATACACAAAGCTTAAGCTAACAACAAACTAAGCTGAAATCTGTTGAAGGTTGTTACAAGAAGTTACAAATCCTAACCACTCCTAACAGTTTAACCGCTGCTCCAATGAAGCTGAGCTTCATTGTTTAACATTCACTGTGCTTTCTAATCTCTGGAAACACATCTTCAACACAAAAAACAGACAGCTTGCTGCGAAAGTCTTCAAAGCAACGAGCAGCAAGGGGTTTAGTTAGCACATCAGCAACTTGACTGTCAGCTGGTATATGATTAACCTGTAATTCATGCATGGCAATTTTCTCTCGAACAAAATGTAAGTTGAGTTCGATATGTTTAGTTTTTGCATGAAGGATAGGATTGGCAGCCATTGCCACTGCACTGGTGTTGTCACACCAAATCTTCGAAACACCAGTTAGCCCTACTCCCAGTTCAACAAGTATAGCCTTGAGCCAAGTAACCTCAGCAGCAGTGTCAGCCAGGCTGCGATACTCAGCCTCAGCTGTGGATCGAGCTATGGCGCGCTGCTTCTTGGAACTCCACGTGAGAAGGTGATTGTCGTTGAACACACAATAACCCGACACTGATCGACGATCATCTACATCCCCTCCCCAATCAGCATCTGAGAAAGCTGCGAGCTGAACACCATCTTGAACTTGAGAAGGAAACCATAAACCAAACTCAACGTGCCTTTCAAGTAACGTAGAATACGCTTGACTGCAGACCAGTGCATGTCAGTAGGTTGTTGAAGAAATTGTGCCACCTTATTAACAACAAAGGAAATGTCTGGACGCGTATGAGTGACATATTGAAGAGCCCCTACCACACTTCGATATTGCTGAACGTCTGAAAGTGGTACCCCATCATGCTTGCTGAGCTTAACTGAACTTCCCATAGGAGTACTAGCAAAATTGGAATCCTGAAGTTGCACCTTGTTGAGAAGTTCCAAAACAAATTTCCTTTGAGTAAGAAGCAGACCCTTCTCAGATCGCAATGCTTCAATTCCTAAGAAGAATTTGATGGTACCCAAGTCCTTCAACGAGAACCGTTCATGCAGCTGTTGAATTACATGCTCTACGACCGATGATGCACTCCCTGTGATAATGATATCATCGACATACACAACAAGGTATGTCACAGAAGCTTCAGTGTTAAGAATAAAGAGTGAAGAGTCAACCTTGGATGACATAAACCCCAAACTGTATAAGAATTCTTGGAGCTTAAGAAACCAATTACGAGGGGCTTGCCTTAGCCCATACAAGGCCTTCTTGAGCTTGCATACCAACTTTTTTCCAGTGCCTGCATCCTCCTCAAACCCAGGTACAAGCTGCATGTACACATCTTCATGCAAATCCCCTTTAAGGAATGCATTGTTAACATCAACCTGCCTGATGTCCCAACTATGAGTAACAACCAACGAGAGAAGAACATATTCGTGGCAAACCGAACCACTGGACTAAATGTGTCCAAGAAATCAAAACCTGGAACTTGTGCAAAGCCTTTGGCAACCAACCTGGCTTTGTACCTGTCAACTGAACCATCCGCCTTGAGCTTCACTCGAAACAACCACTTACAACCCACGGGCTTTCTCCCAGGTGGTAATTCAACGATTTCCCAAGTGTTATTGCTCAACAAAGCCCCATACTCAGCCAGGACTGCATCCTTCCACTTTGGATCAGCAAGAGCCTGATGAACATCCACAGGAGTTTCATGAAGCTGCACATTAAAGATTTTGGGCTTTCGAATGCCATTCTTCCTCCTGGTGATCATAGGATGTGTGTTAGTAGCACTTGTAGAGGTTGAAGGTGGTAGGCTGACTACTGTGTCATCGAGATGAGGTTGAAGAGGGGGCATAGCTTCAGAAGATATGTTGTTGAAGCCTTCCTCACGTATAGCATTATCACATGCACCCTCAATTCCATGTGGATCAGCAGATACACCACAATTGTCCTCATTAGCACCTTGTGATCCTCCCAAGGAACCAGCATCACATGAAACTCGAGCCCCAGAATCTGAAGAGAACATATGATTTCCAGAGGCAGAACTCTCCTGAGCACCACAACAATCAGATGCAACAAGTCCATCATCAGTAGCAGGAACCATAACATCCGGATCATTATTCTCACCACCAATGTCACCTAATTCAGTGGTGAATGAATGTTCTTGTTCAACAGGTCCATCAACAGGATCATCGTGACCAGCATGTGTGTCAAAAGAAGCATCATGTACAACACCATCTGCATGGGCTGCATGGCCAGAAGGATCATCACGTGCCAAGCCTGTGCTACCCAATGTACCATCACTCGAAGAAAGAACAGGTACAGGACATGATCTGGACCTTTCAGTGGATGAATTATCAGCAACACCTGCATTCACAAATGGGAAAACACTTTCATCAAACACAACATTTCTAGAGATGAAAACTTTCCCATATTGCGAGAGACACAAATAGCCATGATGAAGAGGAGAGTAGCCAAGGAAGATGCAAGGTGTAGATCGAAACTCCATTTTGTGCTTGTTGAACGGTCTAGTGTGAGGATAACACAAACATCCAAACACCTTAAGAAAGCTATAATCTGGCTGAGCACTATACAACTTCTGAAAAGGAGAAATTCCATCAAGAACACGCGAAGGCATCCTGTTGATAAGATACACTGAACTCAATACAACATGTGACCAGAATTTTAATGGCAAACCAGCTTGCGCCAATAGGGTTAACATGGTCTCAACAACATGTCTGTGTTTTCTCTCCACAATCCCATTCTGTTGAGAAGAATGAGGACAAGTCTTGCGTAATTGGATTCCCAATTTGGGAGCAACATTTTCAAGAAAACGAAACTCTCCCCCTCCGTCGGTTTGCAAGGCAACAATCTTGGAATCAAATTGAGTATCAACCATATTAACAAAGCACTCAAAAGCTATCGAAACATCACTTTTATTCTTGAGAAGATACATCCAAGTATTGCGAGAATACAAATCAACAAAGATAACAAAGTAACGGAAGCCATTCGAGCTTAAGGGTGCAGGTCCCCAAACATCTATTTCTACCAGTTCGAATGGTTTACTATACATTGTAGTAGAAGAAACATAGGGTAACACATGACTTTTGCCTAGTTGACAAGCCATGCAAACACTAGAGCTAGATGAGGACACAACCTTATTACAAACTTTCTTAACCACATCAGCAGAAGGATGGCCCAAACGCCGATGCCAAAGCCAAAACTCTGAATCATTCTTCACATGAGCATGGAAACACAGAGGGAATGTTTGTCCATTGATGCTGCTGAAGCTATACAACCCACCATCCAAGTGACCCCGAAGCAGTTCAGCATGAGTTTTTGCATCCTTAACACAACAAAAATCCTCATGAAATTCAAAGAATACCTTATTATCTTTAGCAAATTTAGCTACTGACATGAGATTCTTTGTAATTTGAGGAACAAAAAGAACTTGATCAAGACACAAAGACCTGCCATTAGCATCCATATATGACTGACCAACATTCTCAATACACAAAGCACTGCCATCCCCTAACTGAACTTTGCCATGACCACTGTATTTATGACTAGAGTTTAACAAAGTAGACTCACCTGTAACATGGTGCGTGGCACCTGAGTCCGGAAACCATTTAGAGAAAGAAGTTGTACCTGCCACAGTGAGAGAATGAACTTGTGCACCTTCTTCTACTCCTTCAGTCGAACCATCCCCAGCACATGCAATATAGGGACTGTAAGAGGCTTCTTTGGAAGACGAGCAGCATGTGCACATATTGGCTTGAGGCTTTGTACCAGTGCTGTCATCCCTGGTGTAACACCCCGAAAGTCGGCCTAGTCGGAATTCATTTCGGCGATAGGAAATTCTTAGTTTAATAAAGCTTTAGAGGTTCCTCTGGCTAGCTAATTATTGCTATCGAATATTAATCAGGCTTAAAGGCATTCGAATTTAAGTTTTATTATGCAATATTAAGCATCTAGTGACCATATTGTAGGAATTAAGAAGTAAAGGGGCAAATTCAGGAAAGTAAGGAAGGTGAGGGACCAATTAAGTAAATGGACCAATTTTATTTTAAAGCACTCCATACGTGGAGTCTTCAGATTGCTTTCCTTCAAATGAAGGAAAGCTCACAAATTAAAAATTGGATTGTTAGGCTTTATGAGAACCACCGAAAATTGTCTTAGAAGCAATTCACCATCTTCTTCTTCCTCACCTAAGCACACACCTCCATTGGAGGAGTTTCAAGTTTCTTAATCTCTTGGCCTTGTCAATATCGAACCCTTGCTAGCAACCGGCTCAAGGAGAAGAATTAGAAGCTACACCATCTTCATCTCAAGTTAAAAGCAAAGGAATTTCCATCCGAGAGCCTTGAAGCTTCGGATTATCGAGGTGAGTGTAATCAGAGTCTCGGGTTAGGCGAAACGCCTTCCCGGATTGTCATTTGGTGTCTATCATCTTTTCGCTAAATATTACTATCAAGGCGAAAGCATTGAATAATAAGTTGGACACTTGTGTAAGTGTCGGTAAGTCAACATTTAAGCATTGGCTATAGTTAGCATACATTGTCTTGGAGGTAAGTATTATTATGAAATTCTATGTCAAGTTATTTGTGTAAGAATTATTGGATATATTGAAATTATGGAACTTCATCATATCATTGACCTATTAAGGATAATTGGAAAAATATAAATATGTTGTGCCTTGGATTGGAATGACTCGGGATACAATTGGCATGCCATAGAATTCATGAGCTCAGTGTTTCGGGTGGACCACGGTCCTAAGGCTACGACCTATGATGATTGGCGAGGCAGAGGGATGTGTTGTTATTGGTCAATTGGTGAGGCGGAGGGAATAAGACCATTTATGTTTTGGCGAGGCGGGGGAATTCGTGTATCCATGAATTTAATTCCATCCAAGGAAAATTTATGATTGTTTAAGCTTCATACAAGTCAATCATGTATTTAAATTAAGTATTAAGATGATTATATGAATTTATAATAAATGTACCCATGTCATTCTTTTATTGTTGTTATATGATTACCTCACTAGGCTTGAGTGCCTAATGTGTCTACCTTCATGCATTCTCAGGTTAGGAAGTTGCCCTTGAAGAATCGGATCGGTTGCGAGACAAGTCACTACTCCATATCAAGTAATGTACTTACAATATAACTCCTAGAAAAGTGGCAAGGTAGCTATCGTAGTCACTATGCTCTTTTTGTTGTGGTAAAGGCTTGTCTATTTTGTAATAAGCTTAAAGGTTTAAATATGACTTTCTAGACTTTTGCTAAAACTAGCTTAAATCATGCTTTTGGTATTATGGTAGAAATGGGGTAAACTTATTGGAATGACTATGAAAATTTGCATGCTGGTAAACATTGATAGGAATAAGTTGGACACAAAGTTTCGGCTTAATCGGACATGGTTTGGTATGGTAAAAGCCTCAAAAACCAGATAAAAATCTGTCATTACAGGTCACCGTATCGGAACGGGTGATGGCGTTTCGATACGGCTAACCAAAAATAAGCCTGTGAGACAGAGCATTCCGAAACGAGGTGATGCCGTTTCGGAACATTTTTGCTACTGTCGACCCCTGTACCGAAACGAAGTGATGCCGTTTCGGAACACTTTTGCCACTGTCGACCCTTGTTTCGAAACTGGTTTCGAAACGGGTCTAAGTCAAGTCAAGGTCAGTCAACCCGTACCGATACGGGTCAAGCCGTATCGAAACGATCAAGAAGAAAAAGGTCAAAATATTGGCCGTGGTCAAGCCGTACCGAAACGGCTTAGGGCATTTCGATACATGCAACTTTTTTTTGGCTTTTATAAGTTTAAATGGATTAATTTGTAAACCCGGTAAGGATTACAAGATTGGGAATTAAAAGATTCAGTTTCAAGACTGTTAAGTTTAAAAAGGTTCAATAAGTTTTAATAAGTCAAGATGTTAAGAAGTTTCTTTTTTTTTGAGGAAAAAAAGTTTAAAAGATTTCCGCATCGTTTCCGGTAACGCTCTCCGACCCGGTTTACTACCAGGCCGGGAAAGGGGTGTTACAATTGTGGTATCAGAGCTAGAGTTTAGTCGGTTCTGGACTAAACATATGCGTACTTGTATTGTTTATTGTGTTACCTTGCCACTAAGAGTTTTATTTGTGTAAATTGTGACTTGTCGACTAATCCGATTTTTCATATAGATATGTCTGCGACGAATGAAGCTCACGTAGATGAGCAAACTGCTGGCTCCTCGACTCATGGCGAGGAGGTAGTAGGAGGGAATCCTCCAAATCCACCGCAACCGCAGGATCCTCCTGAACAGGTTGCTGAGCCTGTAGCACCTACTGCTCAGGCTGAATGTTATCAAAACATGGTCAACATGTTTAAGCAGTTTATGACTGCAATGCAAGCGACACCACCAGTCCAGTCTAATCCCCCTGTTGCTCAGTACGTTAGAGCCCCTGTAGACAAATTGGCTTCGTTGCGGGCTTACTCATTCACGGGACAAGATGATGATAACCCGGAGATAGCTGAATATTGGTTGGATAACACTCTCCGCATCTTGAATAAACAACTGCACTGTTCTGATGAACACAAGCTGGAATGTGCCATAGCTTTATTGACAGATGAAGCTCTAATGTGGTGGGAGACTACTATTCTTACAGTTCCGGAAGAATCAGTCACCTGGGAATTTTTCCTTAAAGAATTTAGAAACAAGTACATCAGCGAGTACTATCTTGCGGAGAGACGAAGCATCTTCCCCCATTTGAAACAAGGAGGGAAACCAATCGAGCAGTACATCCATGACTTCTGTAAGTACTGCCGATATGGAGCCGAATTTATAAAGAAAGAAGAAGATAAGTGTCGAATGTTCATTGCTGGGTTGAGTGATGAGTTGCGGCCTATGTTTACTGCTTTGGGGATCACAAATTTCCAGGATTTGGTGAATCGTGTGAAGGCAATTGAAGCTGCACAGAAAATCCAGAGGGGGGACATGTCTAATAGATCTGAGAAGAGGGCGTGGAGTGATACCCAACCTCCCAAATGGAACAAGAAAGGTAAATACCAGGGCTCGAAGTAGACTTCATTCTCTCAGCTTTCTCGTACATGGAATATTGAGAGACCACAGACTATTACTCAGTCTTGGTCCAAGGCGGCCTCTGTGGAAAGTACAGGAGGTTCTAACCGAGGTGTTCAGCATCCAGTTTGTAACTTTTGTCAAAAGCGACACGTAGCAGGGCAATGTCGCAGGTAGACAGGAGCGTGCTTCTTCTGTGGAGAGCAGGGACATTTCATTAGAGACTGTCCCCAGAACCCGTCAAAGGCAGTTGCTGTGCTAGGGGATACTTCATCGCCTGCTCAGTCCTTTCGGGGAAAAGGAGCGAGGCAAGTACAGTCAGGAACTTCAGGGAGGCCAGGTGGATCTGGGAAGCAGAACAACAAACAAGAGTCAAAAGCTTCTGCACAAAGGTATCATGTAAGGAGTCGTGAGGAGGATGATGAGCCTGATGTCATAGTAGGTATCGTTATGTTATATTCATGTTCTGTGTATGTATTAATTGATCCTGGATCTACACACTCTTTCATAAGTCTGGAGTTGGTGAGGAAGCATAAGATGTCTAGTGAACCTTTAGTAACAAAGATGTCTGTAACAAATCCCTTGGGCGACTGTGTTGATTTAAACCTAGTATGTAAGAATTTCCCAATCATGATTCAAGGAATTCCGTTCCCTGCGGATTTCTTGGTCTTGCCAATCCACGAGTTTGATGCAATTCTAGGAATGGATTGGCTTGGTAAACATCAAGCATGGGTAGATTGTGGTAAGCGAAAGTTGTATCTTCGAGGACTGGGTAAGGAAAGAATAACCTTAATGGAATCTCGGAATTCTATGCTGTACACATTGACCATTGAGCCTAAGAATGAACCTCAGATTAATGATATTGATGCGGTGAATGAATTTCTGGATGTCTTTCCGGATGAGCTTCCGGGATTGCCCCCAACCCGTGAAGTTGAATTTGGTATTGAAGTACAACCTGGGACTGCACCAGTCTCTATCGCACCTTATAGAATGGCAGCTGTTGAATTAAAGGAATTAAAAACTCAAATCCAAGACCTTATGAATAAGGGCTTTGTAAGACCCAGCTCTTCACCCTGGGAGCTCCGGTCCTCTTTGTTAAGAAGAAGGACGGTTCGATGCGTTTATGCATTGACTACAGGCAACTGAATAAAGTCACCATCAAGAATAAGTATCCTCTGCCGAGAATCGATGATTTGTTTGATCAGTTAAAGGATGCTTCTGTGTTCTCTAAGATTGATTTAAGGTCGGGGTACTATCAGATGAAAGTCAAGGAGTGTGACGTGCCCAAAACAGCATTTCGTACAAGATATGGACATTACGAATTCTTAGTGATGCCTTTTGGACTGACAAATACACCTGCAGCTTTCATGGATCTAATGAATCGTGTGTTTAGGCCCTATCTTGATAAGTTTGTTGTGGTCTTCATAGATGACATCTTGATTTATTCAAAGAATGAAGCGGAACATCGAGATCATCTTCGAATTGTACTCCAAACACTAAGAGAGAAGCAGTTGTACGCAAAATTTTCTAAGTGTGAGTTCTGGCTCACCGAAGTATCCTTTTTGGGGCATGTTGTATCAGTTTCGGGCATTCAGGTGGACCCGAAGAAAATACAAGCTGTGGTAGATTGGCATCCGCCTAGGAATGTGGGGGAGATTAGGAGCTTTCTTGGACTTGCAGGATATTACCGTAGGTTCGTGAAGGGATTCTCTATGTCAGCTGCCCCTTTGACAAAATTGTTGCGGAAGGAGACACCTTTTGTATGGACTGAAGATCAACAGCGAAGTTTTGATCAACTGAAACAAGTCCTAACCCATGCACCTATCCTGACTCAGCCTGAGTCTGGAAAAGACTATACTGTTTATAGTGACGCTTCACATCTTGGGTTAGGGTGTGTATTGATGCAAGAATGTAAGGTTATTGCTTACACTTCAAGACAACTTAAGCCCCATGAAATGAATTATCCCACACATGATCTAGAATTGGCTGCGGTTGTTTTTGCGTTGAAAATTTGGAGGCATTACCTCTACGGAGAGAAATGCTATCTCTTCACTGATCACAAAAGCCTCAAGTATTTGTTAACGCAGAAGGAGCTAAATTTTCGACAGCGAAGGTGGATGGAACTTCTTAAGGACTATGATTTAGTCATTGAATACCATCCGGGGAAGGCCAATGTTGTAGCTGATGCACTCAGCCGCAAACCTTTGCCTGGTAAGTTTGTTCATGAAGTTAAGGTTATAAGTGTATCAAGGGGTAATGATTCATTGTTACCTTTTTCCTTCTTGTAGCTCCTCGAGCAGTTAATGCTCATTTCAGGCTTCGAAAACATCAATGTCTTGTAGCTGAACTTCAAGTTCAGTCTACTGTTATTTCTCGAATCAAAGATTTGCAAGAACAAGATTCTGAGCTTCAAACTATCGTTTCTAAATGATCTGATAACCCGGATTTCAGAATTAATGCTGAAGGACTCTTATGTTTTCATGATCGGGTTTGTGTACCAAATGATGAAACTCTTCGTAAAGATATTCTTGTTGAAGCACACTCAAGTTCTTTCTCTGTTCATCCGGGGTCTGTGAAAATGTACAAGGATTTACGTGAGCTTTTCTGGTGGCCAGGCATGAAGCAAGCTATTGTTGATCATATCTCGAAGTGCCTCACTTGTCAACGGGTTAAGGCAGAACATTGTGCTCCTACCGGGCTTTTACAACCCATTGATCCACCGAAGTGGAAATGGGAAAAGATCACCATGGACTTTGTTAGTGGTCTACCATTAACCCCTGCCAAGCATGATGCTATTTGGGTTATTGTATATCGATTTACAAAGTCAGCTCATTTCATACCTATCAGAATGGACTACGGTCTCTCTAAGCTAGCTGGCTTGTACATTAAGGAAGTGATCCGACTTCATGGTGTGCCTGAATCTATCATTTCGGATCGAGATCCTCGGTTTGCATCTCGATTTTGGAGAACCTTACAGGGAGCCCTGGGCACAAGAGTCAATCTTAGTACAGCCTTTCACCCTCAGACTGATGGTCAGTCAGAAAGAGTTATTCAGATTTTGGAGGATATGCTTCGTGCTTGCATTATTGACTTCGGTGGGACGTGGGAGAAGTCCTTACCTCTTGTTGAATTTGCTTATAATAACAGCTATCAAGCGTCCATTCAAATGGCACCGTATGAAGCATTGTATGGTAGACGTTGTAGAACACCCTTGTGTTGGTCTGAGCTGGGTGAAGGAAAGGTATTAGGCCCTGAATTGCTTCGTGAGACTGAGGAGCGAGTCACTATTATTCACGATCGTCTTAAAGCTGCCTTTGATCGGCAAAAAGCTTATGCTGATCTTAAAAGAAGGGACATTCAATACGAAGTGGGAGAAAAAGCCTTTCTTAAAGTATCACCATGGAATAAAGTTCTGAGGTTTGGCAAAAAGGGAAAATTGAGCCCTCGTTTCATTGGACCCTTTGAAATAGTTGAAAAAGTCGGCCCGGTGGCATATCGACTCCTTTTGCCTTCAGAGTTGAATAAAATCCATGATGTCTTCCATGTATCAATGCTTCGGAAGTACCGATCTGATCCCTCGCACGTTGTGGAACCTGAATCTGTGGAACTTAGGTCAGACTTATCCTATGAAGAAGAATCGGTGCGAATTCTTGCTAAGGAGACAAAACGGCTTCATAACAAGATTGTACCTTTAGTTAAGGTACTTTGGAGGAGTCACAAAATTGAGGAAGCCACCTGGGAGCCTGAAGAAGTTATGAGACAACAATATCCGCATCTCTTTGGTTCAGGTAAAATTCGAGGGCGAATTTTTTTCTTAAGGGGGGGAGAGTTGTAACACCCCGAAAGTCAGCCTAGTCAGAATTCATTTCGGCGATAGGAAATTCTTAGTTTAATAAAGCTTTAGAGGTTCCTCTGGCTAGCTAATTATTGCTATCGAATATTAATCAGGCTTAAAGGCATTCAAATTTATGTTTTATTATGCAATATTAAGCATCTAGTGACCATATTGTAGGAATTAAGAAGTAAAGGGGCAAATTCAGGAAAGTAAGGAAGGTGAGGGACCAATTAAGTAAATGGACCAATTTTATTTTAAAGCACTCCATACGTGGAGTCTTCAGATTGCTTTCCTTCAAATGAAGGAAAGCTCACAAATTAAAAATTGGATTGTTAGGCTTTATGAGAACCACCGAAAATTGTCTTAGAAGCAATTCACCATCTTCTTCTTCCTCACCTAAGCACACACCTCCATTGGAGGAGTTTCAAGTTTCTTAATCTCTTGGCCTTGTCAATATCGAACCCTTGCTAGCAACCGGCTCAAGGAGAAGAATTAGAAGCTAGACCATCTTCATCTCAAGTTAAAAGCAAAGGAATTTCCATCCGAGAGCCTTGAAGCTTCGGATTATCGAGGTGAGTGTAATCAGAGTCTCGGGTTAGGCGAAACGCCTTCCCGGATTGTCATTTGGTGTCTATCATCTTTTCGCTAAATATTACTATCAAGGCGAAAGCATTGAATAATAAGTTGGACATTTGGGTAAGTGTCGGTAAGTCAACATTTAAGCATTGGCTATAGTTAGCATACATTGTCTTGGAGGTAAGTATTATTATGAAATTCTATGTCAAGTTATTTGTGTAAGAATTATTGAATATATTGAAATTATGGAACTTCATCATATCATTGATCTATTAAGGATAATTGGAAAAATATAAATATGTTGTGCCTTGGATTGGAATGACTCGGGATACAATTGGCATGCCATAGAATTCATGAGCTCAGTGTTTCGGGTGGACCACGGTCCTAAGGCTACGGCCTATGATGATTGGCGAGGCGGAGGGATGTGTTGTTATTGGTCAATTGGTGAGGCGGAGGGAATAAGACCATTTATGTTTTGGCGAGGCGGGGGAATTCGAGTATCCATGAATTTAATTCCATCCAAGGAAAATTTATGATTGTTTAAGCTTCATACAAGTCAATCATGTATTTAAATTAAGTATTAAGATGATTATATGAATTTATAATAAATGTACCCATGTCATTCTTTTATTGTTGTTATATGATTACCACACTAGGCTTGAGTGCCTAATGTGTCTACCTTCATGCATTCTCAGGTTAGGAAGTTGCCCTTGAAGAATCGAATCGGTTGCGAGACAAGTCACTACTCCATATCAAGTAATGTACTTACAATATAACTCCTAGAAAAGTGGCAAGGTAGCTATCGTAGTCACTATGCTCTTTTTGTTGTGGTAAAGGCTTGTCTATTTTGTAATAAGCTTAAAGGCTTAAATATGACTTTCTAGACTTTTGCTAAAACTAGCTTAAATCATGCTTTTGGTATTATGGTAGAAATGGGGTAAACTTATTGGAATGACTATGAAAATTTGCATGCTGGTAAACATTGATAGGAATAAGTTGGATACAAAGTTTCGGCTTAATCGGACATGGTTTGGTATGGTAAAAGCCTCAAAAACCAGATAAAAATCTGTCATTACAGGTCACCGTATCGGAACGGGTGATGGCGTTTCAATACGGCTAACCAAAAATAAGCATGTGAGACAGAGCGTTCCGAAACGAGGTGATGCCGTTTCGGAACATTTTTGCTACTGTCGACCCCTGTACCGAAACGAAGTGATGCCGTTTCGGAACACTTTTGCCACTGTCGACCCTTGTTTCGAAACTGGTTTCGAAACGGGTCTAAGTCAAGTCAAGGTCGGTCAACCTGTACCGATACGGGTCAAGCCGTATCGAAACGGTCAAGAAGAAAAAGGTCAAAATATTGGCCGTGGTCAAGCCGTACCGAAACGGCTTAGGGCGTTTCGATACGGGCAGCTTCTTTTTGGCTTTTATAAGTTTAAATGGATTAATTGTAAACCCGGTAAGGATTACAAGATTGGGAATTAAAAGATTCAGTTTCAAGACTGTTAAGTTTAAAAAGGTTCAATAAGTTTTAATAAGTCAAGATGTTAAGAAGTTTCTTTTTTTTTGAGGAAAAAGGTTTAAAAGATTTCCGCATCGTTTCCGGTAAAGCTCTCTGACCCGGTTTACTACCAGGCCGGGAAAGGGGTGTTACACCTGGATTGTGCAAAAACCCCTTTGAAACCCTTATCAAACCTATGCCAACAACGATCCACCAAATGCCCAACTTTGCCACAAAGCTGGCATTGAGGTCGAACTTTACCCTTAAACGAGTTGGAGGAATTAACAGGAGGCTTGCGTTCTTCATCTACATTTCCTGAAGAACTCGACTGTTTAGCTGCAAACTTAGTATAGTTGATACCAACAGGGAACCTGGAAGAATCTTCAAGCCTGGTTTCAGCATCAACAAGGATTGATACTACATTATCAACCGTGTAGGCCATCTTGCTGGCTGTAATCGCTGCTATTGTGGGTTCATATTCAATGGGCAACCCATTCAAAATAGTAGCAATCTGTTAAATCTGAGAAACAGAATTCCCACAAGAACCTAACAGGTCACAAATCTCTTTAATAGCCATCGTAACACGCGAAGGCATCCTGTTGATAAGATACACTGAACTCAATGCAGGATGTGACCAGAATTTTAATGGCAAACCAGCTTGCGCCAATAGGGTTAACATGGTCTCAACAACATGTCTGTGTTTTCTCTCCACAATCCCATTCTGTTGAGAAGAATGAGGACAAATCTTGCGTAATTGGATTCCTAATTTGGGAGCAATATTTTCAAGAAAACGAAACTCTCCCCCTCCATCGGTTTGCAAGGCAACAATCTTGGAATCAAATTGAGTATCAACCATATTAACAAAGAACTCAAAAGCTATCGAAACATCACTTTTATTCTTGAGAAGATACATCCAAGTATTGCGAGAATACAAATCAACAAAGATAACAAAGTAACGGAAGCCATTCGAGCTTAAGGGTGCAGGTCCCCAAACATCTATTTCTACCAGTTCGAATGGTTTACTATACATTGTAGTAGAAGAAACATAGGGTAACACATGACTTTTGCCTAGTTGACAAGCCATGCAAACACTAGAGCTAGATGAGGACACAACCTTATTACAAACTTTCTTAACCACATCAGCAGAAGGATGGCCCAAACGCCGATGCCAAAGCCAAAACTATGAATCATTCTTCACATGAGCATGGAAACACAGAGGGAATGTTTGTCCATTGATGCTGCTGAAGCTATACAACCCACCATCCAAGTGACCCCGAAGCAGTTCAGCACGAGTTTTTGCATCCTTAACACAACAAAAATCCTCATGAAATTCAAAGAATACCTTATTATCTTTAGCAAATTTAGCTACTGACATGAGATTCTTTGTAATTTGAGGAACAAAAAGAACTTGATCAAGACACAAAGACCTGCCATTAGCATCCATATATGACTGACCAACATTCTCAATACACAAAGCACTGCCATCCCCTAACTGAACTTTGCCATGACCACTGTATTTATGACTAGAGTTTAACAAAGTAGACTCACCTGTAACATGGTGCGTGGCACCTGAGTCCGGAAACCATTTAGAGAAAGAAGTTGTACCTGCCACAGTGAGAGAATGAACTTGTGCACCTTCTTCTACTCCTTCAGTCGAACCATCCCCATCACATGCAATATAGGGACTGTAAGAGGCTTCTTTGGAAGACGAGCAACATTTGCACATATTGGCTTGAGGCTTTGTACCAGTGCTGTCATCCCTGGATTGTGCAAAAACCCCTTTGAAACCCTTATCAAACCTATGCCAACAACGATCCACCAAATGCCCAACTTTGCCACAAAGCTGGCATTGAGGTCGAACTTTACCCTTAAACGAGTTGGAGGAATTAACAGGAGGCTTGCGTTCTTCATCTACATTTCCTGAAGAACTCGAATGCTTAGCTACAAACTTAGTATAGTTGATACCAACAGGGAACCTGGAAGAATCTTCAAGCCTGGTTTCAGCATCAACAAGGATTGATACTACATTATCAACCGTGTAGGCCATCTTGCTGGCTGTAATCGCTGCTACTGTGGGTTCATATTCAATGGGCAACCCATTCAAAATAGTAGCAATCTGTTCAATCTGAGAAACAAAATTCCCACAAGAACCTAACAGGTCACAAATCTCTTTAATAGCCATCGTGTATTCACGCATTGTCTGTGATCCTTTCTTCAAAGATCGAAGCCTACAATGAAGGTTCATGATCTTTGTTGTCGAGAGAGTAGAGTAAGCACTCGTAACAGCACTCCAAACCGCCGCCGTGGTTTCCGATCCGACGAGCTGAGGAAGCACCAAGGAACTCACCGTTGACAACAACCAAGAAGCTAGAGAACTGTCTTGTTTGACATACTGGAGGTATGCTGGATTAAGAACAGTTTCCCCAGCTCTGTTGTGAGCAATCTTTGAGGGAACTTTCACCGAACCATCCAGGTAATCCTCAAGACCCAAACCTCTGATGGTAAGCACCACTTGCTGCTTCCACAGTAGGTAGTTCGTCTCGTTCAAACAGACGTTAACACGCTTGTTGGAAAACAACTGAGCTTCAAGAGCCTGCTCCTCATCCGCAGTAAGAACTGGAATCTCAACTGGCGCCATGCAGGAAATGCAGAGAAAGAAGAACGAAAGGCAATCGAGAAAGAAATTTTAGAAGAGGCGAAACGGGAAAAACCAAGAACGATTAACACTAAGCAACTGATACCATGTTGAAATTGATGATGTTGTATAGAAGAACTAACAGAGAAATATAAGAGAACTTTAATTCATTTCATTCAAGAAGCTTGATTACAATAGATGAGATTCAATCCTTTTATACACAAAGCTTAAGCTAACAACAAACTAAGCTGAAATCTGTTGAAGGTTGTTACAAGAAGTTACAAATCCTAACCACTCCTAACAGTTTAACCGCTGCTCCAATGAAGTTGAGCTTCATTGTTTAACATGTAGTGTCAATTTCATATATCCATACGTTGGACGCGAGTGTCGATCGAATTTGAATAATTATTTCATGTTCATAAAGTATTAATGTGCAGTCCTTTAATGTTTTTAAAAGTGTTTTTTACAGTTATAAGCAGTTTCAACGTAATAAACAATGATTAATAATGTATTATTTAGAAGAAAAAATTAATAAGTCTAATATTTGTGTATTTTTCACATATATATTATAACTATAAATTCATGTTTTAACAAGTATTTGACTTTTGTAAGGATTTGGCTAGCTAAAGAATAATATTGTTCTGTTTGGTAAATAGAGATTTGGGTAAAATTAGAGGTTTGACCAGTCAAATTCGTTAATATTGTTGTTTGGTGAACAACAGATTAAATGAGCGGATTGGGGTGAAACCGTTAATTTTGAAAAAGCTCATAATATGAACTTTTTGATATTAGAGTTGTAAAGACTCTTTTACCCTTACCAGTTACCAAAAATCTCAAAATAACTTAAATTAAATATTTTTTCACCCTATTTATAAGCTAATCCTATTTACTTTTTTTCTTTTTATTATCACATATTTATATGTGTATTTAAATTTATTAATTAATTAAATTATATTAAAATAATTATATAAATAATAAATTAATATATAAATCATTCGAATGTGTTTAGAAAAATTACATTAAAAATAATTTTATAGATCTAATCAATATTAATTAGATACAAAATATTGATAACTAATAAACTATTCAAACAAGTATTGAATATAATCATGTCCTTATATGTCATTTTGCTTGTTTAAATAATCTAACAGCTATCAGTTATCAGTTAATTTTACCCAATACTTTTATACAATTTGCTAGTCAAATCAACTAATGCAATCAGCTATGTAATATGCTATCAGCTAATTGCCAAACATGGTCTATAAATTTTAGTTGGATTTGAATTTTAAAGAGCACTTAACACAAGAAGAGAATCCTACTTCAAATGACCTATATGATAAATTGGGTCGTTAAGAATTGATATAAATAACCTCTATTATAAATAATACCATGAGGAGAAGAGAAATCATTACAAATCTTCTTCTCTTTTACTGTACAGTGATTTTTTCTGGTAACATATAACTGAACTATTTGAGAAAATCTATGATCTAGATATTGAATTAAGATGAGTTTATCACGCTCGACTAGTACCAATGAGCACCACTAACGACGAGCACTATTAATTTAATTTATAAAGATTTAAAATCTAAAGGACTCAACGTATAATTATAAATTATTTAAAAATTAAAAAGTAAATTAATTAAAATATATATTTTTTTATATTTTTTTAAAATATAGATCAATATATCTATCTACCCCTAAATTACAAAACCCTAATTTTTGTTCATTTAAAATTTAAGACGTCGTCGCCGTCATCGTTCAAACTCGACCTTTCTTAATTTGTTTTTGGGTGAAGAAATTTGTTGCCAACATGAAACAGTTGACTATTTTTTGTTGAAATCTGAACATCTAACACTAGAGGCAACATGAAACATTTGAAATACCACTTCCTGCCTCTTAGCATATTTGGTCGTCGTTCAAACCTTGCGAACAAATCGACCTTTTCTAATTTTTGTTTTTTTGTTTCAAGTAAATAGGGGCTAGCGGCGACGGCGGTTTAAATTTTAAATGAACAAAAATTAAGGTTTTGTAATTTATGGATAGATAGTTATTTTGATCTATATTTGAAAGACAATTAATATATATTAATTTACCTTTTGTTTTTTAAATAATTTATAATTATAAGTTGAGTCCTTTAGATTTTAAATCTGTATAAATTAAATTAATAATGATCATCGGTGCTCATCGTTAATGGTGCTCATCGGTGCTCGTTGAGCGCCGTAAAATTTTTCTATTGAATTAATACACTGAGATCCACCTTGACTAGAATTCATCTCTATATTGAATTTTTCTTTACTTTTAATTGTTTTCTTTATTTAGTCTTTAATTCAACTCAAACACAAAATCTCCTTTTACTTTACTTGTTTATTTATTTTCTATTAAACTTAATCTCTTATCATTTCATGTGAATTCGATTATGCTCATCACTACCATAAAACTGAGTTCTAACGAGTATTTATTTTTGACGACTTCAACAATCGTATCAAAAATGTATTTAAACTAGTTTTCCAATTCAAATATAAAAATTAAAATAAGTGATTTTGCTTTAAGAGAAGTGTTAAAAATAACCTCATTAATTTTATCTTTTGTTCATTCTAAAATGAGTAAAATAAACATTTTTAACTTTTTTATAATAGTTGTTTAAATGTAGAGCTAAATCCATTAAGTTTTTTTTAATTAGGACTAAATTAATTGAATGTACTAACTTGGAAGACTAAATGTGCTATTATATAGATTTTTTAACTGTCATATCCCCTTTAATTTAACTGTTGTTAACGGCTCGGTGACGTTTTGTAACAAAAATCAAAGTGTAACGCCAATTATGTAGCTTTTGAAACTTTAATGACCATTTTTGTTTTATTCCCAATAGTTTGGTGACTATTTATATACTCTACCCCTGCTGTTTATACCAATAATATGTTAAACCCTAACCTACATCTGAACGAGCTTAGTTTTTGATCAGCTGATAAATATATTATAAGCCTGCATTGCTTGTCTATTATGTGTAAATCTAGTACCATATCTTTGCATATGCATCACTTTGATGCTGAGTTACGGCAAAAAGGCGATAAAATTCAAGGAATATCTACATGAAGATGGCATTGAAAGGATAACATCCCATCAGAGACGGATCTTGATATAATAAGTTGACGAGTTAATTTAAAATTTTTGAAAGTTTTAGAAGTCAAAACTATCTTTTTTAAAAAAATCAAATTTAATGAGATTTTTTCAAAAATTTAAAAGAATTTAATTAAAATAGCTAAAGAAATAAAAATTTAATGAGAATCTTAAAATTTCGAAGGTACTAAATTAATTTAAAAGCTTGAGAGATTAAATGTATTTTTTTTAATTTTAGGGGCTCCCTCACCACCACCCACCCCTACTGATTAGTCAAGGACATGCTTTAAGTTCAACTGTATGTATATATACATCGAGAGAGTTAAGATCCATTTACACACAATGTAAAATTATGAGTTTTACACATTTTTTGGATCATTGAATGGGTGAAATGAATGACTAAGATTAATTCTTTACTTTTTTTATTCAAGTGATAATCTTCACATATCTTACTATTAATTTCAATCATTAATTTCACCCATCCAACAATCTAATTAGTTGAATTTTTTTTCAATCATTAATTTCACATATCTTCACATATCTTCCTGTAAATGATGAGGGTTAATTTTTTTTTTCAAAATAGGTTTTTAATTTAGGGATTGACTATGGTTGGTATTTGATCTAATTATTTGAAAATAAAGATTAAAAATATAATATATATATGAAAAATAATTTAATTGAAATTTTGTTTTAAATAATTATTAATTGTATGTTAAGTCCTTGAGATTTTTAATCTTTATTAATCAATTTAATGGTGTTCAACAGTGTTAAGCAATAGTGATGTTCAGCAGTGTTCGGTGCTCGTTGTAGAATTTTTCATTTAATAAAAATTATTTAATACAAAATAAATGTTTAAACTATTTTTTCTATTTAGGTGTCTAATTTTTTTGGTCAAAATATGTGTTTAACATTCCATTCCATTTCATTTCATAAATTCTTTACGCGTTAACCTCATAAAAAATTAATCATCTAATATTTATTTGACGTGTAGCTAAACTTTTAATTTCAATTTATTTTTTAAATTAGAAACCTAAAAACTCTCATTTTTTAAAAAATAACCTCAAATCTCAATTTCTGGCGGAGCTAGGTGTATGAATGGGGTGTTAATTGAAACCCAAAAAAGTTTTGAGAAATTTTTTTAATATAGATTTTATATGAAATATATATTAAAAAATTGGTATTTGACATTATTTTGAAAAGAAAATTGAAACTAATTTAAATTGAGATCTTTTAAAAAAATTGACACCATTTATTTGATTTTATTTATTTTTAATAAAACATTGCTTAACACAGAAAATTTAACACCGTAAGTTAAATTTTATGGCTCTGCCCCTGACAACATCAAACGTTTCGGCGTTGCTACAATGAAATATTCTCATCTCACCACAAAGTCCAATCGTCGTTTGCCCATTTGTCCATTCGTCACGTTCGTAATTTGTAGAACTTTTTCACGTTCAACGTTCAATTGACATCTCGTTCATCGATTTGCAACAATAAAGGGTAGGTTAATCGGTGGTGAGGGTGTAGAGACAGAAGACACGGATGGATGGTAGTGGTGGTGATGGTTGACTCGGTGAAAGTAGAGGATGAATTTAAAATTTTGAGGGTTTAAAATTACATATTTGGAGTTTATGGGAATATGAGAATGTTGGGTATTTTTTAAAAAAATTAATGTTTTTTTATAAATTTTTAAATATAAATGAAATTAGAAATCGTTAAACCTATATTTTATTTTTAATATAGATTTTTAAATACTCAATTGACTCACAAAATTGACAAAGATTTAAACTTAAAATATTTTCTAAGTTAAAACCTTAAAACCTAAAGTTTTTCTAAGTGTTTTTATACTCAAAAATATCAATTTAGTACAGGAGTACCGATACGCCTTAGGTCATATCAGTACGAATTTTAGCTACTAAAAATTGTTTTATTCGTAATGGATATAGGGTGTCGATACACGTGTAGCCATATCGGTACGCCTTCAAACCTGGAAACTAAATTTACTTATGAGTATCGATACGACTTCTAGCATACCGGTATAGGGTCAAAGATTTTTTAAATCTTTGTATTTAATTTTTTACCGTTACCTTGTCAGTTTATTGGAACCATAACTTTGAAAATCAATTAATACGTACCGATACCCTCTTAAGCGTATCGATACGAGTTTTCAACCAAAACTTTCAAGGATTCCAGTGAGCAAAATCGGTATCAATACGGTACGGCCCATACCGACACCCTTTGTAATTCACTCTATATCGATACGGCTTTCTGGGTATCAATACTCCTTTGTTGCAACGTCTCTTTCTTCTTATAACAGGTACCAATACAAGTGTTCGAGTACCGATACTCAGTGTTGACAGACATCATTTATTGCGAGAAAAATACAGCCCAACGGCTATATTCAATATCTCAACTACCCAAATGGTTAAAAGCTAATGGTATAAAATTAAGTCTTCAAATCTTCTTCAACAACAATTCAACAAGTTAAAAGCTTTCAAGCACACATCCAACAATCTTTGAGCTCTTAGTGTCAAATCTTGTAAACTCACTTAAAGTGATTTCAATAGTAATCTTTTTATTCAAATGTTGGGGTTTTAGTGAGCATGGAATTGTGCAAACATTGTATCTTGTGGGGGATTTTCAGTTTGCTTCATTTGTATTTCTTTTTGTGAGAGTTCTTAAGGTTTTGAGGTATAAACTTTAAAGAGTTGTAAGTTTATCTTCTAGAGCCTCAAAAGGAGCAAATTTAGTGAATTTGATAAATCTTTGGTGTGGATAGCTAAGACAGTGGATGTAAAATTTATTTAGAAGGTTGATCCGCTTTAAATTTTTGAATCATTTTTTTCTTTGCTTTCACTAATTCTTTAAATTGTCAATTCACCATTTCTTAGTCATTTTACACTGATTGTCCATCCCAACAAAATAGATAATGTCTCATAACAAATTTTATTTAAAATAATTAATAGACAAACCTTAATATATATATAACAAAATAAATATTAGATATCTATTTTACGGGGAAAAAAGCTTTAGATATATATAAAAAATATATCTTAGATATTTAATTTGTAATCAAGCGCGATAAAAATGAAGAGAACACAATCACTTCGTTTCCCTACGTTAGCGACATCTGCATTAACTGGTTGAGCTGCCACCTACCAAACCCCATTAATTATTTCGATTAATTTCTTTATCCGTGCTAATTTTTAGCCACTCGTTCGATTATAGTTTCCAAAGAAATAAAAGTTAACTTTTTATTGGTTTGTCTAATATATGCTACAAAGTATAGGTTATTGATCAAACATTAACTAACTGAGAATAAATAAAAAATTCCTTTGAAAATAACTTCTCAATTAATAAGATAGCATTTAATTCAAGGATAAATATTTTATACATAGGCGGTAGAAACTGAAAGTTTCCACAAGCGCCTTAATTTTAGAGTATAGGGAGTTAGTTTAGGGTATAGGGTTTAGGGGTTTAGATGTAGAGAGCTAGAATTTAGGGATAGTTGTTTCAATTTAAAGTTTAGAGTTATAATTTAGGGTTTATAGGTTACAACCTAAATCCTTACCATATTACCCTAAAAACTAAACTCTAACCTATAAACCCTAAATTATAACCCTAAAAGTTAAATTGAAATAACTATCCCTAAATTCTAAACCCCTACACCTAAACCCCTAAACCATATACCCTAAACTAACTCTCTATACCCTAAAACTAAGGCACTTGTGGAATCTATCAGTTTTCACCGCCAGTGTATAGGATATTAATCCTTAATTCAATTATCAATTATTGTTGTGAATTAATCTTATTAAACAAAATAAAATATTTTTGAAAGTGAATTTAGAGTTGGTTTGTATTTTTAGGGTTTAGAAATTTGAATTTATGATTTATGGTGTATGATTTAAGGTTTGTGGTTTTTAGTATTTAAGATTTGAGGTTTTGTGAGAGAATGAGAATATTAAATGAGGGAGATGATGATAAAAAGTTTTTTTTTTTTTATTTTGGATTGTGGTGTTTGATTTTGGTTGTTGAGATGTTGTCAATGTTGGTGTGGCTTGGGTTGTTGTTACTATGTGAATTTTGGTTGCAGGTTGAGTTTATGTGATGTTTGGGTTTGTCTTGGTGTTTTTTTTGCTATGGTGTGCTCGAGTTCCTTTTTTCAGGCGTTGTATGTTTTGTATTTTGTGTCGTGTTCTTTTGGTGTTTTCAAGTTCTTTTTCAGTGTTTGTCTTTTTCTTTTGTTCCCAGGGGTATCCAAGCATTCTTTTCCTCAAACTTAGGATTAGGGGGTTAACGAGGCTCATAATATTCCCTTCTTGTATAATTTTTTTCTCTAATAAATTCATACATTGCTGATTAAAAAAGTTATTTTCAAGAGGATCTTTGATCTAATCTAAATTATTTAATGATCCTTAACATATGTTTTGTTTTGGCAGGACTGTTGTTGGTGCCTAGATGAACCGTTGCAGGATGTGTTCCCGCGTTTATTTAGGTTGGCAAGCAATAATTTGGCGTTGGTTTGTGAATATTTGTGTTTGACGTTTGGGGAATGGGGAGCTGCTTTCGCCGTGGCTTAAGATCTTTTGAATTGTCTCAGCTCAGTGAGTTACAAGCTTGTGTTTCACGTTTTAAGTTAAGGATACATTGTGCGGACAAACTAGTTTGGAAACATGAAGAAACGGGGGGTTGTTTTCGGTGGGTGTGCTATATAAATTGATGTCATCCTTTCGTCTTAGGGATGTGTTTGAAGTAAATATTGCTTGGAACATACATTTGCCACCTAAAATCAAATGTTTTGTGTGGTTCATTTTTGTGGGGAGATTGCCCACTATGCGCATGTTGTTCGATCATAGTATTCCAATTGTCGAGTCTTCACTGTGTTGTCATTGGTGCGGTGTTGGGGAGGACAATGTTGATCACATTTTGTTGCACTGGCGAGTATGGTCACTCTTTTTGCAATGATGGGAGGTGTCGGTTGTAAGGCCATGTTCGGTTGGGGAGTTTCTCCACCAATGCAACTATAGTTTCTTTGGTGGTGACTTTGGGTCTTGGTGGATAATTGGGTGTGCGGCTGTCGTTTGGTCATTGTGGCTCGCACGCAACGATCTAATATTTCAAGACAAGCGATCAACAGTTAGTGAGGTCTTTTTCTTGGTGCAACTGCGTTCTCTTTATTGAACTCGTGCTTTGTGTGCCTCGGCTATAATTATTGAATCTGCATGGTGGGAGGGTCCTAGGAATTATATGGTGAGTTCATTGGCCTCGGTTGATCGGTTGGGTGTTGTATGGGAGCCCCCTTTGCTAGGAGTGCTAAAATTTAATGTGGATGGTGCGGATAGGGGAAAGCCGAGATTAGTAGGGTGCGGGGGAGTGTTGCGTGACTCGGATAGCCGTATATTGGCTCTTTTTTACTGGTCCCATTGGTGTGGTTGATTCCAATGAAGTCGAATTACAGACAATTTGTTTTGCGTTGTTGATGCTCGTGGAGTTCAATTGGGTAGGGGTGCAATCGGTGGTGATTGAATTCGATTCTACGGTTGTTGTGTTGTGGATTATATGTGTCGAGTGTCGTCCATGGCGTTTTGGAGATTGTTTCAACAAATTTATGAGGCGTGTGATTCTTTAACAGGAGTTTGCTTTAATAATGTCTTTCGGAAAGCGAATAGTGTGGCAGATGCTCTTGCAAAGGGAGGTGTGGACCGGCTCTCTTGGATTCGTTTGATGGCGTGAGTTTGGGCACTTGGGTTCTTCTTTCTTTGTTATATGCTTTGCTTGTGGGCGTGTATTTTTTTATTGCATTCATCGTTACTCTTTTTCTCCATTTAGACTTAGGGAGATTTTTAATGAGGTCGTTGAATGTGATGGTTATGTATGATTCTTTTTAATAAAATTCAGTGGGGGTTTTGGACAGGCGCGACATGAGCGACCGCACAGGGCCCCCAAGAAAGAGGGGGCCCGAAAATAGGGAACCTAAATTAAATTAAATATTTGTAAAAAATTATAAAATTATATATATAATTATGTTTATATAAAAAATTATATATAATTATGTTTATAATTATGTTTATATAAAAAATTATCTAAACTAGGAGTGAAAAATATGTCTGAAAATCTTGGAAACCCTACTGCCCCGCTAAACCCTATTGGCAAGGGTTTGGACGGCGCCGATGGAAGACCGCCGGACCCTGTCGGTGATGAAGGCATGGGCGATTCTGTTGCTGGGGATAATGATGGTGAAGGCATGCAGACAGAGGATGCCGGCGAGGACTCTTTGATGGTTGCAGCCGCTGGGGTTGCGGAAAATACTGGGAGTTTGGATGTTATTGTATTGGATGGTGGTGGCCATGACACGCCCCCCTCGGCCCTGGGAGGGGATCAGCGGCAGGTACCACCACAAACGACCTCGCTTGAGGGTGCTCCGCCTGCTGGTACCGGAAGTGAAGGGATAAAACCCTCTTTCCGAGATATTATGGTAGGGCAGTCCACGCAGAAGGAGATTGATAGCACTATTGAGGATCTGGACGTGGTGGTCCTTGATGAGGATGTGCGTGTGCATGCCGACGGCGCGATACCGGAAATCTCTTTTTCTGAAAGGGTTCATGCTGCGATCGATAAGAGGTTGGAAAACTCGGTAATTGTCCGATTGCTAGGAAAGTCGATCGGTTACAAGGCCCTCCTCACCAGAATTGAGGCATTGTGGAAGCCAAAAGGGGGGATGCGCCTTATTGATTTGGACAACGAGTATTATCTCGTCCGTTTTGCGAAGGCGGAGGATTGTGAGAGAGTGCTAACGGGAGGTCCGTGGGTTATTTACGGGGCCTATCTTACGGTTCAACCTTGGAGTCGAGATTTCTCGACGGCAAAGGATTACCCCTCGAAGATTATGGTGTGGATTCGCATTCCGGGCCTTCCTTACAGGTATTACACTAGGAGTTTATTTAGTCACATTGCAAGCTCCTTGGGTACAGTGGTTCGTATTGATTACAACACGTCGGAAGGATGTCGGGGCAAGTTTGCCCGATTGGCCTTGATGATCGACCTTGAGAAGCCCCTCAAGAGTGGAATCATAGTGGACGGCAAACGGCAAGTGGTTGAATATGAAGGTCTGCCATCGATATGCTTTGCCTGTGGCAAATATGGACACACCAAGGAGGTGTGCGGCGCGTTAGAATTGGATAAGGCTCCTCCGGTCCCTCAAGAGCCGGTGGCTCCTGCGAAGGAGGTTTATGGGCCTTGGATGCAGGTGCAAAGTAGACGCAGGAAAATGCCGTTGAGCAAGAAGGAGAATGGACCCCCGAATAAGGTGGGTGCTGGTGTTGGCAATGCGAAAGGATCTCGTTTTGCTGCTCTGGGTGATCTGGGGGATGATAGCAGGGCTGTGTAAGAGAGTATAGCGCATGGGAATCCAGGGAATTTGGTGTTGTCCCGTGTGGAACCGGTTAGTAGCGGGCATGTCGGCTCCAACAAGCAAGGAGCACGGGCTAATGTGCGAAAAGCGAAGGTGACAGATGCTGATTTTGTTGTGGATCAGACCACCCCTGCCCCGGTGGTTCAGCCGACGGAAGAACGGAGTGTGCGGGGGAAGGAGGTAGCTGCTGTATCGAAGGAAAATGTGGTGCCTGCAGCCACGTCGTTAGATACCCGGAAGCATGGGGTTGTTCACGTGTTTGACCCGTCCGAGAGGCCTGTGTTGCGCGAAAGAAATGGCTGTGTTCTCCCTGCCTCCATTATGAGTTCTGTTACGAGAGGGACTGAAAAGAGTAAGGTGGCTATCCCTGGAGTGGCTCGTGCAAAGCTAAAGAAGAAAGCTAACAAGCAATCCTCACAGCCGGCACTTCAGGAGTTGGTTACGTCGCTATCCTCCGAACTTGACCATGCGCAAGAAATTCTTGATGGCTCGAACAAGCTGATGGTGGTATCGAATAAGGAAGGGGGTGCTTGGCTGATGAGACTGCGGTCATGCAGGAATAGATTTCGGTACCCTACCTCGCTTTATCTTGTTTTAATGGTTAAGTTTATTTTATGGAATTCCCAGGGTGCTTTGGACCCTGCCTTTAACCGTTACTTCAGATTGCATGTGCGTAATAAGCGCTCAGATGTATTTGCTGTATTTGAGCCTCGGATTGGAGGGGATAAGGCAGATAGGTTCATTCATCGCTCAGGGTTTGAGTCGTCCTACCGTGTTGAAGCTGAGGGTTTTTCCGGTGGGATTTGGATTATGCGGAATTCATCGGTGGAGGTTGATGTAGTGGCAGTGTCTTCGCAATTTGTGCATGCGGTTTGTACCATACCAACTTTGAAGAAGAGTTTCTTTTTTACTTTTGTTTATGCGAGCCCCTGTGCTTTAAAGCGCCGCGACTTATGGCGATACTTAGAAGCTTTGGATCCGGGGATAGGGAAGGCTTGGGCAATTGGTGGGGATTTAAATGCTATTGCGAATAACTCTGAGCGTTGTGGTGGTTCTCAACGTCAGTCTGGGGTGTGCCAGCACTTTGCTAATTTCATTTTTGACAGTGGGCTAATCGATATGGGGTTCATCGGTCCTAAATTTACTTGGAAACGAGGGGATCTGTCGCAACGGCTTGATCGCTTCCTCTGTAATAAGGAATGGTTTGAGTTTTTTGCGAATTCGGAAGTATGTCATTTGCAACGCTTGGGGTCGGATCACCGTCCTATTTTGCTTGATACTAAAGAGGGCTCGGATAGAGTTGGGATTAGACCTTACCGCTTTCTAGCCCCGTGGCTTGACCATTGCGATTTCTCGCGGCTGTTGGAAACTACTTGGTCGAAAACGGAAAATCTTGAATCCAATGTTGCACGATTTCAGGCGGCAAGTAGTGAGTGGAACTTCTCCACTTTTGGGCATATTGGAAAACAGAAAAACAAATTTTGGCACGGTTAAAGGGTATCGAAAAAGCACTTGAGCAAAGAGAGTCCCCTTTTCTCTTGGAATTGGAAGATTCCCTTAAATCCGAGCTCGATACGATTCTAGTGCAAGAGGAGAAGTTGTGGCATCAGAAATCACGTGTGAAATGGATAAGCGACGGGGATCGGAATACATCATATTTCCATGCTTGTGCGATGATCCGAAGAAGGAGGAACACGGTTCGAAGGTTGGAATTTTCGGACGGAAATTGGTGTGATGTTTCGGTGATGTTACGGCAGCATGCGTTGTGCTTCTTCCAAGCACTGTTTACGGCTGAGCCGAGGAACCGTGCTGCTGTCCATACACGGAATGGGTTTCATCTCTTTGAACCGGCTGAAATGCAAGCACTGCTGCTCCCTGTGCTAGCCGAAGAGGTTCGAAACATTGTTTTCAGTATGGAGCCGTTGAAGGCGCCGGGTTGCAATGGGCTTCCAGTTCTCTTTTACCAGCGGAATTGGAGTATAGTGGGTCCGACAGTAGTTCGTACGGTTGCTAATTTTATGGAGAATGGCCATCTTGATGAAGGGTTGAACAGGACCTTGCTGGTGCTAATTCCTAAAGTGGAGAATCCTACAAGAATTACCCAGTTTCGGCCTATCAGTCTCTGTAATGTGACGTACAAGATTGTTTCTAAAGTCATTGTAGATCGTATTAAACCTTTCCTGCCTAAGTGGATCGCGCCAAACCAGGCGAGCTTTGTTCCGGGTAGACAGATAACAGACAATATCATTTTAGCGCAGGAGGTTATTCATTCTATGAGTGGGAAGAAGGGCCGGAAAGCGTGGATGGCTCTAAAGGTAGACCTCGAAAAAGCATATGACCGACTAGAATGGGATTTTATCCAGGAAACTCTTGAGCTAACTGGCATGCCAAATGAACTCATCGAACGCATCATGACCTGTATCCGGTCGGTGTCGATACAGATTCTTTGGAATGGAGAGCTTTCGGAGAATTTTAAACCTTCGCGTGGGATAAGACAGGGAGACCCCCTATCTCCGTATATCTTCGTGCTGTGTATGGATCGTTTGTCGCAATCAATTTACCAATGTGTTGAGGAGGGTCATTGGAAACCTATCCGCCTAGCTCACAATGGCCCGGACATCTCGCATCTTTTCTTTGCGGATGATCTTGTGCTTTTCTTGGAAGCCTCCCTTGATCAAATGGTTGTGTTGCATATAGTGATGGATGGCTTTTGCCGTTTGTCGGGACATAAGGTGAGTGTTGCTAAAACCCAAATTTGTTTCTCAAATAACACTTCGTTACAATTGCGGGAGCGAATTGGAACGGGGCTAGGATTCGAGGAGGTGAAGGACCTTGGGAGGTATCTTGGTGTACCGCTTTTACATTCAAAAGTCACCAAGAGTACGTATGATTACCTACTTGAAAAGGTACGGGGACATCTCACTGGTTGGGCAGCGCTCTCTCTTTCGATTGCAGGGCGAATTACGCTGGCAAAGTCGGTTCTGCAGGCAATTCCAACATATGCCATGCAATCTACGTGGCTTCCTAAAGGTTTCTGCATCAAACTTGAGAAACTGATACGTCGTTTTGTGTGGGGTAATGGAACCAATAATCGTGGCGTTCCTCTTGTTAGTTGGGAGGATTTGAAACAACCGATCGAAGGAGGAGGACTTGGATTTCGGGATATGCATACCCAGAATAAGGCTTTGATTATGAAGATTGGTTTCCAACTGGTCTCTAACGAAGATAAGTTGTGGGTGAAGGCTATTAAGAACAAGTATGGTTGGGGTGCTGAAATTCCGCGAACATTGCGAAGAACGAATTGCTCCCGGCTTTGGCAAGGATTATCCCATGTGTGGGATGATGTTTGTGGCAATATTTGTTGGAACATTAACGATGGTGCGACGACAGACTTTTGGTATGAAAATTGGTTGAATTTCCCTATGCCTCTAGCTAGTCTACATTGTCACGGGGCTAGGCTTATATGGCTAGCTCGTGCGGCACTTGGTCGGGAAACGAACTTTGAAAGGGACCAAGTAAGCCTTAAAGCTAAGTCTTGGCTTGGCTAGAGTTGCGGAAGCGTTGCGAAGAAAGAAAGAACAAGATGGCTCGAGTGATTTGCAAACGAAGAGCCTCGTTAAAAAACCCCTCTAAGCCTAGTTAGGGGGAAAAGAGTACTCGACGTGCTAAGCTTTTATTAATGAGAGAAAAGATGAAAACAAAGAGAATTCAGGATGATTTACAAGTGAGGGGGTGAGGCCCTTTTTATAGCCTAGCACCTCCCGATCTAACGGTCCCTATTGATTACAATGGATGGCCAAGATTGGCCTAGGCTATCTAATAAAGGCAAGAGTTTACTATTAAGGATTCCTTCCATCTTGGTTGGTCTTCTTTCCTTGTGAAATGGATATGATTCTCCATGAATTGAGGGATGGATGGATGCTTGCTTGTTGCCTTGTATGCCATGGTCAAAGGGGTAGATATTCCCCAAAGAATGGGCTTGAATGGCCATGGATGGTGAAAATCCGGATGGGCCCATAGGGGTGGCTGGACGGGCTGCTTGGTGCTGCTTGGACAGGCCTATGGGTGCTGAAGGCCGGGCTGCTCGGTGCTGCTCGGTCAGGCCCTTGGGTGCTGCGCGGACAGGCCCTCGGGTGCTGATGGGCGGCCTGCTTGGTGCTGGGCGGACAGGCCCCCGGGTGCTGCTGGGCGGCCTGCTCGGTGCTGGGCGGACAGGCCCTTGGGTGCGCGCGGGCAGGCTGAATTGTAGCCCCATGGGTGCGGCAGAGTGGGCTGAACGGTGTGAGGCCCCATGGGTGCTGGAAATGGCCCCTAGGTGTGCGGCAGATTGGACCCTAGGGTGCTGGACGGTAACATTCTCCTCCACCGAATTGAGCGACGCCCTCGTCGCTCGTTGGGCTTCAAAATCGGCAATCTTGTCTTCAAATTGCCACAAGTCTTTGTCAAGCTCCCAACTACCCTCGGCTTCGGTGAGACCCTTCCAAAGCACAAAGTATTCGTGCCTTGGTTGGTAGCCTTTGCGTCGAATGACTCGATCGGCTTCGATGGCTTCGACTTCTCTTTCGAACGAGGCCCTAACTCCAACGGGTGCTCGCTTGGAAGTGTTCCTCTCCGGATCTTCCTCGTCCTTGTGATATGGCTTAAGGACACTAACATGGAAGACGGGATGGACTTGGATATTGGGCGGCAAGTCTAGCTTGTAGGCCACCTTGCCTACTCTCTTGATCACACGAAATGGGCCTTCATACTTCCTCACAAGAGCCCTGTGAACAGAAGCATTTCGAAGTGTTAGATTAAGTTTAGCCAAAACTAAATCATTTACCTGAAATTCGACGTCGCGTCGCTTCTTGTCGGCCCACTTCTTCATTCGCTTGCTTGCTTTGTGGAGGCAAGCGTTGGCTAAGTCTCGTTGCTCTTGCAAGTCCTTCACTACATGGAAGGCGGCTGGATTTGGACCTTGGTACTTGGTCACGATAGCATCGGGTGTGAGCGGTTGTTGGCCCATCACTATCTCGAACGGACTTTGGTTCGTGGCTTCACTCCTATGCAAGTTGTAGGAGAATTGGGCCACGTCTAGCAAGTCAGGCCAATTTCTTTGAGATGCGCTAACAAAGTGTCGCAAGTAGATCTCCAATAGTGCGTTGGCCCTCTCGGTTTGCCCATCGGATTGTGGATGAAAACTTGTTGAAAGATTCAAGGAGGAACCCAACAACTTGAACAACTCGGTCCAAAACTTACCCGTGAACCGAGCGTCCCGATCACTTACTATGGACTTTGGAATGCCCCAAAGCTTCACGACATGCTTCAAGAAAAGACGAGCGGCTTCTTCGGCGGGGCATGTCTTGTTGGCGGGAATAAATGTGGCATACTTTGAAAACCTGTCTACTACAACCATAATACTCGAAAAATTATTAACACAAGGAAAACCAATTATAAAGTCAAGAGAAATACTTTCCCATGGTCTTTCCGGTATTGGCAAAGGTTGGAGTAGTCCCATCGGCTTGTTTGCTTCGATCTTGTCTTGTTGGCAAACAAGACAAGTCTTCACGTACGCTTCTACATCTTCATTCATACGAGGCCAATAATAACGTTCATTAAGTAAAGCTAAGGTACGATGCATACCTGGGTGTCCGGCCCACTTTGAATCGTGACATTCCTTCATCAATGTCCTTCTCAAATTGTTGAAGTAGGGGACGAAAATGCGTTGGCCTCTTGTGAATAGAAGATCATCTTCGACCCAAAATCGGCGAGACTTACCCTCCTTGGCAAAGGTGATGAGATTCTTTGCGGTGGGATCATGCGTCAAGCCTTCCTTGATGGATTCTAACAACTCACCACTTGGTTGGCTAATGGAGGCAAGGCTAGCTTTTCGGCTAAGCGCGTCGGCCACGGTGTTGGTCTTTCCGGGCTTATGCTCCATTGAAAAGTCGAATTCCGCCAAGAAGTCTTGCCACCTAGCTTGCTTAGGAGACAACTTCTTTTGGGTTAGAAAATAAGAAATGGCAGAATTATCGGTAAAGACGACAAACCTGGAACCCAATATGTAGTGTCGCCATGTGCGAAGGCAATGGATGACGGCGGTCATCTCCTTCTCTTGAACGGTGTAACGCCTTTCGGTGTCGTTCAACTTCCGGCTTTCGAAGGCAATGGGATGGCCTTCTTGCATCAAAACTCCACCAATGGCATAATCGGATGCATCGGTGTGGATGACGTATTGCTTGGAATGGTCGGGCAAGGCAAGGACGGGCTCACTTACCATGGCTTGTTTAAGCCTTTCGAACGCTTGTTGACAAGTTGGACTCCATTCCCAAGGTTTGTCCTTCTTCAAGAGTTCGGTCAAAGGCGTTGCTATGGCGGAGTAACCTTGCACAAACTTACGATAATAGTTAGCTAAACCAAGAAAAGAACGAAGTTCGGTTACCTTAGTCGGCGGTTCCCAATCGTCGATGGCTCGAACTTTGCTTGGATCCATTCGGATCTTACCACCTCCAATGATGTGGCCTAAGAACGGAACTTCTTGTTGAGCGAAACTACACTTTTCGCGTTTGATGTAGAGCTCGTTCTCACGAAGAACCTGCAAAACCTTCCTCAAGTGCATTAAATGTTCATGGAAAGTCTCACTATAGATGACAATGTCATCTAAGTAGACAACAACAAAACGATCAAGAAAAGGTGAGAGTACCTTATTCATTAAAGTGCAAAACGTTGCGGGAGCGTTTGTAAGGCCAAATGGCATTACAAGAAACTCAAAAGATCCATACCTTGTGATGCACGCGGTTTTGGGCTCGTCACCTTCGGCTATGCGAACTTGGTAATATCCCGAGCGAAGATCTAACTTTGTGAAGAATCTAGCACTTCCAAGTTGATCAAATAAATCGGTAATCAAAGGAATAGGGTATTTATTCTTTACCGTGAGTTTGTTTAAAGTGCGGTAGTCGACACACATACGCAAGCTACCGTCTTTCTTCCTTTGAAAGAGGATGGGTGCTCCAAACGGACCCTTGGATGGGCGAATGTACCCGGCATCCAAGAGCTCTTTAAGTTGTTTTCGGAGCTCTTCTAACTCCGGTGGCGCCATTCTATAAGGTGCTTTGCTCGGCGGCTCGGCATTTGGCACCAACTCAATGCGATGATCCACCTCTCGCTTGGGTGGTAAGGCCTTCGGCAATTCGGAAGGCATGGTGTCCTCGAACTCTACGAGCACACGTTCCACTTCTTCGGGAACTTCTTCGGCTTCTATCGCCTTGTCTTCCTTGAGCACGGCAAGGAAAGACTCTTCCTCCTTTCGCACACCATTGCGGAATTGGATGGAAGACAACATCTTGGATTGGATACCTACATCTCGACTCACGGGGACCAAACATTGTTGGGCGCGATCGAGCACAACCAATACATCGGCAAAAGGCAAGAGAAGTGCATTAATCTTGTCCAAAAAGGATAATCCAACCACAAGATCATAATCGTCAAGAGGAATTACCTTAATATCCTCGCGGCCTTTCCAACTACCAAGTTGGATCTCGACCCTCTTTGCAACTCCGGCAATGGGCGCTTCTTTCGAGTTGACCGTCTTAATCCACCCACTCGTCTTCAACACGTTGAGTTTGAGTTTTTGGGCGGCTCCTTCGGAAATGAACAACTCGGATGCTCCGGTGTCCACAAGTGCACGCAATTGCTTTCCGGCAATTGTGACTTCTACAAACATAAGACCACTTTTGGGCTTGTTAGATAATGAATTCACTTGGAGATTACTTACAATGGCTCCAAGCTGGGTGGTGGGCTCGTCGTTGACTTTGACGGTGTAAAGGCTTGTCTTTTGTGGGCAATTTCGAATATGGTGAGGTCCTTTGCAATGAAAGCATTCCAAACCTCGTCTCTCATGTGGCTTAGTAGATCGGCCTTGTCGATTGTTGTTGGAAATCTTTTCGTGGTTAACTCTCTCACCTCCGGCTTTGGCATTCTTGTCTCCCCAAATCTTAGATTTCGGCTTTGGTTTGGGCGAGTCTCGCTTTTCAAACTTGGCTATCGCCTCGGCTTCATCAAGGGCATGAGAAAGGTCTTTGACACCACGTCTTTCCAACTCCATGTTAGCCCATCGGTTCAACCCATCCATGAAAATCGAGAAGCCTTCATCTTCTCCTAAGTTGGTGATTTGAAGCTTTAACTCGGTGAACTTCCTCACGTACTCATGGATGTTGTTATCGTGCTTGAGTTGGCGTAGCTTTGAGCGCAACTCTCTTTGAGCATTCTTGGGATAGAAGGCTTCATGGATCTCATCTTGAAGCTCTTCCCAAGATTCAACGGGGACGTCTCTATCGGACTCCTCGGCACACCTACGTCTCCACCATAAAAGAGCATTGTTAGTAAAATAACTTGAAGCAATATTTACCTTGGTGGATTCATCCACGACGTTGGTGTTGCGGAAATATTGGTTCATGCTCCACAAGAAAGTGTCGGTTTCTTGAGCATCTCTTGATCCTTTGAATTCCTTTGGTTTCGGCACATCGGCTAGCACTCTACTCGGATTTGAAACAACTCCGTTGGCTACGGCGGACTTATAGATGTTGAGCTCGGCCTTTAAGACATTCATCGCCTTCTCTAGTTCGGTTAGCCCATCTTTAAGAGAACGATTCTCCAACTCCACGGTCTCGAGTCTATCTTCGAGGTCCTGGGAATCACCCTTGCAATCACCACCATGAGACTCCAACGTATCTAGTCGGCTCTCGACAACATCGAGTCTATCTCTCGACTCATTCGTGTTGTCCTCCAAACGGGTAACTTTGTCTTGCAAGGTTGAGATGGCATCTCTCGAACTAGCCCTCTTGGTTTTTCCACCACGAGTCTCCATTGGCTTTGAGATGTCGATATGAGCGTCACTTGGATTTGTCATCTCGAACTATTCTTCGCTAAAACGTTGGCTCTGATGCCACTTGTCACGGGGCTAGGCTTATATGGCTAGCTCGTGCGGCACTTGGTCGGGAAACGAACTTTGAAAGGGACCAAGTAAGCCTTAAAGCTAAGTCTTGGCTTGGCTAGAGTTGCGGAAGCGTTGCGAAGAAAGAAAGAACAAGATGGCTCGAGTGATTTGCAAACGAAGAGCCTCGTTAAAAACCCCCTCTAAGCCTAGTTAGGGGGAAAAGAGTACTCGACGTGCTAAGCTTTTATTAATGAGAGAAAAGATGAAAACAAAGAGAATTCAGGATGATTTACAAGTGAGGGGGTGAGGCCCTTTTTATAGCCTAGCACCTCCCGATCTAACGGTCCCTATTGATTACAATGGATGGCCAAGATTGGCCTAGGCTATCTAATAAAGGCAAGAGTTTACTATTAAGGATTCCTTCCATCTTGGTTGGTCTTCTTTCCTTGTGAAATGGATATGATTCTCCATGAATTGAGGGATGGATGGATGCTTGCTTGTTGCCTTGTATGCCATGGTCAAAGGGGTAGATATTCCCCAAAGAATGGGCTTGAATGGCCATGGATGGTGAAAATCCGGATGGGCCCATAGGGGTGGCTGGACGGGCTGCTTGGTGCTGCTCGGACAGGCCTATGGGTGCTGAAGGCCGGGCTGCTCGGTGCTGCTCGGTCAGGCCCTTGGGTGCTGCGCGGACAGGCCCTCGGGTGCTGATGGGCGGCCTGCTTGGTGCTGGGCGGACAGGCCCCCGGGTGCTGCTGGGCGGCCTGCTCGGTGCTGGGCGGACAGGCCCTTGGGTGCGCGCGGGCAGGCTGAATTGTAGCCCCATGGGTGCGGCAGAGTGGGCTGAACGGTGTGAGGCCCCATGGGTGCTGGAAATGGCCCCTAGGTGTGCGGCAGATTGGACCCTAGGGTGCTGGACGGTGTGAGGCCCCATGATTGTGGCAATATTTGTTGGAACATTAACGATGGTGCGACGACAGACTTTTGGTATGAAAATTGGTTGAATTTCCCTATGCCTCTAGCTAGTCTACATGTTCATGATGTTCCCCCGGCACCTCTTAAGGTTTGTGAAGTTACTACTGCAAACGGACAATGGAATTGGGAGTTCCTGCTGCAGGTGCTCCCCCACAACGTATTGCCACATATAGCGGCTGTGTGCCTGCCTTTAGATGATGCAGGCAGCGACACAGTAGGCTGGAAGGGTGAGGAGAACCGAGCTTTCTCGACCAAATCAGCTTATAAGGCACTGCTTTCGCCTCTATCGGTTGATTCGAATTTAAATTGGAAATCAGTTTGGAAACTTCAAGTTCCCCAAAGGATTCGTGTTTTTGTGTGGTTAGCATTGCGGGGTAGGCTCCTGACGAACGCAGAAAGAGCCCGCCGGCATCTAGCTGTTTCAAGCTCATGTCGTATCTGTGGAGGAGCGGTTGAGGATGTTGTACACGTGTTGCGGGACTGCCTTAAAGCTCGCACCGTGTGGGAAAGAATATTACCGGCCAAGGAATACCTTCAGTTTATGCAAATGGATCGTGATGCTTGGTTAAAAAGCAATATTTACAATGCTGGTTTTCAACCTTTCCGTCAGGATTGGCAATCTTGCTTTGTTGTGGTTTGTTGGCGATTGTGGAAGCGTCGTTGTAGTATGATTATGGACGCATCCTTCGTGGAAGGTGGGGACTTCGTTGAGCAATGCTTCCATTTTTGGAGGAGATCGCGCTTGCAAATGCGCGAAGGATGGTCCCTCGTCTATCTCGGATCGTGTCGGAGGAGCCTTGGAAGCCACCGATTGGGGACTGTATTAAGGTTAATGTAGATGCGGCTGTTAGTACAGGGGATGGTTCGGCTGCAACAGGAGTAGTTGCGAGGGGCTCTGACGGGGTTTGGTTAGCGGGTTGCACGCGAAGTCTAGGTGTGTGCTCGGTGTTAGCGGCGGAACTATGGGCAGCGCATGATGGGCTGCATCTGGCATGGTCGAAAGGCTTTCGTAGGATTGTTTTGGAAATGGATAATTTGGAGGTTTCGCGAATCCTCCAAGGGAAATCATCGGCTTTGCATGGCTCTGCGCTTTTGCAGGTTATTCGTCGAGTTATGGCTTATCAGTGGGATGTGACGGTCCGGCATGTCCGGCGTAGTGCGAACAAGGTAGCGGATTCTTTGGCGAGGATGGCTCGTGAAAGTCCGATTGGTGCTCGATTGTTCGAGGAACCTCCACCGGAGGCTACTGCACTGGTTCTCCTTGACGCTCAAGGAGTTGAAGTCCATTAGTAGGATATTAGTTCTTCTTTATCAAAAAAAAAGAATGATAATTTTGAAGTGAAAATGTTTGATATTTAGATGTTTATAAGTCAATTTTTTAGTTCTCAAGAGGACAATTTAATAATATTTTTTATATTAAAGTATTTTTAAAAAAACACTTATATCTCTTACTGATTATAAATTAAGAATCATATTTTAATAAATTGCACAGGGCCCCCAAATTCTTTGAACCGCCCCTGATAAAATCATACGTTTTTGCTGATAAAAAATTATTAAGTAAAAATATATTATTTTTAAAATAAATATCGAGATTCAAGTTCATACAAGATGAGACAACATGAATATTTTTTTAGCTCGGCCAATTAATGGAAAGAAGGCAACAGCCAACATGGGAAGCAGCCAAGGAGGATAGATGGTATTTTTTTCAACAATTAAACACGATATTAGGTTACGTTTCTTAGGAAGTTCAAAGTATAAGGGGGCTAGTTCTTTTTTTTTGCTCAGCAAAGAATTATTATTTATTTAAAATTAAAAGAGCCTAGCCTGGATGAGAGCCTCGTTAAAAACCTCCCTAAGTCTAATTGGAGGAAAAGAGTACTCGGTATCCAGGAGAAAGCAAAAGCCGCAGCACCGATAAAAAGAAACAGTCTACTACACCAAAGATTGCCTACCACATAAACACAAACAATACAAAAACACCAGCAAGCTAACGCCTATAAGACCAAGCCTATGACAACCAAATACCAGCATTCTCTCGGCAAACCTGAGTCTGATCGCCTAAAACACAACTTCGCAATCCTTATAATCTTCTAAACCAACGCAACACCAACCATGATTAATAACATCAGTATAGAACATAAGACCAAAATTACCACCAGGCTTTGAAGATGGTCGAACGACACAAACCATCAATTGCAAGACAAACCGCAAAAACATTTTCCTGTTTTTGCACATGACAGACCTGCACTTTCCCTGCTATTTCCAATAAAATATCGATCTCCAGCATGATCGGCCATCAACACCACGGACGGAGGAAAACATCATTCTCCCATCGTAAGATTACTTTGGAATCGGATTCAATTGTCAAGGTAACTTTCCCGCTCCAACTAGCCTCCAGAAACACTTCTAGAGCAATTTTAATTGCCGTTAAAACCGCAAAATCAGTACCTTTGTCTTCAATTGTACCAGTGAAAATCGCTCTTAGTATGCCATCTTCATTGCGCAAAACCCCTCTGCATCCTGCTCGACCGAGTGGGCTAGTTCTTGTTTAGTCACCGAGTGGAGGCTGTCTAGCTAAGTGTAGATAGAGGCTTTAGTGTTTGTACAAACGATTTGATTAAAGTGACATTTAACAAAATTAAATTACAATAGCAAATAGATTTTTTTTTATTTTTTGGTAATATGCATGTTCAATCTTATGGTCTATGTTCGAGGTGCGTGGCTGCCCTTCCAACAATATTGTCTCCAAAGTTCGAACTCACGAACTCTCCTTGGGAGTACAATGTGCCTTACCAATGCACCTAATCATTGTTGGTAGAATTTTTATTTTTTAAAATATTCAATTGTGGATTTGTTTAATTTAGTTATATTTAAATTCATCTCTTATTACATTTATTGTACAAATATCACTATTTGAATACTTTGATTTTAAATATTTAAATTTATTAAATCAACTCTATCAATATAATTGTTATTTTATCCAAATATACTAATTTTTAACATTATTTATCAATCTGACACTTTAAATAAATTAATTCTTAATCTGGCGAGTTCTATAGGTTTTTGTTTCTTTTAAAGCTTAAAGATTCCATTACTCACAATGAAAAAAAAACAAAAAAAACTCATGGAACTCGTCCGACCGATATAGTAAATTCCATTAAAAATTTTAAAAAAATATAACTCGTCATACTAATTACTAACCAGACGAGTTTGTGTAAAAAGTGTTAGATGAGTTAAAACACATGAAATCTTGTCATCATCAGATGCATTGAGCATACGAATCAACTCCTTCAGATGTCCTGGCATAAACTCAGAGTAAACTTCCCTATCTAATTCCGGTCTTCCGTCTTCCAATCCATCGGGGACAGAAGCTAGCTGAAGTAAGCCATTTTCAGCGACACTCATGGATGACTCTCTTGTGATTTAACAAAGCTGATTTTGATGCCTTTCCCACTCTCTATATACCTATTTTTGGGATACAAAAGTATTTCATGTATTTGAATTCTTTATAAGCTCTATGCTTATATCTCTGAATATATATATATATATATATATATATATATATATATATATATATGATTGAACTGTTGAATTAAAATTCGTAATTGTGGGCACATATGTAAAATGTATGTTGCTATTACAAAGTATGGCACAAAAATAAAATGACCAATTAAGTTAAGCGTGTCATAGGTATTAAAATGTCATGGAAATAAAAGTGTAGATACCATAAGATATATTTATAATTCAATGAGGGGCAGAGTTATAAATATTTAATAGTTTGATTTAATAACCAACTATATAAAGAGGTAGTGGTCCCCAAGAAATAGATTAACTTGTTTTTTCTCTCCTTCCCCGTCAGAGAGTTTTACTTCAAGAGATAACCTATCTTCTTGGAAGATCAATACCAAAGTTTTGGGATTTCCACATCAAGATTCAAGATTTTCAATCTATCAATGAATTCAGGTACGCTTCCGCATTCAGTTTATTATTCTTGATGATTTGACATGATAGATCTTGGGTTTTAGATTTCATATTAATTTATGATTTAATTCTAACAAGTGACATCAGAGCCTCGTCATGTTGAATCATTAAGAACCAATCGATTTATTTATTATTATTGATTCGTCATTAAAGCTTTATGGATTTAGAATTATGTTAAAATTTTAGGTTTTAACTTTCTAGGGTTTCGATTTAATAATAATCGCATACAATGCTTTTGGTTTATATATTTATGCAATTAATTTACAGAATTACATTAGAAACAAAGTTTTCGGTTGAATTATATAAGTCTTAAAGAGAATTCAAAATTGTGCTATCGATATGCTTTATGTTTGATTGAATTTATGCAAATACAGCTTATCGATTTATATATATTGTAATTGACATATGGTTGCTTAATTTAGGGTTCATCTATTCGATGAGTTTTTTTTTACAGTTTAAGCACATTATGTTTCGGTGCAATTTTCCTTAACCTATGCTAATGACCATTGAATTCAAGTCTGGCTTATTGTATTTTTTTTAACCTTTTAGAACCAGTAAGACTATTTTTTTATATGTTTTAGGGTTCTAATTGATGGTTATTTTGGTTGTCAGTAATATATACATTTGGTTTTAATTTTAGAAAGCATGTAATTAATTTTATGGAATTTATATTCGTTTCAGTTTGATTAAAATTTCAATTTTGATCATTAGGTTATTATGGATATTTTAAGGTTTTATGTAGTTATTATATGAATTACTCATTTGTATAATACTACTGATTTTGACTTTTAATTAAAGTTTTATTGTTTGGAATTCTACTTTAATTTTGGCAAATGCATACTTAAGGAATTTTTTTTAAAGAAACAGTCAAGGATTTAGGTTTTTCGATTTCTGATAGCCCCATTCAGACAACCTTATTTTAGGTTATTTCAGAAAACTCAAGTGTTATCAGAAATTTCAGTTTTGACTGTTACAAAATTTTAAATTTGGATATCGATATATTTATTGTATATATTTTAAAATAATTTAATTGAAACATTAAGTCACCAAAGTGACCTCTATTGTGGAAATTATTTTATTTTAAAATATAGAAGGTTTTGTGCATGTAAGTCGAATTATGTTAGTATTAATCGACCCAAAGGAAGGTTAATAATTGACATTATTACATGTGCAACTATGGTAATAAACATGTGATAATTATTCGGTTTTATATGTGAGCAATAAATCGGCCCAAAGGAAGATTTCTGTTTGACATGTTCTTATTATCAATGTTTGATTACTATACCAAGATATCACTTGCAAGTTAATGTTTTGTCCAAAGATGAGATATTAATGGAGTGTTTGATATCTTGATATGAGGTTTACCTTTATTCAAGTTTACTATTATTTTGCTTATCTTTTAATTTGATTGAAAGATAAAATTAAGACAAATATTTTGAAACAATTAAATTCATATTTTGGCTTCGGATGTCTAATATTTTAATGGATTAATTGGAACATAATGTCACCAAAGTGACCGCTTTTCTGTAGATTAGTTTATTTAAAATATTAAGATAATTATGGGTTTTTGTAATTCATGTGTTTATTAATTGGTCCAAAGGAAAGTTAATATTTGGCAGAATTACAACGACAACTGTGGCGATAAATGTGTGACGATTATAAGATATTTTATGTGAGCAATACGTTAGTCCAAAGATTAGCCTATTGTTTGACATAGTTTATTGTCAATGTTTGATTGCTACAACAAGAGTACCACTTACAGTTAATATTACTGTCCAAAGACTTGATATTAATGTTGTGCTTGGTATCTTGAGGGGAACTAGTCATTATTTTGAATTTACTTGTTTACTTATGAATATTTATGTGAGCTTGTTTCTATTTTATTTACTTATTTTTGTTCTATATTTAGGTAATTTATTTTTGTTGTCACAATATCTGTTAAATACATTCTACAGTCATGTTTAGTGAAACTAATTTCAAGGAATAGAAAAGGCACTTACATATAGTATTTTGATGTATGAACATAGACTTTGCACTAAAGAATGAACAACTTGCACCTCTCACTGCGGTAAGCACCCATAAAAGGTATTTTGAGAGGTGAGATCGTTCGAATCGCATGAGTCTAATGATCATAAAACACAACATTCTAGATGTCTTTAGGAGCACAAATTTAAAGAAACTACTCAAACTAAGGGTTTTCTTGACGAAATTAAGAAATGTTTTACCCAAAACATTAAGGTTAAGATGACATCACTTATGCCTTCTTTGATGTCTATGAAGTATAAGGGTCAAGAAAATGTGAGAGAGTAGATTATAAAAATTCTTTATATTGCTTCAAAATTTAAGGCACATAAGATCGAACTCTCTAACAATTGTTTGTTCTTATGTTTTTGACACTGCTTCCTATACAGTTTAACCAATTCAAGTTACAATTTTCAAAGGGAGAAATATACTCTAATTAGGCTCATTTCTCATTGTGTTCAAGAGAAAGAAAAGTTGAAGCATTATAAGTGTAAAAGTATTAATTTAATTAGTGCTCATTTAGTTAGTGTCTCTAAGAATAAGAGCAAAAAAAATATTAGAATAAAGTTGCTAAGGGTCCTACTCAAAAGAAACAACAATAAGTTACAAAGGGTTGATTTCTTTTGTAACAAGTTAGGACACATGTGAAGTAATTCAAGTTTAAAAGCGAGCAACTACTTCGGTTATTTTGAGTGATCTATGTGCTGCAAATTTTATGATCCCACAATAAAGATTACTTTAAGGAGAGATTTATAATTTTTTTAGGATGTTGAGTTTAGGGGAGAAATAAGGTTAGATACATTACTATTGAGGGGGAATTGAATTATAATTTAATTCATACTATCACTTTTGATGATGTTTAGGTTTTCACACCTATCATTAATCAAGAAGTGAATCAAGTACCTCAGCAAAATAATGTTGAACAACTCCCATTGAAGATAAGGTAATTGTTTCAGAAGAACAAACTCAACAACCTTTAAAAAGAACAAGTGTCATTAAAGAGGTCCACGAGAGGAAGATGAAATACTATTCCGGATTATTATGTTGTATTTCTTTAAGAAAATAAGGTAACAATGGAATGATAGAAAATGACTCAATCATTTTTATCAGACCATAAAAGTTCTAACTCTCAAAAATGAATTGATGTCATTCAAGAAGAGTATAATTTTATGCAGGACAATAAAGTTTAGGAACTTATCTCATTTCCTTAAGGTGCAAACCAATTGGTTGTAAATGGATATTTAAAACCAATAGACATAGAAATGGTAATGTAGATAAGTATGAAGTACGTCTTGTATCTAAAGGATATACTCTAAAAGAAGACATTGATTTTGTAGAGATCTTCTCTCAAGTTTCATTGAAAGAATCTTCCAGGATATTCATGACGCTTATTGCTTATTTTAATCTTAAGTTACATAAGATGAATGTTAAGCTTGTGTTTTTCAATGGCGACATTGAAGAAATGAATTATATGGTACAATCATAGATTTTTGTCTAATGATACAAAATCAATGATATGTAAATTAAAAAAAAATCATCTATGAGCTTAAGTAGGACTCTCATTAGTGAAATTATAAATTTCATGTTGATTATCTCATTCGATTTTGAGATAAATTTGGTTGGCAATTGTATATACTACAAGTTCAGTGGGAGTAAAACCAAGTGATACTCATATTGCTAAAGAAGACAAATTTAGTCTTACTCAATGCCCTAAAAGTAACCTTGAAATTTAGAAAATCCAAAAGATTCTCTATGGATAAGCTATAGAGAATCTAATTTATGCTTAAGTATGTATGCGTTCGGAAATTGTGTACATTGTTGGAATGTTAAACACATATTTGAGGAATCATATTATGGACCATTGGATAGCAGCCAATGAGGTTATGAGATATCTTCAGAGAACAAAAATTACTTGCTCACATGTCGGAGTTCTGGTAAGTTAGAGATCATCAAGTTTACAGGCTTCGATTCTATTAGAATATTGATGCAAAAGAATTTTGTCACTTGAGCTGCTAATTGTAGATTGAATAGAAAGATCACTTCAGTTATTTGACAATAAATATGCATTCATTTATTCTATAAACAATATGAACACTTCAAATTTGAAGCACATAAATATTAAGTTCCTAGTTGTTAAAGAAAATTCAGAGTGGTTGTGTGTCTATAGAGCATGTTGGTACAAACTTCATAATTGCGCGCATATTAAGAAACTGTCACCCTAGGTCTTTCATGAGCACACTACTCATGTGGGTGTAATGTTATTTAAGGATATTCGGTTTTAGTGGGAGTTTGTAATTTTGACAAAAGCTCATTCGGTTTAGACACAATTTCAGTTACTCCAGTTTAAAGTTATTTAAGATTATTTTCTACAGAAATAAAGTTCTTTTGGTTTATGCACACTCTGAATTCAGTAAAGTTGATCTCACTAAGGTTTAGGAGGACCGGTTGGAAATAGACATGTATGGTTCACATTTCATGTAATTTTCCATGCTACACATCCATGATTGATCTATGTCATTTGACTATATTTGTATACGTGACCATTGATGGGTCCAGTCATGATTGATATGGCGAAGACCGCTTTGATCCTATGTGGATATAGTTGATGGACGAGATTGTTATAGAATACCTATTACATAATAGCAAAATTTTGAGCTCATAAGGTTGTACATTTATCAGGAAACATATGTTGCCCAAGTGGGAGATTGTTGGATTAAAATCCGTAATTGTGGGCACATATGTAAAATGTATGTTGATATTATAAAGTATGGCACAAAAATAAAGTGACCAATTAAGTTAAGCGTGTCATAGGTATTAAAATGTCATGGAAATAAAAGTGTAGATACCATAACATATATTTATAATTCAATGAGGGACAGAGTTATAAATATTTAATAGTTTGATTTAATAATCAACTATATAAAGAGGTAGTGGTCCCCAAGAAATAGGTTAACTTGTTTTTCTCTCATTCCCCGTCAGAGAGTTTTACTTCAAGAGATAATCTATCTTCTTGGAAGATCAATACCAAAGTTTTGGGATTTCCACATCAAGATCCAAGATTTTCAATCTATCAATGAATTCAGGTACGCTTCCGCATTCAGTTTATTATTCTTGATGATTTGACATGATAGATCTTGGGTTTTAGATTTCATATTAATTTATGATTTAATTCTAACATGAACTACGTTAAATATCGTCTATTGTGTATAATTTATTTTATGTTGAGTTTGTTTTAATTATTTTTCTCCTTGCAAAGTCCTAACAATATATATGTTGGGGACAAAGAGCTGAGACTAGAGGTAACAAAATGATGCTTTGAGCTTACTTTCTGACAAAGGTAAGATAGCTTTCTTATAATTTCTATGTTTGAGGCTTGTTCTTGCTGCAATTTGTACAGAGAAAATTAGGAATATATATATATATATATATATATATATATATATATATATATATATATATATATATATATATATATGATAAAGATTTGATACACAATGCGTAAATCAAAATTTATACAAATCTTTTAATTTTAGGGTTAGGGGTTTAAATTTTAAATAATAACTCAAATATAATATTTATATATTTTGTCAAAAAAATATAATATTTACATATAATACATTTTAATTTTTAATTTTTAAAATTCTCGAAACCTTGAAAATATGTATATTCAATGAATTAACAATTATTAAATATTCATCGTAATTGAATTCAAAGAATGGCTCCAATGATAAAAGGTGGTATATTCAATTTAAGCTAATCGAGTTCGAACAGTTTAATCTATAAATATACGTAGATTTATCCAAATTTGAAATCAAACACATATACACGCCTGATGTACCTAGACTTAGCAAAATTGACCCGAGACCGAACCGAGACCCGAAGTTGACACGAACATGATGACCCAAATTTGATCTGAAACCCGAAATAAACCGAACCAATTTTCAGTTGAACCAAAAATAGACTCGAACTGATTTTCAATCGAACCGAAGGCAACCCAAAATAAAGAAAATATATTAAAATAAATAAATAAATAAAAATGAGATGTGAACTGTCACACCAGTGGCGGGTCCAGAAATTATTTTTAGGGCGGGCACAAGTTAAAATATTTTTAGAGTGGTCACAAGTCATATAATTTTTAAAATTTCAGGGTGGACACAAATTAAAAAATTAAGGACTAATTCATAAAAATTAAAAAAATTAAAGTCAAATGTATGAACTTTCAAAAGTTCAGGGTGGGCCTGGGTCCACCCCAACTCCTAAGTATATCTGCCACTCTGTCACACAACTCACCAAAAAACCAAATATATAGGTTATATAAAGTCATATATAGGGTGGAAAAACCTAACTCGACCTGAAAACCCGACTAAAACTGATCGATCTCTTACTAACCCGATATTAACCCGACCCGAAATCAATCGACTTGAAAGTCAACTGAACTGAAAATCAATCGACCCAACGTCCTGAACCGATACCCAAAGCGAAATTACTATAGACCCAAACTCAAATCAAAACAAATTTAAATCAAATGTAGTTGTACCCGAAATAATTCAAACCGAAATCGAACCTGAACCGAATGACCCGCGTTTGCCACCTCAGATGTACCTGCAAATCAAAAACTAAAAAGCAAGTGTGAAACGGAACATTTCCAGAGGGTTTTCCACTTTGATGATCAGGTCATGGGTTGACTGGATCTCCAGCTCAAACTTGTCAACTTTTCTTTGAAACCAAATCACGATGCGATCTGATGAGAGATTTGACTTTGAATTCATCAAAACAACTTTAATTAACTAGCAAGAAATGTTGTGAACACTTTCATTGGTGCGTTGACGTATAGTTAGAACACCGACCCAGAGCTATTCAGTTCATTTTCGGTGTATCTTTCGATTAAATTATAACACTTATTCTTAAATTTTAAATTTTAAATTTTAATAAATACACCCTACTCACAATTTCTTAAACATTAACCCTAAACACATTTTTTTAGTATAAGATTTAAATAGAGCACAAAAAATGGACATAGGCTTTCTATTCTTGAGCCCTACTCTTGTTAACCAAACATTACTTTCAAACCGTCCCTACAGGAAAACTCCTTCTTTCATCGTGTTATATGGAGCAAAGAATTTTTCAAACTCGTGGTAACCCTAACCCACTCTTTCTTCTCCATGCACAGCTTTTTTGCATATATATACACGTATGCCAGATTGTGAATTAAAGCAGCAATGGAGATTGTTAAAGCTTTTAGATTTCATAGAGATGCGAATCGAATCCTGTCGCAAGGGAGATGGTGTATATTTCATTTATGTTTTTGAGATACACGCCATCTCTCTGCGCCAGGATTCATGGCAATCTCTAATCTTATCTGGTGGTTTGCTTGGTCTGCAGGCTTCTACAAGGTTAGTGCACTATATCTATAATCAAATGGATTGGAATTGCTAGAATTCGAGTTCCGAATTTTGAATGTTTTCTTTCTAGGTAGTTGCATGAATTAAATCTCGAGTTTATATTCTTTGATCTCGGACAAAGTTTATGCATTGTTTTGTTTCAGTAAGTTGAGACTTGAATGTTAGGCTTGAATCATTCAATTTTCTGGATTCTTTTGGTTCATATTTCTCTAACTTTCTTGCCTCAGCCGCCGTTGGTTTAAACATGAATCTTATGTTGCGGGAATAATGATTTTTAGGGTAAACTATAGGGTATGTGTCAATTTATATTTATATAATAAATCAATTTAGTCCTAATTTTAATCTAATAAAATAAATTAATTATTCAATAAGATTGTAACACGTGTCACCACCTTATCACTCCCATCAAGAACCAAGACCACCAAACACACTTTTATGCTATGAGGTACAACACTTAATATATGTCTTTAATGATTGTTAATGCCCAGAAAAATAAAAGTGAAGAAAATGCACTTGGACGAATTTGAACCAAGGACCTTGTGGTGCAAAGTGCATGTGCTTGCCACTACACCAAGTGAATACTTTCTAATATGAAGTACAACGTTTAATATATGTTTTATATAGTTTTTAATGCTTGGAAAAAGAAAGGAAATGTGGTTTTAGGAAACTCGAACATAATATTCTTATGATGCATAAAAATATCTAAACCAATTAAATAAATCTAATAACTAAATTAATGTAACACCCGGGTTTAGGGGTCGGATGAAAATAATATTTTAATAATGTTTCGGGTTTCAGTTTTATAATTAAAATAATAATGTATTATTTTGGTCTTCGTATTTTTCAAAACAAACATTTGTGTTGGACCAAATTGAATTGAAACTCAAATTCATGGATTTTAAAGTAAATGAGATTGACATCTCATTAATGGCATTTTTGTAATAAAATAGCCATCCAAATTAAAAACCCCTCTTTTTATTTAAAACACAAATTGTCATCTTCTTCCCCAACCCTTCTCCATTTTCACGTCAAATTCCCCTCCCCCTCCTTTGTGCTTTTCCATCAAATCTTGCCTCCATTTTTAGAGCATTTTGAAAGGTAATTACATTTCCAACTTGCTCTCATCTTCCTCTACTTGGAAGTACAAATAGATTTCATTTTCATCAATATTTTAGAATTTGGGGTTTTCAAAGTTTTGGTTAAAGGTTGTGACTTTATGAGTTTTTATCAAGGTTTTTGGTTTATTTATGTTAGATATGTTGTTTGTGAATCAAATAGTCCAACATATATAATTTTTAGAGTATTTTAAATGAATTCCCGAATTTGGGTATAATGGGTTTTTTTGGAGGGTTTTGGGTGAGTTTTGGGGGTTGTTTTAGGTGGGAATTGATAGGCTATTGGTAGTACTATGGTTGAGGGTTGATTTGGGATCATTTGGGGGTGCAATGGGTGTTGGAAACATGAATTTTGGAAGAGGTATTGGGGTTGTCCGAGATCGCAAAGTATGGGGTTTATTCATGGCTTGCAACATTGTAAATTGTAATTGAATTGTATTTCGGGTTGGTATTTTGATGTTGGACTGATTTGAGGATTATTTGAATTGTATTGAGGTTGTTTAGAAGCAAGAACTTGCGTTGGAGAAGCTTCGGGAAGAAATCCGGAAACTTGAAGGTGATGCTTGCTTGGTAGTTGAGCTTGGAGGTAGAGGTGAGTGATTAATGTTTTTAAAATGGTTTTAAGTGGTTGGTTCAAGCATGTAAACTAGGTTGGGCTTGGTAGACCCACCTAGAGTTAGGGTTAGGGTGGTAGCCTAACCCTAAGCTTTAGTTAGAGACCTTGGATGAGCTCTTTAATCGATGCTATGCCTCGTGATGATTTGTGTTGTGATGATTGTGTATAATGTGATATACATTTTTGTTGAGGTATGGCTTAATGCTTTGTTATATGTATGTTGGTAACAAATATAACGTGGATACATGTATGTGGACATATGATGTGATAATTGTTTGGATGATATACATGTGGTGTTAGTTTGTGAAATGAGGTTATGAGGTAGTTGCATGATTTTGGAGAATCATGGTGAGTACGTGCTAAGCACGGAATTTATATTGAAATTGATATTGTGAAAGGTTGTGGAATTTGATTTATATTGGCACTAGTATGCTTGGGTACAATGATCGATCATTAGGATGAGTGTGCACACAAATTGAGTCAAAACGTACGTGGCCTTGGAGGCGTTAAGGCACCAAGGAGGAGTACGGTGATGTAATATTCCACCGGAAATTTATATATATTCTACGTGATGATGAGTGGAATCCCATCCGTAGGGCATGTGGTGATGAGTGGAATCCCGCCCATGCAAGGACCGGTGATGAGTGTAATCCCACCGAGGTAATGTTGTTGTTGGAAATGCGTTCCAACGGGTTATCCGCGTATTCGAATCATAGTTAGGTGCCAATATGAGGTTGTATGTGTATACCAATATGAGATTATGCATATATGCTTATGTGATACGAAATGTGATGCCCTTTTATGAATCAATATATGATGTGGTTAATGCTTTGAGTTATGTATCATTTTACGTTGAGCTTATGAGTTGTTGAGCATGACATAATGTTGATTATATGTTCATGCATCATGTTCATTTTGGCTTTTGCGGATCAGAGGTAAGATCATGCATTTCATTATGGAAATTGCTCGTGCTTGGACCCTGCATTGTCGAAGGTTTGTTTTATGAGCTTACCCTCACTAAGCTTGTATGCTTACGCTCTCTTTTGTTTGACAATGCAGATCAATAGCTTGTGGGTGGCAAGGGCAAGGAAAGGTCTCCAAGTGCTGCTTTTGGTGAGCTCAATGTATGAATTTTAAGTGATAGTATGTAATAGTTAAGCAATGGGATAGATATTGTTGATTTGAGTTTTGATGCATGTCGTTGTTGGCTTGGTTCGTGGATGCCTTGTTCGATTGTAAATAATGCTTATGTTGCATGCCTTGTATGCCTACATGTTTTGGGTTGCTAAGACATGAAACCTTAAGTGCATGTATGGCCTTAAATGCTAAAATATTGCCCTTGTATGAATGCCATGTTTTGATGCCTTGTTTCATGTTTGATTGTTGCCTATGGCTTATGTATGATTGCTTAAATGTTTGTATGTGCATAGGAGAGTCTAAAAGTGCATCTAGAGTCGTGTTTGGGGTCGTTAAGTTTGAAATGGTGGAATTGCAGAGCAGGGCGTATCGATACGCCTAAGGGCCGTATCGATACGGTCTTGCCCAAATGCCACTATTTCAGCCTGGCGTACCGATACCCTGGGGGTATCGATACCCTCCGAAGTTACTGGAATTTGTGAAAATTGGGTGAGAGTAGAGCGTACCGATACGGGGTTCACGTGTATCGATACGGGTCTACTCCGTTGACCAAGAATGGTTGACCGAGAAGGGCGTATCGATACGCTCAAGGGCAGTATCGATACGGTCTTCCCGGAGTTGACTCTTTGGGTTGACATGGTCAGAGCGTATCGATACCCCTGGTTAGGGTACCGATACGGTCTGCCCTGTAAGCTTAAAAATGGACTGTTTGTGTATGGTCGTGGTTCGAATGTGACTTCCTTTGGGTGTTTTCCGCTGCCGTGATCACTTAGGACTTAACATTCCTCTAGACAAGTTTAAAATGAAAAATAAAGATTAGGGTTGCTAACCGAGGGGGAACCTTAACGGGTTTCACTCGGTTTTCCCCGTGTGGCCCACTCGGACCGGTCATCCGGCCAGACCGGGACAAGGGGGTTACATTTGTTGGTATCAGAGCCTAAGGTTTCCGAGACCTTGGGCAGGTATGTGAGGTAAGTTGTGTTTTATGATTGATATGCACGGTGTTTGCTTGCCATGTAAGCATGTTGCTTGTTATCCGTGTATGCTGTGATGTATGATTGTTTCATTGAGAATGTATGTTGTTTGATCGTACGCATATGTTTGCTTGTTTAGCAAGTAAGCCTTGTTATATGCTTGGTTGAGCATGTATGTGTGTTGATTCGTTTGAAACGTGTTTAGTGGAGTCTCATTGCTACTATTACATCGAAAAAGAGATTTTTAAGTGAGGGAATCATACTTGAGCCACTTGGACCCTTTTTCCTTTGCTAACCCAGTTTGTATGTTAATTTACTGTTGTTGTTGTTGTTGATTTATTGCTTTTCGGTAAGTAGAAGTTGTAGTTTCTGAAAAGGTGGACGATGTTGAGGGAGTCCATCATCTTAGTTAGGGAGGTATGGTTGTACCGGAATTGAGGTACAATTTGTTTGTTCAAGATGATGTGTATGTGGGTTGATTCCTGTGGATGAGGGACGATGTGATCAACTCTGGCATTAGTTGGTAAGAAGAAGTGAAGGCCTATGAGTGGGAGTCAGAGTGGTGTCGATGTTTTAACAGATAAGCCCTTGGTACAATATTAAGTTGTTTCATCCAGTTGATTCTAAATCCGTGCTTTTGTATATCGTTAGCAAGTATGCAAGTTTGAATATGCCTGGTGAAGTGTTAGAGGTAGGTGTGAGTACCTTGGTTCTTTTTAGCACGATCAAGGTAAGGGCTTTGTGTGAGTAATCTGAGACTCGGAAATGCTAGTTAGTGATCGTTGGGGGTTCAGCCTACGGTTTTAGTACAGGACAGTCGGTCAGTGTCCGTGAGTGGGAATCGATTTGTGTGATTGGGCCAGTGTGCGTCTGAGTTGTTTTCCAGCATGGTTGTCTGTGTGTGATCAGAACTACGTTTTTGAAGTTTTGAAATGCTCTAAGAACAGTTTAGAAGAGTCAGATTTTGTTGAAGAACCAGTCTGAGAACAAGAGGACCGAAGACTAACAGCTGTGTACATGTGAAGTTGTAATTTCTGCAGATTCGTCCTTTGTGTGAGCATGCGAGGAAATTTGATGTACGTGTTGAGATTATAGACGTAGGAGCGCATGTGGCTAGTCTTTTTTGTGAGATAGTGGTGGTTAGAAAGATGTATGGAAGATGTTTGTTGATAGTTCAGAGTTACGTGTTATTAGTAAATGTAAAGTGCTTGTCTGTTATTACGGTGTCGAGGTACCTTTTGAGATGGTTTGGCTTGTAGAACATCGAGTTAGGGTGTACGTTGAGACAAAGAGAGGGTTGCCTTGAAGTTGCAGATTTCAGTGGGACTGTAGTAGTAGGTGAGGATGTGAACTTCTTATCGAATGATTGATCCAGCTTTAGAGGTCAAGGATTGGTTGAGTTTAGTTAACAGGCTTGCTTAGCAATTATGATGGATTTGATTTTGAATGAAGATTAAACCGCAGAATGTTAGAATAGTTTGTGTTTTCTTTTCCTATAAGTGTTTGGAAGAATTATCGGTTTGTCTCTTGACAGAGAAGAAGAGTTTATTATTGATGTCGTCACTGAGTTGCTCCCGTTTTAGTTTGCTCAGTATCTTTTGGTTTCCGACAGAATTGAGAGTGTTGAAGAATCAACTTCGAGACTTGTTAGACCATAGATTCATTAGGCCTAGTGCATCATCTCAAAGTTCTACAATGCAATTTGTGAAGAAGAGAGAAGACAATACGAGAATGTGTTTAGATTTCAGACAGTCGAAATAAGTGACAATGAATAATTAGCATCCGTTTTCGAGTGTCAGTGATTTGTTGATCAGTTAGTGTGTGCTTCAGTCTATTTGAAGATTAGATTTGGATTCGATTATTACCAGTTGAAAGTGAGAGAAGTTGATGTACCGAAGACAGTGTTAGGGGCAAGATATGATCGCTTTGAGTTCCGAGTTATGCCGCTTTGTTTGACTAGTGAGTTAGTCACTTTTATAGAGATGTTGAGCAAAATATTTTCCTAAGTTTCTTGATCAGTTTGTAGTAGTTCTCATAGATGATGCATGGACATATTCAAGTACCAAAGAAGACCATGACAAGCTTTGGAGTTAGTATTGTAGATTCTATTAGAGAATCAGTTGTATGCCAAGTTGAGCCAACGCAAACTCCGAGTCAAGGAAAATGTTCTCTTAGGACATGTAGATTAGCCGAGTGTATTAGAGAAAATCTTAAGTAGATAGAGGAAGATATGAGTTGGAAGAAATTGAAGACTATGACAGGAATCTATAGTTTCCAGGCCTAGCAGTGTTACTATCGGAAGTTTGTAAATAGTCTTTTGAAGATAGCTGCTCCTTTGACAAGCTGCTACAGAAGAATGTTCAGTTTGTGAGGTTAGATGTGAGACATTGAACCCTTGAGAAACCGAAAGAAACTTTGAAGAGAACTTCGACCTTGATCCAGCCTTTGTCAGAGAAAGAATTCGTGAACCATAGTGATGTGTTACATGTAGAGTTAGGTTGTGTGCTTATGCAAGACAGAGGATTGTGGCTTATTCATCGAGATAGTAAAAGACCGAGAGAAGAGTTAACCGACACTAGACTTAGAGTTAATTACAGTTGTGCTTGCTTCGAAGACTTAGAGACAAAGTCGTACAGTAAGAAATGCACAGTGTATACGTACGTATCGTCATAACTTGAAATATTTGAAGACTTAGGAAGGGTTGAAACTTGAACAACATAAAGTGTTAGAACTGCTTGAAGACTGCAATATCAAGATTGAGTACCATCCGAAGATAGTCATCGTAGTGACCGATGTTCCGAGCTATGTTGTTGATAGATTAGTAGTAGAGTTGCGAGATGTAGTTGCCGAATTCAGTTTACCGAATGATAGTAGTTTCGGGGCCGAGTTTCACGTTAAACCTACTTTGGGTCAGCCTGTTTGAAGAGAAGCAGTTGCAAGACAGGTTCTTGGCACCTCACGCGCAAGACATAGTGGAAGGAAGACCGTCAGAATACAGTTTCAGAGATGATAGAGTTTGTATTTTTAGAGACAGAATAGTTGTACCGATTGACATAGTGTTTTGAGACGTATTGTTTTGGCCGAAGCACTTGGTAGTTCGTTTGTATTGCATCTGAGTGGTATGAAGACGTATTGTGGGTTGAAGATGAGTACTTCTGAATTGAGTTGATGAATAATGTGGTTCAGTATGAGAGTAAGTGTGTAAATTGCCAGCGTGTCAAGACCGAGCTTCAGTTTTCTTCTAGTTTGTTACATCCGTGGAAGGTTCTTAATGGAAGTGGGTATTAGAGATCCGAAATTTATGCTAGATTATTTTTGAAGGCGTCTGCATAGTGTTTGGTTAATCAATGAAGTCAGATGATCAGTCAGAGAAAGTCATCGGTCAAGTTTTTAAACAGTGCTGCATGGGTTTGTGAATCGGGCTAGATTTGTTGTTTATTTGTTACGGTTACCACCAGAGTTAGAAAAAGGTTTGTGAGGTGTTTTGTGTATCTATGATTCAGAAATGTGGGTCAGATCTGTTCTGTGCTATGTTTGTAGAAGAGATTGAGTTGAGTTTAAAAATTGACATGCCTTGAAAGACCCGTTGAGATCTTAGCATCAGATAGATAATGATGTGTGGTAAGTCTATTGAGTTGGTTAAAATGTTGTAGTGAGAAGGAAAGGGAAGTGTTTGGTCCGATAAATTTCGGGGACGAAATTTCCTTAAGTGTGGGAGAGTTGTAACACTTAGGTTTAGGGGCCGGGTGAAAATAATATTTTAATATTGTTTCGGGTTTCAGTTTTATAATTAAAATAATAATGTATTATTTTGGTCTTCGTATTTTTCAAAACAAACATTTGTGTTGGACCAAATTGGATTGAAACTCAAATTCATGGATTTTAAAGTAAATGAGATTGCCATCTCATTAATGGCATTTTTGTAATAAAATGGCCATCCAAATTAAAAACCCCTCTTTTTATTTAAAACACAAATTGTCATCTTCTTCCCCAACCCTTCTCCATTTTCACGTCAAATTCCCCTCCCCCTCATTTATGCTTTTCTATCAAATCTTGCCTCCATTTTTGGAGCATTTTGAAAGGTAATTACATTTCCGACTTGCTCTCATCTTCCTCTACTTGGAAGTATAAATAGATTTCATTTTCATCAATGTTTTAGAATTTGGGTTTTTCAAAGTTTTGGTTAAAGGTTGTGACTTTATGAGTTTTTATCAAGGCTTTTGGTTTATTTATGTTAGATATGTTGTTTGTGAATCAAATAGTCCAACATATATAATTTTTAGAGTATTTTAAATGAATTCCCGAATTTGGGTATAAATGGGTTTTTTTGGAGGGTTTTGGGTGAGTTTTGGGGGTTGTTTTAGGTGGGAATCGATAGGCTATTGGTAGTACTATGGTTGGGGGTTGATTTGGGATCATTTGGGGGTGCAATGGGTGTTGGAAACATGAATTTTGGAAGAGGTATTGGGGCTGTCCGAGATCGCAAAGTATGGGGTTTTTCATGGCTTGCAACATTGTAAATTGTAATTGAATTGTATTCCGGGTTGGTATTTTGATGTTGGACTGATTTGAGGATTATTTGAATTGTATTGAGGTTGTTTAGAAGCAAGAACTTGCGTTGGAGAAGCTTCGGGAAGAAATCCGGAAACTTGAAGGTGATGTTTGCTTGGTAGTTGAGCTTGGAGGTAAAGGTGAGTGGTTAATGTTTTCAAAATGGTTTTAAGTGGTTGGTTCAAGCATGTGAACTAGGTTGGGCTTGGTAGACCCACCTAGAGTTAGGGTTAGGGTGGTAGCCTAACCCTAAGCTTTAGTTAGAGACCTTGGATGAACTCTTTAATCGATACTATGCCTCGTGATGATTTGTGTTGTGATGATTGTGTATAATGTGATATACATTTTTGTTGAGGTATGGCTTAATGCGTTGTTATATGTATGTTGGTAACAAATATAACGTGGATACATGTATGTGGACATATGATGTGATAATTGTTTGGATGATATACATGTGGTGTTAGTTTGTGAAATGAGGTTATGAGGTAGTTGCATGATTTTGGAGAATCATGGTGAGTACGTGCTAAGCACGGAATTTATATTGAAATTGATATTGTGAAAGGTTGTGGAATTTGATTTATATTGGCACTAGTATGCTTGGGTACAATGATCGATCATTAGGATGAGTGTGCACACAAATTGAGTCAAAACGTACGTGGCCTTGGTGGCGTTAAGGCACCAAGGAGGAGTACGGTGATGTAATATTCCACTGGAAATTTATATATATTCTACGTGATGATGAGTGGAATCCCATCCGTAGGGCATGTGGTGATGAGTGGAATCCCGCCCATGCAAGGACCGGTGATGAGTGTAATCCCACCGAGGTAATGTTGTTGTTGGAAATGCGTTCCAACGGGTTATCCGCGTATTCGAGTCATAGCTAGGTGCCAATATGAGGTTGTATGTGTATACCAATATGAGATTATTGAGTAGAGATATTATATTTTAAAGCAAATGTCGATATTTAAATATGTATAAAATAGGACAACATAATTTAGCCGACCAATTAGTGAACCTCAAATAAAATAATAATTTAAGAGGAGATGAAAAAGGTGACAAAATTAAATGACAATAACAAATAAAATATTTTTATTTTTAAAAATATTTAAATATGGATTTGTTTAATTTAATTATATTTAAATCCATCTCTTATTCCATTTATTGTACAAATATCACTATTTTGAATATTTTGATCTTAAATATTTAAATTTATTAAATCAACTCTTTTAATTTAAAGGTTATTTTATCCAAATATGCTGATTTTTAACATTATTTATCGATGTGACATTCTATAAAAAATAATTTTTGATTTACCAATTTTTGGCGGAACTAACCTGGCTAGTATGACGAGATTTATTTTTTTTATTTTTTAATAAAACTCGTCATACAAGTCTGGCGAGTTCCATAGGTTTTTGTTTCTTTAAAGGCTTAAAGTAAGAAAATCTGCAAAAAGGTGTTAGATCGAAAATTTAAAACTCGTTAAACTCATCATACTAGTATAAAGAATTTTATTAAAAATACATAAAACTCGTCATACTAACTAAACAATTTCCTGCAAAAAATTGTTAGATCGAAAATTTCTTCTTTAAAGGTGTCAGGTAAGTAAGCAAATGTTAAAAATCAACACATAGAAAGTAAAATAGCTCACTTTAATTTTTTCGATCTCTCAATATTTTTAAAATATTTGCTGCTGAATTTATTAAAGTCGCGTGCTCTCTATGTGTATATAATCTTTGTATGTATATTATATATGTCTTTTTGGATTAGTATTCCTTGTTCGACACCACCATCAGCTAGGGGTGGGAGAAAATACCCGACCCGAACTACCCGACCCGACTACCCGAATACAAATAACCGGGTAATTACTCGAAATTTTTTTTTACCCGGGTCGGGTACCCGGCCCGCCATTTCTCGGGTCGGGCCCGGGTCACAAAAGTAGAAAATTTCGGGTACCCGGTTAATTTCGGGTACCCGGTTCCTAATTTTTTTTTATTTTTTATTTTAAATATAATTATATTTTTTAAACAAAATATCCTTATATTCACTATATTTTCAAATCAAACAACCTAATTTTTAAATCTCGATCCCTCAAATGTTCTCCCTTCACAATTCATACTAGTCTTCTCTCTCAATTTCACCGCACTCCATATATATATAATTCGAATATTATATATATTACAGTATATGTATATACAATATATTTAATTTTATGTTGGAATATAAATTGTAATTATTGACTCTAATGTTATTTGGGTTTGATATTTCGAATATTAAACTTTATGTTGGATTATATAATTCGAATTTTTCTTTTTTTTAGGTATATTTAAATCATTCAAAAAAAAAAAAAACTGGCGGGTACCCGGGTGTGTCGGGTACCCGAATCTCGGGTACCCGGAAAAGGCGGGCCGGGACACGGGCCTTTATTTGAGGTACCCGGATGAACCGGGTACCCGACAATTCCCACCCCTACCATCAGCTATATTAGGGTTTTTTATAGAATAAATACTAATTCAGTAAATTGGATTGTTTAAACTAAAATCAAAAAAAAAATTGATAATCAAATTTAAGCTTTATTATAGGATATGCCAATCCGCATGACCTCTCTACGTTTAAATAGAGAAAAAGAATACTCGTGGCCATATGAGAAAAAGAGTATTGTGGCCATGTGTCTACAACAACTGTACGTACAAGAACAAGAACAAAACGCCAACTGAAAAACAAAATACGGAACGAGACAACCAAAAACATCAAACATCAAAACACCACCCCAAATTAAGAAGCTCGGTGAATATCACCCTTCGCCAATACGTCTATGATAGAATTAGCCTCACGATAAATATTATTGAAAACTAAATGAGGAATTTACAAAACAGCCTCATCAAACTTATTGAAAACTGAAATCAAAATTATTAATAACAGAATCCAATAACGTCGGTTTTTATCTTATTTCAGATGCATGCAACTCCCGACTACAATCTTTGCTTGCTTTTAATGTTTCCACCAGGAGAAGTAGAAAGAAGTTGTCTATGATTTCAACTACTCCACAAAATCTTTCAAAACCTTGTCTGAATTTCCACCTTCCCCGACACTTTTGGTAACCCTTTGCTTCAGCTCAACAGCTCTTGTTCTGATGTTATCTTCACCAACCAATCCTTCCACCTTGCTTTTGATCTCTTCTTTTCCGATGATCCCTCTTTCGTCCCTTTCGAATTTGAGTCCGACCTTCCAGATATCACAAATGTAGCTCTGGTTCAGAAACTGGTCTGCAAAGTAAGGCCAACACAAGAATGGAACACCATTGCTTACGCCTTCAAGTGTGGAGTTCCACCCACAGTGACTTATAAAGCAAGCAATCGAAGAATGTTGTAGCACTGCTCCTTGTGGTGCCCAACTCGCCATCTTACCTCTGTTTCCCACTCTTTCCATAAACCCTTGTGGGTAAACATGGTGTTTCCCTTTTGTAATATCTTCTCTGACTACCCAAAAAAATGGTCTATTGAAACTGGATTTGGTCAAAAACAGTGAAACTACCGAATGCAACATATATGACTGAAGCAGGTGGTTGTTGATCGAGCCACTGCAAACAAGTAAGATCCTCAGGCCAGAAATTCCCCGACAAGTTTCCGAGCCGATTGGATGCTGAAAGTGGACTTATGGGTAGGGCTTTGGGAAACAAGTTGAACCCTTCAGGCTCCAATTCAAAACTTGAGTTGCAAAGTACCCAATCTGCTGTTTCAACAGCTTTGTTCTTCCCCCGAAGAAAATCAAATGTGATTTTTTGTGTTGAAGGAAAGGGATCAAGGTTAAGCCATACAAAGTTGGTTGGGTATATAACAGGCGTCGTAGGTGACAACTGAAACACATCTTTCGTAAGTGGACTGCCTACAAAATGTACACATTAATAATTAATTACGATGTTTATTTTCTCCGTTCACAATACTCGGTATGTAGTACTAGTAAGCAGTTAAAATAAGACAGGGTGTTTACCATTTTCATCAATCAATACGTCGTCAATATGCTTCGAGATCCTAAGATTAAACACTAGTTGAAACACCGAAGCCGGCCAAAATGCCGCCGTTGGAATCCCCAATTCAGCTGCAACATCGAGTGCCAACCCCAGGCATACATCAGCTAAAACACATGAAATCTTGTCATCATCAGATTCATTGACCTTATGAATCAAGTCCTTCAGCTGTGTAGGCATAACCTGACATAAACTCTGAGTTAACTTCCCAATCTGATTCCTGTCTTGTTAAACTGTAAATGTAAAACTATGTAAAGCTGTTATTTTCTGTTAGAATGGAAATAGAAAGTTGTTAGGGTTGTTAGTTGGTTAGTCTGCCAGCTAGGGTTTGTCATGTAAGTGTATATATACGAATAGTTTCAGTGTAATCTGCAAGTTGGTCAATAACAATTCTTTCAACAGATTTCTTCTTCTTTTCTTGTTTCTTAACATGGTATCAATCGCTGGGAAATTCTGGTTTCCTGCTTCCGCGTAACTGCTTCTTGAGCTACTTTCTGTTTCTTTTCTTCTGTGTCGTCTCAAATGACTAACTCCGGCAGCTCCTCCGTCCCTACTTCTGATGCGTCTGGTGCGTCGTCTGGTTCTGGCAAAACCTTCACCAACAAAAGGATCAGCGTGATTCTTAACGAAACGAATTTCCTGCTCTGGAAACAGCAAGTGCTGCTAGCCGTTCGTAGTCACCGTCTTGAAAATTGTTGACTGGTGCGTTGAAGGCTCCTCCTGCTGAAATCACTAATGAGCAAGGTGAGAAAGTTGAGAATGAAGCGTACGAGATTTTTGTTGCGCAAGATAGTGCCCTCGCGTCTTGGATCTTGTCTACGATAAGCTCTCATTTGTTGTCTGAGTTTGTTGGAGCGGAGACGACGGCTGATTGGAAGACGGTGGTCACGTATTTCTCCAGTCGATCAACAACCACGGCTATGAGTTTACATTACATACTCAGGTCTATTAACAAAGGTGATCTCAGCATGAGGGCTTATATTGCTCGAATCAAAGAAGTTTGCAATATGTTAGCTTCTTGTGGCAGTCTTATCTCCGATCTTGAGAAAGGGGCCTCTATACTCAAGGGTCTTCCGGCGGAGTATCAACCTTTTGATGCTGTCATAACAGCAAGCCAATCTCCCTTCACTCTTGATGCAGCAATCTCAGTTTTGATGGATGCTGAGACACAACTTCTCAATTTCAATCAGTTTTCAGATATCACTCCCTCTGCAAATGTAGCTCACGTTACATCTTCTACTCAAGATGATTCTCAGGCAAATAATCGAGCACCTTACAGGCCTTATCGTGCTTCGATGGGTCAACGGGGCCGTGGTCGTACAAATTACAAGTCCAACATGAAACCCCAGTGTCAGTTCTGTGGAAAACTTGGGCATCTCGTGGACAGATGTTGGCACAGGTTTGATGAGAACTTTCCTGGCGTTACTGCTCGTAGTTCTGATCGTGGTACACAGGAGGATGTCAATGCTCGTGCCAATGTTGCTATTGTGGATAAAACTCAGTGGTTTGTTGATTCAGGGGCTTCCCACCACGTAACTCCTGATGCAGAAAATGTAGGCACTGGCTCCACCTACACTGGACCTGGTAAGTTGTTAGTTGGTAATGGTTCAGCTCTTCCTATTTCTAATATTGGCAATTCTTTAATTACTTCATCCTCACGGTCATTGTCTTTAAAGAATGTTCTACATGTGCCAAGGGTTACTAAAAATCTAGTTTCTGTGTCCAAGCTTGCTAGTGATAATAACGTTTTCTTGGAGTTCCATGCTCGATCGTGTTTGGTTCGCGATGAAGACACAAAGGAGGTGCTTCTTCAGGGTGATGAAGTTGGGGGTCTATATCGTTTCAGTTCTGCTCCAGTTGTTCATGTTTCTGAAGTCTCGAGTTCTTCTACTGCAGTTGATAACTTTGTTCTTTGGCATCGCAGGCTTGGTCATCCAGCCGTAGACACTTTAAAAGCTATTTGTAATGAGTGTAATGTACCTGTTCATGGTGCTATCAATAAAAACTTACCTTTGTGTGTTGCTTGTCAAATGGGCAAAAGCCATTGTCTGCCATTTCCTACTTCAACTACAATCTATCATACTTCGTTTGAGTTAATATTCACTGACCTATGGGGACCTGCTCAAGTTTCGAGTCAGGGTTTTGTGTATTATGTTTCGTTTGTAGATGCTTATTCTAGGCACTGCCGGGTCTATCTGTTGAAAGCCAAGTCTCAAGATGTTGTGGCATTTCAATCATTTCAGAAGCTGGTGAAGACTCAGTTTAACAAGGACATCAAGGTCGTCCAGAGTGATTGGGGAGGTGAGTTTCGCACTCTCTCTTCTTTGTTGACACAACAAGGCATTGTTCACAGGGTTACCTGTCCCCACACATACCAACAGAATGGGATTGTTGAAAGGAAACACATGCATATACTTGAGCTAGCGTTGACATTGTTGGCTCAAGCCTCTCTTCCATTGAGGTTTTGGTCTTATGCAGTGGTCACAGCTGTATTTCTCATAAATCGATTGCCTACTAAGGTGTTGGAGGGTTCTTCACCGTTTGAGAAGTTGCATGGCACCAAACCAAGGTATGATATGATGCGTGCGTTTGGCTGCAGATGCTTTCCTCGCTTACGCCCCTTTAATGTGCATAAACTCGATTTTCGGTCTCGTCCTTGCACGTTTCTTGGCTATAGCCCTATGCACAAAGGTTATCAGTTCCTTGACTTTCAAGGCAGGGTGTTTATCTCTCGAAGTGTGGTATTTGATGAGTCAGTTTTTCCTTTCGCAACTCAGTCTGCTCATGGCACTAATGTTTCGAATCAGTCTTCTATTGGGACCAGATCCATTCCTATTGTTCTAGGGGCTAGTCGTCTTCTGAGAGATTTGTCACCACCTGTTCGTGTGTCTTGTGATTCATCACCTACTTCCATGGATGCTCAGCCTACTGTTCAGTCTCAAGGTGGTGCTCGTGAGGTCTCTCATGTGGTGGATGATGCTCGTGAGGCCTCTCCTGTGATGAACGATCCTCATTCTAGTGGATCAACAAATGGATCTTTCCCTCTTGTCTCTGAAGCTTATGCTGATGCTGAAACTGGGCCTGTCTCTTCAACTAACCAAGAAGGTTTAATTGTTCCAAATGGTGCTCCCTCGTCCATGGTTTCCTCTCCAGCATTGCCTGCTCCAGTTTCTACACATTCTTCACCAGTGCATCTTCAAAATGGTGATGCTTCTTTGCCCAGTGAGTCTCCTGATAATACTGATTTACTCATTGAACCTGTGGATGGCATCTTTGCATCGGTCTGTGTGTCTGATGCTCATCCTAGTGATCACAATATGTATGTTGCTGTTGACCCTCCCAATTTGCATCCAATGACGACACGTAGTAAAGCAGGCGTGTTCAAGCAAAAAATATTTGTAGCCACGATGGATGATGATGTTCCATCTTCTATTCAACAAGCTCTTGATCATCCCAAATGGAATGAGGCAGTTCTTGCTGAATATGAAGCTCTTGAAAAGAATGGAACTTGAAAGCTTGTTTCAATGCCCACGGATCGCACAGTTGTTGGATGCAAGTGGATCTTTCGCATTAAAAAGAATGTTGATGGCTCGATTGCTAGGTACAAAGCCAGGCTAGTATCGAAAGGCTTTAATCAAGTCCCTGGACATGACTTTCATGACACTTTCAGTCCAGTTATTAAGCCTGCTACAGTCAATGTTATTCTTGCCTTAGCTGTGTCTCGAAACTGGTCACTTCGACAAGTGGACATCAACAACACTTTCCTCAATGGTGAGCTGCGGGAAGACGTGTATATGTGCCAACCTCCTGGGTTCGAGACAGTTGCTACTGATGGTGCTCCTATGGTTTGTAAACTTGAGCGTGCTTTGTATGGCTTAAGGCAGGCGCCAAGGAGCTGGTATACTAAACTTAAGGATTTTTTGCTCATCATTGGGTTTAGGAGGTCAAATGCTGACTCGTCTCTGTTCATTCATGACAATTTGGGGGAGTTTACATATGTTTTGGTGTATGTGGATGACATCATTGTCACCGGAGCTTCTGAATCGTTTGTGTCTACTGTTATTACTCAACTTGGAAATAAGTTTTCCCTGAAGGACTTGGGTCAACTCAACTATTTTCTTGGTATCGAAGTACAACGTTCTAATGGTTGTATTTTCTTAAGCCAACGCAAATACATTCAGGAATTGTTTGTGCGTACAGGTATGGATAAAGCCAATTCCGCTTCTACCCCGATGCTTCCCTCAGTAAAGCTTAGTGAGAGTGCAGGGAGTCCCATTGAAGATGTCACAGGCTACAGGAGTATCATGGGTGCATTGCTCTATCTCTGCCATACGAGACCAGATGTGATGTATAGCGTTCATCGAGTTGCCCAGTATATACATCGTCCCTGTGAAGAACATCTTGCAGCAGTCAAGCGTATTCTCCGATATCTGAATGGCACTCTTCATTATGGTCTTGTGTTCAGGCCGTCTGAAGTTGATGCTAGTCTTGTGGTGTTCTCGGATGCAGACTGGGGAAGCAGTCCAGATGACAGGCGTTCGACTTCTGGCTATTGTGCTTATCTTGGAAACAACATCCTCACTTGGAGTTCTAGGAAACAAAAAGGGGTGTCCAGGTCCACCATGGAAGCTGAATATAGAAGCATCGCAGACGCTGTCTCCGAAATAACATGGTTGAGGTCTCTGCTTACCGACATGGGAGTCCAACAAAAAGATGTTCCTGTGGTGTGGAGTGATAGTACCAGTGCTATATCCCTCAGCATGAATCCTGCGTTTCACTCTCAATCCAAACACGTAGATCTTGATGTTCATTTCGTTCGAGAGAAGATCGCTGACAATTCTCTGCGTGTTAACTATGTTCCTGCTTCTCACCAGACGACTGATGGATTCACCAAGGCCCTAACCTGTTCCTACTTCGATATGTTTCAGCAACGTCTTAATGTTGTCACTTTTAGTCAAATTTGTGGGGAGAACGAGAAGAGTAGGGGAAATGTTAAACTGTAAATGTAAAACTATGTAAAGTTGTTATTTTTTATTAGAATGGAAATAGAAAGCTATTAGGGTTGTTAGTTGGTTAGTCTGCCAGCTAGGGTTTGTCATGTAAGTGTATATATACGAATAGTTTTAGTGTAATCTGCAAGTTGGTCAATAACAATTCTTTCAACAGATTTCTTCTTCTTTTCTTGTTTCTTAACATGTCTTCACCGTCTTCCAATCCATCGGGAAGCGAAACAAGATGAAACAAGTCGCTTTCATCCACATTGTTGCCGAAAGCATGGATGACTCTCTTGTGATTGAACTCTGTGTTAACAAAGCTGATTTTGATGCCTTGTTTGGCCAAGTGTCGGGAGAGCTCCATTGAAGGAATGACATGGCCTTGTGCTGGATATGGGATAACTAAAACATGTGGTTTCCCCATTTCCTGGAGTTTCCCTTCCGGTGCATAAAATTGAGAGCTGGAAATGTGATTTATAGGAACAATTTGCGGCCACATTCATTTCCAATGCTAATCGGGAAGTGTGTAAGCAATGGGGTTCAGCAACCGACATAATCTGAAAGGCCTTTGACACGCGTCGTATAGTGTCAAAAATAAAACCTTAAACTCATATAAATAAGATTTAAAATAATATAGCGAGAGTAAGGGTCGATCCGCAGGGAATAGGAATTCTAACACCTTTCGTTCTGATTTAGACCAATAACCTGTAGAAAATAAAAGGGGGATTTTAGAGGATTTGAATGATAAAGAAAAAAATAATAATAAGAAGGTAAAATAAATATTGAAAATGAATTATAGATTGAATTAGCCTCAAGCCACGCTTTGCCACGACATCTTCGATCACTGAAGTTGATTTTTCTTCGACTTTCCTGCCGGTTACAGTCTACAAGGCCCAACCCTTGCAACTTACTTCTCTTTGGTAAATTCGGCTCCCAGGGCAATCCTTGAAGTCAAACTTTAGTGAGTTAGCTACGGCAATCGATGCTAACTCAGGTATGAGTTAGTGCTGGAGAAGCCCGTGCTCGGATAATCGTCTCGATGATAATTATTTCGATTTTGATTCCCCTTAGTGGACCGCCACTAAGTTTGTTCTTAGGGAGTTGAATTGGCTACAAGCTTTTCCTCGTCCCCAATGTTGGATCTAAACCACTTCAACCCGATGCGCGCTCTCGGAATGAAACAATTGAGATGCCTAAAGATTAGGCCGATTGCCTAATCAATTTTACAGAGAATCTAAAAAGGAGTTGTTGAAGGATTGAAGTATTTTCCCAATCTCACGAGGTTAGTCGGGTTTGGCGTTGCTTTTGGCTAAAGGGAATTTAGTTAAGCATAGTTGGTGAAAAAACCATACTTAATTAAACAAAGAAAAAAATGGAGAAAAATGAAATGGAAAAAAAATGGAGAACTTTTATTAATCTCAACGAAGAAGAGAACAATGGAATGATTGATGATTTAATTCACCCCCAAAGTGGGGTATTTATAGTAGTTGAAAACCCTAAAAACCTAAGATGATAAATCCTAAATTTAAATAAAATTACATAAGATAAATATCCAAATTTTGAAATTTAAAATAAAAATCGGATGATAAGCTATCTTGATAAGTGGACTGATAAGTTATCAGAGTTGCTGACGTCATCTTCTAGAAGGTGCTGACGTGGCGCCTAGTCAGCATTCATGCCCTGGTTCATGCCCATGAATCTGCCCACGACTCCAGTATTTTCTGTAGCATTCCAACTTATTTCCAGCATTACGTAACCTGCACGAGAACAACATAAAAATAGCCCAATTAAGTCCTTCAAACATATATTCAATCAAAATAAGGACTAAAAACATAACCAAAATAAATACTTATCAAATTCCCCCTCACTTATCCGATGCTTGTCCTCAAGTATCTCAAAATTAAATAAACTTAAGTTCAAGTTTTCATCCTTAATTTCACGAAGTCTCAAAAGGTTTCAATATGATTAAGCATCTAAATATGAAAGAAAACTAAGGAGCAAAAATAAATAGATGGCAAGATTAATAATTTAAAGCAAAAACGACATTCTAAAACTCTACTAACATCAATGATGCAAACCAAGTACCCTCACAAGGAATCGCTCATGTCACTCAAAGTGTTTAAGGGTAGAGAAAAACCACTCGAGCCAAAGCTAATTAGAGCATAACCATAGGCTTGTGTTTAAATCTAATCTCCACTACTAACATGAATATGATGCAAAAATCAAGAGGTCTTAAAGAAGGGTTGTAATGGGGCTAAGGTAAGGGTAGGATAAAGGCTGAAAATAAGGGCTAAAATTCAAGACAAAAAAAATCATCCCAAAAAATTATATTCGAAACTGTGTTTTTTTTCATTCGATCTAAAACTGTTCGGCAGTGTACTTTTTTTTTCGAACTGCACTGTATATTTTTTTCTGTTTTTATTTTTCTGCAGACTCGAACAATTTCATGCACTTCTTTTTTTTCTGCACTGCATATTCGATCAGTTCTGCACTGTATATTCGAATTAATTCTGCACAGTTTTTTTTCTGCACAGTATATTTTCTGCTGCTGCACTGCACTTATTCGAATCTGTTTTTTTTTTTTTTTTGAAGACGATTTTTGTCTTGAAAAAAGGAACAAAAGTAATGGAATTGAGAAAAAAATGGATTAGGCTTAAAATGTGGTGATTTTCAAGAAAAAGGCTAAGGCTCAAAAATTGTTTCACTAGAGGAAATTAATTAAAGGGTAGGTAATTTATTTGGGAAGAGAAATGGTTAAAACCTAGTGCCTCTATCATATTAAAGCATCATAATCAATCAACGTAATCTCAAAAAGAATTTAAAAACAAGTTCTAGAATGCAACTAATTTAGCTAGGCACACTCAAAGGAACAAAGAGCAAATATCATGCATGCTCATTAGGCTCAAAAACTCACAAATATGTCTTGTGTACTTAGGTAAGCATCATGTGAATTAATAGAGAAAGAAAATGTCATAAAATAGATTTTAATCAAAAATTAATCATGCCAAAAATCTACAATGCAACCTAGAATTTTCTAACAAGATAGATACAAAGCCATATGAAAACATTGAGACAAGGCAAAACTAAGGATTAAACGAAGAACTTTAAATTAATAAAATCAAGATTTCAAGCGAACAACCAAAACGGATAAGCAAGATAAAAATTGATAAGCATATCTTCCTCCCCCTCACTTGATGCATTTTGTCCCAAAATGAACATAAAATAAAATAAAAGAGATAGGGTGAAAATACTCCCTGATCGTAGAAGAGCATGTTTCGGTAGTGGGCTCCGAGTATAGTGTAGGGGCGGAGGCGAGCTTGCTCTCGAGTTCGGACCATGGTGGTGGTAATGGTGGATGATCGGGTGATGAAGGTTGAAGATGAAGTGATAATGGCGGCTTCAGAATAAAGAAAAAAAATAAGGGAAAAATTATGTTAGTTTTTTTTTAAATAAAAGAGTAAAAAATTTGCAAAAGGATAATTTTATTTTAAAATTTTAGATATAGTTGATAAAGATATATATATATATATATATAGATTAAAAAGATATATAAATATAGATTAATAATTTAAAAGATATATATATTATGATTTAAAATCAATAATAATAAAGATAAGGGTTAAATTTAAAAATAAATAAGATAATAGATAGATAAAGACATATATATATATATATATTTAACTTACATAAATCTAAAAAAATAATATATAATAAATAATATATAATAAATTTAAATTAGTAATAATAACTATATTATTAGGAGGAAGTAAATAAAAAATGCTAAAAAGAAAAGATAAAGGAAAAGTAGACGCGAGTTTTAAAAATAATAATGAAAAGAAAAATAAATTCGAAACTGAAAAATTAAAATAAAGAAATAAATAAAGAAAATGGGTTGCCTCTCATCCAGCGCTTGTTTATCGTCATTAGCTCGACGACATGTGTCGCTCAGACTACAGACACTGCGACAAATACTCCTGGTCATAAAACAAATGAAACAATATTAGTACTTTGCCGTATTCCCCGGCAACGGCGCCAATTTTGACACGCGTCATATAGTGTCAAAAATAAAACCTTAAACTCAAATAAATAAGATTTAAAATAATATAGCGAGAGTAAGGGTCAATCCGCAGGGAATAGTAATTCTAACACCTTTCGTTCTGATTTAGACCAATAACCTGTAGAAAATAAAAGGGGGATTTTAGAGGATTTGAATGATAAAGAAAAAAATAATAATAAGAAGGTAAAATAAATATTGAAAATGAATTATAGATTGAATTAGCCTCAAGCCACGCTTTGCCACGACATCTTCGATCACTGAAGTTGATTTTTCTTCGACTTTCCTGCCGGTTACAGTCTACAAGGCCCAACCCTTGCAACTTACTTCTCTTTGGTAAATTCGGCTCCCAGGGCAATCCTTGAAGTCAAACTTTAGTGAGTTAGCTACGGCAATCGATGCTAACTCAGATCCGAGTTAGTGCTGGAGAAGCCCGTGCTCGGATAATCGTCTCGATGATAATTATTTTCGATTTTGAAGGATTGAAGTATTTTCCCAATCTCACGAGGTTAGTCGGGTTTGGCGTTGCTTTTGGCTAAAGGGAATTTAGTTAAGCACGGTTGGTGAAAAAATCATACTTAATTAAACAAAGAAAAAAATGGAGAAAAATGAAATGGAAAAAAAATGGAGAACTTTTATTAATCTCAACGAAGAAGAGAACAATGGAATGATTGATGATTTAATTCACCCCTAAAGTGGGGTATTTATAGTAGTTGAAAACCCTAAAAACCTAAGATGATAAATCCTAAATTTAAATAAAATTACATAAGATAAATATCCAAATTTTGAAATTTAAAATAAAAATCGGATGATAAGCTATCTTGATAAGTGGACTGATAAGTTATCAGAGTTGCTGACGTCATCTTCTAGAAGGTGCTGACGTGGCGCCCAGTCAGCATTCATGCCCTGGTTCATGCTCATGAATCTGCCCACGACTCCAGTATTTTCTGCAGCATTCCAACTTATTTCCAGCATTACGTAACCTGCACGAGAACAACATAAAAACAGCCCAATTAAGTTTTTTAAACATATATTCGATCAAAATAAGGACTAAAAACATAATCAAAATAAATACTTATCAGCCTTGTTCTGGAGCTGGGATAACCAAAACATGTGGTCTTCTCTCTCTCCACGATCCACATTTTGTCTTGCTCTGAACCATTAAACTTTAGTCGATGCAAGCGTTTGGAACCACAATTATGAAGTATGAGTTACAGAACCATAATAAGAGGAGTATGATAATTGATGTAATAACATATTTGATTGACACGGATAAATATTTAGTTTAAACTGTAATTGAATTACATTTAATATTATAACATAAGAATACTAAACTATAACCTGTGCAAATTTGTATCCATAAATATTTAGAGAACAAATTAAACATGCTTTGTTTTGAACACATGAATATCCGACAATTACACGAGGCCGTGTAATATAATCAGAATTAACGAAAGAGCATATATGGGAATAATCTTTCATCAGCATCAACATATAAGCAGTAAGCAGAAGAACAAATTCGGATTTTGTGAGGAAGATGATTTGCCCCAAGAGTGTAGTATGATCCATTATACCATACTCGAAAAAATTTAAGTACAATCTGATAAAAATGGTGGGTCGAAGTCCACGACTGATTATTACAAATATCCAATTTGTGAAAATCTCATCCATCATTTGTTGATTAATTTTAGAGAAGTACGGGGAGATTATGAGTTTTTATTTGAAATAAGACTAATTTGATTGAATCTATAAAATAGAGGACTAAATGTATAATTATTCAAATTTTTGTAATTACAATGTTACTCATTTAACGTCGGTCAACGGTTGAGTGACCGTTTTGTAACAAAATATAAAGTTTAATTGTTATTCTGTAACTTTTAAAAGTTTGATTACTATTTTATTTTTTCGGTGATAATTTAATGATCATTTGGATACTTTACCTTTAAATAAAAAAAAATATGACCCAAAATCGCCAGCACTTCCCTGCCCCATAAAAATCGTCGATAGCTAAAGAGGGTTCCTGATTCATCTTCTTTTTGTGGCAATGCTCTAATTTTGTATATCAACAAGGGTGGGGTGCATTGGTGAGGCACATTACACTCTCAAAGAGAGGACGTGAGTTTAAACTTTAGAGACGATATTATTAATTTTTTTTTTACTTTTTAAATCAAAAACCTAAAAACTTACCCTTTTTGAAAATAATCTCAAATCTCAATTCCTCTACAACGTCAAACAATTAACCGTCACTACAATAAAATCTTCTCATCTCACCGCAAAACTAAGTCGTCGTTTGCCCATCCATCCATTCGTCACGTTTGTAGCTTGTGGAACCTTTTCACGCTCAACATTTAGTTGGCATTTTATTCGTCAAATTTGTGACAACAAAATATCAGAGTAGTCAATAATGGGGTCTAGAGACGAACAGTGTGGACAGTAATGGTGGTGGTTGACGTGAAAGTAGAGGATGAATTTAAAAATTTTAAGGATTTGAAATTACATATTTAGAGTTTATGAAAAATGAAAATGTTGGATATTTAAAAAATTAAAGTTTGTATATTTTTTTACTACAATCTTATTTTACTTTTACCTAGAGGAAAAAAATCTTGGTGAAAGTAACGTTCCTGAGGGGTCATGAACTCTAGACCAAAGGAGAAGAGAGTAGAGCAAGTGAGTGTACTCTAACCACCAGACCGTCATCGCATGTTCAGTATAATTTTTTAAATATATAAAAATAGATAATGTCTAGTAAGAGATTTTATTTATAATATAATTAATAGGTAAACCTTAATATATAACAAAATAAATATTAGATATCTATAAAAGAGAGAAAAAAGATTTTAAATATATAAAAAATATAACTTAAACATTTAGTTTGCAATAAAAGCACGATAAAAATGAAGAAAACACAATTACTTCCTTTACCTACCTGACCGACTGTAACACCCCAATTTTTCTTTAATTTAAAACCATAAGTTAACTGAAATCTCTAATTTAAAACCCTAATAATTGAGAATTTTAAGTTAAGGACCTAATTGAATTTTAGTGATTAAATTAGGAGATTTCCGGAATTTTAGTGACCAAATTATAAAGGTTGAATAATTTATGTGTCTTTTGATTAACCCTAGAAAGTTGGATGGCACGTATTGTGATTTACCCTTTTTGCGTGATTTAAAAGCCTGATTTTCTCATTTCATAGACCTTTTGCGCCGTTTTCCTTCTTTCTTTCTTTTTCCTTCCGTGTTCTCTTCGAACAACCCGGTTTTACCCACGTTTTCCGATCGTGCTCCGACGAGGGCCTTGCCGTCGGCCGTTCGTTCATTCGAAGCCACCATCGGATTCCCCAAACCCGTACAACCAAAACCCTAGCCACCATTTGTTGTTTTCGTCCGCCGTTGTTGAGAAACGGTTCGAAAACCGTTCGGTATCCTACCACGTCACTGTTGTTGCGTTCGTTTGGGTTCATAGGTGAGCGTTTGGTTTGTGTTTTGTTTTGTGCATGGTGTGCGAGTTGTTTTGGGTGTTTTGGTCGGAAAAATGACCGTAAGAGGTCATCGGAGCGTCGCCGGCGATCGGCACCGTCATGGTGTCCTTAGGGTTTCAATTCTGATAAGTATGGATGATGTGTGGTCTGTGCTTGAGGTGTGTGTGGGGTTTGGGTTTGAGGTGTGTTGGGTTTGGGTTAGACAAGTGAATGGAGAATGGGCTGACCCGGATTGGATTGGTGAGAGAGCCCAAGATCCGGGTTGAGTCCATGTGGGTGGGCTGAACCGAACCAGAGTGACCGAACCGGATCTCCACCGGAACCGAGTTGGATGACGTCAGCGATGACGTCATCCGTTGACCGTTGACCCGTTGACGTTGACTTTTTCAGAAAAAAAGCTAGTTTATGTTTTTCGACGTTCTGATTTCGTTTCCACTGCCCGTTTCCCCAAATTCAAACCCGAAAGATTGTTTTGACCGCTTTTGTTCAAGTATGCTTAGTTTTTAAAGAGTTGAATATCAGAAAATTAATTGGTATTATTCGTATTTGCAGACGACATTGACTCGGATACTAAGATCCTTCATCCTCCTCCACCTGGACGACCTCCTGTTGCTTAGACATCAGGATCCGCTCGTGAGTTTAATTGTTAATATATATTCGATATTTATATTATTAGTATCTTGGCATAGTAGTAGTTTTCTTGATGGAGTATTTAATTGTTATAGGAGTTGACTCTGACCGACCTAGAGATAGAGCTGAGCGTGGGAGACGTCACCGTCGACTTTGAGTGTTATCTATTTGAGGTGTGTTCTCTTCTGTGCTATCTGTTTACAGTGCTCTGTATGTAAATGTATCGATTTGCTGAAATGTATACTTGATGTGGTCTGATAGTATATGATTGTAATATTCTGTTGATCTGTGATGTTGGACTTGTTCAGCATTCTGTTACATTATGAAATATTTGTATATATATTCAGATTCAGATTAATGTATATCAGATTATATGATTATGCATTTCTGTTGATAAACAATGCATTCAGATTCAGAACTCAGATTTTATGTCATCTCATTATGGGTGGGATTCTGTACGGGGAAGTTTAGTAACTTCATCGTGCGAGATGATGTCTACTTTGGATCAGTGGTTTCGCCTACGGGCTGGATTCCACTTCGGATGGTGACGAGGTAGAGAGTGGTTCTGGGGAACCTTACTCTTCGGATGGTGATGTAGTTGGGTGCATGTCATATTGTGTTGCATATTCATTCGCACTTGTTTATGTGTTTGAACTGATTCATGATGGAAAATTGTATTCTGATAATATCTGATTGATTCTGTTGACATGTTGATATTGTTAGTTCTGTTTGCACTGTAGAGACACACTGAGCGTTATCGCTGACTCCCCCTTAGTTTCTATTTTCAGATGCTCAGGTCTAGGCTACGGTACTTGGAGGACCTCGTTTTTCAGCTTATTTATTTACTATTATCAGTATGAAACTTGGACTTATTTTTATTATATGTTTTATCATATTGTTTATAATTTCAGATTTCTGGACATTTTATTTGGGGTTATAGCGTTTTATCATGCATGCACATTTTGAATATTTAATATTTTCAGGAATATTTTATCAGTATATAAAATGCGATATTATTATTATCTATTTTAGAAATTAAAGTTTGAGTCAAGTTACTTGTGTGGGGGATAAGCTTTGAGTTTTACTTCTTATATTCGACTCAGTTCTTCCGGGTCGAGTTTAGGGGTTACAGCGACATGTGCATTAAATGATTGAGCTGCCACCTACCAAACCCCATTACTTCAGTCAATTTCTTTATCCGTGCTAATTTCTAGCCACTCCTTCATTATGATTTCTAAAGAATAAAAAATAGTTTTTTTGTTTGTGTAATATGTGCAATAAGGCATAGGTTATGAATCATAAACTATCTGCGATTAAATTAAAATTTTCCTTAGAAATAAATTCAAAAAATAATTTCAGTGTAAAAACTGATAATTTTCATCTTAAAAAACTCAGGTTCAATTACTTTTTATGTAAAGTATATCTTGTCAAAAGATTAAAAATATCTATAAACATATGTGACCTTATCTTTAAACTATTTAAAAAGAATTTTTAATAATAATTTCTTATTTAATAGGATAGCATTTAATTTAATTATCGATTATTTTTGTGAATATAATATTCATCCTATTAAATAAAATAAAAGATTTTTTTGTGAAAAAAAATAGTTTTTTAAATTTTGGGTTTAGAGTTAGTTATTAGGCATTTTATTTAAAAATTCATTTTAAATAGTTATTTAGAATTTTGGCCCCCACTTAAAATTATTTATAAATATGATCGCTAAATCGTCCACATAAGATAAATTTACTTTTTCACAGAAAGCGAGTTTCAAACTCGCTTTTCATATAAAACGAGTTTTATGTAAAAAATGTGGGAAATTAATTTTTTTTTATTAATTTATTAAACACAAAACTTACGTTTTGTAAGCCCCCACTTAAAATTATTTATAAATATGATCGCTAAATCGTCCACATAAGATAAATTTACTTTTTCACAGAAAGCGAGTTTCAAACTCGCTTTTCATATAAAACGAGTTTTATGTAAAAAAATGTGGGAAATTAATTTTTTTTATTAATTTATTAAACACAAAACTTACGTTTTGTAAGAAGGTTTGTAAGAAGTGAGATCGTGTGTGGACAATTTAAGGGTCACTTTTCTAAATAATTTTGAGTCGGGGTCAAAATTTTAAATAACTATTGAAAATAGATTTTTTAGATAAAATACTAAGTTATTGTTTTAGGGTTTAGAGATTAGAGATTATGGTTCATGGTTTATGGAGTAGGTTTTATAATTTTTTAGTGATTAGGGTTTGAGGTTTGTCGAGAGAACAAGAATATTAAATGAGGGAATTGATAGAAAATTCTTTATACCCCAATATGTTATTTTTCAAGAGGATCTTTGATTTAATCTAAATTATTCAATGATCCTTATCATATGTCTTGTGACATTGATTAAATAAAATCTTTTATTGAGTAGAAATATTATATTTTTAAAGTAAATGTCGATATTCGAATCTGTATAAAATGGGACAACATAATTTAGTCCCAACCAATTAGTGGACCTCAAATAAAATAATAACTTTAAGAGGATATGAAAAAGGTGACAAAGACCATGTTTGACAATTAGCTGATAGCGGATTACGTTAGCTGATAGTTGATTACATTAGCTTATTTGACTAGATGATTGTACTAGCTGATTGTATAAACGTGTTTGGTAAAATTAACTGATAGCTAATAGCTGTTAGATTATTTAAACAAGTAAAATGACATATAAGGACATGATTATATTCAATACTTATTTGAATAGTTTATTAGTTATTAATATTTTGTATCTAATTAATATTAGTTAGATCTATAAAATTATTTTTAATATAACTTTTCTAACATATCTGAATTATTTATAAATTAATTTATTATTTATATAATTATTTTAATATAATTTAATTAATTAATAAATTTAAATACACATATAAATATGTGATAATAAAAAGAAAAAAATAGGATGACCTTATAAATAGGGTGAGAAAACATTTAATTTGGGTTATTTTGAGATTTTTGGTAACTGGTAAGGGTAAAAGAGTCTTTACAACTCTAATATCAAACCTCTAATCTCAAAAAGCTTCTATTATGAGCTTTTTCAAAATTAGCGGTTTTACCCCAATCCGTTCTTTCAATCCATTGTTCACCAAACAATAATATTAGCGGATTTGACTGGTCAAACCTCTAATTATGCCTTAAATCTCTAATTTTTGCTAAAACCTCTCTTTACCAAATAGGGCCAAAGTTAAATGACAATAACAAATAAAATATTTTTAATTTTAAAAATATTTAAATATGGATTTGTTTAATTTAATTATATTTAAATCCATCTCTTATTCCATTTATGGTACAAATATCACTATTTGAATATTTTGATCTTAAATCCTTAAATTTATTAAATCAACTCTTTTAATTTAAAGGCTATTTTATCCAAATATGCTGATTTTTAACCTTATTTATCGACTTGACACTCTATAAAAATAAACTTTGATTTAGCATTTTTTTGGTGGAACTAACCTAGTTGGTATGACGAGATTTATTTTTTTTAATTTTTTTAATGAAACTCGTCATACCAGTCTGGCGAGTTCCATAGGTTTTTATTTCTTTTAAGGCTTAAAGGTTCTATTGCTCACAGTAAAAAATTTAAAACTCGTTAAACTCATCGTACTAGTATGGTGAATTCTATTAAAAAAACATAAAACTCGTCATACTAATCAGACAATTTTCCTGCAAAAGGTGTTAGATCGAAAATTTCTTTTTTAAAGGTATCAGGTAAGTAAACAAATGTTAAAAATCAACACCGAGAAAATAAAATAGCTCACTTTAATTTTTTTCGATCTCTCAATATTTTTAAAATATTTGCTGCTGAATTTATTAAAGTGTGTGCTCTCCTCGAATCTGATTCTCAGGAAGCAGTACATATGGTTCAAAAGTTTATTCCACCCTTATAATGCGCTACTCTCGGCAAATTTGGCCAAGTAAGCCACTATTGGCTTAATAATTAGCATATAGGGGTTACTTGGCTGAAATTTGGCAAACTAGGCCAAAATCTACAGTGCCGTTGGGACCTCGCCACCTGCTGCCGGCGAGGTGTGGACAACGCCACCTCCTGCTGGCGAGGTCCCTGGTGACCGGCTGGGAGAGCCAATGGCAGGCGAGCTGTGGCTGGTTGGAGCTGCATACAGGCATATATTCGAAGCATGCAGCTCACAGCTGAGCCGCCCACGCTGCCAAGCCTGCCTCCAACAGGACCTCGCCAGTAGGAGGTGGCGTTGTCCACACCTCGCCGGCAGAAGGTGGCGAGGTCCCAACGGCACTGTAGATTTTGGCCTAGTTTGCCAAATTTCAGCCAAGTAACCCCTATATGCTAATTATTAAGCCAATAGTGGCTTACTTGGCCAAATTTGCCGCTCTCTCTATGTATATAATCTTTGTACGTATATTATATACGTCTTTTTGGATTAGTATTCCTTGTTCGACACCACCATCAGCTATATTAGGGTTTTTTTATAGAATAACATAATCCAATAACATCGGTTTCTATCTTATTTCAGATGCATGCAACTCCCGACTACAATCT